>CM060909.1:314513521-315713521 GCA_030737875.1 Allium sativum | reverse complement strand
GTGAAGGCACACCCAGTCTTCATCCGAATCCTGAGCGTTCTCGCGGCCTTTCTTACAAGCCTACCTCTTCGCAATCCCGTTCTCCACCAAAATCAACCTCTGGCAAGCTTCCTACTTATTCGGTGCCACCTACAGGGGGAAAACAACTTCCCAAAGAGTTAACCCCTCTGAAGAGTGCACCCTCTCACAGCAGGTCATCAAAAAGACACTACGAGCCCAAGGATAAAAGCAAGGACCCAATCAAGGATTCTAAGAAGGAGAAAAGTGGCATTGTCCCTTCTAGCCAGCAAGGTTTGGTTGCCCCCGGGTCACGAGATTACATCCATGGTCCCGAGACTCAGGCTAAGTTGGAAAAGTTGCGACAACAATTCCCTAACATCTTCTTCGAAAGGATGATGTTTGTTCCAGCCTTGGAACCAGTCCCTAAGAACTGGGATACTGAAATCATTAGGCACATTCGCCATGTAGCCAGGCAATATGAAGTGATGAAGAAACATGCTGTTAATCTTTCAGAAGTCATCCGAACGCTTGAGATGGAAGCACATAGATCCAAGGTGAAGATTGATAACAATGAAAGGGCTAGGACAAAGATGGAGAAGGACTTGGAAGACGCTCAATCCCAACTTGCCTTAGCGCGGAGAGATGCTGAAAATTATAAGACTGAATTGGAGAATGCTAAGAAACGCTTTCATTCTGAACTTGACTCAAATAGTCAAGAGAAAATGGCCTTAAAGAAGGAGGTAGAAGATCTTGAAATGGCCAATATTGAGTTGAAGACAGCACAGGGCCATTTTGAAGCTGAGAGAGCTGCTTGGGAGGAAGAAAAAGCAAGTCTGAGAGAAAGTCTAGCTTTGGCTGAAGCGGAGAAGGTGATTTTAAATGATCAAGTCGCGGATGCGGAGAGGCGCGCGACTCTCGCCGAGAGGAATGTTGAAAGTGCCATTGAGATGGCTACTGCTTCTAACAACAAGCTCCTCGAGAGAGAAAAGGATATCAAAGGGTTCGAAGAGATGATTTTTGACTTCCTCGGCCACGTCCTCAAAACCCGTAACATCTCGTGGATCCCGGACTACCACGTTACTTTAGCCAACTTACGGGATGCCATCGTCGAGGGTGAGAAGCAGAGATTAGGAGTTGAAGAGATTGACGAAGATGAGCTGATGAAGACCATTCTGAGGGATAACGAGCCCGAGGATCTGGCAGAAGGCCGTCGTCTAATTCAAGAAGAAATAGAGAAGGAGAGGACCCTGGCTAAGGGCAAAAACAAGATTGACGAAGGTTTGAGCTCAGCTGTAGGGCACAAGGCCTCCGGAGTTGAGGAATACCATCCTGATGATCCATTAATTCCTTTGGGCCTAACTCCTGTGGTTGTCGGAGCTTCTGCAGCTAGCCTAGATGGAGGATCAGCGGAAGGTATCTCCCTTTTTTCCCCACAATTTGTCAAAGCAATTGTGAATTGTCGTCATCTGGTAGAGCAACCAATCGAATTAATAACATGTGTTCCCCATAATACAGGTGGCGAGCCGATCGACAAGGATGTCGAGAAGAGGACAGAGGCGGAGAAGATTGTCGTCTCGCCTAGCGCCGGTGTTGATATACCGAAGCAGGATGAGGGTACAATTGCAGAGAAGGGTGTCCTGGCACCCAGTGCTGATGCTCCCAAGGATGATGAAACCATCGAGGCCTTGAAAGATATGGACGGGCGCCATGTAGAGGATGAGGAGGATACCATTAGTACCAAAGAAGCCGAAGACGATGACGACGAAACTTTGGCTAACAGAAAAGCTAGGCAGGAAAAGCAGCTGGCTTTAAAGAAGGTGGGACAAGAGCCATTGAACGTAGCCCTTATCTCGGAGTTTAATCCCAAAACTGGGATGGTTTTGAAACTCCAGCAACTCCAGCCCAAATCCATCAGCAAACAACTTCATTTTGCGAACCCTGATGATTTCTCAGCTTCCCTTGCTGATAAAAGAAAGAGAAAGCAGGAGGAGGAGGAGTCTTCTGATGAGTCGGACGTTCCTCTCATAGACAAAAGGAAGAGAAAGAAGGGGGATCAATCCGACACTGACAGGGCGAAGCTGGAGAAACAGAAGCAGGAGAAGAAGTCCAAGCGTAAATAAGATATTGTTGCTTGTTTATATTTTGTCTTTAGGCTTCCTACTAGCCATGAAATATAATTGTGAGACTGGCCCTCACTTTTGTTTTAGGTTGTTTTTTACTTTGTAGGCTTGCAGTTTATAAATGAAAGTTTATCTCTTTTGCATCACCGTGTACCTGCATTTAATAAACTTTTCATGCTTAGTCATAGACCATCTGATTATAACAACAAATCAGTCAAGCAACAAAAAGAAAATTTTTAAAAATTTCCATGCTGCATCAAGGTTCATGTGTATATGTATATGCCCCCAATCAATCGTTAACGTAGCGCCTGACTAGGGCTTATTAAGGATTGATTAGCGTTGTCTGCACATTGCCCCCTATTTCTGAATATGGGGGACTTAGAAAATTTAGCAAGATAACTGTCTTTATGGTGCTGAGTTTCCGGCACCTTTCTCAGTGCTTAATCATAGACTCTCTTATACTCTCCTGGCGGTCGCCGAGGTTAGAGTTCGAATTCAGCGGTTCAGCCGCTTCCCGCTCCTCCAGCGGGGTAGGAGCTCTTTCTCAGCGCTCAATCGGAGACGCTTTTATACTCTCTCTGCTCTGGAGAGTTAGAGTTCAAGCTCAGCAGTTCAATCGCTCCCCGACCCTTCAGCGGGGCAAGAGCTCTTTCTCAGCGCTTAGTCGGAGACGCTTTTATACTCTCTCTGCGCTCTGGAGAGTTAGAGTTCAAGCTCAGCAGTTCAATCGCTCCCCGATCGTTCAGCGGGGCAAGAGCTCTTTCTCAGCGCTCAGTCGGAGATGCTTTTATACTCTCTCTCTCTGCTCTGGAGAGTTAGAGTTACTTCAATGCGGTTCCGATCATGATACACCGTCATGACTTACGGAGATCGCCCTCATGTCCGTTATGCTCTCTCTCGGCTCTGGAGAGTTAGAGCGCTATCAATGGTATGATTTACTTTATCGCACCTTCAGAGTTTTAACTGGTGACTGCATTCCATTCTGATGGAAGGCACCTATAATTATACGCTTCTGTGATCGTTGCATGGTTCACAGCAATTTCCATAGAAAGGCAGATAAATAATAGTGCAATAAAGGTAAACGACACACGATATTTTTATAGTGGTTCGGTCGAATCATGACCTACGTCCACTTTATAATTTTTGCTTAAGAAATCGGACTATTCTAGGCAAGTCGTGCCTTGTACATGGTCCTTAATAAAGCAACAAAACAGATTTGACATCTTTACGTTAGATACGGCCGTAAATGTTGGGCATTCCACACTCTGGGGATTTCCTTTCCATCTACGGTCGCTAGCTTGAAAGTTCCATTATCAAGCTTGCACAGAATAGAGTACGGTCCTTCCCACTTCACGCCCATATGAGTTGGGGCTGGAAAGACACGCTTCAGAACCAAGTCTCCGGGTTCAAAGGTTCGGACTCGAACCTTTTTGTTGTAGTATCGGGCGACCTGTTGCTTGCATCTCAAGGCACGCAGGTCTGCTTCGTCCCTCTTTTCTTTGATCATGTCCAGGGATTCAAGGAGCAATTCGTTATTAGTCATCGGATCGTAATAAGTCACTCGGTGAGAAGGTACTTTTATTTCAACCGGGATGACTGCTTCTGCTCCAAAAGCAAGGGAAAAGGGGGTATGTCATGTTGCCGACTTATACGTTGTCCTATAGGCCCATAGTGCTAAGGGTAACTCATCAACCCACATCGCTCTGGCCCGTTTCAGTCTTCTTTTCAGAATCGACTTAATCACTTTGTTTGCCGCTTCGACCTGTCCGTTTGATTGCGGATGCGCCACAGAGGTGTATCGTTTCTCAATGTGGTATTTGTGGCAGAAGTCTCTGAATTCAGTGCTATCGAACTGAGTTCCGTTGTCAGTTATAACAGTCTTTGGAATTCCAAATCGACAGATGATGTTTCTAACGACGAAATTGATCACTCGTTTGGTTGTGATTGTAGTCAGTGGTTCAGCCTCGACCCACTTAGTGAAGTAATCTATGGCTACAATAGCGAATTTTGCCCCGCCCTTAGCTATGGGAAGACTTCCGATGATATCAATTCCCCACATAGCGAAATGCCATGGACTCGTCATCGTTGTTAACTGACTAGGAGGTGCTCTAGGTATTTTTGAAAATCTCTGGCATGCATCACACCGTCGTGCATACTTCGCCGCATCTTTGTTTATGGTAGGCCAGAAATAACCATGCCGCAACACCTTTTTCGCCAATGTTTGCCCTCCAGTGTGATCGCCACATTCACCTTCATGTACCTCTTGCAGCACACGCTTGATATCGTCATGAGCTATACACCGGAGAAGGGGCATCGAAAATCCTTGTCTGTAAAGAACTCCGCGTTGCAGAACGTGTCGGGTAGCTTTACGAATTACTTTACGCCTCTCGCTTTTCTTGGTCGGAAGCGTTCCATTCATCAAGAAATTCTTTAGAGGGGTCATCCATGACTCCCTTTCTGGTTCCGTCTCTAGTACCGAATCAATTTCCATCTGATCTATACTAGGAGACCAAAGTACTTCGACTGGGGCTAGCCCGGTCTCTTCAGGATCGTCGGAACTAGCCATCTTTGCCAACTTATCCGCCTGTTGGTTCTTTGACCGCGGAATATGAGATATGCTGTAGTGATCGAAGCCGTTCAGCAATTCCTTCACTTTCTTCAAGTATAAAATCAATCTTGCGCTTTTGGCTTGGAATTTTCCAGTAACCTGGTTCACAACTAACTTGGAGTCACAAAATATGTCTAGCTTTGTGATTTCCAACTCCTTTGCGATCCTTAGCCCGGCTATCAGGGCTTCATATTCAGAGTCGTTGTTAGTGGCGTGAAACTCCATCCGGATAGCATAGGATATCAGTCGTTTCTCGGGAGTTTCAAGCACTACTCCAGCGCCGGATCTCTTGTCATTCCTAGCGCCATCAGTATACAATCTCCAGGCACTGGGGTCGAGAAGTAATTTTGAGGGGTCAACTTCTTCGTTTGCTATATCTTCCTCCGGGACAGTAAACTCTGCTATGAAGTTGGCTATCACTTGCCCCCATATTGACCGCCGGGGCTGAAAGTTCAGATCAAATTGACTTAACTCAATGTTCCATTTGAGTAGTCTTCCAGACGCTTCTGGTCTCTGTAGAACTTGCTTGAGTGGATGATCATTGTATACGGTAATGGGATGAGCCTGAAAATAATGTCGAAGCTTTCTAGAGGCAATTAGCAAACTGTACGCCAATTTTTCTATCCTTGGATAATTACGCTCTGCTGCCGTCAATTTTTTGCTCACGTAATACACTGGTCTTTGAACTTTATCTTCTTCTCTCACCAATGCTGAGCTGATCGCGTGGGACGACACTGCCAAGTACACGAATAAGTCCTCGTGATCCAACGGCTTAGATAATATCGGAGGTTTCTCTAGGTGTCTCAGCAAGTTCTGAAACGCTTCTATGCAGTCGGGCGTCCATTTGAAGTGGCGTTTTCCTCGCTTTATCAATTCGAAGAATGGGATGCATTTGTCTGTAGCCCTGGAGATAAATCTGCTCAGTGCGGCTACTTTCCCTGCAAGGCTTTGCACATCTTTAATCTGCCTAGGTTCCCGAATGTCTCTAATTGCTGCGATCTGGTCTAGATTAATCTCAATCCCACGAGAACTGACGATGAATCCTAAGAATTTTCTGGAGGCGACCCCGAATGAACATTTTGTTGGGTTGAGTTTCATCCTGTACTTTCGAAGAATGCCAAACATCTCTGCCAAGTCCGTAGTGTGATTAGAGGACTGCCTGGACTTAACCAATATGTCGTCGACGTATACTTCCATTGTTTTTCCAATCTGGTTATAGAACATTCTGTTCATTAACCGTTGATATGTAGCGCCTGCGTTCTTCAAGCCAAAGGGCATTACCACATAGCAGTATAACCCCAGATCCATAATGAAACTAGTGTGTTCTTGATCTGGAACATGCATTGGAATCTGGTTATATCCTAAATAAGCATCCATAAAGGAGAGAAGTTCATGACCCGCCGTTGAGTCCACCAATTGATCGATCCTGGGTAACGGAAAACTGTCTTTCGGGCAGGCTTTATTCAAATCCGAGAAATCGATACATGTTCGCCACTTCCCGTTGGCCTTCTTTACCAGAACTGGATTTGAAATCCAGTCTGGGTAGATTGAGTCTCTGATAAATCCATTACTCTTTAGCTTTCCAACTTCTTCTTTCAAGGCAGCGGACCTCTCTGGGCCCAGCATTCGCCTTTTTTGTTTTACCGGAGGATGTTTAGGGTTAATGCTTAATGAATGGCTCATGATTGATGGAGATATCCCGCACATGTCTGCGTGGGTCCAAGAAAATACATACAAGTTATTTTTTAAGAAATTCGTTAGTTCTTTAGCTAAATTCGGATTTAACTGGGATCCAATCTTAAGGACCTTCTCTGGGTCACTATCATCGATCGATACATCCACAGTTGTCTCGTTGGGAGTCGCCATTCTGCCCCCAGGTTCTTTGTCCTCTCTGGGATCTATATCCTCGGGCAACTCTCTAGGCGACTCTCCTACGGTTATCCTCTTTAATTGCTATAAGGTCTCCGCCCTTGTGGGGGGAGAAGCGCCCTTGGTTTCTATGTCCCCTCCGTTGCGGAGTAGCTTTAGCTCTGCAATATAACATGCTCGTGCGGCAACCTGATCTCCTCTAACAACGCCAACACCAGCTTCCGTAGGAAACTTCAATAACAAGCACCAGGGGGCTATATAGGCTCTAAACTTTGCGAGGGCCGGTCGGCCCAAGAAGGCATTATAGGGTGATTCAATATCCAAAACCACGAAGGGAAGGATTCTCACTCTCTGGCGTTCTCCTTCCCCAAGCGTAACTGGTAGCTCTACATAACCCATTGGAGCGGTGGATGCTCCGTTAAATCCACGGATCCATCCCTGACAGGGCTTCAAGTCTTTTATCTCGAGATTCATTTGGTCGAATGTCTTTTTGAAAAGAATGTTGACGGAACTCTCGTTATCCACCAAGACTTTATGAATAGTGGCCGGGCCAATAGGTACTGTGATTACAAATGGATCTTCAGTCGGAGCATGGACTCCAATGCTTTCTCGTTCACGGAAAACGACATCGTCGGACATCATCTTTTGTTGCTTTACCGGGACGTTGTCCTCAGGGTTGCTACACTCCCCTACCTCGAGGTGTTGCTTGGCTGCATTGACATACTGATCCAATGCCTTGGAACCATGTCCGGTGAGATAAAACCCTCCGATTATGGTATTGATAACAAGGTCCTTTCCCTTTTGCTGGGCAGTTGGCCTAACAGCAGGTTGATTCTGGTTCTGATTTGGGGCCTGTACGGCTTGCCCCCTGTCTCTGGGTGTCACTCTATATACATCCAATTTTCCTTCTCGGAGAAGCCTCTCGACTACATCTCTTAGGTGACGGCATTCATTTGTCGAATGGCCATGAATCTGATGAAAGAGACAAAACTTCCCCGTTTCACGTTCTTTCTCCGTCGACTCTCTGGGAGGAGGCCTTTTATTTTGGAGGACATTGTACGAATCCATGAAGATATTTTCCAAAGTATCATTTATTGGCGTATAACTCTCAAAAGACCTGGGACGAGTCCTTCTCTGGGAGTCGTTCCCTCGATTCCTCTTCCGATTGTTGCCATTACTGTTATTATCAATGTTTCCTGACTGACGACCACCCTGATTCCGATTTCCGACATTAACCTCGACCTTCCCCGAGCTATCTCCTGTCTGCTTAATGGCGACATTGCTTTGGATTTCCTCTTTATCGGCCGTTTTTGCCTTTCGGTTAGCATATACTTCCTCCCAGCGTAAGTGCACGTTAGCTTTTTCGTAGAATAATTCTCTAGTATGAGGTGGCTTGCCGGCTAGGTATCTCCCAAATTCGGTGTCTTTATCTACCCCATCAATTAGGGCTGCCACAATAGTTGGCTCATGAGGATCTTTAACTTCAGTAGCGGCCAGGTTGAAACGGTCTAGATACACCCTCAAACCCTCGCCTGGTCGTTGCTTGATAAGGAACAAGTCAATCACACTCTTTGTCTTTTGTGCATAGATGCGGAACTGTTCCACAAACCTTTCACTCAACTCCCTGAAGCTGGAAATTGATCTTGCTGGTAAGCGAGTAAACCATAATAATGCTACATCCTCCAAGAATATGGGAAATGCTTTGCACTTGACAGCGTCAGAAGCTGCGGCAGCGGTCATTGACCAAGAATATCTCATCAGATGTTGGACGGGATCAGATCTACCTACGTAACGGTTCATCTGCGGCATGGTGAAGCGCCTCGGGAACGTCGCATCTAAAATGTCATCAGTAAAAGGGGTGAGACTACGGTCAATTCCCCAATCTTCATTCCGTTGTCCACGGATATCTGCCAGAATTTGGTGGATCATAGCTGCAACATTTGCACTGGTCAGCGGAGGTTCGGGGTCAGCGCTTCTTACTCGGTGGGGTTCTCTGATCTCTCTTCCAGGAGCGGCCACGAAATCCGGGACTCGGATTAGGCTTCGCAGCCCCCTGTTACCATGAGCATTTGTACGGCGACGGGGCTGAGGTAGTCTGTTCTGTACAGGGCTGTCCACACCTCGAGCTCTGGGAGTTGCGGCGTGATCGTTCATATTGCGGTTTGAGGGCCCTGCACCCAGTGCCTCTTCTTCCCGTGATGGCAGGGTTCCAAATCGAAGCTGCTCTATGTTTTCAGGCCTCTCATATGGTCGCCGCGGAGGTCTCGGCGATTCCTCTGACGAAGAAGAGTATTCTGGGGTGAGCGGACGAACTGGGGGCGTCCTTTTCCTTGCGAGATCATTAAGCCTTCTATCCATAGCGGTCAAGTTCTGTCGCAGAACGGAGATCTCCTGCCTTTGAGCAGCCAATTCATCAAACAGCCTTTCCCACATTTCGGAAAAGCGAGAGAGATCCCCCTCAGTAACGGGAGCAGAAGGGTCATATTGATCATCATCATTTTCTCTTATGCGTAAAGAGCTTGAGCCAGTTCGAGCGGAGGGGCCAGGACGGTAGGAGCGAGCCATAGGTTCCTTTCCAGGTCGAGTTGTAGTCTGGTCATCAATTCAGATCGCTGTGGATCGAGATCGGCGATTCGGTACGCCCCCCTGGGGTAGGTTCATGGTCACGGTTTGAGGAGGATTCGGGGCGTTATTACGGGATCGAGTAACAACCCCTTCAGCAGTCCGGATCGCCTCGTCCTCGTCGACTCGGAGCATGGCACCTTCATCGGATCGGTTCGTGCCACGATCGGATCGGTTCGCCCCCTGCGCTCCGCGATCCAAAGGTCCCTCATTGCCCAGCTCGTGCACACTTTCTTCAACTGCTTCATTCGCGACTTCATTCGCCTGTGAAGCTCGTACTTCCTTAGACTTCTTTCCAGCCATGATATCAGATGTCGCTGGAATGTTCAAAAAACTGAATAGTGAAGTTTTGGGACTGTTTTCTTCGGACTTTCAAATCCAAATAGTAGAAGAGCAATCCGGTAGGCTGAGAATTGAGTTCTCAGTGAAAGCACCAAAATGTTAGATCAAAATTTGGACCTAACACCCAAATTGTTCTGATTTGTAAAGAATTATAACTGGAGAATGAAGAAAAAGCAGAAAACACACAGAATTTATAGTGGTTCGGCGTTAACAAGCCTACGTCCACTTTGTATGCTATTGATTATACTTTGAATGCTAGTACAACCAATGGTTTCTCTCCAACTCACTTTTACAAATGTGATTTCTCTCCGTAATCTCGTAATAAGACTGATAAGAAAGGGTGGTATGACAGTAATGGTGGAATCAGTGCTCAATACTACTAAAAGATCCTGAAAAATGCCAAGCTCTGGGCTATTTATAGCTGATTTTGTCAGGCGGATCGCGGTCACACGTGGCACAGATCCCGAGAATATCGGATCGTATCGCAGCTTGATGAAGAATTAGTCAAATTAGCCATTGTGGACAGGTGTCGCGATCCCCTTAAATATCGGATCGAGCAAGGAGGAGGAATTGGTCAAAGTGACAGTTGGGGACACGTGTCGCTGGATCCGTGCATCTCGGATCGCCGAAGACTAGCTCGTGCTTGAACAAGTCAGAGGCTTCGCTGTGCGTTGGGGAATCGGATCGGTCCGTGCAGGGTAGTGGTGTAAGTACGGATCGAGTCGTGTAGAGGTAGTTGGATCGCTAATGCTATGGGGGCGATCCGATGGGGGGCGATCCGAGAGGGGCGGCCCTCTGGTGCGATCCGATCCTTCATGGACTTAAGGAATGTAGTTTCATACTTTCTTCTTGTGAGTGAACCTTGGTGGCTTGGTCAAAAAGCTAGCCAACAAATCATATTTTTATTATATACATGAATTGTTAAAAATAGTGAAGTGTTGAAATAGAAGTTAGTTGGAAAAAAATATATATCATTTTTATCAAAGGTATGAAATGAATATGGTTTTGAAATCGAAGAATGGATTATATTTATATATATATATATAATTAAAATAAATCGAATAACGAAGCTGCAGTTCGTGTTTTGAAACGGTGATTTCAAACGATTAGTGCGGGAGATCCGACCATCGGATTTTCCCGAAACCGAAACCGTTGGGTTCGCTTTGGAAATATCTTTCCAACGACACCAACTTTGCAAAGATCCAACGGTTGGATTGTCTGGAATGTTTAATTCAAATCTGAAGAAAAACAGCGCCAGAATCGATTATATTTATATATATATATATAATTAAATTAAATCGAATAATGACACTGCTGTTCGTATTTTGAAATCGAAACTTCAAACGATTATACCGGGAGATCCGACCATCGGATTTTCCCGAAACTAGAACCGTTGGATTCGTTTTGAAAAGATCTTTCTAATGATAAAAATTTGGTGAAGATCCAACGGTTAGATTTTCAGATATGTGTAAATCAAATCTGAAGAAAAACAGCGCCACGGCCGCGTTATGGCCCGAAGCGTCGTTTGAATAAATTGGCTATTTTAAAATAAATAAAAATAGCGATAAATCGTTATAAAATATTATAAACGATATGGATGTGAAATTTAGAAACTAACTGAAGGTTGGCTAAGTCGAATGGTTTCCTGGGTTTTGATCTGATGTTGGTTTCGGCCTTCGGGGTTAATATTTGGAAAATCGTTCTCTTACTGATTCACAGTTAGTGACTAATAAATTGAAATGATGCGTATGTTGTGTTTGTGCAGCACTTTTTTATTATATACGCGAGTTGCTCAGAAAGACTGGGTTTATCCCATTCTGAATAACTAAATCGACGATAAGAAATCGAAGATGAAGATGGTGATTGAAGACCGGAAATCTTCACCTCGTTTGGATGGTAACGGATGTCCTGATTAGGAGGCATCCCGAAATATGGATAATGAGTGGTGATCGTCCAGACGTATGTGGAGATCGATGGGTTTGCGAGGTATATAGTGCCTCCGGTTTCGTTCAGACCTAGAACGAACTTGCAAATGGAATGTGTGTCTGACATTGGAATTCATTCTGTGTGATTGATAGCCATCAGTTGCATGGTGTGAATTGCCTGTGTGGCATGCTAAGATGCAGTGATCAGGGTTTCTGTTGAAAAGCAAAGTCTTGTGGTTGATGATCAAAGCACTGCCTGTGTGGCGTAGCTTTGTGTATAACGTGAATTCGCGAGCCTCACACCCCGATATGTGCCAGAAACGGGAGAAGGACCTCAGGGAGGGCGTGCGTTTCCTTCAAGCTAGAGGTGGTGTCGGTGCTTAAACTGGCTGACATTTATATTATTTTCACCTATGTGGTTGTTGCTGTTGCGACGCGCCTCGGATATATCAGTCGATCCGGGACCGATGGAGTAGTCATTGTTGGCTTACTCACGCCCCAAAGGGCGGGGAAACGCAGTGTTTAGGAATTTTAATCCACATCGGTGGACCGGCCCTGACGATCCAAAGGCTTGACTGAGTACTTGCCTGAGGGGCGGGCTAGAACATCTCGAATTCGGTAAGGACTATCTTTTGCCTTGGTTCATGACGGAAATCCAATTTCCAAATACAACACCATGCGGTTTTGATTGTATATATATATGGCGGCATGATATATGGTACCCATGCCGTCTATGATTGATAGTTATGATTCGAAATTGTTTTTGAAACATATAAACACTAGTAATAATATCAAATGCTTTTGTTTTATTCGTATCAAGCATATTTTTGCCATTATAAGGTAAAACTCTATCCTCCGGTTTGCGTTGCATTATGTGATGGGAACCGAGTCTTATATTGGCTTCATTTTTATAAAAGGCATTGCGATGGTTAAAAGAATTATTTGTTTTAAAACACTGGCAATCCGATGGAGTAAACCCGTTCCACGAAAGTGGCGTGGTCCTATGATTAGCCATATTTTAAATGTGTTGAGTAGATTTCTCATACCAGTCCCATGACTTACTCGTAGTTTGTTTCACTTGCAAACTCGGGTGCCCCTTTTTCTACACGGGAAGCCTTGTATTCAGGTATTAGCAGGCTCTTTCTGGATAGCTGGAGCTGAAGATGGATTCTATCATTTATCTCTTTTTATGCTGTTCAGCTCCTATTGTACATATTATGTTTGTTTTTCCGCTGTAGATATTTATGTATAGTTGAACTGTATTTGTACTAAGTATGATCCTATATACTGTGTAACTCTGATGATTATGTTTATCCAGTGTATCATTTATTCTATTGTGCATTATCTGGTGTATTTATTTATTTTGTTCTGCTATTATCTGTTTATGTGTTATATTCCAAAGATTACCCTTAACACCGCAGTACGGGGTTTTGGGGTCGTACACATAAACCACATTTACTGGTTTCAAAGCATGAAAAAATTTGTCGTGCTTTCGTTCATGAACTTCTGAACTAAAACCAGCTTTGTAACAGGTAATTGCTGAGAGCTTATCAGAAGAGAAAATTGCAGATCTTAAAGAAATGTTCAAAATGATAGACACAGACAATAGTGCATCCAAAACCCTATAACATATACAATAAAGCACTCCTATCTTCTTTCATCCACGCTACAGTCATAAAAAATGATGAAGCTAGCATTTGGTAGCTTTGGCGACTACTTGAGCAAAGCTTCTCTCAAGCCTTACTTAGCCGAGTTCATCGCAACTCTCCTCTTCGTTTTCGTCGGCGTTGGTTCCGCCATCGCGTATGGTAAGCTTACCGCGGATGATGCATTGGATCCAGCTGGACTGGTAGCAGTAGCCCTAGCCCACCCCTTTGCATTGTTTGTCGGAGTTTCGATCGCGGCGAACATCTCAGGCGGTCACTTAAACCCCGCCGGAACTCTAAGTCTCGCGGTCGGCGGTAACATCACCATCTTCACTGGTATTCTATATTGGATCGCCCGGTGCCTCGGATCTAGCATTGCTTGCCTCCTGCTCAAGTACGTCACTGGTGGCCTGGCAATTCCGACCCACAGAGTGACTGCTGGTGACGAGCTGAAGGGCGCTGTGATGGAAATCGTGATCATGTTCGCGCTTGTGTACACTGTCTACACAACGGCGGCAGATCCCAAAAAGGGGGTTGCTGGGCACGATTGCGCTGATCGCGATTGGGTTCATTATTGGAGCGAATATTTTGGCTGCGGTTCCGTTTAGCGGTGGGTTCATGAACCCGGCCTGGTCTTTTGGTCTGGCTGTGGCGGATTTTAATTTCGCAGGGCACTGGGTTTTCTGGGTTGGTCCACTTATTGGAGGTGCTTTGGCTGAGTTGGTTCATGGTGATGTTTTCATTGGTGACAGTTATGAACCTGTTGCTCAGGATTATCCTTAATTTGTGATTTTGTTCCTTTGGCGGTTTGTGGAATTTATTTGCAGTTTGAATGTGTGGAAGTTATGATTTGAATGAAAAAAAATATAGACACAGACAATAGTGGGAAGATCACTTATGAAGAACTTAAGGCTGGGTTAGAAAGAGTTGGTGCTAATCTCAAGGAATCCAAAATATATGCGCTAATGCAAGCTGTAAGTCACAATATTTCTTATTTTATTACAAGTACAATATCCATACCATGCTTATGTACTTAGGAAAACATTGGTTTAGCACACATGCAGACATGCTTATGTAGTTATGTATATGTTGTACGAGCAGGCTGATGTCAGGAACAACGGTACCACAGACTATGCGGAGTTCATAGCAGTCACCCAGCATTTGAACAAAGTAGAAAGAGAAGATCATTTATTTGCAGCATTTTCATATTTTGATAGAGATGGCAGTGGCTGCATTACTGCATGCGACGAATTTGGTGTAGAGGATGTGAGAATAGAAGATATGATAGGTGAAGTTGACAAAGGCAACCTAAGTTGTTTACATTTGTCCGAATTGCTCTCAACTGGTTTTCGTAATCAATCTGTGTTCTAATTTCGCGATCGTTATTGTTCAGGATGGAAGAATTGATTACAATGAGTTTGTCGAGATGATGCAGCAAGGAAATGCAGGTTTTGGTAGAAAGGGCCTTCAAAATGATTTTAAGGCGTGCTGAAAATGTAATGCAACTCCTTTTCTTTACATAAGAGATGTTTTACATTACGACATACTTGAATTCGAATTTCAGTTTGAGCAGAAATGTCGCTTGTTAGAGAATGGGGCTTATCAGATCAGTTAGTACCCACATATTAAATTGATAACACTGTATAAACGATTCAAATATAATTGTGTCATAGGGGATGCATCAAGGTTGCTTTTGTGAGGTTTTTAAAGATACTTAAGCCGAGTTTATTGGGAATATTTACTTTTATAACTACCTATGAGTAGTTTTGTGATTAAAGAAATTGCGAACAATGTTGTTACATGCATAAAAAAGTTCTCACTATCTATAAAATAGTTGTAGACAATTGCTATGTAGTGACACTTTGTATACATAGGTACTTTAACAATATTATTGGTTAATGTAAAATTTAGTTAAATGCAGAGAAGAGACATAAAGACGTTGCTCATATCATAAGCGAGGGCGATGCAGATGAAAGAACTAAGCTAAACGAAGAACTTAAGTACATTAAGGATGAGCTTCAAGAACTTGAATTCTTTTTCAATGTTTAAAAATCTAGTGTGTCGGTGATTAGATGGGGATTCATATTTTATGTTATGTATGAATTTTTTAAGCATATGTATTGTTTATTAATGCCATTTTGACTTATGGATGTATCAGTATTTGAGTTTACCTAAATATATGTTATAAAGTATTATTTGCCATGTTTAATGAGCGTGAAATTGTACTTTGTTGTTAGATATTAATAATATTGTTGATTTGGTTCTATATGATTTTCTCCCATTGATTCAAGTGATTTAAAATATAGCAGTAGTAGTATAATTTAAGTTATTTAAAATGTCATAGCTATAGTGTACAGAAATTTATAATTGTATTTGCTTATACAACGTATGCACGACGTAACTAATGCATAGAAATTAGGATGTAAGAATGGCGGAGGAATGTATAGGGCATGGGCAACACGTGAAAATTTTGGATGCAGGCAAGGCGTAGGGAATTTTAAATATCTGGCGTAGAAAAGGCGTAGGAAACATAAGAAATATCTGGCGTAGGAAGGGCATAGAAGAAATATCTGGTGTAGGAAGGGCGTATGAAACATCTGGCGTAGGAAGGACGTAAGGAAATATCAGGTGTAGGAAGGGCGTAGGAAACATTTGGCGTAGGAAGAGCGTAGGGAAATATCTGACGTAGGAACGACGTAGGAAACATCTGGCGTAGGACGGACGTAGGGAAATATCTGGTGTAGGAAAGGCGTAGGAAACTGTACAACGCATGGAGTAGGAAAGGCGTGAAAAATATTTTTGCCACGCTAGAATTTTCGACGTCAGGTTTGGCGTAGGTAAGGCGTAGGAAACTAATATTTCCTACGCCTTACCTACGCCAAACTGGCATAGGAGAATCAGAAAATTCTTGTAGTGTGATTTTCACATATATATGAAATTCAAATTACTTAATGTCGATGTTCACATAAGGTTCACATATTATTTTCATAGACCTAATTTGGATTAGTTAATAAAAAAAGCAGTGCATATTATTAAGTGTTATGCTAATATCATTCTGTATATGCTTATAAAGCAACATATTCATAGACATCTTATGAGCATGCACAAATTTGTTTGCCTGCCAGAGCTGCAAAGCATCAAATATAATCTTATACTATCTTTTTAGGCTTATCAGGATACACAAATATACCCTAAGCTTACCATGCTATAATATATTTAATGATTCAATTTTCAAACCAAACTCCAATATCAGCCCTAAATCCATTAACTTGGTTTGATTAGAGATTTGTTCATCTAATAACTTTGTGATTTGGAGAATTATGATGATGAAACTATGTTCTTTTAATCGCTAATGTACTCACGATCCTCTTTTCGATCACTGCATTTACTACAGACTGAAACTTTCTAAAGAATCAAGCAATATTTAATCAGTTCTCTAATACAGTCTCTGATTTATTTATGCAGGCAATTGAGTCCCTTATTGATCAACAAAAAGTTCACATGGTGACTCTTGGTGTACTTTTTGATGGTATTTTCTGAAGTCGACGGAGATCGAGAGGCGTGTTGTTCTTATATAATATATATAGTCAAATATTTCATAGTATCATCTGTATGTTTCTTCCTTTTACATGTTGACCCGTGGTTAACTACTGTCATTTGATTTAGGTTATTTGATTGTTTTATCATATAAAGTAATTTCATATTGATTTTACAGATGACTTTTATTCAAATATTTGAATTAAAACTCATACAGTTGACCAATGGGTGATTAGCTATTATCTATCGTGCAGTAAATATTTCAACGCATCCTGTGGTGGTTGATGAATTTAGTGCTGTGCAAGTAAATATTTTTGGTAGTGCATCGTTGGCGTTATATAAAACTTTTGTTTGAGTTAGTACGTGTTTTCTGTGCATGGAGTCCCTGCCCGAAACAATGATTGAACCTGTGTGTTTGTTTCAAATTTTAGTAGAACCCAAAAATGTGGGCTCAAACCTTTGGAAGCTTCCCGAAGCAAGTAATGGTAACCGTGTTGTTTTGTTCCTGTTGACGAATGGAGCCTTTTTGCATGAGAATGTTATGTGCAATATGATTTAGAATAAAAATAGTTTTCATCTAGTATGTGTAGCACCGGTTCGTATAAGCATACATTACAATTAATAACTACATCACAAACCAATATTTCAAAGGAGGATACCCAGTGTCAAAGGCTCTCGTACTCAAGTGCGAGAGGACTTCCCAAGTCAGTCTCCCGTCCTGGCATTATTCTCACGGCTTTCCGGACTCTGGGGGTGGTCAGTCTTTCGTCCCAGGTCACAAACCAATATTTATTTTTTAAATGTTTGATTAGACAAAAATTTGTGTTTACATTTATATTACTAGCTTTTTGGGATTTTACGATTTATATATTATTTGCGGATCATAAAAAAATTAAACTGGTTCTCACTAAAGCTATAAAACGAATGTCGTGTGCGAAGCACGGGTTCGCACTTGTGTATATATATATATATATATATATATATATATATATATATATATATAACCATTTTATATAAAGGGGATATGTCAAATGTCATTTACCCCAAGGGTAGGAATACATCCAAACCAACCATAAATAGTAAATCATCCAAACACGCAATCAAATAGTTATACTATAATACGGTATGACGATATTTCAAAAAGTATGAGTTTTAACTTGTTACCACATCAGGATAATTCTTTCGCATTGTAAAACAGTTATAATCAAAGCCATTTGATTTTAATTAAAGTTTATGTTCTCTCCAAGTGCTTCTAATCTAATTCTTATGCGTTACGAATCCAAAGCGACCAACTATGCTCAAAGCCGACATCGTATAAAATAGTTATAGCAATTACAAATTTGTCCATGAATTAAAATAATTTAATTTGATAATGTTTGTCATTAACAGCTAATAATTATCATCATTAATGATTAATCACCCGCGCTAATCCTTCTTTCAAAAATCAGAACTCCAGTTTATGCCGCTTCCCTTCCCCCTCTAGGACGCCACCATTTGACAATTGGACGTCAGAACCTTTTCGCCACATCTAAGTCCGACCATGGGCTTACCTACACCACTAGCCTCGTCTTAAATGACGCCTCAATCGTCCAAAACCATGAGAAAACTGCCACGCCTTCTAAGTCGATTTACCACCTCCACGTTACTCTGTTTGACGAACAAAGACCAAAAATCTCCTTATCCCCTTGGAATGCAGAACTTTGTAGATGGAAGGCAAGGTAGAAATGCTCCAATTGTTGTGAACATTTGTGGCTGTTGGATTGAGGGTTTTGTAAATGTTGGTTGCGAACTTTTTTTGAGGTTTGCAAATAACAAATGCTTGAGGATTTTCACAATAAATTTTTGATGACGCTATTCATCTGAATTATCACGAACTCCAATGGAGGCATGCACACAAGCGTTCATAGCTAATTTTATTTATTTCGGACTCAATGGAGCTTGTATCGGAACCTGATTCGATCATATATAATTGCTAGATTTTCAAATCATATTGTATTATCGTAATTTTGAACCGTTTAACGCTATGCTTTTGTAGTCAGATCACACAATAAGTTTAATCGCCATCAGAATTAACATCTTAGAATAGTTCGGTATTCTAGACCCAATGAAACCGGTTTCATCGAAACCTTAAACAGTTTGACAAAATGCTATTTTTACGCGTTAATTAAATCGAGTTATTATTATTCGATTTAAAAACACTTACATTTGTCGATAAAAGTTTATTATTACCATTTTTACTGAAATAGGATTATAAATATACTTTGAAATAAATCTAGTTTCGTTTTAAACATACGATTCACAATTCAAGTAATTTCAATGTTCAAATTCTCATATAAATTTAATTTAAATCATTACGTTTCAGAATCAATCGCCTTTATATTTAAGTTCACCTATTTAAATGCCAAAAAATCTAAGTTATTACATATTCCCCGCTCTTTAAAAGGATTCATCCCAGAATCACTAGCTAAGATAAATGTCAGTAAACCCACTAATTTTTTCTCAAAACGAATTTTAAAATCATTGTTAAAATTTCCTAATATTTCATTTTTTTTGAAAATTTTGACAGTACTTCTTTTGCGTGGGTATCCCTGGAAAAAACACCAATATCAATATAAGCTCATTTCAAAGACCTCCCACCTTTGGAAATAATAACAATAAAAATATACATATTTTATACTTGTAAAGTGTGTAACTAATGTAGCATACTTGCCCATTAAGCATAAATACATATCATTCGTCGGGTAAACATTCTTCGTCAATGAAATAGAAAGCAATATGGAAGCCTTTGTTTCTATTTACATGTATTTACTTACCTAACTTAAACATAGCAAAATGAGCGTTCATCGTTAAGAATCGAGTGGAAAAAAATCTTAGATTGAATCAATGTAAATCACTTGGAAATAACATATTTGAATTTGGATCAAATCGCAAAGCAAATAAAATGATGCACGTAAATCTTGTTGTACAGCAGTGATGGGCGGCCACACTACAAGATCAGAGCATCCAGCATGAACAACAAATAGTCTACTGTATGATCAAACAAACGCGCAACTAAACAACGTAAAAAGTAGATAAATGTTTGCGGACTCTCCCCATAAAAAAATAAATTTAATATCGTTGTGGCCCGATGGGCCACGTATCAGATATTAAACTGATAAGAACAGATACTACACTTGATCTTAGCCAAAAGGCCGAGAAAGGTATGAGTTGATGGTTAGCCTGGGACGTGATTTTATATTCTGTCCTTGACCGCGTAGCATCTTGTCACAAGATGTGGGACTAGACGACACTAAAAATACATCTGAGAATCGCACACAGAGTTCTAATATCTATTTCTGTCCTAATTCCCATATATGGCTCCCAAAAGGAAGGAAGAGCTCTCGAGCTCTCGAATCTCAATCACGTCGTACAAAAGCTAAAGCATCCAAAGACGGAAGAAGTTACTTTTAATCTCGACGTTGTTCTGTAGAATCCCCACATTAACATTCGATTCTATTTCTGAATTAGATCCAGCTTCGTCTGCGCGCGGCCCCCACCAGTCATCAGAATCAGATGATGATGATCCTTGAGATGGACAAGCGATGTAAGTCCAGACTAATTCTTACCTAAGCAAATTAAAAGGCAGTTTGGTGGTGTTGATTAAAGCTTGAAACATGGTAAAGGTTATAACTAACTTGAAAATCGATTGTGCTTTTGAGTTTGTAGCATGCATGCACAGCTTGAGGGATAATGAATGAATGATCTGCAGCAGCACGAATGTTAATCGTCTGAGGGATCTTAGTCTGCTAAATATATGAAGTTAGTTTGACATTAGAAATTTAATTATCAATGTTGAAGCAGTATATATATAATTGAAGTTGGAGAGAATACAGGAACACGAAGTGGTGTCTGTAGCACTTGTGTTGTGTTGCTGTGTTACTCTACTTTGATTTAGTTATGAACTATATATTTTTATCTTCTGCTGCCAAATTTACTAGCTATGTCGCCAGGAATTAGTCTATTGGAGTTTGCATATATATTATTCCGTTTGTTACGTGAAGTCTGAACTGCGATGATTTTAGATGATACAGCGCCTACCCTGTTTGGACTTGTTGGATATAAAAGCTTGGACATATATACTAATATATATACCTCTTTGGAGTAGAAAAATATACACTGATCAAATAAATACTGTTTTGACTTATGCGTAAGCAAATTAATATTGCACTTCATGCTTCAAGAACATGCCGCCGTGTCTCATCTAGCTAGTTTCGTATAAAAGGATTTCATTGGGTTTGGGTGTTGCAACAAACTTAAATCAGAATTGCAGCTTCAGAAACATATCATGACGCTGCATGCCATTGTTTTTTCTTACATGGCTTTTAACTTTTAAGTGAGCAACCAAATGATGTTTTGGATTTTGTTCTTATCCAATCTTCATATTTACACGCGGTTCCACGTTATTACGTCCATTATATTTACATATGGTCGGTCAATCGCTGACAGCATCATGCATGTGTCTACTTATAAATAAAATACTTGCATTATTGCATGTCTATGTATGAGTATATACATGTGCGTTTGGTTAATTGACAAGTTTGAAGTGCTATATGTCAGTGAACCACTTAAAAAAGGTTGAGTGGTAGATTTAGAGATCCATGCATGTTATTTTGTAACGATGTTATGTTGCTTGAGTGAAATTTTATTATTAATTATTTTATAAATATTTGTTAATTTGCGGCAATATATAATTTAATAGAATCATCTGGGTTTTCAAATTATTCATTGTTATGGTTGTGCGATTCAAATGTATTTCATTGAACAAGTAGTATCCAGAGTAATTCAAATATTAGTGTTCATACAACTCATTTTACTGTGGTTGTTTAAATAAAATTATTATTAAAACCAGTTTCTTAGAGCTTTGTATTGCTTTTCTCTAATGTCCTCAAGAATTCTTCGCAGCCAAACAGCTTGAGAGGTTGCTTTTGCTGCAGCCACAAATTCTGCTTCAGCTGAAGATTGTGCCACCACATTTTTCTTCTTTAAAGCCCATGAAAATATTCCTGAGCCAAGAGAGAACACATATGCCGATGTACTCTTCATATCATCTTGACATCCAGCCCAATCACTATCGTTATAGCCAATAAGACTTGATCTGTCTGCAGCACTGTAAAAAATACCATAATCGATCGTGCCTTCCATATATCGCAACACTATTTTTGCAGCTCAATAATGGATTTGACTTGGCTCTTCCATATATCTTGAAAGCATGCTTGCAGAAAACATGATATCTGATCTAGTGCTTGTGAGATACAAGATACTACCAATCAAACTTTTGTACTTTGTTGCGTCTTCCTTCTTTGCACCATCTAACTTGTTCATCTTGCAACTAGTGATTAATCGAGTAACTACAGATTTGCAACCTAGCATATTAAACTTTATGAGCACATTTTCTGCATATTTCTTTTGAGAGATGAAAATCCCATTTTTCATTTGAGAAACTTCAAATCCCAAAAAATAATGGAGCAAACCTAAATCACTCATTTCATAAGTACTCATCATGTCTTTTTTGAACTTTTGTATTAAGTCTTCATCATTACCTGTAAAGATCAAGTCGTCAACATACAAAGACACAATCAAGACATAAACTCCCTTCTTCAGTACATAGAGTGTAGGCTCACTTTGACTCTTTTGAAATCATTTTTTTTTAATATGTATCAATCTCAGAATGCCAAGTTCGTTGCACTTGCTTTAACCCATAAAGAGCCTTTTTCAGTTTGTAAACTTTGTCTTCTTCCCCTTCAACTAGAAATCCTTGTGTTTGTTCTACATAAAACATCTTCCTCCAATACTCCATTCAAAAATGCATATTTAACATCAAGTTGATAAATCGACCAACTCTTTTGGGCAGCCATTGCAATCAAAGTTAGAATAGTTTCTAGTCTTGCAACAGGGGGAACTTTCGGAAAAATCAATACCAGGCTTTTGAGTGAAAACTCGAGCAACTAGCCTCGCTTTGTATTTTTGAATGCTTCCATCTTGATTGAACTTTGTCTTAAAAATCCATTTTACTCCAATTACTTCTCGATCCTTTGGATAATCAATAAGCTCCCAACTCTTGTTTTTTTCAATCATTCTCATTTCCTCCTTCATTGCATTCATCCATACTTCTTGCTTTTGGGCTTATTCAAAGTTTTCAGGTTCCATACCAGCAAAATTGCAAGTTTCATACAATTCTTTCATACTTCGAGTTCTCAATGGAGGGCTTTCTGATGATGAACAACCTGGAGAATCTGGTTCAGAAGTTGAACTTCCTACTCCAGCTGCTGGCGATTATAGAATGACATCTTCGTCTTGCTACTCTTGTGGAAATTCAACTTGCTTTTGCACATACACATACAACGCTTCCCTTGCATTATTCTCATCCCAATCCCGGCTAGCTTTTTCATTTAATATAACATCTTTGCTATCAGTCAACTTCTTAGTTTCAACATTATAAAGCCGATAGCCTTTAATTTTGGAGCTAATATCCAATAAAGATTCATTTTTGGCTTTTCTCATCAAACTTAGTTCTTTTTTCAATAGGAATGTGAGCATAACAAATGCAGCCAAATATTTTGTAATGACTTACCAAAGGTTTGAATCTGCTCCGGGCTTCAAATGGGGTCTTGTTCCTCATAGCTTTAGTTGGACACCTATTGAGAATATACACAGCTGTAAACACAGCTTCAGCCCAAAAATTTTTGGGTAATCCCTTCTCATTCATCGTGGAAGTTGCCATCACCACTATCATACGATTTTTCCTTTCAGTGACACAATTTTGTTGAGGGCTGTAACTTGTGGTTGTTTGCTTCCAATGCCTATGCCTTTGCAATAACTCTCGAATTCATGAGAAATGTATTCACCTCCACGATCACTGCGAATATCTTTGATGCTCAAACCACTTTGCTTTTCTAATAAAGCTTTGAATCTTTTAAAAACCACAAAAGTCTCTGATTTCTCCTTCAAAAAAATAAACCCATGTCAATCTCGAATAATCATTTATGAATGTGAGAAAATATTTGTTCTGACTTAGAGATGGAGTTGGCATTTTGCCACAAATATCAGTGTGCAAAAGCTCCAATTGTGCGTTTTCTCGCCATCTACTTTGTCTAAGAAACAAGTGGTGATGTTGCTTGCTCATGACACACCCTTCACATGAATCATTTATTTCTTTAATCTTCGGTAATCAGTTCACCATGCTCTATTTATGTACTAGCTTCTGCCCTTGAAAATTTAGATTATAGAATCTCTTATGCCACAACCTGCTTTCTTGTTTGATATCTACCTTCAAAGCAACCTCTACTCCAGAATAAAGTTGGAGAAGAAAGTTTCGATTTGGCTCCATTTTAACCAAAGCAACAAACTGATCATTATCTCTTTTATCTAGGAAAGTGCATCTATCATCATCAAAAATAAGTTTGTAACCATTTTGCATAAATTTCCCAACACTAAGCAAGTTTTGATCCATTTGTGGTACAAACTAAACATCATGATGTAACACCCCGTATTTTCAACGATACTAAAAGAGGATAAACTAAATTAAAATTAATTTAATATTCAGAAGTAAGTAAAACGGACTCCACCATTGCGTCCGTCTTGAAATTCTTGTCAAGATAGACAATTGGATTGTGTAAAACGGACAACGTATGAAGAAGTTATAAGGGTTTTAAGTTTGTATACACGTAGAAGAATTATATATATACACATGAGTCAGGGATGAGTCAGAATTTTATCAAAACCGTTCGAATTTGATAAAGAAAAAGTGGCGGCAGTTTTCCCGCTCTACGGGGTCGACCCCCCTAGAGGGGTGTCGACACCAGGGTCGACCCCCCTTAAGGGGTGTCGACACCAAGGTCGACCCACCCACAGGGGTGTCGACACCCTTAAGGCTAATGTGGCAGTCGGTTTCAGAGGGTCTGGTAGTTATATATATGTGGTCATTTCTCTTGTTTTCCCCATTGAGAATTCATAGTGGCCAAACTCTGGCGGTATCTGAACTGGTCTGGATCCGTTATCTTCTTCAACTAAAGCAAATCAATTGGAGATTCAAGATCCAATCTTTTCTAGTTCTATCTTCTTATCCAAACTTTGTGAGTCCCTAGTTACTTTTAGATTTGAATATTTAAAAGTAAATATGACACGACTATGACTTGGATTTGTTCATATGCCTAGATTATATCAGATCCATTGTAAATTGTGATTATATGACATTTTGAATTGGTTAGAATTTGGATCTAAACCTCTATCTAGACAGGTCTATTGTAACTTCTGTGGCATGCCATGATGTGAATCTTAAACCTTAATTGTGTAAATCTAATTTTAGACTATTGGATCTAAATTATGTGGACATTTAATTTGTTAATCAGATCTAGATTATCATCTTGTGCCTATTATGTTAGATCTAAATAGTTGGACATCTAAATGGTTAATTTAGATCTTATTATGCTCACTATGACATCATAGTTATGTTAGAACTAGTAATTGCTACTAGTTCATCAGATTTATGCTCATATTTCCACCTTATCACCATGCTAGTTTATGTTTATGCCAAGTTATGTTAAAACAGTCACTTTGGTTATATTCCTATTATTTTTCCCTTTTATCATTTATGATTAGGCTATTATCTAGCCTGGGCATGCTGCCAATTTTGTGAGTGCGCTAGTTAAGGAACGGGGGAAAAATGTTAATATTGGCATAATTTGAATATAAACATCATTGGACATATAATTCAAATGATTGGGTAAAATGGGCATTAACACCTATAAAGGCATAGGTTTAATTAATTGATTAATTAATAATGAATGCCTAGGATTACAATTGGAAATTGTAATGACGCTTATGACATGAGGTTAGGTTGCATTAGTGGTGGAAGTCTGCCCGGACCCGACTTGCATATCCAGCAGCCACTAATGTTGAACCTAATGTGAGAGGTCTAAGTGCGCAAATACGAATCAGGCTATTTACACGAGGTTAGACCCAACTTGTGGAATAAGACTACCCGGACCCGACCGACGCCTAATGTGGGA
This sequence comes from Allium sativum, assembly GCA_030737875.1. Taxonomy (NCBI): domain Eukaryota; kingdom Viridiplantae; phylum Streptophyta; class Magnoliopsida; order Asparagales; family Amaryllidaceae; genus Allium; species Allium sativum. Next base: position 315,687,805 of record CM060909.1, on the reverse strand, counting down.
GGTCTAGCCCATTATAAACCATAAATGGACATGGTAATAAATAGGATTACTTAACCAAATCTAATCCATAGGGATTGTATGATTGTGAACTAAAGTTAGGGTTAAGTAAAATTGATTGGATAGTGGATGAGTTAAGCAAATCTGGAGGGGGTGGGTAATATTTACATATAGGTCTACAAACTTAACCCGATAAGGTTATGTAATTAAAGACACCTAGTGGTATACATGACTGGTTGGAATAATAAAGTTATGTAATTAAAGACACCTTTTAGGGTAAACATAACTTGTAGAAATGATAGGGTTATGTAAATAAAGACACATAGTGGTATATATAGCCAAAGAAAACCTAGTGGGTGATACAAGACAAAGGGGAGAGCTTGTATCATATTGTGTGGGATCCGTTTCATCCAGTAACCCGGAGTAGGTATCAAAACATGTACTCCGTACTAGGTCGGAGAAGGGGCACGCTTACTAGACTGATTATACAAGATCCAAACGTGGAGGACGGTGTGGGCAGCGCAAACCGACCGGGCCATGTGCGTGCATGAGCCGGGAAGAAGGGGATAAGACGATTGTGACACCTATAGATATGGGGTTGTGCATATCAGCGAGGGGTTTCCACTTTAGGACGTGATACATCCTACTGTGGGGCCGGCACAGAGTATAAACGGAGTAGGGAGCCGATCGATTAGGGTAGTAGTTAGGGTACATTTGGACGTATGCCTAAGTATACCATCTTATAGTGGAAGGGATCATCTCGTTCTGGTTATACTAGTAATAGTGCAGAGTAATCATTAGAGAAGCGTATACACCTTATCCTATCTACCTTGTCACCCCTGCCATTTATGTAATGATCTCTCTTATCCACTTTATATGTATGTCGTGCTACTTTTATTTATATACTTGCTAAAAGTAACAGTGTTGCATCAGTGTTCAAAGGTGATTTTTTACCTTGTCACACCTGCCATTTATTTACCTTGTTACACCTGCCATTTATTTACCTTTTCACACCTACCATTTATTTTTCTTACAGAATATGGGAACTTAGTTTGCAATAGTGTTCAACGGTGACAGGTTCGTGTTCGTTTGAATTTCTTGTAGTTCGATATATAGCTGAAGAAAGCCATATTTAAAACATAAAATTTGATATAAATAACATTTTCTATCGGTGTCAGCTCGTGTTCGTGTTTTAAAAACATGTGCGATTATCACGAAACTCATCGACATATAATTTATTATTTCGGATCTAATGACACAAGTTTCATAGAAATCTGAAATAGTATTTTCAAATGATAATTTCAGTATTTGTTTAAATAAAATTATTATTAAAACAAGTTTAGTTAGTTTAATTATAAATCAACGTCTTACCGTTATCAGTTATTATTTAAAAATATATTTATAAGAATTCAATTTTTTAATTTTACATTAAATCCAATATTTAATTAATTTTCATACTTAATTATAATTCCTTCAAAAATCGAAGTCTTTACAATAAGGGTTGATGCCACCTCCTTACACAAAATTAATGCATGAGCCACCGGATAGTAGTGGTTTTTTTTTAAAAATTGAGTACTTTATATTTAATTATATTTCCTTCAAAAATCCTAGTCCTTACAATAAGGGTTGATGCCACCTCCTTACACGAAACTAATGCATGGGTCACTGGAAAGTAATAAACTTTTTTTTTAAATTGGGTACTTTATATAGAAGTCTAAGTAGACTATAACATACTACATAGCAAGTGTTTTAAATCAAACAAAGCGGGATTCGAACCCCTGACATGTTGTACTATACTGAATTATCTTAACTACTTTAACACTTGTGTTTGTCATGATCCAATTGTTTGCAAAACACAAGTCCCATCAAAGTGCCATGATCAAACTCCAACTAAGCATCTGTAGAATCATACCATCTTCATTTTATAACCAACAAGAAACCTACCTTTTTTTTACATTCTCAAACCTCTTTCATTTTAATGCTCTAATAATTCAAATCTTCACCCATGAGCTTCATTACTCCAAACCCAAAGACATTCCTTCATGTTGTTGTCATATCTATCCCTTTGGCTTCCCATACATCTACCCTCTTCGCTGTTGCTAACATACTTGCAAACTCGGCTCCACTTACCACCTTCTCCTTCATATGTTCCCTTCAATCCTCCCCTTCTCTTCTCTGTCAAAACATTCCTTTCAAATCCAAAATTTGAAGTTATATAATGGGCTTAAAATCAAAGGACAGAACTATGTGATGAGTTTTTCAAGGATATGCCACGATTTTTGAAGGATGGTATAGATACTGCTGTCGTAAATGAAGGAGGGCAGGAGGTAACTTGCATTGTGTCTGATGGCTTGATGCCGGATATTGGAAAAATCACAGGGGAGATGAATATGGCTTGGGTTTCAGTTAGGTTTTGTGGGCCTGGCGCGGTTCTTTCCCAATTTTATTGCAATGAACTAAAACACGCTTTTGCAGTGGGATAGAGTTATAAGAAACAGTGAATAGAAAAAGAGTTTTTAAAATAGAGATGAGTTGCTACAACAGAGCTCAGTTAGATTTCTTTCTTACTTTCTTGATACATATGAAAACCCAAATTCGTCAATATAACAAAGCAACGTCATGCTCTAGAAAATTCATTTCTAGGAAACCGAAAAGACTTAGCATAGGAACTCTTAACAGTAATTAACCATGATGCAGTAGCCATCATTACTTCATTTAACTGAGGCTGATTCCATAAAGAAAATTAAGTGCATTAATTCCAACACTCCCTCTTAATGCACTTTCTTTACAACTCCGATGAGCTCTCTCAAGTAGGAAAATTTCTTTCGGAAGTGCCTTGGTGAGCAGGTCTGCAAGCTGCTCCTCTGTTCTGTAGTACACGAGTTGAAATTCTCCTTTCTCAATTGCTTCTTTAACAAAGTGATACTTGATAGAAATATGTTTCATACGATCATGACCGACTGGATTTTTTCCAATGTAGATGGCTGACTTGTTGTCAAAGTAGACTGTAGTAGCTTTGTCTTTCTTTTCTCCAATGTCCTCAAGAATTCTTCGCAGCCAAACAGTTTGAGAGGTTTCTTTTGCTGCAGCCACATATTCTGCTTCAGCAGAAGATTGTGCCATCACATTTTGCTTCTTTAAAGCCCATGAAAATATCCGTAAGACAAGATAGAACACAAACGCTGATATACTCTTCATATCATCTTGACATCCAGCCCAATCGCTATCGTTATAGCCAATAAGACTTGATCTTTCTACAGCACTGTAAAAAAAATACCAAAATCGATCGTGCCTTGCATATATCGCAACACCGTTTTTCCAACTCCATAATGGATTTGACTTGGCTCTTCCACATATCTTGAAAGCATGCTTCCAGAAAATATGATATCTGGTCTAGTGCTTATGAGATACAAGATACTACCAATCAAACTTCTATACTTGTTGCATCTTCCTTCTTTGCACTATCTAACATCATCATCTTGCAACTAGCGACAAATGCAGTAGCTACAGATTTGCAACCTAGCATATTAAACTTTGTGAGCACATTATTTGCATATTTCTTTTGAGTGATGAAAATCCCATTTTTTATTTGAGAAACTTCAAATCCCAAAAAATAATGGAGCAATCCCAGATCACTCATTTCATAAGTACTCGTCGTGTCTTTTATGAACTGTTGTGTTACGTCTTCGTCATTGCCTGTAAAGATTAAATCGTCAACATACAGAGACACAATCAAGACATAAACTCCCTTCTTCAGTACAAAGAGTGTTGGTTCACTTAGACTCTTTTGAAAACCTTTTTTTAATATTTATCAATCTCAGAAAACCAAGTTCGTTGCACTTGTTTTGACCCATAAAGATCCTTTTTCAGTTTGTAAACTTTGTCTTCTCCCCCTTCAACTAGAAAGCCTTGTGGTTGTTCTACATAAACATCTTCCTCCAATAATGCATTCAAAAATGCATATTTAACATCAAGTTGATAAATCGACCAACTCTTTTGGGTAGCCATTGCAATCAAAGTTCGAATAGTTTCTAGTCTTCCAACAGGGGCGAAAGTTTCGGAAAATCAATACTAAGCTTTTGAGTGAAACCTCGAGCCACTAGCCTCGCTTTGTATTTTTGAATGCTTCCTTCTTGGTCGAATGGTAAAATTTCTCTTTGCCAAGGAGAAGATGCGGGTTCGATTCCCGCTATCCGCCCATGATGAGAATCCAAATCTGTCGAATCACTCATGTATGATCTTCTACATCCTAGGTCTCCATGTTCCATCATCTGGCTCATGTTCTTCATGTAGCATTCAGACCGAATGACTCTATGAAACTACGTCAATACTTCCACACCCCACTGCTGCCCCCCGTGGGAGTCCGGGTCGTGCAGTATAAACATTGGGAGGGAGACTGGAAGCAATTAAGGCTACCGAAGGGGGGCACTTTATGGACTTCCCTAAGGGATGAAAAGCACTTGGTTGAATGACTCTCTTCGGTCATTCGAGAGAGTGATCAACTTCGGGAGCTTTCTTAGTCACCTTTTTGGAGTTGACTTTCTTCTTGGGACATTCGAGCAGAGAGTCGCAGAGAAGATCGACTCGGGGCAAACATGCCGAGCTAGTTCATGCATGACATGATTCGGACATGATCATAGAAAAAATTCTCCTCAAGCGAACTGGCCTATCCTATGCTACATAGGGTGATTTACGTGGTGGTTGGATGCGGGGACACGTTTGGTTGGGAATTTCAACGTGGCGGTATAAAATGGCTCCTTTCCGGTTAGGTAGGGAGGTTCCTAAAAATGAGGGAGAGCGACGACCTGACTTATCGCATAGGGTATGAGATATATCAGCCAGGAATGATCAGGATGCGGAGTTTGAGCTGCGGGGTGAGGGAGAGATGGCTATGTCTATCCCATCCCTTCTTTGGTTCAGTCTTTGGTAGTAGGTGCGATATTGAAGGAGTTAGGATTGTGGCATATTACCAGTTTTAAAGTAGTGACGGACCGCATTACAAACTGCAGGTTGAAGAGTGTTCCAGCACTTTTGATAAAAGAATGCAAGTTGACGTGGATTCTCCGAAGAGAGGATGGATGGATTATGGGAGTGTGTGACTTGCTTTCTTCTTCATTCCATCTGCGTAGATGCAGCGAGCATATGATTGAGGGTAAATTAGCGCTTAGATGAGTTAAGGTTGATGTCTTTCTCCGCCCCGAAACTGACCCATGGCACAGCGCCCATTCACTTCGCGCGCGGGAAGGCAACGAAGTGCAGTTCAAGAGACCGCAGCGGAGTGGAGTAGCCGCGAGAAAATCATGATCAGGATAGCGGACGCAAAGCTATTGAACTTGGTGTACCTGAACCGGTAGCTCACTTTTTCTAAGTAATGGGGAAGATTACCGAAACATGCCATTGAAAGACTCTACTGAGACAAAAAGATGGGCTGTCAAGAACGTAGAGGAGGTAGGATGGGAGGAAGCGGGATTCTCGCTTCGAGTAGATAACTTAGGCGAAAAAGGGGGGATATTACTCGTATTGTAGGAACAACGGAACAAATGTTCCTGTAGAAAGTCTCCGCCGGCTAAACAACAAAGACCGGTAACAATGAAAAATAGATTTAAGTAGCAGAAATTTGAACCCTACCTACCCTCTTGCTTTGGCGGCTGCTTTTGGTTGGTTTCATAAGGGTTTCACGTTGATACAGGATTCCACCCGTTGTCCATCGACTACGCCTTTTGGCTTGATCTTAGGCCCTGACTCACCCTCCGTGGACGAACCTTGCGGACGGGAATCTCATATCCCATTTAGCTAGGAGTTCTCCTTGACTCCACATGGCAGGATAGGTGATTAAAGAAGCTGCTTCTCCCGTCCAGGATTCTTGGATTAGGATTTACCGGGCTTCTCTCTTTAAGGCGACAGCTGGGATTGGAATTGTGGCCTACCATTCCATTCCATCCATAGGTTAGTTCTGGCACAGGGGAAAAGGTTATTTGATTTTGAGTTTTAATTAATAATTAAAAAGTTTGAACATTTAATTTGTTTTGGGAAGACCAAAGAAAGAATCTGCTCTTCTTCCGGTGCGAAGCGTAGAATTTCTTATAAGAAAGATGCTACCCAATTATTTGTTGTATGGGGGCTGGATGCCCGACTTCTCTAGGCAGTTAGCAAACCCATAGCTGATGATAAAACTAGAATAGATATTTTTTGTTTCCTACTTACACGTGCCCATTGAACTATGTCTTAAAAACCCATTTTACTCCAATTAAATCTCGATCCTTTGGATGATCAACAAGCTCCCAAGTCTTGTTTTTTTTCAATCATTCTCATTTCCTCCTTCATTGCATTCATCCATACTTCTTGCTTTTGGGATTCTTCAAAGTTTTCAGGTTCCATACCAGCAAAATTGCAAGTTTCGTATAATTCTCTCATACTTCGAGTTCTCAATAGAGGGCTTTCTGATGATGAACAATCTGGAGAATCATGTTCAGAAGTTGAACTTCCTGCTGCAGCTGCTGGCGATTGTAGAATGACATCTTCGTCTTGCTGCTCTTGCGGAAATTCAACTTGATTTTGCACATACACATACGACGCTTCCCTCACATTATTCTCATCCCAATCCCAGCTAGCTTTTTCATTAAATATAACATCTCTGCTCTCAATCAACTTCTTAGTTTCAACATTATAAAGCCGATAGCTTTTAGTGTTGGAGCTATATCCAATAAAGATGCATTTTTGGCTTTTCTCATCAAACTTAGTTCTTTTTTCAGTAGGAATGTGAGCATAACTAATGCAACTAAATATTTTGTAATGACTTACTGAAGGTTTGAATCCGCTCCAGGCTTCAAATGGAGTCTTGTTCCTCACGACTTTAGTTGAACACCTATTGAGAATATACAGAGCTGTAAACACAGCTTCAGCCAAAAACATTTTGGGTAATACCTTATCATTCATCATGGAAGTTGCCATCCCCACTATCATACGATTTTTCCTTTCAGCAACCCCATTTTGTTCAGGGCTATAACTTGCGATCATTTTCTTCCAAATGCCTTCATCTTTGCAATAAATCTCGAATTCATGAGAAGTGTATTCACCTCCACGATCACTGCGAATAACATTGATGTTGTAACCATTTTGCTTTTCTACTAAAGCTTTGAATTTTTTAAAAGCCACAAAAGTCTCTGATTTCTCCTTCAAAAAATATACCCATGTCATTCTCGAATAATCATCTATGAATGTGAGAAAATACATGTTCTGACTTAGTGATGGAGTTGGCATTTTGGCACAAATATCAGTGTGCACATGCTCCAGCGGTGCCTTTGCTCGCCATGTACTTTGTCTAGGAAACGAGTGGCAATGTTGCTTGCCCATGATACACCCTTCACATGAATCATTTATTTCTTCAATCTTCGGTAATCCATTCACCATGCTCTTTTTATGTAGTAGCTTCTGCCCTTGATAATTTAGATGACAAAATCTCTTGTGACACCACCAGCTTTCTTGTATGATATCTACCTTCAAAGAAACCTCTACTTCAGATGAAGTTGGAGAGGAAAGTTTCAGTTTGGCTCCATTTTAACCAAAGCAGCAAGCTTATTATTATCTCTTTTAACTAGGATAGTGCAACTATCATCATAAAAAATAAGTTTGTAACCATTTTGCATAAGCTGCCCAACACTAAGCAAGCTTTGATCTATTTGCGGTACAAGCAAAACATCACGAATGTATTTTACTCCATTTTTTGTTGTGACAGAAACAATACCTCTTCCATTTGCCTGAAGATAGTATTCATTTCCCATTTTCATCTTTGAAGTGATTGTGGTGTCCAAATCAACAAGAAAAAAAATCATTTGTTGTCGTATGGTTGCTACAACCGTTATCAACATACCAAATATCTTCTTGGTTGCATGAAAACCGACCAACATAGAACAAGTTTGCTTCTTTATTAACATCTTCTTTCCCTTCAGAAAAATTTGCTTGAGTAGGAATTTTTAACCTGCAGTTCTTTTCAATGTGCCCAAATTTTCTACAATAATAACACTTAGGCTTTCCACGGTGATAGCAACTTTCTGTTCCATGGTTAGTTTTGTTACAGATCTTGCAACTAGGCTTAAAATTTGTACCCATATGATTTTTTCTTTCATCTCGATTTCTAAACTCGTTGTTCCTCCAATTATTTTTCTCTCCACCTCATTTTTCATCACAAGAATTCTCTTTCTTGTACGACTTTTGAGATTCATAGTAAGCTTGGACTGAAATGCGCTCTCCATAGATTGTTCATTTCGCCTTAGCCTCCTTAGCTCATGAGACTTTAAAGAACCCATCAGTGGACAATGTAGCGAGATATTTCGACTCTTCATTGGTAGCAACAAATGCATCATACTTTTCAGGAAAGCTTAATAATAGTTTTTCAACAATTTACTAGTCTAGGTTCTCACCACAAGAGTTTTCATTTGATTCACCACTTCAACCAATCTTGTAGAGTAATCTTGTATGCATTCAGATTCTCTCATTTTTAAGTTGTAGAATTCCCTACGCAAAGATTGGAGTTTTATTTTTCTTACCTTGCTATCACCTTGGAACTCTTCTAAGATCTCCCAAGTCTCCTTTTCCCTATTGGATCTTGTAATTCTTGGAAAAATGTATACAGTAACTCCATTTTGAATTTTGGAAATAGATTTAGCTTCTTTTACCACATCTGCTTCATACTTGTCTCTTTGTACTTTTGTTAGTTGGCTTTCATCTTCAAATTGCTCGAATCCTTTTCCGACGATGCTCCAAAGTCCATCTGACTGAAGCAAAGTCATCATCTTCACTTTACAAAAATCATAGTTTTCTCCTCCAAAAATTGGAATGATAGAGTATGAAATTGACGAACTTGCTTTAGCATCCAAAGACATCTTTTGGACGCCCAAACAAGAACAAACCATTCTTTGATAACAATTTATTAGAAATAGTGAATTGAAAAACAGTTTTTAAAACAGAGATGAGTTGTTACAGCAGAGCTCAACTTGATTTCTTTCTTACTTTCTTGATACGTCTGAAAAGCCAAACTCGTCAATATAACAAAGCAACAACAAGCTCTAGAAAATTCATTTCTAGGAAACCCAAATGACTTAGACTAGGAACTCTTAACAGTAATTAACTATGATGCAGTAAGCATCATTACTTCATTTAATTAAGGCTTCTACCACAAAGAAATTAAGTGCATTAATTCCTACAATAGCGACAAATTTATCGATGTCAGTCCTAGCTTGTCTTACCTTCGGTTGAAAGACATTCCGGATTTTATGCTTTCAGGCAATGGCTATTACGTACATAAATTTTAATAATATCTTGTGATTTAAATTTCACTCCCAAACTATTTTTCTCTAGTTTATTTTCAACTGCTGGTTCAAAATTCTTTCTTATTGGTGGAAAATCATTCATGCAATAGAAACAGGAAAATTAACATACTTAGGCTTGTTTATAAAACAAATACACAAATAGCCTTATTTCAAATTTAATAACAGATGTAGACCTATTTTGGGATTTCTGAAGGAGAAGTTTGGGACATTACACAAGGGCGAGTTCCCTAAATGCGTCTTCAGAAAGACCACTTTCTAACAGATTTACACACAACACCACATTCAAACTAGTTTACACACAACGCCACATTTAAATAAGTTTACACCCACGTTGTAAAGGAATTTAAAGAAGTTTTTCAAATACCAAGGTTACCCTCAAAAAGAGAAATTGATTTTTGTATCGATTTAATCCCCGGTACAACCCCTATTGCTAAAGCAGCTTATCTTATGTCTCCTATGGAAAATCGAGAATTAAAAAGACAAATTAAGGAGATGGTGGACCAAGGGTTTATTAGACCTAGTAAATCTCCTTGGGGAGCACCAGTGTTGTTTGTGGAGAAGCCCGATGGAACGTTTCAGTTATGCGTAGATTATCGAGAGCTTAATAAGATAACAATTCTTGGTGATGCCTTTTGGTCTTACCAACGCTACAGTAGTATTCATGGATCTAATGGATCATGTGTTCCATCCATATCTTGATCATTTTGTTATTGTGTTTATTGATGATATCCTTATCTATACTAAGACAAAGGAGGAACATGAATGCCATTTGCGTTTATGACTCCAAACACAAAAAACATCAGCTATATGCAAAATTAAGTAAATGTGGATTCTGGTTGGAGGAAGTAAAATTTCTTGGACATGTTATCTCAAAGAATGGAATAGGAGTAGACCCATCGAAGGTTGAGGCGATGTTGAAATGGAACCCTCCGACAACACCAACAAAAGTTCGAAGTTTTCTAGGATTAGCCGGTTAATGCCGAAGATTTATACAAGATTTCTCAAAGATAGCATCTCCATTAACAAAACTAACTCGTAAGGAAATCAAGTTTATTTGGGATAAAAAATGTAAGATAACATTTGAAACCTTAAAGAATAGATTGATAGAGGCACCAATTCTGTCTATGCCAGGGAGTGGAGTCCCATATAAAGTATATTCTAATGCATGCAGACAAGGATTAGGATGCATACTAATGCAGGATGACAAAGTTATTGCTTATGACTCTCGTAAATTAAAGCCCCATGAATCTAGTTATCCAACTCATGACTTAGAATTGGCTGCAATTGTGTTTGCCTTAAAAATTTTGATGCATTATCTTTATAGAGAACAATTCCATGTTTACTCTAACCATAAGATTTTAAAATATTTGTTCTCTCAAAAGGAATTAAATATATGACAGAGAAGGGGGATGGAACTTTTAAAAGATTACGAGTTACGTTGCATTATTATCTAGGAAAGGCAAATACAGTTGCAGATGCATTAAGTCAAAAGACATATGGCATAATAGCCCATTTAATGATAAGAGAATGGAGTGCTCTAGAGACTCTTGCTGAGATGAACGCTTGCACAAGGATGATTAATGAAGCTATGGTTAACAAAGTAGTACATCCATGTAATCTTATAGTTCAGCCAACTCTAGTAAGTAAATTATTGAAATCCCAAGAAGAAGATGAGGAAATAAATGTGTTATTTATGAAAATGAAGGATAAGTAACCTACAGACTGGAACACTGATAAAGATGGCAGTTATAGATTCAAAAATCGACTTTGTGTTCCAAATCAAACTGAATTGAAAAATGAAATTCTTAGTGAAGCACATCGTTCAAGGCTTACAGTGCATCTAGGAAGCACAAAAATGTTTAAGGATCTTAAGCGTCAGTTTTGGTGGAACGGAACGAAGACAGATGTTGCTGAATTTGTGGCAAAATGTCTTACGTGCCAACAAATTAAAGTAGAGCAGCAATGACCAGTAGGACTTCTGCAACCACTTCCTATTGCAAAATGGAAATGGGAGCACATAACAATGGATTTTATCACTGGATTACCAATGACAAAACAAGGTCATGAGGCAATATGGATAATGGTGGATCGCTTGACAAAGCCAGCACATTTCATACCTTACGTCATAACCTACTCAACGGAGAAATTGAGTATACTCTATTTGAAGGAGATTGTTCAACTACATGGGGTACCAGTTACCATAGTTTCAGATAGAGATTCATCATTCGCTTCAAGGTTTTGGAGAAGTCTTCAAAAAGCAACATCAGTAAACCTGAGTACAACCTTTCATCCTCAAACAGATGGACAACCTGAAAGAGTGAATCGAATCATAGAAGATAAGTTAAAGTCTTATATAATTGAATTTGAAATCACAAGGGAAACTCACATACCATTAATCGAATTTGCATATAACAACAGTTATCATGCAAGTATTGATATGGCCCCATACGAAGCTTTGTATGGGAGGCCTTGTCGTTTGCCAGTATGTTGGGTAGAAGTTAGAGATCTTGAGCTTCTTGGTCCAGAACTAGTAAAGGAAACAACTGAGAAGATTTCCATTATAAAGGAAAGATTGCAAGCAGCCCAAAGTAGGTAAAAGAGTAACACATATCATAGAAGGATGGATTTGGAATTGGAAGTAGGAGATCAAGTCCTTCTTAAGGTTTCTCCGGTATGAGGGGTAATGCTATTTGGAAAGAAGAAGGCAAAACTATCACTAAGATTTATCGGACCATTTCGTATTACCAAGAAAATTGGAAAAGTTGCATACGAACTTGATTTACCTGAGAAATTATCAGATATATATATTGTGTTTCACATATCAATGCTACGAAAGTATATTTCTGACCCATCTCATGTGATTGATTTAAGCGGCATTGAAGTTAAAAAAGGGACCAAGTACATCGTAAGACCTGTTCGAATTCTTGACAAAAAAAATTAAGAAGTTAAGAACGAAAGAAATTCCTTTCGTAAAAATTCAATGGAACCATCATAACGAAGACGAACAATCATGGGAGGTGGAGTCAGAAATTCACAAAGATTATCTAGAAATGTTTGAAGCTTAGATTTCGAGGAAGAAATCTTTTTCTAAGGGTGGTAGAGTATTTCAGCCTAACTCAAAAATCCGGGTATGAAAAAGTTTCTAGAAAATTTGAATATATTAGTTCAATCCGATTTAAATATTTAAGTATGATAAATACATACATGTTTATGTATGTATATATGTATGTATATATATATATATATGTATATATATGTATAAATATATACATAACGCATAGTTTATAAATAAAATACAAATGGTATAACCCAGAATTTTTCATAGCATTTCTGGAAACGCTGTCTTGTCATTGAATTGTGTATAAAGCACCTTAATAAGCCTAGAACTTTCCATAACGCTTCCTAAACGCTGCAGTTTTATTTTTATTGATGCTGAAACTTTCTATATCACTTTTTTATATGTTATCTTTTCCTTTTCTTTTAGATTTTAAACTTTATGAAGATGTTTTGACGTTCTGTTTAACATAAAGTGGAATAATTTTGAGACAGTTTTGGGTTTATCTTAAACCCTTAAAAAAATATGAACTCCAAAAGTAATTTAAGATTACTTGTGAGATACATATTATATATTTTTTCGATGGGGTACGGTATAAGACAATAGATCTTGGGTAGTGCACTATTACTTTATGTTGGTAACAAGCCGAGTAGAGTACATCCCTACTTGATGACGGGGTGTCGACCGCAATATAATAACATATCCTAACATCTAAACCAAGTGGATGGTGTCGGTAGATTCATAACTATATATTTGATAAATTATGAGTCCTTGATGGAATGAAGTTATCATAAATTTGTTTGATTCATTATCTCGAAGTCTTCCTTGATTTTTGTTTTAAAGTTTGGATTGATGAAACCTTCAAAGAAAAGAGTCATGATGAAACTACAATACAACCCACTAATAAATGATGTGAAAACTAAGCTTAAATAGCTATCTTTCTAGGTCTGTGTTGCTCATGATGCTACACTTAAAACTTTTCAGGTTTAGATGGTTAGTTGGATGCTTTGAAGTGAAGACTTTTACTATGTATATTATCTCTTAAGTACTCATATGTATAATTATTTAATGGCTAGTCTCTTGTATCTTTGTAACCATATTCTATGATGAGATGATTGTATAATAGCTCTTTCGTTAAAAATCATGTACTATCTATGATTTTATATTCCGACAAGCTTTGTTAAGTTGTGATACTGTTCTATTAGCACCATGGCTTATTTGTGGCATCACTGCTTCTGGATAAGTATACCAGAGTGGGGGTGTTACAGGAAGTGTGGCAAGTACCTCCTGAGTGTATGGCGTCCAAGTAACCTTTTCATCGGTAAGGACGTCCAATTCATTGCGGTAAAACTGCAACATTCGTCATGGTGTATGTCGTGTACTCTTACGTCCAACCCACCTGTTACATGTTATTAAATGTACGTATATTAGAAACAGGAAAATGATCATAAGGAGAAAATTTAGGGCGTTTTTAGGCATAAAGACAGTCCATTAAAATTTTAATCACAAGGACAATATACTAATTCTTTTTTGTTTCACATGCACTGATTTCTACTTCTTCATCAATCGGCTCTCGTGCATATCTCGATCTCGTCATTGATCTTCAACACGAATTTTTTTTCCTTGCATATTTCGATCTCCAGCAATCGTCTTCAAACATCCACATCGATCGCTAGTTTCAGATTGCAAAATCGATCTCGCGCGTATTGGTTTGGGATTTCGTTCACAAGATTAGGGTATTTTCTATATGAATCGAATAAATTTTACTGATAATTATTTCGATTATGTTTGTTTTGTTTCTATCGGTGATGTACATAGGTTTTGTATTACTTTTATTTTTTCGTAAAAACATTGCAGTAGTTTTAAGGTATCATTTTTATATATTTTTTAGGTATCAGTTTTACTGTAATTGCTGTGTTATGTTTATGTTCAACTTTTTTTAGGTTGTATTTATTATGAAGTTGTAATATTGCATTACCTCTGTATTTCAGTAGAAACTGTTTTTCCTTAATCAATCAAAATGTTATGTAAAAGGTTCTTGTATTTTCTATATTTAATTAGAGTAGTTTGTAGGTATCAGTTTAATAGTTTTTTAGGTATCAATTTTACTGTATTAACGTGTTTTGATTTTCTTATTATAATTTTCATGTTGTATTATTTTTGTTGTTGCACTGTTGCATTAACTATGTAACTCAGTTGAAGTTATTTTGTTTTAATCAAACAACCTGTGAAATAAACAATCCTTGTATCAATTTTTCTTTAAAAGATTATAGCAGTTTATAGGTATAAGTTTTATATATGTAGGTATCATTTTTTTTTTACTGTGGGTATCAGAATTGTGTTAACTGGGTAACAGTTTTCGTTTGTTTGCTTTGCTAATTGAATCTTTTGACTGATTTTCCTCTTCCAGTGGTCAAAACCGTCTTCTTATTATTGACTCAGGCAGTGATGTAGTGATTAGGCCGCCCAAGGATAAACGTGGAGTTGGGAAACAATCATAAAAAAGAAAAGGAGGATTTACATATTGTCAAGCCAAGCAGAATAGATGCGGTGTGTGCAAAGAATACGACCGTAACTAGCGGAATTGTCAAGCTTCTAATAATATGTGATTTTTATTGCATTTGTTTTAGTGAATACATGTATTTTTAAGTGTTTTTTTCAAATAAACTTGTACACGATAGCAAAGTAGTGTTTGATCCATTGGAAATGTGCTCAATATTCTATATTTTTAATAGAAATTCTTCATACCTTATTGTCTTGTATGTATCAATATAATGTGTTTTTTTTTTGTTTCAGCAACTGGGTATTAGTTATATGCCTCTGTAGGTATCAGTTTTGTGTTATTTTCATGCTTGTAGTTTTTAGGTAGCAGTTTCATATCTTGGTAGGTTTCTGTTTTAGTATTATTATTGTTTTCATCTTATGGTATCAGTTTGCATTACTGTAGGTATCAGTTTCTTCTTTATTTATTTACTTCAGTGGCTGGATATCAGTTCTATATCATTGTGGATATCAGTTTTTTAAACAGTTTGTAGATATCAGTTTTATACCACAGTAAGTATCAGTTTTTATTATTTTCTTTCTTTACACTACTTGGGTATCAGTTTTTGATAAAATTCAGTTGTAAAACATATAATATTTGGTGTGACTATAATATGGTTAGTGTAACTTCAATATAATATTTGATGTAATACAAGTGGTGAATTAATATCAGTCGGTATTATTGAGAATAAATTTCATTTTTGTGAGAATTGAATTGAGTTGATTGGTATTATTGTGACGACCTGAACTTCCCCGGTCTTAGAAGAGAAGAGAAAGAACGGATTGTCTGAGAACATGACAAATCAGAACACAAACAGAAGAACATTTCATTGCTTATTACAACAATTTACATCAGAGTACAAGAATATACAGAGTATGAACAAATAATATACATTTGATAAATATCAGAGATTTACAAATTACAATGCAGCGAAAAATAATACATAACACAATTGAAAGGAATACACGGATACAGAAATTTTCAAGTATAGTTACAGCTGTAAACCAGGATCCTGTGAATATAATATCTGCAAAACCAAAACTACTAGCTGCCCATGTGGAAAATAGGGGCACCCAGAGTTTAGGTTAAAACAATAAACTACAGGTCAGTCATGTGACTGGTGTGAGGACTAAAACAGTTATTAATTTGATTTTAAAGTTAAATAAATCAAGGGACCATGCCGTATAACACGGAACGGGTTTACCCCCAAGAATACAAGTGCATAAAACAAACAGCGCAATGCTAAATAAAGAACAATGAAGCTATTATAAGACTCAGATCCCATCACACAATGCAACGCAAGTCGGAGGATAGAGTTTTTCCTTATAATAGCCAAATATACTTGGTACATGAAGTTTGTATTTTATTATTACTATAAGTGAAGAAATCAACTTCAAATATAAATGCATCAATCATAGACGGCATAATGCTCCATCCCACTATGTCGCTCCATCCCACTATGTCGCCATACTAGGCTCTACAATTAAAATTAAAATGTCGTATTGGAAATTGGATTCCATCTGTGAACCAAGGACCCAAACTCAGGTGGGCCCTTGGATCTTCAGGGTCGGTCCTCTCTTACATTTGAGGATTAGTAATTCCTGAACAATGCGTTTCCCCACCCTATGGGGCGTAAATGAGCCAGATGACTCAATGTCCGTCGGCTTCGTAGTAGCTGATATATCCGAGGCGCCTCGCAACCCAACAACCACATAAGTAAAAATGTTTGGGCTCCATACCATGACACCACTCCTAACTAGAAAGAAACGCATGTCCTCCCTGCAGTCCTATCCCATTTCTAGTTCACACCGGGGTGTGAGGCTCGAGAATTAATGTTATACACAAAGCTATGCTATATTAAGGCCGTGCTTTGATCATCAACCATAAAACTCTACTTTTCAACAGAAGCCTTGATCATTTGCATCTCAGCATGCCACACAGACAATTCACGCCATGCGACTGATGTCTATCGATATATAACCTCTGAGCTCGTACGTCTCAAAGAAGGGCGTTAAGCAAGAGAATAAATTCTCCGCCGCGAAACAGATATATATTTAATAGAGATCAATCAACACAGAATAAAATACAATGTCAGACACACATCCATTTACAAGTTCATTCTGGGTCTGAACGAAACCGGAGGCACCTTATTCCTTGTCCCGTATGTCCAATACAGGAGAGAGGTCCTCGCATATCCGGTCGATCTCCAAGTACGTCTGGACGATCACCACTTATTACCTTGTCTTAGGTGTACATCCCAATCAAGACATTAGTAATCATCCAAACGATGTGAAGACCTCTGGTCTTCAACCACTGTCTTCATCGTCGATTTCTCGTCGAATCAGTTATTCAGAATGGGTATAAACCCGGGCTTTCTGAATAACTCACGTATATAATAAACAAGTGCTATAAAACAAAACATACTCCTCATTCCAATTCTGAATATTCTTTTATTTAAATATTCATATCCTTTGGGAAAGGTTCCCATTAATTTTATCAAAGATAAATTCTTTAAGTTTATTCTTTAACCTTCCTTTGGATATCAATTCAAACCATATTAAGGTTTTCCAAACTAGTCGGTATTAACGCATCTTACCAATGTAATTATTTGTTTAATTTCTCAATCCCAACCTACTCATCCCATGCAGCAAAAGTGGTAATACTCCATAACTAACACCACGGTGTTCTCAGTAAAATTAATTACCATTTCTTGTTCAAATCTACTTAAAGATTTAACTATCGCTTGGAGCAAAACTGGTGATACTCCACTCTCGATCATTTCCCAAGTTTGATAATTTAAATTATCAATTCACATTTCAACCTAATTAATGATTTGTTAAAACTCCACTTAGTTCTAATCTTCCCAAAAATCAATATTAATGATTATTTAACTTTGGAAACGCAAACATGTCGCATCGACAATTTACACCGTACTATTGATTTCTGCCGATATGTAACCTCTAAGCTCGTACGTCTTAGAGAAGGGTGTTAAGCAAGAGAATAAATTCTCCACCACCAAACAGATATATATTTAGCAGAGATCAACCATATAGTTTGAAATACAATGTTAGACATGTAATCCTGTCCTTAACTGGGTTAAAGAACTAATGTCATTTAAAATACAATTCACGATAAACCCAAATCACATTCCATTAATTATGGAATCTTCACGAAAAACAAATCAATATGTATAATCGATATCAATTTCCGTATCCGACTAATAATATAAATGGAATAACGACAAAGCCTTTTCAATTCCATATGTGTTACCAGTCTTCCTCCACAGAAGCTCACTTCGATTATTACTAAATCGAATTCCATTCAATTCCAATTTAATATATTAAATTGGAAAACTTTACTTTGGAAATTTTCCACTAAATCTTAATAGAAAGATTTATAAATTCCAAATCACATTTCACTGCAAATCGGGTTAAAGAACGAACGTCGTTAAAAACACAGTTCAAAATAAACCCAATTCACATCCTATTTTATTCCAATTAAATATTAATAAACTGGAAACTCTAATAATCTTAATTAAAAGATTTATTCTTTTCACACGGGGTTTAAGAACAGTGTTAATAAAGACACCGTTCATGACAAATCCAAAATCTCATTTGATATTAAATACAAGGCACTGAATCGAAATTATATCGGCTTGTACTCAATATCAAATCCGGAAATCAACAAATATCGTATTGGGAATAGCGATATATATATATATCTTCCAAATTCCTCCACGATATCCGTATAATCACGAAATCCAATATCGAAATATTCCGAAGATAATTTCGATTCAAATCCATTCCAATTCATATATTGGAAATCCTAGTTATTTTTAAAACCATTTCAAATCCAATTTATTTATTTAAAAATATTGGACTATAATTCTAGTTCATAACTAGTTCATTTTGATAAAAATATATTTTTTCCTTCACAAACGTGGAATTTTTCATCCAAATTCTTTCCAAATCATTTATTATGATTTTACACAAATTATTAGTATTCTTAATAATTTTATCAAGGCCCGTACAGTCGATTTCCATAAACGGTCATCAAACTGCACTTACAACAATCTTTTCCAAATTTGATTTGGACATAATTCCAAATCCAACCGTTAGATTTCAAATCTCTTACATTCGTTGGAAAACACTTTTCGATACGAACCCAACGGTTCCGGTTTTAGGAGAATCCGACGGTCGGATCTCCCGTAATGTCAATTCGAAGTCAATGGTCGAAATTCGCGAACTGTCACGGCGAGGCGCGTTCTATTCAGGCCATTAGATATATATAATATATATATATATATATTACATATATTTCATTGATTTCCTTTTAAAACGTATTTTATAAATCATTTTAAATTTGTTTTGAAAACGATTTCAACTTCATATTCAATTTTAAATCAAAATTGAATATTCCATATCATTAATATATAAATGATAATATTTTCAAAACATTAGATTTTGAAATCATTTCCCTTTTCGATATTCATTTTAACAATGAGTAAAATCTATATATATATATATATATCATTCACGTTGTAATGGCGTTAATCTAATCAACACGGCTTCATATATTTCAATATTTTTGCATCCATCCTAAATCGGACATCAAAATCATATTTTGATCCACTACTGAATATTATTTTAAAATATCCGTTAATTTAAAATATTCGTTATTTCTGAATTGGAATCAAACACAGTCCATTACCATATAATTTTATTTATATGGATTTCATATACACATGTACACAACAATAATCAGACACAGTCAATCATCGTCCACAGTGCATTACACAACTACATAAGCATTAAATATAAATAATTAACGCTTACAACATCTTGTCAACCAATCGAATGACATACAACTAAATATTGGGATTAGTCTATATCCAATATCATCCCAATACCCGTGTGGGGTTTTCAAACAACAAACACTGATTATTATTTGTGAAGTTGGGCGATGTGTAAAATATATCGTCCCAGTTAATATCAGTTAAATGTGTGTACATAAACAAATTGTCCGATTTGTAAATAAATATTTATTTTATTCATATGCACGTTAAAAATTATATTTTTAACTATATAATATTTATTTCATCTCATGAATATTTTATACAGTTCATTTATACAATAAAATGATATTTTTATTATTCTAATATTTTTAGAAAATTTCAGTAGCATAACGGCGCAATACTAGAACCGGAATAAGTCTAGCCTTATCCCCCGCCTGATAATGGCTCGCGCCATATACAAAAAAAATTCTAATCAATTCATTTCATTTCCCAAAACAAATTCAACCAAATAATCCAAAACAGCCAAACAAACATGGTTTCAAACAAAGGTGTCGGGTGCTACTAAGCACCCTCTGCATCCTAGTATATATATTTAACTAGGAAATAAAGTTAGAGTGAGAAGTTCTCACTTTTGGGATCCACTCCTCCATTCTTTATTTCTAAACGGTTCAGATTTGGATTTGTTTTCCACCAGTTGCATCGCAGCCTTATTCACACGATTTTTATATTAAAAATCACATTTTTAAAACGAAGTAATTTAAATAAAAATCATATATTTAAACCGCTACTTCATACATAAAAAATCCAATTTTTATACCACCACTTTTAAAATAAAAATCACATTTTTATATCGTTGTTATATATATAAAAGTCACTTCTTCATTCGAACGTTATGTATATAAAAATCCCAACTTTATATGTTATTCATATAAATAAAAAATCAAATCTTTATACGTTATATATATACATAAAAATCAAATCTTTTCGTCGCTATTCATATATAAAAATCATATTTTTTTAATGAAATTCATATAACAAAAATCATATTTTTATTTTACTAAAAATAATTCCATTTCTGCGATAAAAATTATTTCTTTATATAATTTAAAAATCAAACCTTTATATGATTAACAATCAAATATTTGTATGTATAAAAATCCCAACTTTACATATAAAGATCCTAGCTTTATTATGTTATACATATAATAATCCTCTTTTTATAATTAAAAAATCATAAAAACTCAATGTATTTGGTCGGAGGAGTCCACGATGGTTGTGGGTGGCGATCAGAGGGGCGCCGGGCTTGCTGGTGGTGGTGGGAGGCTGTGCCGACCTGCGGCGGTCGTGGATGGTCGGAGTGGGGCCCCAACATGGCGATTTAGGGTTTGTGGGGGATTGGGCTACGGTTCAAATCAGAAGAGGGGGAAGAGAGAGGGAGGTCGGAGTGAGGAGGAAGGGGAGTGAATCCTACGATGGTGGCCAAAAGTGGGGCGCGATAGGGAGGGGTGGCGGTTCGTCGAAACGAAGGAGGCTTCGGGTTTTTTTCAGAAAGGGGAAAATGAATTTGATCGTGATAAATGAATTGGGAGGGGGGTTAATGAAAAAGGTTATATATATATATATATTAATATTTTTCTCAAAAATGTAGTCTTTCATTCGAACTCCACACGAGACCCAACGACTGTCGTCCTTAGCTAATTACCCCTATTCCGAAAACAATGAGATATGTCCCGTAAGCCAAATCGACTGTTTCGATCAATTTTCATTTAAATTAAAATATAAATCATTATATATTCAATTTAAACGTACATTTTATTTTACCGGGGAGACCCCAAAAATTACAGAAAAATAAATCTAGCTATGTTTTGACGATAGAGTCCTTACAAAACTAATTTTGTCGAATTTGGAGACCGTTTGAAAAACGGTCATTTTCCAGTCGATTAAATTCAAACTATAATGACCAAACCCGTTTAAATTTACCACACTCACATATTAATTCGAAAAATTATGAAAATTGGTATCTAGCAATAATTTGACATTTTGAATCCATTAAAAGTGGTCTCGTCGAAAACGGAGGTCGTTTGCAAAATCTCTATTTTTAAGGGCTTTATTTATATAAAATTCCATAACGACTATTCTGAATTTTCAACTGGGCATAACTTTTTATTCCCGTTATGAAATTTGGATTTTTCACATTCGTTGGAAAGATATTTTCAAACAGATTCAAATATTTTTGGTTTTACGAAAATCTGATTTATTTTGAATCCTGTACATTCAATTGAAATTTGAAATCGAATTTTCAAACTACCGCGCCATTTCCAATTCCTTTTATAATTAAAATAAATATTTATATTCTAACTTCGATTTAAATAAAATTATACGTTCTAATTCTATTCAAAATAAATTTCTAGTCGTTATTGTTTAAAATAAATCATTTTAAATATTCAAAATTCAATAAAATTGCCAAAATAAAAATTTTAAATTGGTTCTGATTTTCCGGGTTGTTACAATTATTTTCTTAATCAGCAGGTATTAGTTAGAATTAATGTTGTGTATCAAAAGATTCATTTACCAAAGCAAACAACTCAAAATTGCAACCCCTTGACACGGCTCCGATACACAAAGTCATAAAACTGATACCTAAAAAAAATAAAACTAATACCTAAAAATTACTATAGTATTTTAACTAAAAACTAATGCAAAAACTGTTTACATCACAGTTTGATTGATTAAAATGACATAAGTTTAACTGAGTTATATAGTTAATGCAAGAGTACAACTGCAAAATAAACACAACAACAAAATCATATGAATAAAAACATAACACAGTTAATACTGTAAAATTGATAGCTAAAAAAATATAAAACTGCTACCTAAAAACTACTGCAATGTATTTTTAAAACTAATACAAAAACTATTTCTTCCACCATTTGATCATCAGTTTGATTTTGAGCTTCATCTCTTTGCTATAATTTACGACATAGGGTTTCGACACTCGGTTGTAAATTTTCGGCGCATTCGATTACTGTTTCAGTTTGTATATAAAAAACACAACAAAAAATACGATAACAGAAGATGATTTCATGATTTGATTGGGTGGATTTTGGATTGGTGGCCAGTAAAGATGATTTCGTGATTTCTGATTTTGCGATTTTCATGGTAGGAAATTGACCAAGAGTGATTTTTGTCCTTCTGAATAAAATATTAGACGACGGCTGTCCTTGTGAATAAAATATTAGGCGGCTGTCCTTATGGTTAAATTTTTAATACTAATTGTCCTTGTAAATTAATTACCCTATTAGAAATTGTATATATTGTGTTTAACAAAATAAATGGTCAATAAGTATACCTAGATCAAAGCGGCATCGATGGATCGATAGGATTAGGCCTCGCTGATATCCTTTCGACGGGAAGATAAGTCCAGGACCAAAGCTGCATTTGAAAATATACTATTAAGACAAGAGAATGATTCATCACATTGTGTAACAGTAAATTAAAGAAATACGATTCATACCAGAACTAGTGTCATGCAACCAACAATAGAGCCAAACTGTAACAACACGATCTTAGACAACTATGTATAGGCCAACACTGCACTACCCCATGAATAAGTAAAGCACTGGCCAAGATTAGCTAAATATGGTAGCCATCTCAAATCTATACGGGTCTTGACATGATCGACCATCATTCTGCAAAGAAAAAAAAAAGTGCAATATAATGCAACGAGCCCATTGTTTAACCTCTATCTCGATGGCATCTGCAGGAATATCATCTATCAACTGATTACGGTACCATGTGATCTCAACAGATTTGCCACCCCTTACTTGATCGACCAGTGGATCTAGCCTAAGTAGATCGCAAGAACGCTGCAATTAATCATATCCCACACCATCGTATGCAATAGCTATGCCTTCAATAGGCAACCGTAGAAAAACAACCACATCTCTCAAGGTAATAGTCATTTCACCGACTGGTAGATGAAACGTGGATGTCTCATATCCCCACCTACCTACTAAAGCACCAATAAGATAATAATCGAGCTGGATGTATCCTAAGCGAAAAATGTGCATAAATCTAGCCCTCTCGATCTTGGCATGGAACTGAGGATCTGAGGATGTCACTTTCTTAAGTGATGTCAAGTGGTCAATGACAAAATCTGTATCGTCACTCTGGAAATTTAATAGATAACAAAAATTGGTGGTTTGACGTCTAATGCGGAAAAGAATACTAAACATCATAAAATGAAAATATTTACAAAAATCCACCTCCATACGAGTACGGTTTGATGTCCTATGTTGCTACTGAAATATAACATGCTCGTATCAACTGGATCAGGCTCCATATCGAAATTCTGTTCAAAATGCATAATTAACGGTTAAATGATTTTTTTTAGAACATGCTATATTTTTCTATTTGGTTCCATAAACAATACAATGATTTTTTTAGAACATGCTATAATTTTAAATAAGTATATTTTTCTAGTTTATAATTAGTTCCATTAACAATACGACAAAATTTTCGAACTAAGACAATGATTTTTTTCCATTATGCACACATCTATGCATTACGCAACATAAACGAGTCGTCAAACTCGTGTTTCAATGGTCTTAACTTCAAACAAACAAGTTTATTATGCAACTCAAATGCACATAACTTCGTTTGTAATCAACCGCATTATCTCAAATGCAACTAAATCCAAACTGTAACATCTAATAACCAACCATCATATAACCTACATGCTAAAATCGATAATGTGAACAATGCACACATCAAAATTTGTACTTTCAACAAAAAAAACTTCGTACTAGTAAGCTACTATCAGTTCTATATCCTCTAATACTTGAAATTATATGACCTAATCTCAAAAAAAAAATTAGGGTTTAGTTTTTTTACCAATTTCGTGTTGTACGCCGGATGTGCTAGCCATTGCAAGCTTTTTGGAACAAAAAGGTTGAAAAATGGATGAAATTGGAGTTAGTTTGGAAATTTTATTTTGGGTTTTCGGGTGGCCAAAGGGTTGGGGAAGATGGAATAATGAGTGGAGTGGGGGAGCAGGCTCTCGGGTTTGGTTTATGTGCAGGGTTTTTATGAAGGCGAGTTTTCAGAACTCGCCTTTGTGAGTGTTTTGAAAACTCGCCTTCATAAAAACGAAATAGGTCTAAACTTTTAGTTAATTAAAAAAAGGTTTATTAATGTTATTGTTTTTCATAACAAGGCCATATAAAATAAAAGTAAAGGTATGTTCATGTTTTGCTATCTTCAGCATATTGACCACAATTCATTTACATAATTGACCACAAGATAGGCTATGCTGCAACTGTTGTTTTATGATTTATACTGCAGCAATGATAAAATTAAATGGAAAAACAATGCAATGCTTGAAATAAATAAGTTCATAACACAGATCCTCAATTATACATATTCATTACTGAATTAGATGCTCAAAATATTATGGCTAGTGGCAAAATATATTTTGTTATGATACAAAAATAACAGTTGGAGCATCATGAATACTCCAGTGATAATGTGGTTGAAGACCATACGGATTATTTGATTGCACAACTCAAATTATATGATTTGCTATTTGGATCTCATATTGAAAACAATACATTTTACTTTGTTAGGGTTCTCCACTTTTAACACCGGTATTGTAGAAGAATACCCGAAAGCCGATGAAGTCATTTTAAACACATTCGAAGGATTAGATCCCCTCGTCGACCTTGAGTTAAAATCTAAATTGAAGAGAAATATCCCAATTGGACCCATAATACTCCTATCTTCTCCACCACTATTACCTTAAGACAACATTTGCATGGCCTCGCTCGACCAGCAAAAGAGGGACAAGGTAATATACATATGTTTTGGCACCTACAACTTGCCATCAAAACAGGAGCTTGCAGAGCTTGCTAATGCCCTTTTGAGAATGGAGGATGTACCCCATGTGGTCCTTACCAGAGAAGGAAAGAAAAGAGCTACCCTCCAGTTTCGCCAATGAAATCAAAGAGGAGAGAGGGATGCTGGTGAGTTGGGCTCCTCAATAAAGAGTATTGAAGCACGAGGTAGTGGGTGCATTTCTGACTCATGGAGGATGGAATTCGGTGATGGGGGAGCCTAACTAGAGGAGTGCCCATGATTTGTAGGCCGTTTAGGTAGGATCAGATGATTAATGGGAGGATGGTCAGTGAGGTTTACAAAATTGGAATTGCGATGGAAGAGGGAGGTTTGAGAAAGAAGAGATAAGGAGAATGGTGAAAATGGTGATGTTGGAGGAGACAGGGAAGGAGATGAAGGTTAGGGCCATGGCTGTCAGGGAGTTGGCAGAAGCTATAGTTGGGGAAGAAGGGAGTTCAACTTGGAATTTGATGAGCATGGTTGATATTATGTATGGAACAACTACAAGTTAGAGTCCTCATCTAAGTAGTTATGTTAGAATAAATAGTGGTATGTATTTCTTTTTTACTTCTTTATATTTATGCCAGACATCATAAACGTTTAGCTAATGGCTTCAATTGTAGATGTATTTGTTTCAACCATAGTTGTGAAGACCGAATCGTAATTCAAACCGTGGTAGTGAAAGGTCAAAGGTTCTCGTGGTTCAATCAGTCATACCGCGAGAACCACTTTGATAGCTAATTCTATTTTCTTAATATAAGCTTATAATATTTTTAAATACTGATAAAATTTAAATAGTTTTGACAAGCACCATTGTCTGAACTGGTTAAGATAACTGGGCATAAGCAAGATGTCATGGATTCAATTTTCGTCTATAACTCACTTGTCATGTAGTATGTTATATACTGCCTAATTGAAATAGTTATATAACAACTTATCATAGAAAGTTGTAAATTTACTATTTTTTTATAGTGAAAGAGGATTAGTTCAACAATATTTTGTAAAATGTACATGTTATTCGAAATTTAATGACAATCGTTATAAAATTATTTGTTAAATTTATTATGTCAAAAAATGAAGAGTGAAATAATTATTTTTTCTTAAATTTTGGAAAACGTAAGGTTCAAAGAGGTTGGACTGGTGGTTTTTAAAGGGTTTTGAGGTTAAACCATAGGTTTGTGCACATGCAAGGTTATTTCAGTTTCATAGCCGTAACGTTCCAAGGTCAAAGGTTAACCACGGCGAACCGATGTTGGGTTAGGTCTTTAAAACACTGGTTTCAACTTTTCTAATCGTTTTGCCAAGAGAATGTGACACAGTGGTATGGTACTTAGTCAGCGAGTAAGAGGTTGGAAGTATGATATAGGTATATATACCTGTATTATATATTAACCAAATTTTCAGAAGAAAAATAAACTTTTCTAATCTTCTTTATCAAATTGAAAGTAAGGCATTTGATAAAAGCTTTTCTTTCTGTGGTTAAAATAAAAATTATTGACAATCCAGTTTTTAATGATAAAAATCCAAAATGTATAAGAAGATCATGTTCTCCGATTGACTTTCATTTGTAACATCCCAAGATTTTGCGATAATTTAAATTATTAAATTTAATGTGATTTTGGACAATGTTGGTATAAATATAAATTTTTTATTTCTTTATGTTGATTTATAACGATATTTGAAACTTATATACTGAAATATTTTGATTTATGTAATTTATAATTGAAATACGAAAATTGTAGTAGTTTGATAATCGATATGGAATTCATATAAAAAAGGAAATTATATTCATGAAACTTATTTGAATTCCATTTTGATTTGATTAAAGATTTTAAACTATTGAATTCAATTTTAAAGTTAAATTTGAGTATTTTATTTATAAATATATGAAATTTTACATTTTTACGAATAATCTCAGAATTCGATAAAATTAATTTTATTTGATCCGGAATTGTAAATTATTTTATGATCTAAAATTTCATAGCCAACGGAGATATAGTTTGATCGTAATAAATTAAATCATGTTGAAATTTGTGTGTATAATTAAGTTTTAGTAGAAACAGCTATAGACTTTGGAATTGGGCCTTGAAACCTATCCCATTGCGTTCAGAAGGCGTCAAAACATATTGTTAGGCAGTAAGCAGGCCTGATTTGGAGTCCGTCCGAATTTTGACCTATACATCATGCTAAACGATGAAATAATAATATTTTATTTCATAAAACCCCAGTTATTTTGTGGCCGCCGCTATATGATTTTAATGGCCATAAACCTTCGAATCTTGCTTCCTCCTTTTCTCCTTCGATTCTTAACGGAATTCAAAATTTTAGGAATCAAAATTGAAAATCATCGCGAGACCTTTCCATCCATACGGTTGGATCAGATTAATAATGTTTAGATTCGCCAGATTTTGGCCTTAAAGACAGCGCAGTTTCGCGGGTTTTGGGTGTGGTGGAGGGCGGCGAGTGGGCCCAGAAGGGGGCGTTGGCAGCACTCGTGGTGGTGCATCGGACAGTGGAGTTTGATTGGTATTCCGTTGATCGTAGGGGGGCGGCGGTAGGAGTCTGAAAGAGCGGAAATTGCGTTATGCAAAAAGCAGTAACGCGATGAAGAAGAAGGCGCAGGAAAGAGGGATGACGTGGCGGATTTTTATAGGATAAGGTAATTATTTAATTTATTTTGAAATTCAAATAGTAAAATGTAAATAACTTCTTCATATGAACTCAGTTTGACGCATGGTCAGTTGCATTGTGATCGTATCGAAATTCCAGAAGACATGGCATTGTTCTGAACTAATTCTGAAACTGTTGATTTTTAGGCTAAAAAAATTGGAATTTCAATCTCGTTTGAAATCAAGGTAAGTGATTAAACCCACTCACATCTAACTAAAATATTTTATTGTTTGTTAAATTAAATTCATGTCATGATATGATTGTATTGTTTGCTATTTGATTATTTAAATTGCATATTTATGTTAAATCTGCATAGATTGTATAATTTAATTTAACTGTTATATAAATTGTACTATTAGAGATAAATTCCTAGTTTTAATAATAAATAAATAAAAAAGGGAATCTCATACTTGATGACTAGTAACTGATATTATTGAACTGTTTAGATGTGTTGATATTGATGGATGCCTTGAATTTATATATTTAATGTGTTGATATGAAATTCATCTTTTTATCGATATTGTTTATACATGTTCTTGATTTTTGTTGATTAATCCCAACTATTACCCTAGATGTTACGGGCATCAAATAAACCTGGGATTAATCATTAAAATGAATTAAGAACCTAGGTTGAAATGATAAATACCTAAGACCCTGATATACATTGAAATGATATATATCCTTTCCCAAAATACTAAAATTAAATTTTAAGTATTACTTGGTCATAGGATAGGAAATTATATACGGACACCGATTGGTTAAATAAAAAAAATATTTTTTTGAATCTTGATTTTTTAATAATATAAAAAAATGTTTTTTTTCTTGAATTTTTGAGTATTATTTTAAAAAATGTTTTTTTTTCTTGAATTTTGGAATATTATTCTAAAGACAAAATAAGTGACATTATTAATCAATTTTCTTTTGATTTGGACTTTATTCTTTGGAAATTAAAATTTTCAATTTTAATAGGATTCATAAATGTGGATGACTGAAGTTAAATTGAATTGAATAAAATATAAATTTATCGAAATTGAATTGTTTATCCATCGTTGATATTATTTTAAATTAACCTGATTTATTGTAATAATTGAACCGTGAACTCAAGATTTTATAAACGAATAATTCAAAGTGAGAATTATAACTGGAATTCACTTATTTGAATCGAATTATGTGAAATTGAATTGTTGAATCGAATTGAAAAAAAAAATGTGAAGTTGAATCGATTTGAATTAAGATATCGAAATTTAGTCGAATTGATTTGAAACGAAAATATGATTTCCTGTTTGGTTAAATTTTTGAAGATATGATTCTAATTCCAACTACAGTATTTTTAAACCATTTTATAAACTATTTTATTTTTATAATAATAATATTCTTATAAACTATTTACCTTATAACTATTTTTATTTTATTATTTATTTTAAATTAACTATTTAAATATTTAACTATTTATTTTATATACTATTTTAATATTTTACCTATAGATTTTACAAAATCTGAAATTCTATTTTAAATACAAATTATTTATTTTCAAACTATTTATATTATATATTTAAAATATAATAAAAATATTTTTTTAACTATTTTAAATTATTTTAAAGTTGGAATTGTTTCAAGATTTTAAATTAGTTAAAATGTAGATTTTCTGATGAATAATATTCTCTCTTGAATATTGAAATGACTTTTATGAAAAGTTGATATCTCGATATGAAGTACGAACCCCTTTGAAATGTAAAAGAACTGACCGGTGTGAAAAATGTAAACGATTGGTTATTAAAGAGACCGGGATCAGATATTGTCATACTCTCTGCTAATACCGAAAACCACTTTAATAGTTGTGTACGCGGTGGTGTTCCAGAATGAAGTAGGTTGATTTGAAGGCGATTACTGGATTTGAAGAAAGAGAACGATAATGGATATCCTTGACCTTCGGGTCATAATTAAAATGACTAAAACAGGGCTATACCGTGACCGAGTGGGGTTAGCTACCTCCATCGGCAACACTTCTTCCTTTACTACTTCAGTCCCTCGGTTTGATTGATTTGATGCGCATCCGTGATTTGGAAGTGTTGTCCGAGGTGGGCGGTAGTCGCAGCTATGCGTTACCACCAGTCCGGGCGTGCAACTAGTATATTCATACTCTGGGCATTCCTCGTGTACCTTGTCATATTATCCTGATCGAGTCCCCTATGATTTTGATTTAACGTTGTCGTATCATGGCGCATCCCTATCCGCCGACGTACTGGTGTGTTATATGCAAACTGTACGACAACGGTATAAATGGTGTAAGGGTAATAATGGTAATCCTGCTTACACTATTTTAATATTTTTATTTAACCGTAGACACTATTATAATAGCGTATCATATTATATAGTATCTAGTTTAACGGATCGTTAGGAGATGGAAATTCCCGTAACGTCTCTTAAGTTATTGCGCTCATATTATCGCATGAATTTGATTTAACTAATATGAGAATATTTTAGTTCTGATCTGAGTATTTTTGTCATTTCGTTTGTGCTCGGGTCAGCCTGAGTTTTCAGTTATTGAAAACAATGTTATGAAGATGAAGATGGAGCTCAACGGACGTATTTATTATTATTACTCCACTGCAAACATTTGTTATGTTTATGATAGTTAACTCTGATAATTGTTGTAAAATAAAATCAAATGTAGGTTTTAACAGCTTCATGAACTGTTATTTAATTATTATATTTTGTCCTTCCGCTGCAAGATTCTGTGTTTGTTTTCTTCTTCTCTTCTTTTTCCTAAATAAATCCCAATAACTATCCGTATTTTTGATTTGTTTATGTCGACATTGAGGATCATTATCGATTTGAACAGTCAAAAATCCTGGATGTTAACTTTACCAAGTCTCAGTGAAGCACATCAAAATCCTAAGGAGAAACCATCCAACATTAATGATGAGCGATTTTAGAGGGTATACAATCAACATAGGAAAGTTTACAGATATACCCGCCCTCCTTATTTGTTTTATGATACCTTCTAGAACATTTTGAAAATTGATTTAATTATCTTGTTTAATAAGTTTACAAGGGGAATATACAATTAGGCAGATTTTATTTTGCTAATATTATCTTATTGCATAAGGAAATGGAGGCTAATAAATTAAAAGATTTCAAGTCTATTTCTATATCGAACTGTTCTTTTAAGATTTTCTTTAAGGTTTTAGCTAATAGATTGAGCACAAAAATGAATTAATTAATTGTTGCTTTCCAAACTGCTTTTATTAAGAGTATAAATATTACTGATGATGTTGCGGTTGTTCTAAAGTATATAAATTATTGTTGTAAAAATAATGTCTTTTGTGCTCCTCTAAAATTTGATTTTGCTAAGTCTTCGATTCTATAGATTGATATTTTCTTAAAGATCTCCTATTGGCTACCGGTTTTAGTGTTAGGTGGGATGGTTGAATAATATTTTTACTTAAAACTAGTAGTTCTAGCATTATGGTTAACAGTATTCCAGGAAATATGATTCAATCAAAACGTCGCCTTAGACAAGAAGATCTTTTATCATCTTTATTATATAATTTATCTACTTATGTATTTTCTAAAATTATTGATTTTGCCACTAAGAATAGAGTTTTAGATACTATTGGTAAAGCGGTAACTAGTGAGGGTCTTCTTGTTCTACAATTTGCAGATGACATTATGATTTTTATCTTTTCATTTACCCGAACATATTATTGGGTTAAATTTATTTTATATAGTTTCGAACTCTAGTCTGGATTAAAAGTTAATTTTGATATGATTTCTATTTTAGTTCTAAATAATGTTGATAAATGTGAAAATCAAGTTGATAATACTCTTAATTGTAATATTATGAAATTCTGTATAGAATACCTATGTTTTTTAATTAGACCGCTAAAGCTTAAACATGACGATTGTAATATAATAATTGATAAAATTAATGATAAGTTATCTAAATGCAATGGTAGATATCTATGTACAATTGGTAAGATTGTGTTGATTAAATCTGTTTTTATCTGCTTTGTCTTTATATTGGATGTCTTGTATCTTTTCCCGAAATGAGTTATTGATAAAACTGATAAGATTAAGAGAGATTTCTTATGGTGTGGTGATGATCCCATTAGCAGTTATAAATGTTGAGTGAATTGGGATACTATTTGTAAGTCATAAATTGAGGGTATGTAGGAATAATTAATTTGTATAACTTAAAATATCTTTATTAGGAAAGTGGGATTGACATAATGAAAAATTATTATGGAACTATTAATTTCTACACATTGGTATAGTGGTTCTTTTAGTTTGAATCATATTTTTTTATTAATAATGCTATTTTTTTCTAATTTTTGGAAATCTGTTATGTTATGTTTTGATGCTTATAAATTAGGTATTAGCATCATTGTTCATTCGTAAATATCAGTTCTCTTTAGTGTGATAGTTGGATTTCTGTTACTCCTCTTAAAGTAGAATTTAAAAAATTATATGATGTATGTAATTTAAAAAAACGTACTTATCACAGGTATCTATATTTCAAATAGTAGTTTTCCATGAAATTTTAGTTTTAACCTTATATTTAAAGGTATTATCATAAACCAATTTGCTTTATTATGTGTCGTGCTGCAACTGTATAATATCGATAATGACAAAGATATTCATATATGGTGTTGGGATAGAAGTTAAACTTTTAACTCTCATTCATTTTTTATTTTTTTTATTTCTTAAGTGTTAAATTAAATATTTTTTTTAAATATCTTTGCAGAGTTAATAGTCCACCAAAAACTAAGGTACCGTTTGCAAGATGGAATGCCCACTTTACATCCGCGTCTGTGTCGGACGCGTCTGATGCGTTGATGTGGGACCCATCGCATTTACCCCTTCTAAACAAAAGTTCCAATTTGATCCGTTCAGTTTTCTCGTTCATCCGAATGACCACTTTATGCCTATTTTCCCCTTTGGTGTGCCCCTTCCGGATAAAATAAAAACGCATTCCCCTTTCACCAATTTTCCCCTTCCCCGACCCCTTTCAAATATCCTTTCCAAATGCTCCTTCCATTTCGTTTGCAAACACACCCTAAAATTCATATATGGCTTGTAGAAGGGCATTTTGATAATTCTTGGAGGAAGACTTAAGCTTGCGTATGAAGCATTTGTTATAGAGAATACATAAGGAAATAAGTGAAAGGAGTAGTAAAGAAAATCATAGAAAATATGTTAAGTGTTGATTCACTCTTTGTTGCTCATTGACTTGAGTACACAAGCGCTTACAAAGGAAACCCCAAATTGATTTAGAAATTAGGTTTTACTCTATAACAAAAGAGCACAAGAATGGAGAATGAGAAAAGTCCCTTAAAATGTGACCCCTAGGGTCTTATTTATAGACAAATCGGGACCTCTTCTGTCATTAGTCCAGCAGCAACCTCTTTCGGGTGCGGCAGCTATGTGTCAGCTGCCCTTCCTCTTTCAGTTCTGATTACCTTGGTTTCGGCTGCATTTTAAATAGATATAACATAGCTTTTAGTGTGTCGGTCTTGGCTTTCGAAAAGCTGGTCTCGGTCTGTAGAGTTTCTCTTTGATGATGCCTCCACCTTTCATATCGATACCAACCCCGTTGGTATAGATAGCTTAGAGAAGGGCTTTCGGCTTTCGGGAATAAGCATTTGGTTTTGTCTTTAAGTTTTCATAGTTTTTTCTTTCGTGCTACAACTTCCCATGTTTCGGAATCTATCACCACTTTCGGTATCGACACTAAGCAGGTTACTGTAGATAGATCTTCTTCTTAGAAGCTTTGATTTTCTTCCAGTGAATCCTCAGAGTTGGTTTCTGTCTTATGATAGTGGACTTTTTGTATGTCTCTTAATGACTTCTAGTGTTGCCTCTCGATGGCCGATAAGCTTTGAATCTGATAGCTATCTTCTAGGATATTCTGTTGGTGCTTCGGTTTCTTGTGCCCGTGATACCTTCGCCTTCCTTTTTATCGACACTAAGTAAATTAGTGTCGATAGCCCTTTCATATACCTTAGTTTGGTTCAGTTCCTTCTGTCAAGACTTTGGTCTCGGCTTGTTAGCTTTCGTTCTCTCTTTCTAATATGCTCCCGGCTCTTAGTAATTTTCCCTCGGAATTGAGCTCATTCTAGGTGCTTTCGGAGTAGTTGTTACTTTGCCATTATCTCCTTTTGTATTGGTCCCAACTCTTCCTTTTTGTATTGGTCCCAACTCTTCCTTTCTATGCTGGCGCTGATAGCATGTTGACTCAATTGTCTTCTTTATGCTTTCGGTTTAGTTTGATGCCGGCTCCTTGCTTTCGGATCATTACCTTAAACTAGTTGCGATCTGACACCCCTTCACCTACAGCTGGTTTTCAGTGTTGAATTTGGTAGTAACATTTTCCCTTTTGTGAAGGGGTAATTTCGACATTTCAAGTCAAACATTGACTTTCCTTCTGTACTATGTCTTCCCGCCTCTTGGTATTCCTTAATCTGCTTCGTTGATTTTATTTAGCTTGTATGGATGAGATTTAAAAAGGCACCTTATCATAAATACTTGTTCTTCTTCTATCTCATTCTTTCACCTGTTAATTCATTGCTTAAACGAGATAACCATTTTCCAAGAATCGCACAGGCTTTTCAGATTTTCAAATTCGAATTTCTGTAAGTATCTCTATTTCGATTACAATCAGAAATTTAAATCATGCTTTTATTTCGACTTGGGAAATTGGTTTGGATTTTTATGTGTTAAGTGAGAATTAAATAACGATGATGAGTTGGATAATGATTAATGGCAGATATTATAGCTTACTCATTTACCTAATATACTTTCGGGGTTTAAAATGCAAGATTGTCATATGGAAGGTTATTTTTATTATAAAGTAAGAAACCATGCTTTCGGTACAAGGAATTCAATCATCAATTCTCGTCGACTCATTTTAGTTCGGCTTTGCCGACTCCAACATCTGTATTCACTTTGCTTTTGATTTGGGGGGTATTGGGCTGGTACGAAAGTGTTACTGAAAGCTTTGTTTCCCTTTCGATTTTCGTGTTGGAAAAAATAGAGAACACGACATTTAGAGCATTTTATTTTGCGTATACCAAATCTCTATATCCATTAAACTTTTGGTGATGATTCTAGGCCACGTAGTAACAGTTCGACCGAAACCAAGTGTTATTGATGGTCTAATTCTCTCAACACCTGCCTTTCGGTTTTTGGTGTTGGGGGTAATTAGTTTGATCATCACCGAAAACTTAGCTGTTCTTTAAGTGTATATAATGTTCGATCCCATATATGAACCTCATTTAATGTTAACTCTCTGATTCGTGGCATTCCTTTATAGTTTAAACCCCTAATAAACAAATTTCTGTAGTGTTTGCCCATTTAAAGGTAGCAAAAGCATATTCATGTAAAAAAAATATGGTATTAATATATATGTTATGGAATGATATCACCTGGCAGCATTATGTCTGGCAAAAAGAACACCGACAAGTCGAAATCCAAGGGTCGTAATACTCCGCGGGTGAAGAGGGAATTTATCCTGAAGCAATCTCTAATTTCTTCTCAAGATGAAGTAAAAACCATTCTTGGCAGCTTTGGGATATCTGGTATAGACGCTATTACGGCCACAACCCAAGACACCATTAAGAACCCCCTTGAGGGACATATTGCATATTCTGCAATTCAGATTTGGCATGGTGGTTTCTTCCCATTTCCACCTTTCATATTCATAATTTTATGTGATTTGAGGGTTGCTGCTATCCAGCTTTCTCTGAACACTTATACTATGCTTTTATGTCTTGAGATCTTGGCACTTAGGTCAGGCCAGGCTTCCCTTAGTCCTAAGCTCATTCGCCACTTGGTACGATTTTCCAAAATAAGCCTCCCTCAAATTGATTGAATAATGGTTGCTCTTCCTTAAATCGCCTTTTTCTTCTTTGCGTTACCACAAACGGCACCTCACACTAGCGACCATCCACCACTACCTCCACCCGCGTCGTCAGAATGTACGGGCTCCCCATCCCATCACTAAATTGATTCCCTTCTTTTCCATGTTAAAATCGAACGTCCTTGCATCAACCTTTGATCCCCATTGCCTCTTCCACTTGCGACCTCCGATGACGCGACAACATATCCCCTCTACCTCTACAAGCATAACTTCGGTCTCTGTAAAAACCTCCTCCTAAGTCCTAAGTCGCCACTGTTCGCACCAGCCATGAAGATCTCTTCCTCGACCTACCTACTGCCATCGCGAGCTCCTCCTATCGATCTCATCATTCCACCGTCGCCTGAAGTTGCTGGCCTACTTTATCGAAACTCGACATCCCGCCTGCAACTCTTTTCTCCACTGTTCAAGGTGAGTATTTGCTCACGATTCATCTATATTCAAGTATCTTGATTTCGGTGATGTAATTAAATAGTTAATCTTGTGTTGTTTCGTGAATCGTTGCTTGGGGTTGATCCACTACTTGATATCCTACATTTGTATTATTGTTTGCCATATCCTATGGTTTATGATTTGGTACACTGTCTCATTGTGTGTGTATAATGCATGCATTCCCTTACCTGAAACCCTTAACTATATATGCTAAGAATGCTTGCTTCTTTAAGCACATTTGCTTTGGGAACAATTATTCTCTGCTTGAACTCCCTGTACTGATTAATAGCATGCATTTTATTTATATGGGTACTTCACCTTTGCAATAACCTGTAGAAGAGGATCTCTTGTTGCCTGAAATCTAAAATACATGAATTAAAATAGCCTGTTGCCTTTTATTTTAAATGTGAAACACATATTGTGTTTGCATTTATACCAAGTACCCGTGCCATGATCTCAACGACCTCTGTTATGAATGCACTCCATTATTTTAATGACTTGCTTATACTCACTCATGGAAAAAAATCATCATTTTTGGTTTTCTTTCTTCTTGCCTTTTTTCCACTAACACAAGCAACAGAGAAGGCTAAAGTTTCCCTTCTCAGGTAATTCAAAGACACATTCATTTTCTCTCGCTGGACACATTCTCTTTTCCATTTTCCTCCCTCTTTGCCTTTTTCCTACGCATTAAACATAAGAAATATGCACATTCTTTTCTTTCCTTTACTATCTTCCCTGCGCATGAAAAAAAAAGTATTCATAATGGACACATTTGTGTATACTGCATGTGTGTGTGGCCTCTGTGCTATGCGTGTTGTTTTGTTTACATGTGTGTAGAGGCATGTATAAATATATGTGTGGGTTTGGGTGTGTTTCATATGTGTGTGTGGTTGAGGAGTGCGGTATGTGTGTGAGTATGTAGTGCATGTGTGTTTGTGTGTGTCGTATAGGTGTTGTGTGTGCATGTATAGATTGTATTTACTATGTGTATTATCTTAGTGTTTGTGTGTATGGGATTATATGCATATGTGTGCGCGCGCGCGCTGTGTATTAACATATGTAGGGTGTGAAGATAAAAGAAGTTAGAAAAATGGGAAAATGGAAATGTGATGGTGTAGGAAACATTCACTGGAAAAATATATAAAAAGGAACATAAGAATGCATGGGTACAGGAAGTGGCATTTGGATGAATAGATAATGGAGGAATGTGAAATATTCATTAACGATGGGTTATGTTGTCCTACCTATTCTAATTTATTTGTATGACTACATGTTTTATTTCATATATGGTTATGCAAATTTAGGCTGATATTGAACAGGAACTATACGTC
Source organism: Allium sativum (assembly GCA_030737875.1). NCBI lineage: Eukaryota > Viridiplantae > Streptophyta > Magnoliopsida > Asparagales > Amaryllidaceae > Allium > Allium sativum. The sequence continues at coordinate 315,649,844 of CM060909.1, read as the reverse complement.
CGTATATTTGGCATTTTGCATATGTCATATAATTGAAATTTAGGATTTACTATTTTATTTTAATATATTATAGACGTTAATTTATTTGAACAAAGATTAATTTTGACTGAGTGTTTTATGTTTTGCACAGGACGCTCAGGTCAGATACAAGTACTGCAGATCTTGAGATTCTAGCTATCGAAGTTTGAAGCACGTGAAGTCACGCTCGCTTTGGTTTACTCTTCCTTTTTTTATTTAAAAAAGGCATGCACACTACAAGAGGAACAGGGGTTTCCAACGGCCAGGGGCCGTTGGCGGCCGTTGGAAACCCCGTTGGAAGCCATTGGTCAATCCGTTGGTATACAGATCAACGACTTCCAACACAAACAACGCGTAATTTCTAACGGCTTCCAACTGATAAATAAGGACACGTGTATGATGTTTTGAGCAAATAGGCCATTGGAAGCCGTTTGTATGGAATGACCTGTAAGCCGTCGCTGGCCGTTGGTCGCCGTTGGAAATCTAGGTGTTTTTTTTTTGGCAGATTTTAGATTTACCACTACAAGCCACACAACAAATATAAAACATTCTGAACTGCTCCATTTCGAGCATATAACTCACAATCTCAACCATATATACACCCAAACACAATACTAAATAAAAAACAAACACAAAACACATAAATTAACCAATATTTACATAACATTACCACCCAATTTCGCCAAAACAACACCAAACCATCACCACGTCCAAAATAACATATCCATCTCCAAACAACATAACCAACACCATGTCCAAACCGTGTCATCACCAAACCATCATAACATCATGTCCAAACCATCATAACAAAATATATACAACTACCATGCATGTAGCAAGCCTCACCAACTCTCAAAACACATCAAAACAAGCTAACCTGATCAACTTTCTCCCCCTGAAGATGAAGGTGTCGTACCGTGCTGGGCAATGTACTCCGCCAATCGCTGGTTAAGCAACTCCATCTACTCTTCACGGCGACGATCACGTTCGTGAAGCTCTGTAATATGTGCTTTCAACTGTGCGATTTCTTCCTTTTCCTGAGCCTTCTGATACATCTGCTGAGATGCTGTAATCTGTATATAATTTCAGATTTTCAGTATTTCATAATAGTAGTTCGAATACATTTGAGTTTTTATTATAAATTTTAGTATTACCTCTACATTTCCATGACCATATCGTCTGTTTCGGGTAGCAGGATCCATGACAGCATCAAATATCTTGTCCTCATCTTCCTTGGTCAGCTCAGTCCTCCCTGTAGCTTCCAGTACCTGCGCCCTTTGCTCCTGAAATTTCTCCTGTTAAACAAAAATAAAATAAATTTAGATAACACTATTTTAATTAAATTATAAGTCTACTTAAACTATTTTATACTTACATATCTCTCACGCGCCTTATCATCATGGTTCCAAGTGTACGAAATTGAGCCTGTGTCGTCAGTCTGACTCAATGCATGTGTATGCTCGAAAACATCCCAGTACGACACAGGAGCCATATGCGCTCTCTCCTGAAATAAGCATGCACACATGTAAATTAAAACTTAAACTTAAATCAACTATTAATTTTAACTAGTTATGAATTAAAATTTTAAACTGTGCAATTACAAAATATACCAGATCCTCACGATGATGCTGAAATGACTTGGACCCACCTCGATGCGTAACCGGATTCTTGCTCCTATTAGCTGCATTTCTCTCAGACGAGGCCTATACATTTAAATTTAAAAAAAATGTCTTAGCCTAAATCACGTACTAGTTGAATAGAATAATTGAAATTAAAAATATGCAGTAAAATTTACCAGAAAGTCCTCATTACTATTCCAATAAGTAAGTAGATCATTCCACACTGACTCGCTCACCCAAGACTGCATTTTCCCACTTGATTTTAAAGTGTTCATTGTTTGTCTGTAATTGGCTGCCACTTTACTGTTCCAGTGGCGCTTAACGAGATCCAAATCCGTCTCCTGGAGATCCACCGCACCCTGCGTTTTTTTTTATAAATAGCATACATATAAAGTTATCAAATAGGAGCATGTACTTAATATAAGAAATGTTATATCATACATACGTACCAAAAAATCCTGCCATATGGTCTCCTTAACTAAGTCGGGTATCGAGCTCCAAGTGGGCCAACATGCAGTCATGCGGGCCTGATAAGCACGTTTTGATATCCTCAAAACGGTATTGGACGGCTCCAACTCAAACCCCCTGTGTTAAATGGAAAAAAAATACATGGTTGCTAAAACAACAATTTAAATAATTTATTGTACTTAAATTAAATTTATACTAAAAACTTAGTTTTTACCCTTTTGATGCTTTTGGCTTAAGCCAGACCACAGGACGAGATAACTCCGACGATGGACCACCCTCCTCGCCATCTGACGCCATACCTGTTACAAACAAAAACATAACAAAACATAACATAACATAACTATATGTAAAAACATGGTATTAGATAACATGAGTACTTGATAATAGAAATGTCATAACATGAGTACAAGTTTGTTTCTTAAAAGTGTTAAATATAAGTTTGATTCATAGATTTGTCTAGTTAACATATGATCGAGTTTGATTCATAGAAGTGTTAAATATAAGTTTGATTCATAGATATGTCTAGTTAACATATGAGTTTGATTCATAGAAATGTCATGAAAATAAATATATGGTTACTTGATAATAGAAATGTCATAACATAAAATTACCTTTTGAAAATGAGGAGTATTAGTTAGTCGTCCTCATCACTTTCAGATTCCGACTCTATTTCCTCCTCCATATATGGTTCATCTGTAGTCTCAAATACATCAATTAATGCATTAGATTCATCGTTTAGAGGTCCAAAATCTGTTTGATCGTCGGTTATTACTATTTCTGCATTTTCCTCGACGTCTGCTTGATAAGCTTGGTCATCGGGAATATTACGCCCATCAAATGTAAACCTTGCTTTTGTTTTGAAAACAGCCCACCAATCTATTTTGTCTCTTCTCATAGAAGGATAAGGAGCATAATATACTTGAAGAGCCTGTTTGGCAAGTACGAAAGGGTCGTACTTATAATAATGGGACGTATGTCTTACTTCTATAAGATTATATTTTGGGTGCACGTTGATTCCAGAACCCGGAACATTGCTGAACCAGTTGCATTTAAACAAAAATACTTCTTCCGCGGGACTTGTGAAATATGTCAATTGCAGAATCTGGTTTAGCACGCCATAAAAATCGTGTACATGGTCGTTTGGATCATCACTACCTTTAACAAATACACCGCTATTGTCAGTTAATTTTTCAGCACCATATTCTTTAGTGTTAAATTTATATCCATTGACAAAGAATATTGGATATGTCTTCACATTTCTTTTAGGTCCCAATGCCAAATGTTTCAATCCTTCATCCACAATACAATTTGTTGGATCAAAAATATAATTAGTAAACCAACTAGCGAATTCTTTGCTGATATCGCCGTTTGGATACTGTGATTCATAAATGATGCAATCATAGGACATACGTTACATATATGATTAAAGATACAATACATGTATACATAGATGCATAAGTAGAGTACCTAACGAACGGTGCAACTTCGGTGCAATTGAGAAGAATATATGTGTGTGCTGCATTGTAATCTTTATCCTTCAGCCATTCCTCCACACATCTACCAGAAGGCCGACCATGTTTTTTAAAATTAGATAAAGTCGCTTGGCAGTCATCTTGATCAATGCCTTCATCATTACGTGCAGTACTTGCAAATGAGATGTTCACATGATCACTAAAATAATGAGAGAAAAAAATGAAGCTTCTTCTTCAATGTATGATTTGCAAATAGAACCTTCAACTCTAGCTTTCTGCCTCACTTTTTTCTTTAGATGATTTAAATACCTGTTTAGAATTATTGTAAATTATTTTTTCATACACTTAACCAAAATTTAATTAACTGAATATTAATATTTCAAATGGATACATCCATCCGTATTGCACAGGCCCTCGAAGACGTGCTTCTGATGGAAGATGAATAGGCAAATGCTCCATAACATTGAAAAACCCTGGAGGAAATATTTTTTCCAATTTGCAGAGTAATATGGGGATTTCTTCCTCTAGTTTACGTAGATGGTCAATTTTTAATGTAGAAGAACAAAGCTCTTTATAGAACAAACTAAGCTCTGTTACAACAGTCCAAACTTTCACGCGCAATAGTTCTTTGAAAGCGACGGGCAATCAATTTTCCATCATTGGCTTTTCATCCCGCTAAGTTTACTGTTTTTATAGTCAACACATCTACGAAGATTGGAAGATATACCATCCGGGAATCTTAACCTTTCCATCCATTTTAAAAATATTTTTATTTGATTAGTATCCAGTTCATAGCACGCTTTCGGTTTTCTAGTGTCATTTGGCTTTATATGAAGCTCCGGACGATTACATATTACTTCAATATCACGTCTGGATTTCAAATCATCTTTCGTCTTCCCTTTGACATTCAAAATTGTGTTGATTACGTTATCAAACACGTTTTTCTCATTATGCATCACGTCAATATTATGACGAATCAGAAGATTTTTCCAATAAGGCAACTCCCAAAATATGCTTTGTTTCCACCAATTATGAATTGATGATTTACCTTGAATTTCTGTCTGTACTCCGATTTCATGAATCTTGGGAAAATCTTGTACAAGTTCATAAATTTCCTCACTTGTCCATACTTTAGGTGGTCGTAAAGTTTCAAGTCTATTAGCTGTAAAAAAATTCTTATCCCTTCTAAAAGGATGATTAATATGAAGAAAACATCTATGACAGTCAAACCATGAAATTTTCTTTCCAATAGGTAAAGAAAATGCTCTTGTTTCTTCCATACAGTACGGACAAGCTAGACGACCAGCCGTACTCCAACCTGAAAGCATCGCATAAGCAGGAAAATCGCTAATTGTCCACAATAGAGAAGCATGCATACGAAAGTTTTTCTTTTGGGAAATATCATATGTTTCTACCCCTTCATACCACAATTTTTTTAATTCTTCAATCAACGGTTGTAAATAAATATCGATTCCTTGTGTCGGATCATCAGGACCAGGTACGACAATTATAAGAAACATATAAGGAGTTTTCATACACATCCACGGAGGTAAATTATAAGGTGTTACAATTACAGGCCAGGATGAATATTTAGAACCAAATTGAGAAAATGGTGAAAACCCATCCGTACATAAACCTAGTCTAACATTGCGACTCTCAGATGCAAAATTGGGATACTTTTGATCAAAATGCTTCCATGCTTCTCCATCAGATGGGTGTGTTAACGTACCTTCTTCCTGTGTTCTCACCTTGTGCCATCTCATATGTTGCGCGATTACAGAAGATGCATATAACCTTTGAAGTCTAGGAATAATCGGTAAATAATGCATACGTTTATACGGGACTTCCTTTCCCTTTTTCTTTCTTGGTTTGTATCTTTCTTGATTATATATTCTACAATTCTTAAGCTTGATATCTTCCTTCCAAAATAGCATGCAACCCTTTAGACATGTATCTATTTTTTGATACGGTAAACCAAAGGCCGACATAATCAAGTATTTTTTGATATCTTCCTTCCAAAATAGCATGCAACCCTTTAGACGGGGCCAAAAAAACTCTCTAAGGCTTTATGAATATAACATATTATGAATACGTATTTTTTCATGATTGAAGTGTTTTTTGTACGCTTTTGTGCGCCTTAGCGCCTTTTTGCACATTTGTGGGCCTTAGCCCAAAAAACACAAACTTAAATATTTCCAGTTGCACGACACGTTTTCAACAAATTAAATATTGTTTTCAATGAATTGGGGCTCAACCAAACAAACAAATACATAGATTATAAACTATATACATACATACATACATACATACAACACTATATATATGCATATATACATATTCAACTTTAACTAATTAAACCCTAGATTAGCAACATAATCAAGTAAATCTACAAATACAAAACTCATTAACAACAACTACTTAAACTAATTAAAACTCTAAATCATAACAACTAAGTAATTTATAAATCAAAACCCTAAATTAGCAACTTAAATAATTAAACCATACATTAGCAACTAATTAACAACATTAGACACACAAACATACTCTAATTATGCTTAAATTACTAAACGGGGTATTAAACAAAATTTAGGTTAAACACATACCTTGAAATCGGAGAGAATCGGAGTTTAAAGAGGATGAGAGGGTGCCTTGATTGATTTGGAGAGTTCCTAGATGGATGATGGCGTGGGATTGGTGATTTCAGAATTGAAGGAGGAAAAGATTGGGGGTTTTGGGAGAAAATTCGCGGATTTGGAGAGAATGAGGAAGAAGGAGCAGCTCTTGGCTGATTTGTGCTGAATCCTGTGTAACGGGGGGCAACGGCTTCCAACGGATTAAAAACCAACGGCCGCAAACAGTTTCCAATGGCGTATATTTTGTATACTTAAGAAACATGCGTATTTTGGCTTCCGTTGGAAGCCGTTGGTCAACGGCCGTTGGAGGCCATTGGAAGTGTCCGTTGCAATACTGTTCAATTCTTGTAGTGGCACTTTAGTCTTCGGCTGTAAAATAAAATATTTGTATAACTTCTATTTGTTAATGAAATCCCATTTGTGAGATATACTGTTGTGTTTTGTGTTTGTGATTCTGTGTGTATTTTCTATTTAAACACTGTAAGCTAAATAACAATCTGTCATCTTGAACATTCAAGTTGGTTTAATTACCGAATTGGAGCAGTAAAAAGGGCAGTTCGTTACACATTTCCATACTTTTATTTGACCTTTGTTTCTGTCCAGATTCTACTTCTAAAAACATAACTTTGTCGGATGAAGAGACTCAGTCTGTTGAAGCCATCTTTAAGGCGTATGAGGAATTGGGATGTCGGACTTCCTTGCATATGGTGTACAAACTTCGTCAACATGGCCTTCTTCCTCTAGGGCAGAAGATTTTGGGATAACCACTCATTCATTTATCCAGTTCTAAGAGCTTATCCCAGGGTTCAGATATGTTTAACACATCATCTCCTATATTCCCAGGTACTCTGAGTAGGATTGTGTTTCTTTTTCAATTATGATTTCATATTTTTATGTCATAGTTTTTTTATTTTTTATTTCTGATGTGGCTACTTCTGATCAAGGACCTTAACCTTTGAGGACACTTTTTCCTTAGATGCTCTGGATCAGTCTAGCGCTGAAGCCCTGAACAGGTATGTTGGTCCTATTATTGAGCCCTCGCCTAAAAAGCGGAAGCGTGACATATGCGTCCGTTCTTTTTTTGTGAAGATGTCACTGTTTCCACTGGAGCACAGATCACTCATGATCCCGTCATCACTGATATTGGGAATGTTGTTGGCATTGATTCTTCACCGGAAACGTCCCCTAGAAAAAAATCCAAGCGATCCCATAACATCCAAATTCTCGAGTGCGTTGGATGCAAACAAACATATTTCACTACCTTTTTCATCCTCTCAACATGTTAGTTATCTCATTCCACATTTCTTGGATTTGGATTTTTATGTGCTTGTGAATCTTGCTCTCTCCTCTACCGAAGTTTCTAATGTTTCGCAACCTTCTATTCCCTCGGACTCGGAGGATTTCTACCATCAACTCATCAAAGAACTGCTTCTGGTATGATTTTATTCTTTTTGATTCCTTCCTTATTTTCTTATTTCCGCATAGAGATTAATCTGTCTTTTCATATTCCTTAGGTGACTAAAAGTTCGTTCATGTGAAGAGGGATGACCCCTCCTTTTTCTACTTTGATCACTTCGCTTAAGGAAGAGAACACAACCCTGAAAGCCAAAGTTGATGCCCTGTCCCAAGCGAAGGCAAGAGCGATGGGGAGTGTGAGAGATTACATGCCTATTTTGAGAAGGGAAGGCTGGCCAAAAATAGTTTGTCTAATCAGATTTCAACTCTTAAGAATAAGCAAGCAGAAATGACAACCGATCATGTTGATGAGCAGAAGAAGATAGGTGACAAGTTATCCACTGTGAAGCGAATAATTTATGAGAACAGTAACAGGATAACCGAATTCCTGAAAGTCCATCTCCCGACGATTGTCATGGAGTGTTGTGAAGATGCTCTTTTCCTCGCATTTTCCGACAACTTCGAAAGGTTTCCAGAAATCGAGTTTACTTCTGTTTGTCCTTCTGTCCGCAGTAAGATTATGGAAAGGATTGGGCTCCCCTGGGCCAAAGGAGAAGGGACTTTCCATTCAATATGACATTCCTGCCGCAAAGGTATGGCTCTCATTTTCAAAGTGTTTCCCTCCTTCTTGGTTTTATAGAAATGATTAGTTTCCTTATATCTTGACAGAACTTTGCTTCCATAAATGTGTAATTTCCAGAAGTACTTTGCTTTCATTGTTTTCAAGTCTGCCTCATAATCTTGAAGATAAACCATTTTGTAGGAAAGTTTTGATGTGTTCACATGAAACACTTTTGTCTTTTTGGATAACTCTTATGATAAAAATTTAATAAGATTTATGTTTAGCTATGCCGAATTGATATATAATCCAAATAACTAGTGTTTTGATAAGTAAGCTTGTGCTTTTGTGATTTGTGGAAATGTGTATTACTAAAACTATTCAAGATTTAATTGGGTAAGGTTCATGCGACGATTTTTCTTTAACAAGTGTGGTGTATCTGGTTGTCCTTTTCCAATGGCTAAATTTTACACATTACTATACCTTATCTTATCATCAGTAGGGGGATCAGTTCCAGGCTCCCTCTTCCCAATTTAGGGACGACACTCTAGTAACTATAGAGCAGAGGGATATTTTCAAGGAGGCTTCTACCTCGAGGAGGGAAAAGACGTATTATCTTCAAAAAATAACCAGCCGAAATTTAAACAAACGAATGTCCATTTTAGATAGTCAACTTAAAAAGAAGGACAAAACTATCCTTGAGTTGCAGAGACAGTTAAGGGTCAACCCTTCTACCAGCTCAAATGAAGAGATCAGCAAATTACTTCATCGTATTGATGAGTTATAAGTTGAATTCACGAAAACAAAAGCGGGCTATGAATCCTTCCTTAGAATACGCTTTAAAGAATTCTGACTCGGATTAAGGAGCCTAGTTATTATGAAACCCTTCCATATTTGCAGTCGTAATATGATGGTAGAATGATTCGTAAATGTAAGAAGAAAAACTTAACATGGTAATATTCTGCATGCAACGACTTATTAGATAATTATGTAAATAAGGTTACTTAGGCGTCACTTGACACCTAGTTTTGTACTTTTGATGATAATACATTCTCCCTGGAATCTTATTGCATTACTCTATGCAAACTTAGCATACACCGTTTGGTATTAACCTTATAAGATATGTATGGTGATTTGCCTGTTTTCTATGAGACAATGCTTATGTAATGAATGAATGCATGACAGGATGATGGGCTCATTCACATTTTTCATATTAGGAACCATAACTTTATTTAATAGGAATTCTCAAGAAAAGAAAAACTCCTGTAACAACCCGTATTTTCAATAACCTGTTATAATATAAATTGAGGCAGAATTTAATTCAAAAATCTGAATCAAGGGAAACGGGCTATGCCATTGCGTTCGTCTCGGAAAAATACGCGAAATAGAGTCCGAGTTTTCGAAAATCGGAGTCCGTATGACCCGATTAGGGCCCATTGAAGTTTTCAGAAAATTCCTAAGTAAAAACAGACTTAAATTTCAAATTAAAAAAAACAAGGGTTAGGGCATGATGGCGCAGGCGGGAAAATTCCCTCCAGGACCCGCATGTCGACAGGCCTGTCGACAGGGGTCCTAGGGTGTCGACAGCCCTGTCGACAGGGGGTGCCCAGGCAGTTTAGCCTGGTGCACCATTTCTGATTTGGGCTTGGTCTTGTGGCTTGGTTCTAGAGAATTCCTAAATCTGACGGGCCTAAACTATCCTAGGGTTAATCCTAGGGCTAAAAACACTCTAATCTTCTATAAATAAGCCCCTAATCCTACCCTAAAACCCCATCATTCAATCTAGCAACCAAACTATGTCAAATTGAATTCTCAAATGGCCTCCACCTAAGAACCCTAGCCTCCACCCTCTTCTAAAATCATTTCTATGAAAGTTTTGATGTTCATACAAGCATTTCTAAGTTGTATGAATGATCATTAGCTTGCATACATCATCAAGTTGCAAGCTTTAATTGTTAAGCTAGTGTTTTTGGGTGTTTTCTTATTGGAGCTTTGTTTTGGGGTTTTATGCTTGCATAAAAAGGGCTTCTCAATCTTTATTAGGAGATTTGTGTCTTCATAATAGTTGTAAGCCCTCTTACCTTCATTTTAGAAACTCTAAAGTTAATATGTGATGAAAGTTGGGATTTATGCAAGTTTGATAAGTTATGCATGCTTATGCGAGTTCACTATGCTATGTTATGCATGTTTAATAAGTTATGCATGCTTATGCGAGTTCACTATGCTATGTTATGCATGTTTAATAAGTTATGCATGTTTATGCAAGTTCACTATGCTATGTTTTGCAAGTTTAACAAGTTATGCATGTTTATGCAAGTTCACTATGCTATGTTTTGCAAGTTTAACAAGTTATGCATGTTTATGCAAGTTCACTATGTCATGATTTGCAAGTTTGACAAGTTATGCATGTGTATGCAAGTTCACTATGCTAAGTTATGCAAGTCCAACATGTTATGCATGTTTATTATGATATGTAAGATTCATCATGTATGTTGTGCCAAGTTCCCTCTTCCTATCCTTTATGCGTTATGACGAATATGTAAGCGATGGAATGACGTTGGGGGGGGGTTTGGGTGAAACTTAAAATACATGAAAATATAAGATTGGGAATTTACCTATTAAGTTAGGTCTACCCCTTGGGAATTTACCTATTAAGTTAGGTCTACCCAAGTATTTGTTAAACTTGTAATGATGTTTTGAAAATAAAAGTGGACATGACACTTAGAAAACATAAGTGTGGCCAACTCGAGGTTGGGTTGAGTTTGTAGCGTAATTCTACCCGGAACCGACCGGCTTAACTAGTGGCTACAAACAATAGGACCCAATGTGAGAAGTTGGTCATGTGGTGCCAAAACCCGAGGTTAGACTAAGTTGTGGTGTAAACCTACCCGGACCCGCCCGGCCTAACTAGTAACCACAACAAGGTCTAATGTGAGAGGTTAAGGTGCATTAAATTAATTAATGCCTCATGATTAGGGTTAAGTCAGGGTCCACTAATACTTAACCAATTCGGGGATTCGAGGGATTGAAATGGGGTTAAGTGGTGAACTGTTGGTTACACTTAACTAGTTTAATCCATGATTAGTGAAGGGTTAAACCACACTTAACCCTCTTAGAAAACCCTAGCAACGTGGTCTGTTCTAACAGTAATCCCAGTTTGGTATCATTCACAACCCTAGAAGCTAGGCTAGGGCGGGGCACGATTACTGGGCAGATGTAAGCGACCAAAAGGCGATGGCTGAGTGGTACAGCGGTGCGGGTCCAGGCGGGCTACGGACGTGCATGTAGTCCGGTGTTGGACAAACTCGAGGCACGGGTACCAGTAGGTTAGGGCTGTGCATTATTGCTTAAGTGTCTGGGGTTGACACCCGAGGGCTTGATACACCCAAAGGTGGACCCAGCACAGTCTAACTACAACCATATGTGGGCCATATGGACACCAACACTTGACGTGTTAGGTTTATAGGGAGCCGATCGACTAGACCGTTGGGCTGGGTCTTGTATTAAGGCCACCTCATGTTATTGGGCCAAAGTTTGGGCTGAGGGATCAATACCTGTTATGTTAGTTGCTAGTACACTATGGTGCAAGGTTTAATCTTCTCTATGTGATGACACCTTTATCTATTGCCAGTATGTTCATCTCAGTTTCCATCATGATGTTAGCTTTATTAGTTTATAGACTGATCGTAGTAGGGCTTACCAGTCTTTTTGACTGACCTGTTTTCTTTCGCTTCTTTTCTTCCGTTCCCCCCCCCCCCCAGGTTCTCAGGGAGGGAACAGTGGTGCTTAGCTTGGATCGCTTGCTTGTTTGCTGGATAGCTCATGTATGCCCGGACATTGAGCTCGCTATGGTTTACCATTTTTATTTTGGGGATAGCATTATGTATTTCAGTATTTCTGTTATGATGTACTAGACATGTTTATTTTGGCAGTTGACTTTATGATGTACTAAACTTGTTTTGAGATGGTTTGAGATATTCCGCTGTTTTATTCTCACTTACTCTGATGTATATATATATATTTATGTTCCTGTTCTGCCTTGATATATCATTATGCATGCTTACCCAGTTCTAACACTCCCCAGAAGCTAGTGCCCCCGAAAGAGTGACCCTAGCGGAGGTGGGGTGTTACAAATTTGGTATCAGAGCATATGGTTTACAAGAAAGAACAAAAAAGACTTTTTGAAAAACTATTTTCAAAACAAGTATAAAGTATTTTCCAAAGAAAAGTCTAGTATTTTAAAAGGCTATTCCCCAAAAAGCCATTAGCGTTATCCTTCGTTCCCTTGACCTAATCTTATCTTATCTCTCGTTTCAGTATGGCTGAGGATCTTGCCATCCCCGATGGAGTAAATGTACCACTCTGGTATAGGAGACTTCTAGAAGCTAGGGCGGCAGCCGACCCCGCAAAACCTACTCCCACTCCTCCTCCTGTAGTTGAGAATCCTCCCCCGAATGTCCCTCCTCCGGTGGTTCCTGTTCCCCCTCCCGTTGTTAATGTTCCTCCTCCCCCAGTTGCTGAGGCTCCTCTTCCTCCTCCTCCCCCTCAGCATCCTCAGGTTGAGTTCACGAAGGTTTGTAAAGACTTCAAGGCTATGGGAGGCAAGAATTTCCTAGGCATGGAATCTTTTGTTGAAGCTAGGAATTGGCTGAAAGATACGGAGGACTTGTTTGCTATCTTCGGGATTGATGACGAGAGGAAAATCTTATTAACAGTGTGGCTTTTGAAGGACGAAGCAGCCTATTGGTGGGAGGTCACCAATGGGACAAGGCCCGTCGAGACTTGGGCCGATTTGAGGACTAGATTTGTGGCCAAGTTTCTATCTACTGCTGAGGCGAATTTACAGATGGAGAAGTTCATTGCATTAAAGCAAGGTGATATGACTGTCAAGGAGTATGTGAACAGGTTTAATCAGCTGGCCCGTTTTGGTTTAGATATGGTAAACACTCCTGAGAAGAAGGCTCTTCGATTCGCTAGAGGGTTGAATGAGCCGCTGCAGGGCTTGGCGATGTCACATATTCCGCATGGAGCTACTTTCGAGAGTTTGGTCGATATGGCTCTACTTCAGGGTGATGGAAAGAAGGAGGTTAAGTCGAGTGATACTCAAGTAAAGAAGATTGATTCTCAAGGTAAAGGCAATCAAGGTGGTCAAAGCAATCAGGGGAATCAGAGCAAGAACAAGAAGGGGAACAACAACAAAGGCAAGGGGAAGTGCAATTACTGTGGTATACCTGGACACTTTGCTAAGGATTGTAGGAAGAAAAAAAGGAAGCTTAGTGGTGGATGTTTTTCCTGTGGTGAGACTGGACACTTCAGCAAGGAGTGCCCGAAGAAGAAAGGACAGGCTGGACCTTCAGGAGGGCAAGTTCATGCTCTCAACACCGCTACAGTTCCCGATAGAGGTAGTGTTTCTGTCGAGAACCTTGTTTATATTTCCGATCTTCCAGTTCGTACCTTGTTTGATTCTGGTGCATCACATAGCTTTATTTCATCTAATCTTGTCGATAGTTTGCACCTTAGTACTAGCTTAGTGGATGATCCCGTTTGTGTTTCGAATCCCATTGGGGGTTCTGCTCATTTATCTATGATATGTGAGGATCTAAGGATCTCTATACTCAGTGTAGAGTTCTTGTGTAGTGCGTATGTTCTTGGTTTCAGGGGATACGGATTGATATTGGGCATGGATTGGCTGTCCAGATATGGAGCCATTCTTGATTGTGAGCATAGGGTTGTGAGGCTTGTGACTCGCCTTGGCAACACCCTAGAGATTTCATGCAATCCGAAGGATCCCGTCATGTTGTGCTATCTTGAATCTCTCGACTCGTCAGAGGAAGCCCTTCAGTCTGTAAGGGTGGTCCGAGATTATCCAGATGTTTTTGAAGAAGTTAAGGGGTTGCCCCCTAAACGAGAGATCGATTTTCGCATTTATCTGGTGGATAATGCTAAGCCTGTTTCTTTGCCCGTTCGGCACATGGCTCCGCGTGAGAGACGGGAGCTCAGCAAGCAAATAAAGGAGTTGCTTGAGAAGAACTTCATCAGACGAAGTATATCCGAATGGGGAGCGCCTGTGGTATTTGCTACTAAGGCAGATGGTTCTCTTCGACTCTGTGTGGACTATAGAGAATTGAATAAGTTGACTAAGAAGAACAGACACCCGTTACCGAGGATTGATGATCTTTTCGACCAGCTCGTTGGTGCTTCTGTTTTCTCTCAGCTTGATCTTGCTACTGGATTTCATCAGCTCAGAGTGGCTGAAGATAGTATAGACAAGACTGCATTCAGAACTCCAGATGGATTCTTTGAATGGCTTGTTATGTCGTTCGGCTTGACAAATGCACCCGCATATTTCGTGGACTTGATGAGTAGGGTGTTTCGGGAGTTCTTGAATAAGTTTGTCGTGGTCTTCGTAGATGATATTTTGGTCTTCTCCAAGAATGAAGAAGAGCACGCGAGGCATCTTGTAGAGGTGATGGATACACTTAGGGCGCATCAATTAAAGGCTAAGTTCTCCAAGTGTCACTTTTGGAGAAGGGAAGTTAGATTCCTTGGGCATATCGTATCCAAGCAAGGCCTAGCGGTGGATCCCGCTAAGGTGGTTGCAGTTCAGGATTGGAAGACTCCAAGGAATGCAACCGAAGTGAGAAGTTTTCTGGGTCTTGCAGGGTTTTACCGGAAGTTCATCAAGGACTTCGCGAAGATATCCGCTCCTCTCACTAAGTTGACGAAGAAGAACTTAGTCTTTGCTTGGGATATGGATTGTGAGCTTGCTTTTCAGAGACTCAAGAGAGCCCTTACCTCAGCACCAGTTCTAGCTTTACCCGATGGTGGTAAGATATTTACCGTGTACACTGATGCTTGTGGCACGGGATTGGGCGCCGTTCTGATGCAAGAAGGCAGAGTTATATGTTTTGGTGGGAGGCAACTTAAGGTGCATGAGAAGAATTACCCCACTCATGATCTAGAGCTGGCAGCGATTGTATATGCACTCAAGGCTTGGCGTCATTATCTTCTGGGAGAGAAATTTGAGCTGTATACTGATCATAAGTCTTTGAAGTATCTCTTTTCGCAGAAGGATCTGAACTTGAGGCAGCAGAGATGGATGGAATTCTTGGCCTCCTATGATTTTGATATAGCCTATACCCCTGGCAAGGGGAATGTTGTAGCGGATGCGTTGAGTAGAAAAAGGTTGACACTAAGTCCTCTATTTGTTGAGATGAAGAATTTAGAGTTCTTGGCAACCTTTGAATTCTCTTTGGCAGTTGAGTCGATGACTGGTTCTTTGGCATCTCTTGAGCTCAGGCCTACCCTTCTGGATCAAGTTGGGGCTTCGCAGAAGGAAGACCCTCAGATAATTGAGATCATGGATAAGCTGATTCGAGGGGAGACATCTAGTCACCTTGCTCGATATTCTATAGATGATAAGGGTTGGCTGAGGAGAGACGGAAGGCTTTGTGTTCCGATGGCAGGAGACTTGGTGAGGAAAGTTCTTGATGAAGCACATCGCTCCAAGTTGACTATACATCCGGGTGGAGATAAGATGTATAAGGATATGAAGCGCATTTTCTTCTGGCCTGGAATGAAGAAAGATGTGGCAGAGTTTGTCTCCAGATGTGTTGTTTGTCAAAGAGTAAAAGCCGAGTCAAAGAAGCCCGGTGGGCTATTGCATCCTCTAGAGGTCCCGCTATGGAAGTGGGAGAGTATTTCTATGGACTTTATAGATGGGCTTCCAAGGTCAAGGAGAGGGAATACGAGTATATGGGTCATTGTAGATAGGCTTACGAAGAGTGCTCATTTCATTCCGGTGAAGAGCAAAAGGACCGCATCTGGACTAGCATCAGTATATCTTCGTGAGATAGTACGACTACATGGAGTCCCTTCCAGCATAGTCAGTGACCGAGACCCCATCTTTACTAGTCAGTTCTGGAACAGTTTGCAGGAAGCTATGGGCACGAGGTTGAACTTGAGTACGGCCTATCACCCACAGACGGACGGTCAGACAGAAAGGGTGAATAGGGTACTTGAGGACTTGTTGAGGCTTTGCATTCTGGACTTTGGTGGTACTTGGGAAGACCACCTTCCTCTTGTTGAGTTTGCATATAATAACAGTTATCAGGCGAGCATAGGGATGGCACCATTTGAGGCTTTATATGGGAGGCCGTGCAAGTCACCTACATGTTGGTGGGAGACTACAAATAAGCTTATACTTGGACCTGACATGATTAGGGGTACATCCGAGAAGGTCGAGTTGATTAGAAGACGGATGAAAGCGGCCCAAGACCGACAGAAATCCTATGCTGATAGGCGAAGATCCGATTTGGAGTTTGATGTTGGGGACATGGTTTTCGTGAAGGTTTCTCCTTTGCGGAATGTGGTCCGATTTGGAGCTGTTGGGAAGTTGGCACCGAGATTCGTTGGACCCTTCCCCATCATAGAGAGAATTGGGAAGATGGCTTATAAAGTGCAATTGCCCGAGAAGTTGTCCGGAGTGCATAATGTCTTTCATGTCTCGCATCTCCGAAAATGCCTACATGAGTCCGCTGAGGTGGTTGAACCTAGCATTCTTGAAGACGTGGAAGTAGAGAAAGAGGCAACTTTGAGGAGAGCTCCGATTCGTATCTTGGGGACGGAGACCAAGAGGCTAAGGAATCGAGAGGTCAGGTTGGTGAAGGTTCAATGGGGTGAAGCCGAAGAAGACGCAACTTGGGAAACCGAGGAGAAGATGCGTGGGCTTTATCCATTTCTTCTTGAGGGTACACTCTCAATCTCTTTCCTTTTGTTAGCATATCTTTCTCTTTGCTACCCATATTTATCTAGTTTATCGTGTCAATCTTGTCATGAGAACCTTAGGTAGAAACCCTTTGGATGAAACATGTGTTTGAGACATGTTATGTTTGATGGTTGCAAGTGGTTGCAAGTGGTTACTCGTGGATGCATGATACACATTAGGCACTAGATCGGCTCGCACACTCCTCATATTGCATATGCATGAGTGTTTATGTTTACTCATGGATGGAAATTGGGTGTTATCACATGGATGTTGCATATGGGTGTATGTTATGTGCACACATGTAGATATTATACATTATGTTAGGGATTTGCATACATATGGATACATTTCACTAACATATTTTGCATTGATCCTTGCATTAGATAAGTACATATACACACACCTTTGCATATGTTCATCCAGCATTTAGAATCTTTTAAGGACAATGATTGCTCGTGGATGATGCCTTGAGTAGATGGATGATTGGATGGTAAGATACGTTCTTCCTAACTTGAAGATTTCGGGGACGAAATCCTTTAAGGAGGGGAGAATGTAACAACCTGTATTTTCAATAACCTGTTATAATATAAATTGAGGCAGAATTTAATTCAAAAATCTGAATCAAGGGAAACGGGCTATGCCATTGCGTTCGTCTCGGAAAAATACGCGAAATAGAGTCCGAGTTTTCGAAAATCGGAGTTCGTATGACCCGATTAGGGCCCATTGAAGTTTTCAGAAAATTCCTAAGTAAAAACAGACTTAAATTTCAAATTAAAAAAAACAAGGGTTAGGGCATGATGGCGCAGGCGGGAAAATTCCCGCCAGGACCCGCATGTCGACAGGCCTGTCGACAGGGGTCCTAGGGTGTCGACAGCCCTGTCGACAGCCCTGTCGACAGGGGGTGCCCGGGCAGTTTAGCCTGGTGCACCATTTCTGATTTGGGCTTGGTCTTGTGGCTTGGTTCTAGAGAATTCCTAAATCTGACGGGCCTAAACTATCCTAGGGTTAATCCTAGGGCTAAAAACACTCTAATCTTCTATAAATAAGCCCCTAATCCTACCCTAAAACCCCATTATTCAATCTAGCAACCAAACTATGTCAAATTGAATTCTCAAATGGCCTCCACCTAAGAACCCTAGCCTCCACCCTCTTCTAAAATCATTTCTATGAAAGTTTTGATGTTCATACAAGCATTTCTAAGTTGTATGAATGATCATTAGCTTGCATACATCATCAAGTTGCAAGCTTTAATTGTTAAGCTAGTGTTTTTGGGTGTTTTCTTATTGGAGCTTTGTTTTGGGGTTTTATGCTTGCATAAAAAGGGCTTCTCAATCTTTATTAGGAGATTTGTGTCTTCATAACAGTTGTAAGCCCTCTTACCTTCATTTTAGAAACTCTAAAGTTAATATGTGATGAAAGTTGGGATTTATGCAAGTTTGATAAGTTATGCATGCTTATGCGAGTTCACTATGCTATGTTATGCATGTTTAATAAGTTATGCATGCTTATGCGAGTTCACTATGCTATGTTATGCATGTTTAATAAGTTATGCATATTTATGCAAGTTCACTATGCTATGTTTTGCAAGTTTAACAAGTTATGCATGTTTATGCAAGTTCACTATGCTATGTTTTGCAAGTTTAACAAGTTATGCATGTTTATGCAAGTTCACTATGCCATGATTTGCAAGTTTGACAAGTTATGCATGTGTATGCAAGTTCACTATGCTAAGTTATGCAAGTCCAACATGTTATGCATGTTTATTATGATATGTAAGATTCATCATGTATGTTGTGCCAAGTTCCCTCTTCCTATCCTTTATGCGTTATGACGAATATGTAAGCGATGGAATGACGTTGGGGGGGGGGGGGTTTGGGTGAAACTTAAAATACATGAAAATATAAGATTGGGAATTTACCTATTAAGTTAGGTCTACCCCTTGGGAATTTACCTATTAAGTTAGGTCTACCCAAGTATTTGTTAAACTTGTAATGATGTTTTGAAAATAAAAGTGGACATGACACTTAGAAAATATAAGTGTGGCCAACTCGAGGTTGGGTTGAGTTTGTAGCGTGATTCTACCCGGAACCGACCGGCTTAACTAGTGGCTACAAACAATAGGACCCAATGTGAGAAGTTGGTCATGTGGTGCCAAAACCCGAGGTTAGACTAAGTTGTGGTGTAAACCTACCCGGACCCGCCCGGCCTAACTAGTAACCACAACAAGGTCTAATGTGAGAGGTTAAGGTGCATTAAATTAATTAATGCCTCATGATTAGGGTTAAGTCAGGGTCCACTAATACTTAACCAATTCGGGGATTCGAGGGATTGAAATGGGGTTAAGTGGTGAACTGTTGGTTACACTTAACTAGTTTAATCCATGATTAGTGAAGGGTTAAACCACACTTAACCCTCTTAGAAAACCCTAGCAACGTGGTCTGTTCTAACAGTAATCCCAGTTTGGTATCATTCACAACCCTAGAAGCTAGGCTAGGGCGGGGCACGATTACTGGGCAGATGTAAGCGACCAAAAGGCGATGGCTGAGTGGTACAGCGGTGCGGGTCCAGGCGGGCTACGGACGTGCACGTAGTCCGGTGTTGGACAAACTCGAGGCACGGGTACCAGTAGGTTAGGGCTGTGCATTATTGCTTAAGTGTCTGGGGTTGACACCCGAGGGCTTGATACACCCAAAGGTGGACCCAGCACAGTCTAACTACAACCATATGTGGGCCATATGGACACCAACACTTGACGTGTTAGGTTTATAGGGAGCCGATCGACTAGACCGTTGGGCTGGGTCTTGTATTAAGGCCACCTCATGTTATTGGGCCAAAGTTTGGGCTGAGGGATCAATACCTGTTATGTTAGTTGCTAGTACACTATGGTGCAAGGTTTAATCTTCTCTATGTGATGACACCTTTATCTATTGCCAGTATGTTCATCTCAGTTTCCATCATGATGTTAGCTTTATTAGTTTATAGACTGATCGTAGTAGGGCTTACCAGTCTTTTTGACTGACCTGTTTTCTTTCGCTTCTTTTCTTCCGTTCCCCCCCCCCCCCCAGGTTCTCAGGGAGGGAACAGTGGTGCTTAGCTTGGATCGCTTGCTTGTTTGCTGGATAGCTCATGTATGCCCGGACATTGAGCTCGCTATGGTTTACCATTTTTATTTTGGGGATAGCACTATGTATTTCAGTATTTCTGTTATGATGTACTAGACATGTTTATTTTGGCAGTTGACTTTATGATGTACTAAACTTGTTTTGAGATGGTTTGACATATTCCGCTGTTTTATTCTCACTTACTCTGATGTATATATATATATATATATTTATGTTCCTGTTCTGCCTTGATATATCATTATGCATGCTTACCCAGTTCTAACACTCCCCAGAAGCTAGTGCCCCCGAAAGAGTGACCCTAGCGGAGGTGGGGTGTTACAACTCCCTTGAGCAAGATGGAAAATCACAATCTCTGTTTGAAGGTTTGAGGGAGGTAGACTCTTCTTTAGGACCAGAATTTAAGCCTCTTGACCCAGATAAGGGTATTAATGGGAGAAATCCAAGATCCTCATTCTGGTGAGTAATTAGAAGCCCTCAATTGATTTGGAATCAGAATTCGTTAGCAGATTGGAATTTCATTTCTGGTTATTAAGAGAAGTCTCGAACTATGATTTATATTTGTCTTCTGGATAAAAGACCAACGATATGTTTCTAGTAAAAGTTCTGAACCATAATCCAGATTCTGATATTAAAGATAAAAGACCAGAAATTCCGCATTTGGTAATGATTGAAGCCCCGTATCAACCTAGATTCGGGCGTTTTAGTAGAAGATCAGAAATCCACTTCTGGTGTTGAAGTCTCGAATAGAGACCAGATATTCATATCTTGTATTAATATAAATCTCAAGCCATGACCCAAATTCGGGTATTAATAAGAGACCAGATATCCACATCTAATATTAATAGAAGTGTTACTCCTTTCCAGGCTTTTTTTGCAAAGCAGAGGGTGTACGTGCTTTGTTGGCCACTCATTGGGCCTGTGATTGTTAAAGCAGAGGATGTATGTGCTTTGTTGGCTACTCTTTGGGCTTGTGATAGTTAAAGAAGAGGTTGTATGTGCTTTGTTGGCCACTCTTTGGGCCTGTGCGTCTGGTGCGCTTGGCTAGCTTATTCTCAAGCAGGGCCCAAGGACTTACCCGACCTCCCTCCGGGAGGCGCCCTACCCTGGCCATCGTAGGTGGTGATAAGGGATTAGATATTTACACCATGCCATCGTAGACACTGTTTTAAGGCTTACTCTTTTGATGCTCTAACCTGGCCATCGTAGGCGGTGATAGAGGCTTACACTCCACCCCCCTCCAAGAGGTGCCTTAACCTGGCCATCGTAAGCAGTGATAGAGGCTTACACTCCACCTCCCTTTAAGACGTGCCTTAACCTGGCCATCGTAGACGCGGGTAAAGGTTTTCATTCCCTTCTGCGGGTAACGAGGACCATAGGCAGAGCTGGGACGTGCTCTTCTACGAGCAGAGGTAGGACAACATTTGTTCGTAGCAGAGGCAAGGCGTACTCTTCTGCAAGCAGAGGTGGGGGTGGTAACTAGATGCTCCATCTCAACCATTTCTGGCGTGGATCGGAGGCATACGCTTTTGATACTTTAACCTGACCCTTTCTTATTTGGACGTGGAGAAAGGCTTACACACCACCCCCCGCCCCCCTCTCAGGGGTGCCATGCCCTGGCCATCTTGGCGGTGATAGGTGTTTTTGTTAATTTATTTTTTTGACCCATCCAAGGTTTATTCCACTGTTTAAGGATGATTTCTATACCCTTTTTTATGTAAGCACTCTTTTCTTAAAGAATCTGTTGCTATAGTTGACTATGTTTTCTTGACGTATCTGTATAATTTCCCTTATCTAAAGAAATTGATGATCATTCCCTCTAAGACTCTACAATGGTTAGTTTCATGTCCATTCATCATATGATAGTGGCAATAGGGTACTTCCAATTTCACCTCATTCTTAGGCTTCTTCTTTTGGGATGGCAAACAGCTGAGTTCGTGTTTGGTTAGAAAGTAGACATTCTTCAACATTTTGTGAGTTTGTATTCTTTTGGCAATCTTAATTCAAAGATCTTCTTTCGTCATTGGAACTTAATATTTTTGTTACTTAACTTCATTGGCTCTTGCTTGTCTTCGAGCTTTCATTTTGTTGTATTGTGAGATTGAGTGGCGACCTTTTTAGACCATCATGATGTAACTTGTTTGGGTTTCTCGAATGTTCTTTGCTCAAATATAGTCCCTTTAGCTTATGCGTAAATGGCCTTTTTCATGCAAGTGAATAAGTTGTATTCTTTTGAGGTGCAACCATTCTTTGCAAAGATAGGGGATGGGCCTATGTGAAAAGGGTTGATACTCCAACGGCCAGGGTTTTAAGGTTCTATCCATTCTTCCGCTTTTAACTTGTGGAACTTCTGGTCTAAGTCTTTGTTCTTCCATCACTCTCGGGTCAAAAACATCTGACTGAGCCATTTGAGATCCCGTATGTTCTTGTTGGGATCCCTTACCCATCATTCTTGCTTCTTCAAAGCATTATTCCAATCCGGGATGGAACAACACAGTTAGAAATGTGGATAGGTTAACCACAAGGTCGGAGGTTCAACCCCTCCCTCTAGCACCAAAATGTTAACGATATTTTTCGTTAACACCAGATATAGGTCTACGGAAGTGGACCTAAGGCAATCATGGGATTATTTAGTTCCCACAAGCTTTAGTTAGTTCACTGTTTCCTAGATATCAAGGTTTAGAGCCCAAAGATTAATCACTCTTCCCTCAAAGGGTGAGCATCACGCTTGCGATACTCAACAACCAACAGTTACCTTGGGACAAGGGTCCCCTAAGTACAAAACAAGTTAAGAAGCTAAATGTCTTATAGAAGGTTATTTTGGTAATTCTTAGAGGAGGACTTATTCTTACGCATGAAGCATTTGTTGTAGAGAAGACATAAGGAAATAGGTGAAAGGGGTAGTAAGTAAAATCATAGAGAATATGTTAAGTGTTAATTCACTCTTTATTGCTCATTGACTTTAGTACACAAGTGTTTACAAACGAAATCCCCAAATTGATTTAGTAATTAGGGTTTACTCTATAATAAAATAGTACAAGAATGGGGAATAAGAAAAGTCCCCTAAAATATGAACCCTGGGGTCTTATTTATAGACAAATCGGGACCTCTTCTATCATTGGTCCAGCAGTGGCCTCTTTCGGGTGCAATAGGTATGTGTCAGCGCCCTTCCTCTTTCTGTTCTGGTTACCTTGGTTTCAGCTGCATTGTTAATAGATATAACATGACTTTTAGTGTGTCGGTCTTGGCTTTTGGAAAGTTGGTCTCGGTCTATAGAGCTTCTCTTTGATGATATCTCCACCTTTCGTATTGATACCAAGCTCGTTGGTATAGATAACTTACGGAAGAACTTTCGGCTTTCCGGAATAAGCTTCTGGTTTTGTCTTTAAGTTTTCATAGTATTTGCTTTCGTGCTTCAACTTCCCATGTTTCAGGATCCGTCACCCCTTTCTGTATCGACACTAAGTGGGTTAGTGTGGATAACTCTTCTTCTTGGAAGCTTTGATTTGCTTCTGGTGAATCCTCTGAGTTGGTTTCGGTCTTCCGATAGTGGGCTTCCAGTACATCTCTTGATGACTTCTAAAGTTGCCTCTCAATGGCCGATAAGCTTTGTATCCGATAGTTATCTTCCATTATGCCATAAATGACCTAATGCAACGAGTTTGCAAGGTGTTGTCAGCCAAAATGTGACGATAGGTATAATATTTTGGTCCTACTGCAACGTTCTATTTTGAATGTTACCTTAGCTATAAAAATGTGTTGGCCTAGCTAAAAAAGTGTAACACGATGCTACATTTTATATAATGTTGCTATAGCAGAGCTTTCCATATCTTAGCACTGATCCACGTGAATCAGATCCTACGTTGTAGAACGTGACACCTCTTCAATCCTGATCGCTTCTGATCCAAACAATAATTTTTCTTTGGCGCAATTCATTTCGTACCTCTCCATCATATTTCCATTTCCCCCTTTCCCAATTTCGTTAACCAATTAACATTTTCTTTTGCAATCAAAATTAACATTTTGAATCTTCGGTTCGATTAGGGCTTTGATTTGGGGATTCATGCTTTGTTCAATGATTTCAGTTCAATTAGGGCATTGATTTGGGGGTTCAATCTTTGTTCAACGATTTCGGTTCAATTAGGGCTTCGTTTTTGGGGGTTCAAGCATCACTTTAGGGTTTCGATTTTGAGGTATGATTCTCTCTCGCATCAATTAGGGTTTCGATTTAAACTACTTATAAATTCTTAGGTCGACCTGTATTAACAGTTCGACTTATCTTAGGTTTCCTCTTGTCGGACACACACAAACACATTTTGTATAGGATGGGGGGATCCGTGCATCTCATAATTCATCACAAGGGTACATTTCAGAAGGAAAAATATGTTGGTGGAACCTTTACCACAGTAATGGGCGTTGCTCCTGACTATTTCTCGTACACGGTGCTCATGGAGTTCGTGAAGGAGGACTTTTTATACAACAAAATAGGAGGGGTTTATATTAAAAATGGTGAGAAGGGTAGGTGGAAGTCACTGAAGAATGATGCGGACCTCATGGAGTATGTCAATGGAGCTAACAATGGTGGCAATTTAGAATTTTATATCGACAACGTTATCGATACTGCAATTGAGCCACTAAAGCAAATGCAGCCGCATGTAATCAATCGGCCAAGGCCACTGAATCTAGTTACAGGTACATAAATATATATATAATATCATTTACAGATTTGTGATATTTTGATATAGCAAAAAAAATAATTGATTGTGATATTATATCATTTAAAGATCAAGATTTTAATATCATTGTATGATTTGTTGTAGTCACAAAACCATTGAAACGACAGTACGTGACGACTCATCAACTAAAATAGAACCAAAAAAACAAAAGTTAACTGAAGTCAACAATCCTCGGAAGTCGACACGGCTCAATAATCCAGAATCTAACACAACCATGAATCAAAAGATAGCCGAGGTGAACAGTCCTCAGAAGTTGGCACGGCTGAATAATCCAGAACCCAACAATGCAACCATGAATCAATAGATAGCCGAGGTAAAAAGTCCTTGGAAGTCGGCAATGCTGAATAATCCAGAACCTGGCAATGAAACACTTAATCTAAAGTCAGCTACTATGGTAAATCATCGGAAGACGACACATAAAAACAAAAAACAATAAATGAACGATTCAACAGTGAGTCTAAACTCATCAGGTGTTAAGAAGAATTTGGAATCACGTATTCAACTAGAGGAAGGAAAAGTTATGGATGAAAATGACAAGCAGGTTCGAATAATTCTAATTATGATGGTCTTATTGTAATTTGAATATTTTGTACCACTCTTGCAGCATACTTACTATGATTTTCCGATTTATTATATAATTGCAGAATGTTCATGTACCAACTCCACCATCTCTAAAAGACTACGAAATAAAGAGAGCTGAGAATTTGATGAGGAACAACGACCTTCTCTAGATATGCCTGTAATTTCAGCTGAACTGATAAATGCAATCCAAAAAAGGGAAAAGGAAAAGAAAAGATGCAAAATCTTGAGGATAGTGAGGAATATAATTCGGATCATGAGGAGCATAGTGAAGATGATACTTCACAAAGTCTACGAAAGGTGTGTTGAGAGCTAGATATCTTATATTTTATGTTTCTGAAGATAATGATTATAAAATCAAATCTTATTTCCTACTTATATATACAATTTAGATAACTAAAAAAGTTGATATGCCCATGCCTGTTAGTAGACAACAAACTCGTTCAACTCGTGGTAAGGCAATGGAAAATGATATGTTTAGAACCCCAATCCCAAGCCAAAACCTGTTAGTAAGTTCAACCGAGAAGGATGTTGAAGGACAAGGAACAATGGATGATTATTTGGCACTGCGGGAACGAAAAAAGAAAATTGTTGCTAAATCTAGTGCAAGTGGTACAGCAAATAAGGATATGGTGGAGAATGTCTTGGCAGACATTGAAAATGAAGCAGTTGAAGCAGGTACTGAATTAATGTGATAATAATATTTAATAGTACATTGGGATTAATATTTAAGCACTGAATTTACATTATGATTTATATGTTATTATTTGACAGGAATTTTCATTTTAATTAAAGACAAAGATGAAGTTCCTAGAAGACTTAGAGGTCAAACAAAGATGTTTAATGTTCATATAAGGGCGTATGACAAAAGAGTTGTAATTGGGATGGACGAGTGGTTCCAACCTGTTTCAGACGATGACAAAGTAATATCTGAACTGGGCAACTTTTTTGGAACATTGAAAAGGGTTGTGCCACTTACATATAAGTCATGGTCGGATGTTCCTGAAAAGTTGAAGCAAATTCTATGGAATTATGTTCTGGTAATCTATTATTAACTATAGTGTCGTTGAAATTTACTTCAATAAGTAATATTGATCTATTAACTATAATATAGCTGAATTATGATTTATTTATTCTTTTTAATCTTTGATTTATATTTTAGCAATGGTATATTATTCCCGACGAATGTGAAAATTGGGTGTTGAAATCTATTTGTGACTGTTGGAGGGGGTACAAGAGTCGCACAATAACAACTTATTATAAAGCTTATGAGAGCGATGAGGAGAGGCTAGAAAACAAGTCGGACAACATCCCATTGGAGTACTTTAAAGTTCTCTTGAGGTATCGGGCAGATGAGGAGATTCAGGTATACGAACATATTATTTAGTTCATAACATAAACAAGTACTTGGTTTTTTGTGAGATATACGCATACTTTATTTTTTGTGTATTTTTTAGAAAAAAGGAAAGAAAATTTCTGAAAGTCGTAAGTCGTATCAAGATACACACCGCTGGTCCAAAGTCATTCGCCCAGCTTCGTCATAAGATGGTATGTGATACTTTACAGTTGTTTATTAATTACAGTTTTCTAGATGAGATAGCGTGGTAGCTATTGACACGAAGTAGTTGGCCTAGATGCTTTTTGACTGGAGAAACTGTATGCTAAACTATCTATTGAACTTGTATCAGGATACCCCATCTGATGCAGCACTTTTTCTTAAAAGTCGTAAGAGAACAGATGGACGTGAGTATAAGTCTAGTCCTGAATTAATGACGAACAAACTTGTAAGTAATAATTTTGTTTTGTAATAATTTTATTCTGTTTTGTATATGCTGCACGTTGTTCATGTCTTGTTGATGTGCATGTTTGCTCATGAACTGTATGTTTTATTTTGCATGCTACATGCTATAGCATAGATTCCATTGTATAGATGTGTCAACTTGTCAACGAGCAATATTAAAATAAATATGCAATTTTGTTCCCTATGTATGATTAAAGCCAAACATGGGTATCTTTATTTTCTTTATATAATGAATGTTTCCCTATCATATATTAAAATAAAAATTTAGTCTGCTTGGGCATATTAATGGTGGCTACTGAGTGCCGCTGTTTGAAGCACATAATGACTGTATTTTGTATTTATCAAATATTTACACTCCGGTCAAGCAGTGGATACTGGCTAAAATGTACGGGATATTTTGTTTGCTAAGGATGTAGGAATCTGGCTAAAATGCCAACAGAATTGCACGTTTCATAAAACAATTAGAAAGAAAGATCCCATGAAGAGTCGTATGCACATTTGTTGAAACACTTTTTGAACTTGATTTTCGCACCAGTAACCTTGTGCTCTTTTCATTTACTTGTGACATTTGTGCACTTGAAACTGTTTTCATGACATTTGTGCACTTGACATCGAGATATGCATGTAAAACCATGGCTTGATTATACATGTAAAATTCTAATTGAATCATGTTGCTTTCAAATCTGTTTTTTATCATAAAATATGTATGGCTATAGATAAAGACATCATTCCATTATCTCTACATTATGAATGTGGCTATACATATGCCTTTTACTTGCCTATAACCATATGATGATGTTTGATCGCAAACGTACATTGCTTTTTTTTTTCAATTTTTATCATTGTATATTTTACAAAATGTTTTTCTAATTACATGCACACAAACAAATTGTTTTCCAAAATGTGGCTTTCTCTACATTTTCTGTACATATTTGCTGCATATGTAAGCATTTACTGTAGGGTAATTTGCTGCATTCTCCCCATATGTAAGCTTTTGCTGCTTCACTCCATGCGTAAGCATTTGCTGCATTCTCAGCATTTACTGCAGGGTAATTTTGATGTGGCTTTATTTTGTAGGACTTACTTCAAAAGGCAATGGCCAGTGGAGAAGAAGGAAGTACTGTTGAAATAGTAATTTCAAATAGAAGATCACATGGTCTCCCTTTTCTTATAGGTAGGCGTGCAAAAGTACACAAAACAATCAACCGAGGCTCTTAAAAATGCTTATATAAATGACTTAAGGCAAAGGCTTGTTGAAGAAATGGAAGCACAGCTGGAATCCAAAATAAATGAGAAGGTATAAGAGAATTTAGCTTAGGTGCTTAAAAAATTAGGCGATGCTAACCTGGAGTTGAATTCAAACGAACCAATTTCCACAACCGTGTCCAGTGACAATGAAAATCCGGCTGGAGGCAATAGCTCTTAGTCTCATTTATGAAAATCCGATTGTAGTTTGTTGACAAATTGTGATGTTTGCTATGTACTTCGTATTATGATGTTTATGCAAGTTATAAGTACTGTACAAATTGTAATGTGTACCGTGTATTATGCAAGTATTTATGTGATATTGTGCCTTTTAATGTCTTTTGAGTGTAGTGTTGCAGTAGTTATTATATATTGTTGCCATCGAGTTGTAAATGTTGCTGAAATACTGTTGCAATAGTCATACAAGATGTTGCAGTAGGGTTGGGATTAGATTGGGGTGTGGGTACAATGGGCCCCACATTGTGGGCTCCACAAAATATATAAATAAAATTAATATCTATAGCAACATTATTGGATGTTGTTATAGACACTAAGGATGTTGCTATAGACCTAAATAGGACTCTACTGTAACAATATTTTTTGTGTTGTCGTAGATAATTAAAATGTTACCTTTGAAGTCTGTAGAAACGGTGAGAATTGCATCACCTTAAAAACGTTGCCAAAGATGTATGCAACCATTTTTTGGGCCCGTGCAACAATTTTTTTGCGTTACTTTAGAACGTTTATGGCGTAGTGTTCCGGGATATTCTGCTCGTGTTTCGTCTTCTTGTGTCGTTGATACCTTCACCTTCCTTTGTATCAGCACTAAGTAAATTAGTGCCGATAGCCCTTTCGTATCCCTTAGTTTTGTTTAGTACCTTCCGTCAAGACTTTGGTCTAGGGTTGTAAGCTTTCGTCCTCTCTTTCTAACTCGCTCCCGGCTCTTAGTAATTTTCCCTCAGAATTAAGCTTATGTTAGGTTCTTTCGGAGTCGTTGCTTTGCTATTATCTTGTTTCGTATCGGTACCAAGCTCTTCCTTTCTATGCTGGTGTTGATAGCCTGTTGACTCAATTATCTTCTTTATGCTTTCGGATCATTACCTTGAACTAGTTGTTGTCCGACACCCCTTCACCAATTGATGGTTTTCAATGTTGAATTTGGCAGTAACAAAATGATAATTTTAATAGTTGCTTAAATAAAATTATTATCAAAACCAGTTTACTCTGTTTAATCATAAATCAATGTTTTATCATTATCACTTATTATTTAAAACTAAATTAAATAAGCATTCAATTTTGCTATTTTTACATTAAATCCAATATTTAATTAATTTTCATATTTAATTATAATTCCTTCAAAAATACAACAATAACGTTAATACGAAATAACATCAATAAGAAAATATAAAACAGATTTTAGATATCATACCAGACTTACCCTCGATATTGAGAACTTCTGAATCACTAACTCAACAATCTGGGCCGATAGCCCTTTCGTCTTCTCATGCCTTTAATGTCCTCATTCTGTATCGACACTAAGTAAATTAGTGCCGATAACCCTTTCGTCCCCCTTATGCTTTCGGTTTCGGTCTAATGACGGCTCCATGCTTTCAGATCATCATTCTGAGCTTGTAACGGTCCGATACCCCTTCGCTGATAATAGTTTTTAGTGTTGAATTGATAGTAACAATAATCTTTGTCATTAACAGCTAATAATTGTCATCATTAATGATTATCACTCGCGCTAATCCTTATTTCAAAAATCAGAACTCCAGTTTCTACCGCTTCCTTTCCCTCTACGACACCACCATTTGACAATTGGACGTTTTGCCTTTTTCGCCACGTACGTAATGACGCCTCAATTCGTCCAAAACAATGAGAAACCTGCCACGCCTTCTAGGTCGATTTCCCACTTCCATATTACTCTTAGAATGCAGAACTTTGTAGATGGAGGGCAAGGTAGAAATGCTCCAGTTGTTGTGAACATTTGTGGCCGTTGGATTGAGGGTTTTGTAAATGTCAGTTGCGAACTTTTTTTGAGGTTTTCAAATAACGAATGTTTGAGGTCTTTTCACCATAATTTTTTGATGATGCTATTCATCTGAATTATCACGAACTCCAATGGAGGCATGCTCACAAGCGTTCATACCTAATTTTATTTATTTCGGACTCAATGGAGCTCGTATCGGAACCTGATTCGACCATATATAATCGCTAGATTTTCAAATCATATTGTATTATCATAATTTTGAACCGTTTAACGCTATGCTTTTGTAGTCTGATCACACATAAGTTTAATCGCTATCAAAATTAACATCTTATAATAGTTTGGTATTCCAGATACAATGAAACCGGTTTCGTTGAAACCTTAAACTGTTTGACAAAATGCTATTTTTACGTGTTAATTAAATCGAGTTACTATTAATTGATTTAAAAACACTTACATTTGTCGATAAAGTTTATTATTATCATTTTTTGCTGAAATAGGGTTATGAATAAACTTTGAAATAAATCTAGTTTCGTTTTAAACATACGATTCACAACTCAAGTAATTCCAATGTTCAAATTCTCATATAAATTTAATTCAAATCATTACGTTTTAGAATCAATGGCATTTATATTTAAGTTCATCTATTTAAGTGCCAAAAAATCTAAGTTATTACATATTCCCCGCCCTTTAAAAGGATTCATCCTGGAATCACAAGCAAAGAAAAATGTCATTAAATCCACTAATTTTTTCTCAAAACAAATTTCAAAATCATTGTTAAAATTTCATAACATTTCAATTTTTTTGGAAAATTTTGACAGTACTTCTTTTGCGTGGGTAGCCTTGAAAAAAACACCAAGATCAATATAAGCTCATTTCAAAGACCGCCCACCGTTGGGAATAATAACAATAAAATATATACATATTTTATACTTGTAAAGTGTGTAACTAATGTAGCATACTCACCCATTGAGCGTAAATACATATCATTCGTCGGGTAAACAATCTTCATCAATGAAACTGAAAGCAATACGGAAGCCTTTGTTTATGTAGACATGTATTTACATACCTAATATAAAAGACAGTTAAATAAATAAACAAGAAATATAATAACTAATATCATATGCATTAAAAAAAAAATCAATCGTATGCAACAAGAAAATATGATGCAATTGGTAATAAAGACGCAAATCTACAAACAACACAAATGTAACATAACGTCACATGAAATCAAAACAACCATCACCAGACAATACTATATAGTATAATAATCACCAACAAACACACTCATGGTTTGCTCAGGTTCCGACATCATCTCATCGCACAAGGATGTAAAATAAAAAGCGTCACCTTACACTCAATAATAGTCTTAGGTTATAACTTTAATGACCATCCATGCTATCCCACATACTTCAGAAATCAAATTCTCAAAATCATCACGACACAATAATTACATTCCAATTAGCATTAAAATCATTCGAGAATCATCCCTTTTAAATTCTGCTCATTATGACTTAAATATTTCACAAAACCATTTACATAAAAGGTCAGAAGGAGCGACAACAAAAAAGTCAAAAATCAGGTACAATAACAACTGTGATGGGCGGCCACAAGCATCCAGCATGGACAACAAATAGTCTGCTGTATGATCAAACAACGAATATAGTCTACTGTATGATCAAACAAACGCGCAACTAGACAACGTAAAAAGTAGATAAATGTTTGCTTTAAAATTTGGTAGGGTGCGCCAGCTCATGCAGTAGTGCAAGACATGAGCGACGCTTGAGAGCCCAGGCAGCAAGCTACCTAGTGGACTCTCCCCATGAAAAAATAAATTTAATATCGTTGTGGCCCGCTACCTAGTGGACTCTCCCCATGAAAAAATAAATTTAATATCGTTGTGGCCCGATGGGCCACGTATCAGATATTAAACTGATAAGAACAGATACTACACTTGATCTTAGCCAAAAAGCCGAGAAAGGTATGAGTTGATGGTTAGCCTGGGACGTGATTTTATATTCTGTCCTTGACCGCGTAGCATCTTGTCACAAGATGTGGGACTAGACGACACTAAAAATACATCTGAGAATCGCACACAGAGTTCTAATATCTATTTCTGTCCTAATTCCCATATATGGCTCCCAAAAGGAAGGAAGAGCTCTCGAGCTCTCGAATCTCAATCACGTCGTACAAAAGCTAAAGCATCCAAAGACGGAAGAAGTTACTTTTAATCTCGACGTTGTTCTGTAGAATCCCCACATTAACATTCGATTCTATTTCTGAATTAGATCCAGCTTCGTCTGCGCGCGGCCCCCACCAGTCATCAGAATCAGATGATGATGATCCTTGAGATGGACAAGCGATGTAAGTCCAGACTAATTCTTACCTAAGCAAATTAAAAGGCAGTTTGGTGGTGTTGATTAAAGCTTGAAACATGGTAAAGGTTATAACTAACTTGAAAATCGATTGTGCTTTTGAGTTTGTAGCATGCATGCACAGCTTGAGGGATAATGAATGAATGATCTGCAGCAGCACGAATGTTAATCGTCTGAGGGATCTTAGTCTGCTAAATATATGAAGTTAGTTTGACATTAGAAATTTAATTATCAATGTTGAAGCAGTATATATATAATTGAAGTTGGAGAGAATACAGGAACACGAAGTGGTGTCTGTAGCACTTGTGTTGTGTTGCTGTGTTACTCTACTTTGATTTAGTTATGAACTATATATTTTTATCTTCTGCTGCCAAATTTACTAGCTATGTCGCCAGGAATTAGTCTATTGGAGTTTGCATATATATTATTCCGTTTGTTACGTGAAGTCTGAACTGCGATGATTTTAGATGATACAGCGCCTACCCTGTTTGGACTTGTTGGATATAAAAGCTTGGACATATATACTAATATATATACCTCTTTGGAGTAGAAAAATATACACTGATCAAATAAATACTGTTTTGACTTATGCGTAAGCAAATTAATATTGCACTTCATGCTTCAAGAACATGCCGCCGTGTCTCATCTAGCTAGTTTCGTATAAAAGGATTTCATTGGGTTTGGGTGTTGCAACAAACTTAAATCAGAATTGCAGCTTCAGAAACATATCATGACGCTGCATGCCATTGTTTTTTCTTACATGGCTTTTAACTTTTAAGTGAGCAACCAAATGATGTTTTGGATTTTGTTCTTATCCAATCTTCATATTTACACGCGGTTCCACGTTATTACGTCCATTATATTTACATATGGTCGGTCAATCGCTGACAGCATCATGCATGTGTCTACTTATAAATAAAATACTTGCATTATTGCATGTCTATGTATGAGTATATACATGTGCGTTTGGTTAATTGACAAGTTTGAAGTGCTATATGTCAGTGAACCACTTAAAAAAGGTTGAGTGGTAGATTTAGAGATCCATGCATGTTATTTTGTAACGATGTTATGTTGCTTGAGTATAAATACTTTGCTTTTTCCACCGATCCTTGATCGACACTTTGGTTATCAAAGCAAACGGTATATTCTTATAACTCTCGAATTCATGAGAAATGTATTCACCTCCACGATCACTGCGAATATCTTTGATGCTGCCACCACTTTGCTTTACTAATAAAGCTTTGAATCTTTTAAAAACCACAAAAGTCTCTGATTTCTCCTTCAAAAAAATAAATCCATGTCAATCTCGAATAATCATTTATGAATGTGAGAAAATACTTGTTCTGACTTAGAGATGGAGATATCAGTGTGCACAAGCTCCAGTTGTGCCTTTTCTCGCCATTTACTTTGTCTAAGAAACAAGTGGTGATGTTGCTTGCTCATGACACACCCTTCACATGAATCATTTATTTCTTCAATCTTCAGTAATCAGTTCACCATGCTCTTTTTATGTACTAGCTTCTGACCTTGAAAATTTAGATTATAGAATCTCTTATGCCACAACCAGCTTTCTTGTATGATATCTACCTTCAAAGCAACCTCTACTCCAGAATAAAGTTGGAGAGGAAAGTTTCGATTTGGCTCCATTTTAACCAAAGCAAAAAACTGATCATTATCTCTTTTATCAAGGAAAGTGCATCTATCATCATCAAAAATAAGTTTGTAACCATTTTGCATAAATTTCCCAACACTAAGCATGTTTTGATCCATTTGTGGTACAAACTAAACATCATGATGTAACACCCCGTATTTTTAACGATACTAAAAGAGGATATACTAAATTAAAATTAATTTAATATTCAGAAGTAAGTAAAATGGACTCCACCATTGCGTCCGTCTTGAAATTCTTGTCAAGATAGACAATTGGTTTATGTAAAATGGACAACGTATGAAGAAGTTATGAGGGTTTTAAGTTTGTATACACGTAGAAGAATTATATATATACACATGAGTCAAGGATGATTCTGAATTTTATCAAAACCGTTCGAATTTGATAAAGAAAAAGTGGCGGCAGTTTTCCCGCTCTACGGGGTCGACCCCCCTAGAGGGGTGTCGACACCAGGGTCGACCCCCCCTTAAGGGGTGTCGACACCAAGGTCGACCCACCCACAGGGGTGTCAACACCCTTAAGGCTGATGTGGCAGTCGGTTTCAGAGGGTCTGGTAGCTATATATATGTGATCATTTCTCTTGTTTTCCCCATTGAGAATTCATAGTGGCCAAACTCTGCCGGTATCTGAACTGGTCTGGATCCGTTATCTTCTTCAACTAAAGCAAATCAATTGGAGATTCAAGATCCAATCTTTTCTAGTTCTATCTTCTTATCCAAACTTTGTGAGTCCCTAGTTACTTTTAGATTTGAATATTTAAAAGTAAATATGACACGACTATGACTTGGATTTGTTCATATGCCTAGATTATATCAGATCCATTGTAAATTGTGATTATACGACATTTTGAATTGGTTAGGATTTGGATCTAAACCTCTATCTAGACAGGTCTATTGTAACTTCTATGGCATGCCATGATGTGAATCTTAAACCTTAATTGTGTAAATCTAATTTTAGACTATTGGATCTAAATTGTGTGGACATTTAATTTGTTAATCAAATCTAGATTATCATCTTGTGCCTATTATGTTAGATCTAAATAGTTGGACATATAAATGGTTAATTTAGATCTTATTATGCTCACTATGACATCATAGTTATGTTAGAACTAGTAATTGCTACTAGTTCATCAGATTTATGCTCATATTTCCTCCTTATCACCATGCTAGTTTAGGTTTATGCCAAGTTATGTTAAAACAATCACTTTGGTTATATTCCGATTATTTTTTCCTTTTATCGTTTATGATTAGGCTATTATCTAGCCTAGGCATGCCGCCAATTTTGTGAGTGCGCTAGTTAAGGAATGAGGGAAAAAAGTTAATATTGGCATAATTCGAATATAAACATCATTGGACATATAATTCAAATGATTGGGTAAAATGGGCATTAACACCTATAAAGGCATAGGTTTAATTAATTGATTAATTAATAATGAATGCCTATGATTACAATTAGAAATTGTAATGGCGCTTATGACACGAGGATAGGTTGCATTAGTGGTGGAAGTCTGCCCGAACCCGACTTGCATATCCAGTAGTCACTAATGTTGAACCTAATGTGAGAGGTCCAAGTGCGCAAATATGAATCAGGCTATTTACACGAGGTTAGACCTAACTTGTGGAATAAGACTGCCCGGACCCGACCGACGCCTAATGTGGGAGGTCTAGCCCATTATAAACCATAAATGGACATGGTAATAAATAGGATTACTTAACCAAATCTAATCCATAGGGATTGTATGATTGTGAACTAAAGTTAGGGTTAAGTAAAATTGATTGGATAGTGGATGAGTTAAGCAAATCTGGAGGGGGTGGGTAATATTTACATATAGGCCTACAAACTTAACCCGATAAGGTTATGTAATTAAAGACACCTAGTGGTATACATGACTGGTTGGAATAATAAAGTTATGTAATTAAAGACACCTTTTAGGGTAAACATAACTTGTAGAAATGATAGGGTTATGTAAATAAAGACACCTAGTGGTATATATAGCCAAAGAAAACCTAGTGGGTGATACAAGACAAAGGGGAGAGCTTGTATCATATTGTGTGGGATCCGTTTCATCCAGTAACCCGGAGTAGGTATCAAAACATGTACTCCGTACTAGGTTGGAGAAGGGGCACGCTTACTGGACTGATTATACAAGATCCAAACATGGAGGACGGTGTGGGCGGCGCAAACCGACCGGGCCATGTGCATGCATAAGCCGGGAAGAAGGGGATAAGACGATCGTGACACCTATAGATATGGGGCTATGCGTATCAGCGAGGGGTTTCCACTTTAGGACGTGATACATCCTACTGTGGGGCCGACACAGAGTATATACGGAGTAGGGAGCTGGTCGATTAGGGTAGTAGTTAGGGTACATTTGGACGTATGCCTAAGTATACCATCTTATAGTGGAAGGGATCATCTCGTTCTGGTTATACTAGTAATAGTGCAGAGTAATCATTAGAGAAGCGTATACACCTTATCCTATCTACCTTGACACACCTGCCATTTATGTAAGGATCTCTCTTATCCACTTTATATGCATGTCGTGCTACTTTTATTTATATACTTGCTAAAAGTAACAATGGTGCATCAGTGTTCAAAGGTGATTTTTTACCTTGTCACACCTGCCATTTATTTACCTTGTTACACCTGCCATTTATTTACCTTTTCACACCTACCATTTATTTTTCTTACAGAATATGGGAACTTAGTTTGCAATAGTGTTCAACGGTGACAGGTTCGTGTTCGTTTGAATTTCTTGTAGTTCGATATATAGCTGAAGAAAGCCATATTTAAAACATAAAATTTGATATAAATAACATTTTATATCGGTGTCAGCTCGTGTTCGTGTTTTAAAAACATGTGCGATTATCACGAAACTCATCGACATATAATTTATTATTTCGGATCCAACGACACAAGTTTCATAGAAATCTGAAATAATATTTTCAAATGATAATTTCAATATTTGTTTAAATAAAATTATTATTAAAACAAGTTTACTTAGTTTAATTATAAATCAACTTCTTACCATTATCAGTTATTATTTAAAAATATATTAATAAGCATTCAATTTTTTAATTTTACATTAAATCCAATATTTAATTAATTTTCATACTTAATTATAATTCCTTCAAAAATCGAAGTCCTTACAATAAGGGTTGATGCCACCTCCTTACACAAAATTAATGCATGAGCCACCGGATAGTAGTGATTTTTTTTTTAAAATTGAGTACTTTATATTTAATTATATTTCCTTCAAAAAACCTTGTCCTTACAATAAGGGTTGATGCCACCTCCTTACACGAAACTAATGCATGGGTCACTGGAAAGTAATAAACTTTTTTTTAAACTGGGTACTTTATATAGAAGTCTAAGTAGACTATAACATACTACATAGCAAGTGTTTTAAATCAAACAAAGCGGGATTCGAACCCCAAACATGTTGTACTATATTGAATTATCTTAACTACTTTAACACTTGTGTTTGTCATGATCCAATTGTTTGCAAAACACAAGTCCCATCAAAGTGCCATGATCAAACTCCAACTAAGCATCTGTAGAATCATACCATCTTCATTGTATAATCAACAAGAAACCTACCTATTTTTTTACATTCTCAAACCTCTTTCATTTTAATGCTCTAATAATTCAAATCTTCACCCATGAGCTTCATTACTCCAAACCAAAAGACATTCCTTCATGTTGTTGTCATATCTATACCTTTGGCTTCACATACATCTACCCTCTTCGTTGTTGCTAACATACTTGCAAACTCAGCTCCACTTACCACCTTCTCCTTCATATGTTCCCTTCAATCCTCCCCTTCTCTTCTCTGTCAAAACATTCCTTTCAAATCCAAAATTTGAAGTTATGTAATGGGCTTAAAATCAAAGGACAGAACTATGTGATGAGTTTACTCTGTTTAATCATAAATCAATGTTTTATCATTATCACTTATTATTTAAAACTAAATTAAATAAGCATTCAATTTTGCTATTTTTACATTAAATCCAATATTTAATTAATTTTCATATTTAATTATAATTCCTTCAAAAATACAACAATAACGTTAATACGAAATAACATCAATAAGAAAATATAAAACAGATTTTAGATATCATACCAGACTTACCCTCGATATTGAGAACTTCTGAATCACTAACTCAACAATCTGGGCCGATAGCCCTTTCGTCTTCTCATGCCTTTAATGTCCTCATTCTGTATCGACACTAAGTAAATTAGTGCCGATAACCCTTTCGTCCCCCTTATGCTTTCGGTTTCGGTCTAATGACGGCTCCATGCTTTCAGATCATCATTCTGAGCTTGTAACGGTCCGATACCCCTTCGCTGATAATAGTTTTTAGTGTTGAATTGATAGTAACAATAATCTTTGTCATTAACAGCTAATAATTGTCATCATTAATGATTATCACTCGCGCTAATCCTTATTTCAAAAATCAGAACTCCAGTTTCTACCGCTTCCTTTCCCTCTACGACACCACCATTTGACAATTGGACGTTTTGCCTTTTTCGCCACGTACGTAATGACGCCTCAATTCGTCCAAAACAATGAGAAACCTGCCACGCCTTCTAGGTCGATTTCCCACTTCCATATTACTCTTAGAATGCAGAACTTTGTAGATGGAGGGCAAGGTAGAAATGCTCCAGTTGTTGTGAACATTTGTGGCCGTTGGATTGAGGGTTTTGTAATTGTCAGTTGCGAACTTTTTTTGAGGTTTTCAAATAACGAATGTTTGAGGTCTTTTCACCATAATTTTTTGATGATGCTATTCATCTGAATTATCACGAACTCCAATGGAGGCATGCTCACAAGCGTTCATACCTAATTTTATTTATTTCGGACTCAATGGAGCTCGTATCGGAACCTGATTCGACCATATATAATCGCTAGATTTTCAAATCATATTGTATTATCATAATTTTGAACCGTTTAACGCTATGCTTTTGTAGTCTGATCACACATAAGTTTAATCGCTATCAAAATTAACATCTTATAATAGTTTGGTATTCCAGATACAATGAAACCGGTTTCGTTGAAACCTTAAACTGTTTGACAAAATGCTATTTTTACGTGTTAATTAAATCGAGTTACTATTAATTGATTTAAAAACACTTACATTTGTCGATAAAGTTTATTATTATCATTTTTTGCTGAAATAGGGTTATGAATAAACTTTGAAATAAATCTAGTTTCGTTTTAAACATACGATTCACAACTCAAGTAATTCCAATGTTCAAATTCTCATATAAATTTAATTCAAATCATTACGTTTTAGAATCAATGGCATTTATATTTAAGTTCATCTATTTAAGTGCCAAAAAATCTAAGTTATTACATATTCCCCGCCCTTTAAAAGGATTCATCCTGGAATCACAAGCAAAGAAAAATGTCATTAAATCCACTAATTTTTTCTCAAAACAAATTTCAAAATCATTGTTAAAATTTCATAACATTTCAATTTTTTTGGAAAATTTTGACAGTACTTCTTTTGCGTGGGTAGCCTTGAAAAAAACACCAAGATCAATATAAGCTCATTTCAAAGACCGCCCACCGTTGGGAATAATAACAATAAAATATATACATATTTTATACTTGTAAAGTGTGTAACTAATGTAGCATACTCACCCATTGAGCGTAAATACATATCATTCGTCGGGTAAACAATCTTCATCAATGAAACTGAAAGCAATACGGAAGCCTTTGTTTATGTAGACATGTATTTACATACCTAATATAAAAGACAGTTAAATAAATAAACAAGAAATATAATAACTAATATCATATGCATTAAAAAAATATCAATCGTATGCAACAAGAAAATATGATGCAATTGGTAATAAAGACGCAAATCTACAAACAACACAAATGTAACATAACGTCACATGAAATCAAAACAACCATCACCAGACAATACTATATAGTATAATAATCACCAACAAACACACTCATGGTTTGCTCAGGTTCCGACATCATCTCATCGCACAAGGATGTAAAATAAAAAGCGTCACCTTACACTCAATAATAGTCTTAGGTTATAACTTAAATGACCATCCATGCTATCCCACATACTTCAGAAATCAAATTCTCAAAATCATCACGACACAATAATTACATTCCAATTAGCATTAAAATCATTCGAGAATCATCCCTTTTAAATTCTGCTCATTATGACTTAAATATTTCACAAAACCATTTACATAAAAGGTCAGAAGGAGCGACAACAAAAAAGTCAAAAATCAGGTACAATAACAACTGTGATGGGCGGCCACAAGCATCCAGCATGGACAACAAATAGTCTACTGTATGATCAAACAACGAATATAGTCTACTGTATGATCAAACAAACGCGCAACTAGACAACGTAAAAAGTAGATAAATGTTTGCTTTAAAATTTGGTAGGGTGCGCCAGCTCATGCAGTAGTGCAAGACATGAACGACGCTTGAGAGCCCAGGCAGCAAGCTACCTAGTGGACTCTCCCCATGAAAAAATAAATTTAATATCGTTGTGGCCCGATGGGCCACGTATCAGATATTAAACTGATAAGAACAGATACTACACTTTATCTTAGCCAAAAGGCCGAGAAAGGTATGAGTTGATGGTTAGCCTGGGACGTGATTTTATATTCTGTCCTTGACCGCGTAGCATCTTGTCACAAGATGTGGGACTAGACGACACTAAAAATACATCTGAGAATCGCACACAGAGTTCTAATATCTATTTCTGTCCTAATTCCCATATATGGCTCCCAAAAGGAAGGAAGAGCTCTCGAGCTCTCGAATCTCAATCACGTCGTACAAAAGCTAAAGCATCCAAAGACGGAAGAAGTTACTTTTAATCTCGACGTTGTTCTGTAGAATCCCCACATTAACATTCGATTCTATTTCTGAATTAGATCCAGCTTCGTCTGCGCGCGGCCCCCACCAGTCATCAGAATCAGATGATGATGATCCTTGAGATGGACAAGCGATGTAAGTCCAGACTAATTCTTACCTAAGCAAATTAAAAGGCAGTTTGGTGGTGTTAATTAAAGCTTGAAACATGGTAAAGGTTATAACTAACTTGAAAATCGATTCTGCTTTTGAGTTTGTAGCATGCATGCACAGCTTGAGGGATAATGAATGAATGATCTGCAGCAGCACGAATGTTAATCGTCTGAGGGATCTTAGTCTGCTAAATATATGAAGTTAGTTTGACATTAGAAATTTAATTATCAATGTTGAAGCAGTATATATATAATTGAAGTTGGAGAGAATACAGGAACACGAAGTGGTGTCTGTAGCACTTGTGTTGTGTTGCTGTGTTACTCTACTTTGACTTAGTTATGAACTATATATTTTTATCTTCTGCTGCCAAATTTACTAGCTATGTCGCCAGGAATTAGTCTATTGGAGTTTGCATATATATTATTCTGTTTGTTACGTGAAGTCTGAACTGCGATGATTTTAGATGATACAGCGCCTACCCTGTTTGGACTTGTTGGATATAAAAGCTTGGACATATATGCTAATATATATACCTCTTTGGAGTAGAAAAATATACACTGATCAAATAAACTCTGTTATGACTTATGCGTAAGCAAATTAATATTGCACTTCATGCTTCAAGAACATGCCGCCGTGTCTCATCTAGCTAGTTTCGTATAAAAGGATTTCATTGGGTTTGGGTGTTGCAACAAACTTAAATCAGAATTGCAGCTTCAGAAACATATCATGACGCTGCATGCCATTGTTTTTTCTTACATGGCTTTTAACTTTTAAGTGAGCAACCAAATGATGTTTTGGATTTTGTTCTTATCCAATCTTCATATTTACACGCGGTTCAACTAATTGTGATTATTTGTTGCTTAAAATTGTGATTTGTGTATCATCAATTTCAACAGAAATTATGATAAATCCAGGGTCTAGTATAAATTTAATAGAATCATCTGGGTTTTCAAATTATTCATTGTTATGGTTGTGCGATTCAAATGTATTTCATTGAACAAGTAGTATCCAGAGTAATTCAAATATTGGTGTTCATACAACTCATTTTACTGTTGTTGTTTAAATAAAATTATTACTAATACCAGTTTACTGTAGAATGAAACAACTCATTTTACTGCAGAACGAAAATTAAGAATGTGGAGATAATGAATTACGTTGGGATGATATTTTATTTATGGTAAAAAAAGTAGGATATTTTGTTCTCTTTTATTTTTGTCTGGCACTTAGAGCTCTCCGATCTCATATCATGTACGATTATCACGAAACTCATCGACATACAACTTATTAATTCATAACCAATGACACAAATTACATAGAAATCTGAGATAATATTTTGAAGTGATAATTTCAATAGTTGTTTAAGTAAAATTATTATTAAAACTAGGGGTGGCAATTAGACTAGTTGAATAATAACACTAAAAATGCATATATTTCAATGTTTTTTGGTTGGTTCTTTCGGGTCGGATCAATGCGGGTCGTGTTTGATTGGGTCTTAATTGTATTTTTCATCACCTAAACCCGACCCGAGACCCATCGGGTTCAGTTCGAGTTCGGGTCTTTTCGGATCGGGTCGGTTCTGGTTTTCGATTCTCGGTTCTAATTGTCAGCCCTAATTAAAACCAGTTCCGTCAGTTTAACTATAAATCAATGTTTTACCGTTATCACTTATTATTTAAAAATATATTGAATAAGCATTCAATTTTGTTATTTTTATATTAAATCTAATATTTAATTATGATTCCTTTAAAATTCCAAGTCCTTGCAATAAGGGTTGATGTCACCTCCTCACAAAAAACTAACGGATGGGCCACTGGATAGTAATCAATGTTTAAAAGCGCAAAAGCCGTACATGAGGCATTTTCGGGTCCGTGAGGCGAAGCATAAGCCTCGAAGTGTTGAGGCTTAAGCCTTTCGGGTAAAAAAAAAAGCGCAACACATATACTTATTTTTTAATATGGAATAACATTAAACATCAATTAAACAAGGACTGCTAAACGAAAACAATATAGTAAAAAGAAAAAGTTAACACAGTTTAAAAAAATAAGGACTGGCCTTGCTAGTAGCCAAAATACCATCACTGGAAAAACAACACTGTAAAAAGAATACAGTGAAAAAAAGACAAAAAAATACAGTAAATGAAAAATATAAAAAAATGGAACCAAGCTCGATTATATCACTGGAAACGAGCTCAATTCTGGTGATGGAATCGAACTCGACTCCAATAATGGAATCGAACTCGAATCCTTAACTAGAATCGAGCTCGATTCCAGGAATCGATGTCAATTCCAGTTAAGGAATTGAGCTCGATTATTTAACTGGAATCGAGCTCGATTCTTTAACTGGAATCGAGCTCGATCCTTTAATTGGAATCGAGCTCGATTCCAGGTATTGAGCTCGATTCCGGTTAAGGAATCGAGCTCGATTCGGGTTGAATCGTGTTTCCCATTCCAAAATTTAAAGCTCGTGGTGAAAAGTGAAACAGGTAAGTTTTTTTAATTTATATATATACACACACACATACGCCTCAGCCAATTGAGGCTTTGAGATGTACATTTTTGTAGTGTCTCATATTTTTGGTAGCTAAATATTTTATTTAATTATTGCTTTAAATATTATATTTGG
This sequence comes from Allium sativum, assembly GCA_030737875.1. Taxonomy (NCBI): domain Eukaryota; kingdom Viridiplantae; phylum Streptophyta; class Magnoliopsida; order Asparagales; family Amaryllidaceae; genus Allium; species Allium sativum. The sequence goes on along the minus strand of CM060909.1, from coordinate 315,605,714 downwards.
AATATTAACGGATTTCAATATTGATTTCGTTTATTTAAAACGAAGTTTTAACGTTAATTTATATTTAATATAAAACGAGCTCGAAATGGCGCGGTAGTTTGTAATATTGAGTTTTGAACTTCAATTGAATATATAGAATCCATTTTAAGTCGGATTTCTGTGAAACAATAAACGTTGGATTCTTGTTGATTATAATTTTCATATGGAAGAGAAAAATCCAGATTTCGTGTTACAAATTGTTAGTTTTGTCCAAATCAAAATTTAAAATAGTCGTTGTGGAAATCATTATTAAAATATAATGTTTATTAATTAATATAAAAGGGTTTTAATATAATTTGGATACTGTTTTAACTCGAAATTGATGATATCGAGTTGTATAATTTATATTTGAAGCTATATGATATTTCCAGTAGGGTATTTATAATAATAATAATTTATTGTTATTTTATTTGATTATTCTGGAATTTAATAATATTTTATTTATATTATTATAGGCCTTTAAAATAGCGATTTTGCAAACAAGTTTAGTTTTCGACGAAATTAGTTTCATTAGAACCGTAATGTTAAATTATTGTACGGTATTAAAATTCGTGGCAAAACCGATGTCGTATGTGACAACGGTAGCCATAAATGCCAAGTCATTCTATAAATCGTGCAATTAAATTAATTTAATTTATTAAGGAGATATTTGAGTGTAACTTGAGCAAACGATTGAATTAAGTTACGAAACCAGTTCCATTGAATTCGTATCGACGATTAGAGTCAGGATAGGTATATAGTTTGTTATTTTTGAAGAACAAGCAATTTGTTGTCCAAAATAACATTGTGGTGCGTATAGAAATAGCATACCGGGAAACAGTCCCAGAATGCGACGAAACTGTTACCATTGGATTCGTATTAATTAATTATTATAAGATTCCAATTTTCGGATCATTCAGACTTACCGTTTGATCGTGACAACGATGAACGCCTTTATCGTTTATAATATTTTGGTCAATTTAGACAGAGATAACTTTAAACGAATAAACGACTGGCCAAACAAACTCCAAATTTAACAAAACAAATTTCATTGAATACGTTAGGAGAAGGTCTAGTATAATGAAAAGGTTTCAAATTTTTCTGATTTTTTTATTTTGTAATTATAGGAATTTTAAACGCTTGATTTTTCATCGGTAATTATAAAGGACTTTTCACAAACGACCTCGGAATTCGACGAAACCTGTCCCATTTGGTCTGTAATATTTTTTTATGTTAGGATTACATTTGTTTGTCAAAAACGGAGGTCGTATAAGATGTTTTTTTTTTTTTTGCGAAAAGCTCACGGCATAAGTTAGTTATAATAATAATATTAAATTGGTCCATCCTCACTATATATACACCAACATATCTCCTATACCCTAAGTCAAAGAATAATGCGTGGTCAACATTGATGAGCCGCCACCATACGTTATTAACGGCCAGAAACCCTTGATTTTATTCCCCTCAATTCTTCAAATCTGATAATCAATTCAAACTCTTTCCAAAAGAAAACTTGTAAAGTTCGACGAGGTCGATAATCTGACCGGTCATGATCCTCTCAGATGAAGTAGTTTGGCCGAAATTTGAAGCTAAAGCGTGGACGGTAGAAGGATTGATGGCGTAGGAAAGCACCGACGTTTTCGAGCTCGCTGGCGAGAGCGGAGCAATCTGGGGCGCGCCTCTCTGCAATCTCTGATGGTGTCCAGATGGACGGTAAGTGGTACGGCGGTATGGAAATCAAATCATGCGAGGTTTTCATTCTCAGCTTGGCACCGCGTTTGGTGAAAACAAATATGGGAGGAACGAACAAACTAAATGGACCAACCTTCTTCAACGTAATTATTGTAAATAAAGTTATAATTAAATGTTAACTAGCTGTAATTATATCGCTTTTTATAGGTACCGAGAACCATGGCTATAACAACCCGGAAAATCAGAACAAATTTAAAAATTTTATTTTGGCTATTTTATTGAATTTTGAATAGTTAAAATAATTTATTTTAAATAATAAAGATTAAAAATTTATTTAAATCGAAGTTAGAACGAATATATTTATTTTAATTTTAATAGGAGTTAGAAATAGCGCGGCAGTTTGAAAATTTGAATTTGAACTTTGACTGAATGTACATGATGCAAAATAAATCGGATTTTGGTGAAACGAAAAATATTTAAATCCGTTTAAAAATATCTTTCCAATGAATTTGAAAAATTGAAATTTCATAGTGGGAATAAAAAGTTATGGCCAGTTGAATATTCAGAAAAGTCGCTATGGAATTTAATATAATATATAGCCTTATAAATGGCCATTTTGCAAACGACCTCCGTTTTCGACGAAACTACCCTGGTTGGATTCGGAATGCCAAATTATTGCAAGATTCCATTTTTCGTAATTTTTGGAATTAATATGTGAGTGTGGCAAAAGAAAATGTGTTTTGTCAATTTTAGTCAATTTGAATCGACTAGAAAATAGCCATTTTTATACGGTCTCCAAATTCGACGAAATTAATTTTATTAGGACCGTATCATCAAAACATAGCTAGATTTATTTTTGGGAATTTTTAGAGTCGGTATGTGGCCCCGGTAAATTAAAATGTACGATCAAATTAAATAATTAAATGTTTTATATTTAAATTTAAAAAAAAACTTATCGAAACAGTTGAATTGGCTTACGAGACATATCCCATTGTGTTCGGAAAGAGGGTATTTAGCTGGGGGCGACACTCGTTGGGTTTGATTTGGAGTTAGGAGTGATATAGGAATTATATTGAAATTAAATGGAATAAAATAAAATAGGAATACACATAAATACGCGTATAGCATATAAACCCTAGACTATCGTATACAGCCGCCTTCTTCTTCGAATAATGGCCTAAACTGTTCGATTCTTCCTCTCCAAATAACTTCCAATCCTCTCAACAAAATCGAGAACTCCTTTAGGGAATTTTGTAGAGCTCTCCATCCTCTTCAATCCCATATCCGATTTGCCCCCTATCGTGGAGTATTCGTCGAGTTTGAAGCCTCGAAAATCGTCAACTTCCCGCCGCCGCCGAGATCACCTCCGGCGATCGAAGTAGGCCCCCTCTCCGACGAAGACGCACCTCCCCTAGCCCCTCCACATCGCACAATCCGATCGTCCTCAGGTGCTACGGATCGGAAGAAATTGCAAGACCTAGTTTTGAAGGTTTCTGAAAACTGTCGGCCTCAATTTGATTAGAGAAGAAGGTTATTTCATTTATTTAATTAATTTAATTATTATATTTAAATTGTTAACAAACTTCATAAAATCATATCTCGCTCATACGATAACAAAACTCGATGAAACAGGAAACATAGGGGTCGTAAATTCGAGATCTACATTTCAGAAGAGACTGCAGAATTTTTGGAGCATTCAACAATTTTAAAAGAAATAAACAGCGATGTGAGATTTTTGAATCCAAATTAATTATATAAACTTATATTAGGGTGCAGACGGAGTTTAGAAACTCCCGTCACCGTTGTCCACAGACCATGGACGACTTGATTGTATTGTGGTGTGAAATTGGTTGAATTTTTGGTGATTGATTGTGGTTGAAAACGAAATTAGTTGATATTGTGAAAATAGATTGTATAGAAAAAATGTATTAGGAAATGAAACCCTTGTATTGCCGCAAGGCCTAATTAGCGCGAGGAGCCGTACTAGGGACGGTGCCGGTTTTAATTACCCTGCAGTTATACTGTCGAAATTTTCTGAAATATTCTTGTGTTATAAAATATTCTTGTTATTATATAAAATAGTTTAAATAATATGAAAATTAGATTTTTATTATATATATATATATATAAATGTATATGAATATGAAATGATCATTATATGTCAACATAAAATTCATATTTTTGTTGTAATTCAAATAAACATTGTTAAATAAAAATGTATTCAGATTGGATTTTACATTTTTAATGTATATGAAACATTGAAAAAATAAACATTGTTAAATAAAAATGTATTCGCATTGGATTTTATATTTTTAATGTATATGAAACATTAAAAAATAAACATTGTTAAATAAAAATGTATTCACATTGGATTTTACATTTTTAATGTATATGAAACATTAAAAATAAACATTGTTATAATAAAAAAAATTACATTTTTATGTAAATGAACTTGTTAAAAATAGCCGTTGCAACAATAAAAATGTTTACATTGAAAATATCATTTCTAATATAAATGAAACATTAAAAATTACATTTCTTTTATGAAAGAATAAAAGATTACATTTTATTGAAGAATAAAAAAGATTACATTTTTCAATGTAATAAAAGAAAGAATGAACAAAAGATTATATTTTTCAGTGTAATAAAAGATAGAATGAACAAAATATTACATTTTTCCATGTAATAAAAGGAATGTAATAAAAGATAGAATGAATAAAAGATTTTTCAATGTAAAAAAGAATGAAATGAACAAAGATTATATTTTTCAATGTAATAAAAGATAGGATAAAAAGAGATTACATTTTTCAATGTAATAAAAGATAAAAAAAGATTACCTTTTTCAAAGTAATAAAAGAATGAACAAAAGATTACATTTTTCAATGTAATAAAAGATTGAATAAAAAGATTACATTTTTCAATGTAATAAAAGATTGAATAAAAAGAGATAACATTTTTCAATGTAATAAAAGATAGAATGAACAAAAGTGATTACATTTTTTAATGTGACAAAAGATAGAATGAACAAAAGATTACATTTTTCAATGTAATAAAAGATAGAATGAAGAAAAAATTACATTAGTCAATGTAATAAAAGATAGAATAAACAAAAGATTACATTTTTCAGTGTAATAAAAGATAGGATAAAAAGATTACATTTTCAATGTAATAAAAGAATGAAAAAAAGATTACATTTTCAATGTAATAAAAAAATAAACAAAAGATTATATTTTCAATGTAATAAAAGAATAAACAAAAGATTACATTTTTCAATGTAATAAAAAATAGAATGAACAAAAGATTACATTTTTCAATGTAATAAAAGATAGGATAAAAAGATTACATTTTTCAATGTATTAAAAGATAGAATGAGCAAATGATTACATTTTTCAATGTAATAAAAGATAGAATGAACAAAAGATTACATTTTTCAATGTAATAAAAGATATGATAAAAAGATTACATTTTTAATGTAATAAAAGATAGAATGAACAAAAAAAAATATTTTTCAATGTAATAAAAGATAAAATAAACAAAAGATTACATTTTTCAATGTAATAAGAGATAGAATGAACAAAAGATTATATTTTTCAATGTAATAAAAGAATGAACAAAAGATTACATTTTCAATGTAATAAAAGAATGAACAAAAGATTACATTTTTCAATGTAATAAAAGATAGAATGCACAAAAGATTACATTTTTCAAAGTAAAAGATAGGATAAAAAGATTACATTTTTCAATGTATTAAAAGATAGAATGAACAAATGATTACATTTTTCAATGTAATAAAAGATAGAATGAACAAAAGATTACACTTTTCAATGTAATAAAAGATAGGATAAAAAGATTACATATTCAATGTAATAAAAGATGGAATGAACAATAGATTACATTTTTCAGTGTAATAAAAGATAGAATGAACAAAATATTACATTTTTAAGTGTAATAAAAGATAGAATGAACAAAAGATTACATTTTTCAATGTAATAAAAGATGGGATAAAAAAGATTACATTTTCATTTTTCAACGTAATAAAAGAATGAAAAAAAGATTACGTTTTCAATGTAATTGAACAAAAGATTACATTTTTCAATGTAATAAAAAATAGGATAAAAAGATTACATTTTTCAAATGTAATAAAAGAATGAATAAAAAGATTACATTTTCAATGTAATAAAAGAATGAACAAAAGATTACATTTTCATTGTAAAAAAAGAACGGACAAAAAGATTACACTTTTAATGTAATAAAAGATTACATAAGAAAGATTATATTTTGAATGTAATAAAAGAAAGATAAGAAAATTTACATTTTTCATGTAATGCAAGATTTCATGTAAAAGGATTCAATGTTAAAATGAAATTGTTTTTAACATTTAACATATCATTTTTAATGTAATGTAAGATTTCATATAAAAGAGATTCAAGATTGGTAAAAATAATTTAACATTAAAAATTACATTTTAATGAAATTATGATTCATAAAAATGATGTTAATTATATGGTAGAGAGAAAAAAGTTTGAAATCGTTGAACGAATTAATTTATATGTATATGTATATATATATTAGAATAAAAAGAATCGCGCCGCTGTAGTTCGCAATTTGAAATCGAAACTTCAAACGATTATACCAAAAGATCTGACCGTCAGATTTTCCCAAAATTGGAACCGTTAGGTTCGCTTTGGAAAGATCTATCCAACGATATAAAATTTGCTAAGATCCAATGGTTAGATTTTGAGAAATGTGTAAATCAAATTTTGATGAAAACAGTGCCAGGGCCATGCAATGACCTGAAACGTCGTTTAATTAAAAATGGTTGTTTTTATATAAATAAAAATAGCTATAAATCGTTATAAATATTATAAACGATATGGAATGAAAAGAATTGATTTAAATTATAAATATTCGAGAATTAATTGAAAAGGCTGAGTTAAATCTCATTTCAAATAATTATACGACAATTAGAAGTCGTAGATTTGAAGACTGTGATTGAAGACCGGCGATCTTCACATTAAATGGATGACTACTGATTTCTTTGATTGGAGTTGCTGCCTTGAGAGGGTTACAGTGGTGGTTGTCTGGGTGTACTTGTTGATCGTCCGGATATGCGAGAGCCTCTCTTCCATATTGGACATATGGAACGAGGAATAAGGTGTCTCCGGTTTCGTTCAGACCCAAAACGGACTTGTAAATGGATGTATGTCTGACACTGGATTTTATTTTGTGATGTTGGATTTTTATTTAATATATATATATTTGTTGGCGGAGAATTTCTACTCTTGCTTAACACCCTTCTCTGAGACGTACGAGCTCAGAGGTTATATATTGATAGACATCAGTCGCATGGCGTGAATTGTCAGTGTGGCATGCCAAAATGCAATGATCAAGGCTTATTGTTGAAAAGCAGAGCCTTGTGGTTGATAATCAATGCACAACTCTATTTAGCATAGCTTTGTGTATATCGTTACTTCGCGAGCCTCACACCCCGGTATGAACCAGAAACGGGAGAAGGACCCCAGGGAGAGCATGCGTTTCTTTCTAGCTAGAAGTGGTGTCATGGTATGACGCCCAGACATTTTTATTTATGTGGATGATGGAAAGTGACGTGCCTCGGATATTGAGTCCCTAGTGGCTCAGATTTACGCCCCATAGGGCGGGAAAACGTATTGTTCAGGCATTACTAATCCACTAATATATGTGTGGACCGGCCCTGGCGATCCTAAGGGTTTGACTGAGTACTTGTCCTGAGGCTCGGGCTAGAGAGTCTCGAATTCGGTAAGGACGATCCCTTGCCTTGGTTCATGATGGAAATCCAACTTCCAATACGACCCATACGGTTTTGATTGTAAACCTATATTTGGTGACATAGTATATGGTAGCTATGTCGTCTATGATTGATACATTATGATTGAAATGTTTTTGAAACATATATACGCTAATAATAATATCAAATCCGTTTTATCGTATCAAGCATTTTTGACCATTATAAGGTAAAACTCAATCCTCCGGTTTGCGTTGCTTTGTGTGATGGGACTTGAGTCATATAATGGTTTCATTTTTCTAAAAGGCATTGCGTTGTTTTAACGATTAATTTTATTTATGCACTGGCAATCTAATGGAGTAAACCCGTTCAGCATTAGCGGCGTGGCCCTGTGATTAGCCTTATTATTAAATAGGTTAAGTAGATTTCTCATACCAGTCCCATGACTGACTCGTAGTTTGTTTCACTTTGCAAACTCGGGTGCCCTCTTTCCACACGGGCAGCCTTGTATTCAGGTTTTAGCAGACTTATTCTGCATAGCTATGGAGCTGAAGATGGATCCTATCATTTCTATTATGTTGTTCAGACTTCATTTAGTATATTATGTTTGATTACGCTGCAGACATTTTATATTAAGCTGAAACTGTATTATGTACTAAGTATAATCCTATTATGCTGTGTAACTCTAATGATATATCATTTCCAGTGTAATTTGATGTACATTATCTGCCTTAATTCTATATTTCTGTTCTACTGTTATTGTTTATGTGTTATATTCCAATGATTATTCTTTGCTTTCGTACTTCAGGAGTTTGGGGTCATCACAGTTGGTATAAGAGCTTTGGTTAAACTTAGCTCGGAATATAACATGTAAATAAATTGGACAGAAGTAGAATCAACAGTATTATAAAATGAATAACTCATCATAGATAGGACTAGCAATGTCCTAGAGTGAGTAAAGCAGAATAAAACACACCCCCCATAGATTCATTTACATTTAAATATATGTTTCTATGCTTTACAATATCTTTACTATTGGCCTAACTCTTTGTCTGCTATTTGCAGACATAGTAGAAAATGAGTGGCAGAAACAGAAGAAGTACTTCTATGGTTTAACAATCTAATGAGCCAATCGTGCTCTGACAACCAAAACCAGATCTAGAAGCTCTAGTAATGAAGTATCGAAATCTGGGTGGAGCACAATTCTCGGGCAAAGAATCCGTTATTGAAACACAAGCGTGGATGCGTTCTTCTTAGAGAATATTTGAAGGCTTAAATGTAACAACCCAGTAGTTTGCGACCTTGGTAATCGATATAAACTCAACGTCGATTATCCAAGCGTCGGGAATACCGGATAGTTAATAAAAGAAATTAGAGGGTGAGAATAGATAAGGTAGAAACTTAGAATAGAAGAAGAAGAACATACAACATCAGAGTAAACACGAATCTCACAGCGGAACAAACAATATATAATTGATACATAACTTTGAAATAAAATCAGTATATGTATACAGTAACATTATCAGAGTATAACACTTACAACACAGCGGAATTAAACAATAGCTATATATTCCTAAAGCCTCTTGCTCCAAGCTCTCCAAGTATATCTGTAAAACCTGACTACTTGACTGCCCGTACAAATTTGGGCACCCAAGAGTTTAGGGTAAAACAAAACAAAATAAACTCCGGGTCAGTCATGGGACTGGTGTGAGTAAAACAATTCAAAACAGTTTGAGAAAATAAACGATATCTCATAAGACCACGCCGTATAACACGGGACGGGTTTTTCCCTTATGAGAATCCAAAACATTTGATCCAATATTTCAAAAACCTTTTGAAAGAAACAATGATCTTTATATCAAACTCATTTGATATTATATTAGTGTCTATCAATTATAACTAAATAATCATCTAGCAGAACGCTTTCATCTCACGTTCCACATCCATAATATATAATCAAAAATCGCGTGCGCTTATGGGTAATGAATTCCAACTGGCAAGGTATGGGACCACCTTCCGACAGTGTATCTCTAGAGAGGAATACACCGGGTTCAACAAGAACATCTTGCAACCAAGGCTAAACATGATCAGTCACTCATTTCACTTAAGTGTACCGAATGTAATATCACCAACGGTTGGGATCAGCAACCGTTTCCCGAAAGGGACAACATCGAAATAGATTATAGAAGTAAATGGAATTTCTCTAGATTAGGTGACAATACACCCTAATTGGCAGCTAACCACCTAGCCATGCTACCTACCGATTTTATACCATTTCCGGTTGTGAGGCTAGAGGCCATAACGTATCCTTTACAAACCACATCTTCGTTCACTTTGAATGTCACATCGTCATACCAGCTAAATCACAAATTGATTTCTCCAAACATATCACGGGTAAACAACTAAGAGAAACAAATTCCTCCGCCACAAAACGTAAATACGTTTGAAGAGATCAACTTACGCGATCTATTAAATATACCCCGTCAGACGTTCTTCCATATAGGTTGTCCTGGGACTGGATAGACCGAAGGTACTATTCTGTAAATCCATCTTAGACAATTTTTACCTAGGATTTACTGAACAGCCCTTGCATAACTCCGTCTTCAATTATCTTCATCATATTTGATTCGCAACGCTAATGCCATATGGAGTGGTTTTTAGATATTATATCTGATCCCGGTCTCTCCGTATTGACAGTGTAAATGGTCAAAATCTCCGATAGTCGGGGATTTAACTATCAAAGGGAAACATGTGTACAAACAACGGTCGTATTCCCAAATGGAAATCTTACCGATCAATCATCATTTCATTTCCCAATTTCCCGTTTATTGTTTCCATATATTCATAAATTCCTTATTTTCTAAAATTAGAAAATATAAGTTATTAACTTTGGAAAACGTTTCTATTTTTGATTCACGCATCAATATCTTCCCACCTCTATCAGTCTCTAATTGTAAACTAGTAAGAGAACAACTTCCCAAGCATAAACCCCGAAGGCCGAAACCAACATTAGATCGATACCCAGAAAGCCATTTAACTCAACTAATTTCCAGTCAGTTTCTAATTTCAGTAATTCAATTTAATTACTAATTCAAACCCCAAATTCCTTTATAATATTTTATTTGCAAAAATATTTACTTAATCTATTTTTCACATAGAATGCGAATAATATTTCTTTATATAATCAAAACAGTTTGATTTCGTATTTAAAACCAAATATCCAAATTCTATTTATATTTTTATTTGTAGAACTATTCATACAAATCTCCTTTTTATTTCTAACTCTTAAATCTCATTTATTATTCCCTTTGTATAATTCTATTCATTCCATACAAATCCTTTTATATAATTCTATTCATTTTATATAAATCCTTTTATATAATTCTATTCATTTTATATAAATCCGTTTATATAATTCTATTCATTTTTATATAAATCCTTTTATATAATTCTATTCATTTTATATAAATCATTTTATATAATTCTATTCATTTTATATAAAAATATTTCATTTTCAATATTCACTTTGAAATTTTCCTTTTTACATTCCAGTATTTCATATGGTATTTAGAATACCAAATAACATGACTAGTGTCATCATAATCAATCACAGATTTTATATCACATCATATATCACAATATATGAGAAAAAAAACAGAGTATTATAATATTGAGAATCCAATTGGATCCCTCCAACCTGTCTCCCTGCATCCACAGATGTTAAACAATATAAATAACATCGATTACATTTCAATATGAAATATTTTGATAAACATAATCAATATTTGATTAATGATTTATATATATATATATATATATCGTTATCAACAATTTCAACCAATAAATCAGCAATTCAACCAAACAATCAACACATTGCAATCAATCATCATTTACCAAGACTAGATTATATTTATAAAAATATAAATTGTGCAGAGTTAGTGAGATTTACTCAGTTTGGTGGTTTATCGTTAAATAACGAAAACCGTTCAACAACTCCATTCAGACATTTTATTTTGCCAGAAATTAAAACGAGCTCCAATTCACTCCAAATTAGTTCTGTTGTGAAGCCCTCGTCCATACGATCCCAACGGATCTGACCGTTCGAAATTCTGATACAGTATGATAAAGTTGTACGATTTTCAAGTTTGGTTGAATTTAAATTAAAACAAAAAAACTAAATTTCTTTTATAACTTTTAATTGGGGCTGCCTTACTTTCAAACGGCCCATAACTACCCTTCTTCTTCAATCACTCAGGAGCATCACCAAAGCCTTTCAAATTGATGCCGCACCATTTCGATTTTATCACGCCATTCAAATTCCCTTGTCACTACACCGATTCACAAACCAATCGCACCATTACACTTCTCTCCCTTTCCTTCATCTCCCCATGCCAATATCCTCAAGCTCGACCTCCCCGTACAGATCACGTCGGTCCTCTTTCACGCTACAGATCATAGCAAGTATCGACCTTCACCATTACCAAAACTTGCGAAAACTTTTATATATGTGATACTTGATACGCTAAAACCAAGTATCACGTCCGCAACTTGATTTAAAGCTCGTATCACCCACTGTGAACAACCCTAGTCTTCGCTGCGATAAAAACGTGATTTCCAAAAAGGTGCGCACTCCAAAAATTTTAGATAGAATTAAAGAGAAAATCAAGATGAATCCAAATATTCTACTCTCATGATTTGTAGGAATTTATTTTGATTTTCTTTTATTTTTCAAGATCTCGTTTTACTGAAAAAAATTGAAAATGTAGCGGCGTGAATTTCATTTGACCAGAGAACATTTATGTTTAGGGTTAGAGGGTGTAAGGGGTATTTATAGAGAAGATTTAATATTTTTAAATTGGATTGTTATATTTATTTTTAGTGTATCGTTCCTTATATTATTGTTTGAAAATTCCTACAATCACGTACAATATTCAATTTCGACGAAAATGGACATACAGCTACAGTTCGACATTACGGACCCAACGAAACTGGTTTTTTGAATTCCGAGTTCGTTTGCTCACACAACATATTTTTAAAATCAAATTATTGACTGTTTTTCACATTAAAATTCCGTACGGCCACATACTGACTCCAAAAATGGTGGAAATTGAAATCTAACAATAATTTAATATTCCGGATCCAACAAAATTAGTTTCATCAAAAATAGAGGTCGTTTGCTAAAATGGCTATTTTTAAAGCTCTAGATAAACCAATTTAAATATTAATATATTTAAAAATAATTAAATTTATTATTAATAAATTAATATTATCATATATATTCACAATATAATATCATACAGCTCCAACATATTCCTGTCTGACTTTATAACTTGAGATTTCAAATCCAGATTAAATCAGTATTCAATTTATATTTAAAGTCCTTTTATAATATAAATAAATCGTTATAAATTATAAAGGAATTCCATAGTGACTATTTTAAAATTTGATTTGGACGTATCTCACAATCTACACGAAGAAATCATGATTTTTCTCTTCTATTAGAAAAATATATATTCACCAGCTCGGAACGTTTCTTGTTTCACAGAAATCCGACTTAAAATGGATTTTGTATATTCGTCTAAAGTTAGAATTGACAGATTACAAACTGTCGCGCCATTTCGAGCTCGATTATAATTATAATATAAATTATACATTCAACTGACATTTATAGATAAATTCGTTAATATAATTCAATTCTAAACTGAATTATATATTTTAAATTGTCCAATTCACACAATATTGTGAATTCTGTTATTTCTGATTATTTTGGAATTAAATATATTATTCTATTATTTATATTAATTAAATATTCCATATTATTTAATTCTGGTCATTTTAAATTACCAAACCATTATTTAAATAATTAAATAAATTATTTATTATCCGTTAAAAATATGGGTCGTTACATTCTTCCTCCCTTAAAATAATTTCGTCCTTGAAATTGTTAAGGTAGAAAACAAACACTATTAACTGGGTTAAAAATTATTTGTTTACTATCATCTTCAGTTTCACAGTACCAATTAATTTCAATTAAATATTAATTCATTTCTATTAACAAAAAAATTCAAAAATTCTGAAAATTTTCTAACACCTTATATTTTCGGAAAATTTCGCCAGTACCTCCTTTATACGGGTCAATCGGTACAACTACAACTCGCCTCTCTAGGCCTTCTCCAACCCAAAAGAAAATTAAATAGCCAAGCGGCCTGCCAAACAGGCTCATAAATCTCATGTTTATACCAAATATAAACTTGTACCTTTTTCTCGGGCATATCATTATATCCTTTCCATCTGTTACCAATTCTGCATATACCAATGTATCCATTCCAATTGATCACCAATCAATTTATTCTCAACCAAGTATTTGCTTATATCCAAACCATAACAACATTTCAAACTCGAGTACCATCCTCGATTCCAAACTCTTAACATACTAATTCAAAAAAATTCCAGATTCCTATCTCACTATCCAATTTTTATTCTATATCTTATTTTTTGTTTTGCTTTCACAAATTCTAATTTAATTTGTTTTCAAATCAAATAATTCTGAAGGGTTTTAAACAGTTTACCATATCAAAATCAAACTTCCCTTTTAGGATTCAAAATAACTTGTTTTTCCAAGACAATTCAAAATCAATAACTTTGGTAGTAATCCGTCACTTAGAAACTCGAAAATGAAAACCGATGATGTCCGGATCATCATCAGAATTATTTTCCTACGACCGTAGTGAGTTCAATACTATATCACTTTCAAAACCATTTCTAAACATTTCCATTTTGGAATACATTTCAAAACACCATCCACAATGCTAGTAAAACAATTTAAAATCTCCCATGATTTTAAAATTCTCATATATTAATTCCAAATTCATTGACAAACACCTTTCCAAATCTCCAGGGTTTTAATTTCAATTTTGATTTAAATTCAGATTTAATTCATTTCGTAACACTTGTACGAATTTTGATTGGTTATTTACATAACTTTTCAATTATAATCTTATCTGATTATAATCACAACCAACCCATCCAATTTACTAAAATATTCCAAATATCTATACTTTGATTTATATCAAAATATATTTTGGGTAAACTTATTTTATTTACCCTCTTTTCAAAACATACAGTGTCGGTTCATCGTATTCGAGTGTTTATAATTAAACGCTTATTGATACAGTGGATCAAAATGATCGACCAGAACTCATAAATAACTCAACCAATAAATCTCCATAATATAAAACAATTTTTACATCAAACAACAAATACGCGCTTATATATATATATATATATGGCAAGCGTTCGGTTGCACCCCAAAAATGGAGCACCCCAAATGCCCCCTGATTTCCACCACCCATTTATATTAAAGAATGTGAGTGGGAAGAGAGAGAGAGAGAGTGAGTGGATGGAGAGAGAAGAAGAAATACTTGGTGGAGATTGAGGGGCATTTAGGGTGCTGCACTGTTTAGGGTGCTCTCGAACCTGCCTCTCTCTCTCTCTCTCTATATATATATATATATATATATATATACAAATATATATATATATATATATAGACACACACACTCAAACTCAATCTAGGGTATTTGCTAACCCTGTCTCTACCGAGTCACGCCACAGAGCCAAGGTAATAACTTAACCTTCAGCTCTGATACCACTGTAATGACCCGATAATTTGCAACCTTGGTAATCGATATAAACTCAATGTCGATTATCCAAGCATCGGAAATGCCGAATAGTTAATAAAAGAAATTAGAGGGTGATAATATATAAGATAGAAACTTAGAACAGAAGAAGTAGAACATACAACATCAGAATAAACACGAATCTTACAGCGGAACGAACAATATATAATAGATAAATAACTTTTAAATAAAATCAGTATATGTATACAGTAACATTATCAGAGTATAACACTTACAACACAGTGGAATTAAACAATAGCTATATATTCCTGAAGCCTCCTGCTCCAAGGTCTCCGTAAAACCTGACTGCTTGATTGCCCATACAAATTTGGGCACCCAAGAGTCTAGGGTAAAACAAAACAAAATAAACTTCGGGTCAGTCATGGGACTGGTGTGAGTAAAAAAAATTTAAAACCGTTTGAGAAAATAAATGATATCTCATAAGACCACGTCGTATAACACGGAACAAGTTTTTCCCTTATGAGAATCCAAAACATTTTATCCAACATTTCAAAAACCTTTTGAAAGAAACAATGATCTTTATATCAAACTCATTTGATATTATAATAGTGTCTATCAATTACAACTAAATAATCATCTAGCAGAACGCTTTCATCTCACGTTCCACATACGTAATACATAATTAAAAACCGCGGGTGCTTATTGGGTAATGAATTCCAACTGGCAAGGTATGGAACCACTTTCCGACAATGTATCTCTAGAGAGGAATACACCGGGTTCAACAAGAACATCTTGCAACCCAGGCTAAACATGACCGGTCACTCATTTCGCTTGAGTGTACCGAATGTATTATCACCAACGGTTGGGATCAGCAACCGTTTCTCGAAAGGGACATCATTGAAGTAGATTATAGAAGTAAATGGAATTTCTCTAGATCAGGTGACAATTCACCCTAATTGGCAGCTAACCACTTAGCCATGTGACCTACCCGATTTTATACCATTTCTGGTTGTGAGGCTAAAGGCCACAACGTATCCTTTACAAACCACATCTTCATTCACATTGAATGTCATATCGTCATACCCGCTAAATCACAAATTGATTTCTCCAAACATATCACGGGTAAACAACTAAGAGAAACGAATTCCTCCGCCACCAAACGTAAATACGTTTGAAGAGATCAACTTACGCGATCTATTAAATATACTCCGTTAGACATTCTGCCATATACGTCGTCCTGGAACTGGATAGACCGAAGGTACTATTCTATAAATCCATCTTAGGCAATTTCTACCTAGGATTTACTGAACAACCCTTGCATAACTTCGTCTTCAATTATCTTCATCATATTTGATCTGCCACGCTAATGCCATATGGAATATCTGATCCCGGTCTCTCCGTATTGACAACTTAAATGGTCAAAATCTTCGATAGTCAGTGATTTAACTATCAAAGGAAAACATGTGTACAAACAACGGTCGTATTCCTAAATGGAAATCTTACCGATCAATCATCATTTCATTTCCCAATTTCCCATTTATCGTTTCCATATATTCATAAATTCCTTATTTTCTAAAATTAGAAAATATACATTATTAAATTTGGAAAACGTTTCCATTTTGATTCATGCATCAATATCTTCCCAGCTCTATCAGTCTCTAACTGTAAACTAGTAAGGGAACAACTTCCCAAGCATAAACCCCGAAGGACGAAACCAACATCAGATCCATAACCAGAAAGCCATTTAACTCAACTAGTTTCCAGTCAGTTTCTAATTTCAGTAATTCAATTTAAATTCCTAATTCAAACCCCAAATTCTTTTATAATATTTTATTTTGCAAAATATTTACTTAATCTATTTTTCACATAGAATGCGAATAATATTTCTTTATACAATCAAAACAGTTTGATTTCGTATTTAAAACCAAGTATCCAAATTCTATTTATATTTTTATTTGTAGAATTATTCATACAAATCTCCTTTTAATTTCTAACTCTTAAATCTTATTTATAATTCCCTTTATATAATTCTATTTATTCTTTATAAATCCTTTTATATAATTCTATTCATTTTATATAAATCCTTTTATATAATTCTATTCATTTTATATAAATCCTTTTATATAATTCAATTCATTTTTATATAAATTCTTTTATATAATTCTACTCATTTAATATAATTCTATTCATTTTATATATTAATATTTCATTTTCAATATTCACTTTGAAAATTTTCTTTTACATTCCAGTATTTCATATGACATTTAAAATACCAAATAACATGACTAGTGTCATCATAATCAATCACAGATTTTATATCACATCATATATCACAATATATGAAAACAAACACTATTATAATATTGAGGGATCCAATTAGATCCCTCCAACCCGTCTCCTTGCATTCACAGATGTTAAACAATATAAATAACATCGATTTCATTTCAATATGAAATATTCTGATAAACAGACTCAATATTTGATTAACAATATATATATATATCGTTATCTACAATTTCAACCAATAAATTAGCAATTCAACCAAATAATCAAGACACAACAATCAATCATTATTTATAAATACTAGATTATATTTATAAAAATATAAATTGTACAGAGTTAATGAGATTTACTCACTTTGGTGGTTTATCGTTAAATAACGAAAACCGTTCAACAGCTCCATTCATACATTTTATTTTGTCGTAAATTCAAACGAGCTCCAATTCACTCCGAATCAGTTCTGTTGTGAAGCCCTCGTCCATATGATCCCAATGGATCTGACTGTTCGAAATTCTGATACAGTATGATAAATTCATACGATTTTCAAGTTTGGTTGAATTTAAATTAAAACAAAAAAACTAAATTTCTTTTATAACTTTTAATTGGTCCTTCCTTACTTTTAAACGGCCCATAGCTACCCTTCTTCTCCAATCACTCAGGGGCATCACCGAAGCCTTTCAAATTGATGCCGCACCATTTCGATTTTATCACGCCAATAAAATTCGCTCGTCACTGCACCGATTCACAAACCAATCGCACCATTACGCTTCTCTCCCTTTCCTCCATCTCCCCATACCAATATCCTCAAGCTCGACCTCCCCGTACAGATCACGTCGGTCCTCTTTCACGCTACAGGTCACAACAAGTATCGGCTTTCACCATCACCAAAACCCACGAAAACTTGTATATAGGTGATACTTGATATGCTTAAACCAAATATCACGTCCACAACTTGATTTAAAGCTCGTATCACCCACTGTAAACAGCCCTAGTCTTCACTGTGATAAAAACGTTATTTCCAGAAAGGTGCACACTCCAAAATTTTGACATAGAATTGAAGAGAAAATCAAGATGAATTCAAGTATTCTACTCTCGTGATTTATAGGAATTTATTTTGATTTTCTTTTATTTTCCAAGATCTCATTTTACTGAAATTTTTGGAAAAAGTAGCGGTGTGAATTTCATTTGACTAGAGAACATTTGTGTTTAGGGTTAGTGGGTGTGTAACACCCCACCTCCGCTAGGGTCACTCACAAAGGGAATGCACTAGGTTTGGTGAAGCATTATCGAGGTAAACATGCATAGAAATATTACAAGATAGAACATATATAAAACAGCGGAAGTAAAACAAATTTCATTACCTTATAAAATAAGGTCTAAAGCCTTTTACATCAGAATACATCAAAACCTGTCTTGCAATAGTAAAGAAGCATAAAACCTTTTCATAAATTATTCCCTAAAATAAAGCGGTGAAGCAGCCATAGCCAAGAGAAGACCAAGCTATACACGATGACCTTCAAGCATAAGAGGTCCGAACTAAACAACAGCATTTCCTCCCTGAAAACCTTGGGGGGGGGGGGAAGACAAAGAGGCGAAAGAAAACGGGGTCAGTCATAAAGACTGGTAAGTCCTATCTACTTCGATCATAAAAACAGGTAAAGGTGACATGACATGCATAAACTAAAAGTAAACATAAGGATGACGACAAGATAGATAAGCTAGACCAAGATAACAGGATGAACCACTGTATCAAGATAAACTAAGGTATCACATTATCAGGTTTCTATCAAGTATAAAATCCCGAGGTATCTACCATGTATATTTGCTCTGCACCTCCCGTACTAGTATCCCAACCCATGTTATGTGTTAACTATAAAATGTCCCTTGCGCAATGTCATGAAATGGTCCATGTCGACCTAATATATCGCATATATAGGTTTTCTCAACTCGTGTGTTTCTTTCCATGTATGAGCTCAGTCCTTTGCCGTACCTCGTGCGGGCTTTCTCACTACTTCAATGTAGTATCATTTGATCCTTGAAATCATTTGGACTGTCAACTTTTATCTAACTATGTTTTCTTATCAAGAACTATCGCGTGTTCAACTAAGGTTTATGCCACCCAGGACCACTAGGGATTATGCTACCTAATGAACGTTTTCGTATCTCGGTTTGGGTTCAAACCACCTAGAGCCACTAGGGATTATGCTACCCGTCAACCACGCCCTTTTTCCCACGTATGTATCGTGAATCCTTTTTCCATGTCTAGGTGCACATGCATCTCAATGTGCCATCCGAGTTCCGTGACAGAATACAGGACTCGGTCGGGAGCTTTAGGTTATCTGCCGATGCAGATATTAAGGTCTGTTTTTCTACCGGTGGTTATGGTCCCACGTGACCCCTCCCTCAACTACCGAAAGGTAAAACAAGAAAAATCATGTATGAGAACTACACTACGGCCATCAATGCCCCACTCCCAAATGGCCTACCTCAGCCATAACTAGATAGCAAGTATAGTCTGTTGGGTGTTCTCTGCCTTTCCGTATGTACACGATTGACTAAAGATGGTAGGTGGCCGACGATGTTCTATCTAGGGCTACCGTGAAAATATCGCCGACCCCACGCTAATCCACCCCAGTCTTTAGGTTGCTCGCACAACAACCAAGGCATACCCTTGGCTCTTCTACCGCAGACCTTAACCTCTGTGAGCCCAGGAGGATCATCTGCCACCTCACAGAGGGATACCAAGAGTATCCTCACGTTCCCCGAAGCTACCGCTTCATCACCCAGTTCATTGGAGCCTTTATCTAAATCAGATATTGCTCCACCTCGTGTATTTGCTGAAGCAACGACCTACCGAATCGGGTTACTCATCTATTATGAACTGGTCCAATTTCCTTGACTAAGAATTATTACTTAGTTATCCTTAACTAAGGTTTATCACTTAGTTCCCTTTCCCGTCATCCTTGTTAACTACTGTTTCCCACTTAGTCCCCCTGAACTAGGGTTTTATCTAATGGGTTAAGCGTTCTCATTCAAGCTCATGACTTAACCCGTCTAGAAGCATGTCAAAATTGGCTAAGTGTTCAAGTTCAAGACTTAGCCCTACAACCATATGTCAAGTTGGTTAAGTATATCAAGAAGTTTACGGCTTAACCTTATCGCGTTATCGTGGTTGGTTAAGTATAGATTATCCTTATCAAATTACCGAGTCGAGTTGGTTAAGTATATTCAAGCGGTTCGTGTCTTAACCCTATCCAATTACTATGTTAGATTGGTTAAGTGTATGTTAACTTAACCCCATCAAGTTACCGAGTCAAATTGGTTAAGTATTGGTTAACTTAACCTCATCAAAATTATCGAGTCAAATTGGTTAACCTAACCCCATTAAATCATCGTGTATAATTGGTTAAGTATAAGTTACTTAACCCCATTAAATTATCCTGTTAGATTGGTTAAGTATTGGTTAACTTAACCTCATCAAATTATTGGGTCGGATTGGTTAAGTGTTGGTTAACTTAACCCCCTCACTAATCGTGTTGTATGGTTAAGTGTCATTAGTCTAGCTAAGTTACTTAACCCACCCGTCCATGTCATATCGGTTAAGTGTCATTAGTCTAATCAAGTTACTTAACCTTATCATGTGGCATTAATTAACTTAATGCACCCCAACCTCTCACATTAGACTTGTTGTGGTTACTAGTTAAGCCGGGCGGGTCCGGGTAGCTTTACACCACAACCTAGTCTAACCTCGGGTTTTAAGTGCGATATGACCAACTACTCACATTGGGTCCTATTGTTTGTAGCCACTAGTTAAGCCGGTCGGTTCCGGGTAGATTTATGCTACAAACTCAACCCAACCTCGAGTTGGCCACTTTCATGTTTTACTATGTATCATGTCCATGCCAAATTTTAGGCCTTGATTAAGTCCATGTTTTTCACTTATGCCCGTTGTCCCATTTCTTTGTATAATTCATGTCAAGTTCACATGTTCCATATTTTTCTAAGTGTCATCCCCACGTTTATTACCATTACATGTTACATGTAATTTCATGTCAAGTTCATAGCAAATTTCAAGCCTTGCCTAGACTACCCAAAACGTATTCCCAACGCACATGAAAGCGAATCAACATTGTAGGAAAAATATGACAAAAGAGGGTATAAGATGGCAAAGGTGAATCACAAGTTAAACAGGGTGACGTTTGAGTTAAAAGGCGTTCACATAACTAGCATATTGCATATCGGCCTCAAAACATGTATGATAGCATAAAGGGATTGGCCTCTAACATGCATGATATCATAAAAGGATTGGTCTCAAGCATGCATGATATCATATCCTAGGTCTATCATCTTATGTATGTGGGCGTCATGAGGGGTTTTGGGTTCCTTTACATGCATAAACCCAAAATGTTTCACAAGTCAAAATGGTTCTAAGGGTTCATGCCATCATTCCACAAGTAAAGATCCAAACTTGCATGATAAACTAGGTCAAACACGACATGAATGGCATGATTTAATCACTAAAACATAACCCAAAGTCATGGGTTCAAGAAAGGGGCAAAACTAGGTTCACATAGGCTAACATACTTATGCTTCATCTCATTTTATCCCATGTCAACATTAGAACTACCGTTTAGATCTACAAGTAGCTAGAACTTACAAAGCGAGGCTAGGGACTCATGAGCAAGCATTTGTCATAGAACGGTGTTGAGACGACACTCTACTTCCTTGATTTGATGTAGGAAGCTTGCACCTTTTGATTTGAATATGATTTGAATGCATAAGCCCTTGGAGTTGGAGATGGTGGCCATGATCAAGATATATTTTGGCAGCACTTAGTTGCTAGAATGATTTTTAGTTATTTAGGTTAGGTCTTAGGGTGTTTTTATAGAAGTAGGAGCTAATTTAGGCCATAGGATTAACCCTAGAATGAATCTGATCCATCAAAAATCGTAATAGGGCCTAAAACATGACTCAAAGGGACAAGTAGGTGCATCAGGCCAAACTGGCCCGACCACCCAGGTCGACACCCGTGTCGACTGGGCAGTCGACCTGCCCCTGGGCGTGTCAACTCCCCAGTCGACACCCCAGTCGACCTGGGGCTTGGGCGGGAATTTTTCCCGCCCAGTCCGTTTGGCTCCAGATTTGAATTTCGAACTGTTTTTGAACTTGGAATTTTCTGAAAACTTTGACGGGCCATAACTTGGTCATACGGACACCGATTCTCGAAAACTCGGACTCTATTTCGCGTATTTTTCCGAGACAAACGCAACAGCGCAATCCGTTTCGCTTGATTCTTATTTTAAAATTTAATTCTTCCTCGATTCTTGTCTTAACACGTTATAAAAATTCGGGTTGTTACAGGGTGTAAGGGGTATTTATAGAGAAGTTTTAATATTTTTAAATTTGATTATTATATTTATTTTTAGTCAATCACGCCTTATATTATTGTTTAAAAATTCCTACGATCTCGTACAATATTCAATTTCGACGACAATGGACATACAACTACAGTTCGACATTATGGACCCAATGAAACTGGTTTCATTGAATTCCGAGTTCGTTTGCTCACACATCGTATTTTTAAAGTTAAATTATTGATTATTTTTCACATTAAAATTTTGTACGGCCACATACTGACTCCAAAAATCATGGAAAAGTGAAATCTAACAATAATTTAATATTCCGGATCCAACAAAATTAGTTTCATCGAAAACGGAGGTCGTTTGCTAAAATGACTATTTTTAAAGCTCTAAATAAACCAATTTAAATATTAAAATATTTAAAAATAATAAATTTAATATTAATAAATTAATGTTATCGTATATATTCACAATATAATATCATGCAGCTCCAACATATTCCTGTCTGACTTTATAACTCAACATTTCAAATCCAGATTAAATCATTATTCAATTTATTTTAAAAATCCTTTTATAATATAAATAAATCGTTATAAATTATAAAGGAATTACATAGCGACTATTTTAAAATTTGATTTGGACATATCTCACAATCTACACGATGAAATCTCGATTTTTCTCTTCCATTAGAAAAATATACTTCACCAGCTCCGAATGTTTCTTGATTCACATAAATCTGACTTTATATGGATTCTATATATTCGTTTTAAGTTAGAATCGCCAAATTATGAACCGCCGTGCCATTTCGAACTCGATTATTATAATATATATACATTCAACTGACATTTATAAATAAATTCATTAATATAATTCAATCCTAAACTGAATTGTATATTTTAAATTATCCAATTCACACAATATTGTGAATTCTGTTATTTCTGATTATTTCAGAATTAAATATATTATTCTATTATTTATATTAGTTAAATATTCCATATTATTTAATTCTGGTCATTTTAAATAACTGAACCATTATTTAAATAATTAAATAAATTATTTATTATCCGTTAAAAATACGGGTCGTTACATTAAAGTTGAGAGATGATCAGAAAAGAACACTGGCATCTTGGGCACTCAAAGACGAAGCTTTAATCTGGTGGGAAATTGTTACTGAGGAAAATCCAGAAGGTAATATTACCTGGATAGATTTAAAGAAATTTTCAAAGAAAGATTTATTCCTCCAAAAGCAACTGAGCTACTATATGATGAGTTTTACAATCTGAAACAAGGAGATATGACCATCCAAGAATATCAAAATAAATTCAATGAACTTTCCCGCTTTGCCCCAGAACTAATTAGAGATCCTATAAGGAAGAATTTGAGATTTATCAAAGGACTTCAAAAGAAATACGAAGGTAGAGTACTTGCTCATGTGCCCTTTTTCTGAGATGATACAAATGGCTTACCGCTATGAGTATATTAATAAACAACATGGTTGGGAAGATGAAGAGGAAAGCAGTTCTAGCAGCAAAAGGAAGTTTGAAACTAATAGCCCTAAGGCAAGTACAAAGCCTGAGGTCAGTAAGAAGCCTAAAGCTGATAAGATAGAGGTTGAATCTAAAGAAGAACCATTAGCGACTGCCATATGCAATAACTTAATAAGCAAGGCCATTTATCGACAAATTGCAGATCTCTAAAGAAGCAAAGAAAGGATGGATCTAAATCCATTAAGAAGAAAAAGAGATCTCATAGTAAAAGGAAATGCCATAAGTGCCACCAGATAGGTCATGTTGCAAGGGATTGACTGCTGTTAAAGGAGTCTGTAATGGCTCATGTAAATGAAGTAGCAGGAACTCCCACACCCGCAGCTAGTCAGCAAAGGCCAGATGTTTTGGAAGGTACCCTTACCGTCAACAATATTCTAGTTAAAGAATTGTTCGATACGGGCGCGTCACAAAGCTTTATCTCAAGCAATACAATTAAGAAGTTGAAGTTAAAGCTAAGGAACCTTAAGGAATCAGTTAGAGTCCATAATCCGATAGGAGGTTCTCTTATTCTCGGTGTGTATTGTATAGTGCCTATTTCCTTTTCCCGTTACCAGTTTTCTTTTAATTTGATCGTTATGGATTTTTTTTGAATTGACATCATTCTTGGGCAGGATTGGTTAACCAAATATGTGGATGAAGTTAAATGTGCAGAAAGAATTGTTAGAATTAAAACGAATCTTGCCAATGTTGTTATATACTGTGTAGGCTCAGATTCAGACAGAAAAGAATTTTGGGCTGCTATTGAAGACATTCCCATTGTTAAAAATTATGCGGATGTGTTCGAAAAAGTTGATAGCTTACCTCTACGAAGAGAAATTGACTTCAGAATCGATCTAGTTCCGAATGCAAGGCCAGTGGTGCATCCTATTCGAAGAATGACATGGAAAGAGAAAGAAGAATTGGGCAATCAAACTAAACTGCTTTTGTGGAAAGGTCTGATCAGGCCTAGTTTTTCAAATTGGGGTGCAGCTGTAGTGTTTGTTCCAAAGTCAGACGGTACCCTCAGATTATGTGTGGATTATTGAGACCTCAACAAATAGACGCTCAAGAATAAATATCCATTGCCTCGTATAGATGATTTATTGGATCGTTTGAATGGAGCGAAAGTGTTTTCTAGAGTGGACCTCGCTACAGGTTTCCATCAACTGCGAATTGCCGAAGTATGTATTCCTTTGATAGCTTTCAGAGGTCCAGACATATTTTATGAGTGATTAGTAATGTTGTTTGGCTTATGCAACGCTCCAGCTTATTTTGTTGATTTAATGAATCAAGTATTCCGTGATGTCCTAAATAAATTTGTGCTGATTTTCATTGACGACATCTTAGTCTTCTCTAAATCAACTGCCGAGCATGAGAAACATTTGGAATAAGTTTTGGAAATTCTGATAAAGAATGTATTAAAAGCCAAATTTTCTAAATGCATATTCTGGCAAGAAGAAGTGAAGTTCCTCGGTCATGTAGTATCGAAGGAAGGAATTTCAGTGGATCCAAGCAAGATCACAACCATTCAAGATTGGTAGCAGCCTAGCACTCCTACTGAAGTCAGAAGTTTTCTAGGATTGGCTTGCTATTATTGGAGATTCATTAAAGATTTTTCCAAGCTATCTTGTCCATTGACGAAGCTTACCAAGATGCATACAAAGTTTAATTGGACACCTGAATGTGAGACAACTTTCCAAGAGCTGAAATTAAGGTTGACTACTGCTCCAATGTTGACCATTATTGATAGCAATCAAGATTTGACATTCTATACTGATGCTTCTATTGAAGGTATTGGTGCGGTGTTAATGCAAAGAGGCAAAGTAGTTGCTTATGCTAGCCGTCAGTTGAAGCCACATGAGAAGAGATACCCCACTCATGATTTTGAGTTGATTGCCATCGTGTTTTCTTTAAAGATATGGAGGCACTATCTTTTAGGTGAGAAGTTCGAATTATATACAGATCATAAGTCATTGAAGTATTTGTTCACCCAAAGGGACTTGAATTGAGGCAACAACGGTGGTTAGAATTTCTTGCGACCTATGATCTGGACATCTTGTATACTTCAGGAAAAGCCAATGTTGTTGCCGATGCGCTCAGCAGGAAGAATGCGGTAGTCGCCAATATTATCATCACCAATCTTATCATTACACCTTGATTGATTGACAAAATCTCTATTCTTCAGAAAGATGATGAATTTATCCAGAGAATTAATAAAAGAGTTCGGGAAGGCGAACCGTCGAGTTTCCAAATTGATAACAAAGGAGTTCTGAGGTTAAAAGGATGAATTTATGTCCCGAATATTCCTGAACTCAGAAGAGAAGTAATGGATGAATGTCACAAATCCAAGATTTGTATTCATCCACGGGTGGGTAAGATGTATCATGATCTCAAGCGTACATTCTGGTGGAAATCTATGAAAAGAGAAATTTCAATATATGGAAGCAGGTGTTCTACTTGCCAGCAAGTCAAGAGTGATCAGCAAAAACCTGCCAGATTGTTACAACCACTAGAAGTTCCAAGTTGGAAGTGAGATCAAATTTCCATGGATTTTATTAATGGCTTGCCCCGAACCAGGAAAAGTAATGATAGTATTTGGGTGATCGTAGACTGTTTCATGAAGTTTGCCCATTTTATTCCTATCGGATCAACTAGAAAAGCTCAAAGTCTAGCAAAAATTTATTTCAAAGAAATTGTCAGACCACATGGAGTTCCCAGCAGTATTGTTAGTGATCGTGATCCGATATTCGCTAGTAAATTCTGGAAAGCATTCCAAGAAGAGCTGGGGACAAAGTTAAATCTAAGCACTGCATATCATCCTCAAACAGATGGCCAGACTGAGAGGGTGAACCTTATACTTAAAGACTTGTTGCGGGCAAATATTCTTGATTTTGGAGGATCATGGGAAGATCACTTGCACTTGGTTGAGTTCTCTTATAATAACAGTTACCAAGCAAGCTTGCAAATGTCATCATTTGAAGCTTTGTACGGCAGACCATATTGATCTCCTGCATGTTGGGTAGAACCAGGCAATAGACTAGTATTGGGTCCCGACATGATACGAGAAGCTTCGGACAAAGTTGATTTTATTAAGAAGCGACTGCAAACAGCTCAGAGTCGACAGAAAAGTTACGCAGATTCAAGAAGAAGGGATTTAGAATTTGTTGTTGGCGATTATGTGTACTTGAGAGTTTCCCCATTGAGAGGAGTAGTTCGTTTCAGGAAGACTGGGAAGTTGGCACCGAGGTTTATTGGTCCATTCCCTCTACTCGAAAGAATTGGAACTCTCGCTTACAGGGTTCAGTTTTCTGACTGGTTGCTAGGGGTTCATGATGTATTCCATGTGTCCCAACTTCGGAAACATGTACATGATCCAGGCTAGAATGTGGAGGAAGCTGCACAACAAGATTTGGAGATTACCCGGAGCTTAGCAGTAAGAAGGGGGCCGGTAAAAATCATTAGCAAAGAAACTCGAGTTCTGAGGAACAAAAGAATCCATCTTGTCAAAGTGCAATGGAGCAGAGATCCTAGAGACTGTACATGGGAAACCAAGGATAGCATCAAACAGGCTTATCCCTAGTGCAAAGTGGATATCTCTGACTAGCTCTAGTGCAAGGTACATTTAAAATATTTTACATTTTCCGTTTTGTTTCCTACTTTACTGTTGTTTCCTTTTTGGGGACGAAAAGTTTTTAAGTGAGGGAGATTGTAACAACCCGGAAAATCAGAACCAATTTAAATTTTTTATTTTGGCTATTTTATTGAATTTTGAATAGTTAAAATAATTTATTTTAAATAATAACAATTAAAATTTTATTTGAATCAAAGTTATAACGAATATATTTATTTTAATTTTAAAAGGAGTTAGAAATAGTGCGGTAGTTTGAAAATTTGAATTTGAACTTTGACTGAATGTATAGGATGCAAAATAAATCAGATTTTGGTGAAACCAAATATATTTAAATCTGTTTAAAAATATCTTTCCAACGAATTTGAAAAATTGAAATTTCATAGCGGGAATAAAAAGTTATTGTCAGTTGAATATTCAGAAAAGTCGCTATGGAATTTAATATAATATATAGCCCTTATAAATGGCCATCTTGCAAACGACCTCCGTTTTCGATGAAACCAAACTGGTTGGATCCGGAATGTCAAATTATTGCAAGATTCCAATTTTCATAATTTTTGGAATTAATAAGTGAGCGTGGCAAAAGAAAATGTGTTTTGTTAATTTCGGTCAATTTGGATCGACCTGAAAATAGCCATTTTTCAGATGGACTCCAAACTCGTCGAAATTAATTTTGTTAGGACCGTATCGTCAAAACATAGCTAGATTTATTTTTCGGGAATTTTTAGAGTTAGTATGTGGCCTCGGTAAATTAAAATGTACGATCAAATTAAATAATTAAATGTTTTATATTTAAATTTAAAGAAAAACTTATCGAAACAGTTGAATTGGCTTACGGGACATATCCCATTGTGTCCGGAAAGGGAGTATTTAGCTGGGGTTAACACTCGTTGGGTTTGATTTGGAGTTAGGAGTGATATACGAATTATATTGAAATTAAATAGAATAAAATAAAAATAAAATAGGAATACGTATAAATACGCGTATAGCACATAAACCCTAAACTATCGTATACAGCCGCCTTCTTCTTCGATTAATGGCCTAAACTGTTTGATTCTTCCTCTCCAAATAACTTCCAATCCTCTCAACAAAACCGATCACTCCTTTAGGGAATTCTGTAGAGCTCTCCATCCTTTTCAATTCCATATCCGATTTGCCCCCTATCGTGGAGTATTCGTCGAGTTTGAAGCCTCCAAAGTCGTCAGCTTCCCGCCGCCATCGAGATTACCTCCGGCGATCGAAGTGGGCCCCCTCTCCGGCGAAGACGCGCCTCCCCTAGCCCCTTCACGTCGCGCAATCCGATCGTCCTCAGGTGCTACGGATCGGAAGAAATTGCAAGACCTAGTTTTGAAGGTTTCTGAAAACTGCCGGCTTCAATTTGATCAGAGAAGAAGGTTATCTCATTTATTTAATTAATTTAGTTATTATATTTAAATTGTTAACAAACTTCATAAAATCATATCTTGCACATAGGGTAACGAAATTCGATGAAACAGGAAACATTGGGACCGTAAATTCGAGATCTACATTTCAGAAGAGACTGCATAATTTTTGGAGCATTCTACAATTTTTGGGAGAAATAAAAAGCGATGTGAGATTTCTGAATCCAAATTAATTAAATAAAATTATATTAGGGTGCGGACGGAGTTTAGAAACTCCCGACACCATCGTCCACAGACCATGTATGACTTGATTGTATTGTGGTGTGAAATTGGTTGAATTTTTGGTGATTGATTGTGGTTGAAACGAAATTGGTTGATATTGTGAAAATAGATTGTATGGAAAAAAATGTATTAGGAAATGAAACCCTTATGTTGCCACGAGGCCTAATTAGCGCAAGGAGCCATACTAGGGACGGTGCCGATTTTAATTACCCTGCCGTTATGCTGCCGAAATTTTCTGAAATATTCTTGTGTTATAAAATATTCATGTTATTATATAAAATTGTTTAAATAATATGAAAATTAGTTTTTTATTATATATATATATATGTGAATATGAACTGATCATTATATGTCAACATAAAATTCATATTTTTGTTGTAAGTCAAAAATAAACATTGTTAAATAAAAATGTATTCACATTGGATTTTACATTTTTAATGTATATGAAACATTAAAAAATAAACATTGTTAAATAAAAATGTATTCACATTGGATTTTACATTTTTAATGTATATAAAACATTAAAATTAAACATTGTTATAATAAAAATGTTTTACATTGAAATTTACATTTTTATGTAAATGAACTTTTTAAAAGTAGCCATTGCAACAGTAAAAATGTTTACATTGAAAATATCATTTCTAATGTAAATGAAACATTAAAAATTACATTTCTTTTATGAAAGAATAAAAAGGATTACATTTTTCAATGTAATAAAAGATAAAATGAACAAAAGATTACATTTTTCAATGTAATAAAAGATAGAATGAACAAAAGTTTACATTTTTCAATGTAATAAAAGATAGAATGTAATAAAAGATAGAATGAACAAAAAATTACATTTTTCTATGTAATAAACGAATGAACAAAAGATTACATTTTTCAATGTAATAAAAGATAGGATAAAAAGAGATTACATTTTTGAATGTAATAAAAGATAGGACAAAAAAAGATTACATTTTTCAATGTAATAAAAGAATGAACAAAAGATTACATTTTTCAATGTAATAAAAGATTGAATAAAAAGATTACATTTTTCAATGTAATAAAAGATTGAATAAAAAGAGATTACATTTTTCAATGTAATAAAAGATAGAATGAACAAAAGAGATTACATTTTTCAATGTAATAAAAGATAGAATGAACAAAAGATTATATTTTTCAATGTAATAAAAGATAGAATGAACAAAAGATTACATTTTTCAGTGTAATAAAAGATAGGATAAAAAGATTACATTTTCAATGTAATAAAAGAATGAAAAAAGATTACATTTTCAATGTAATAAAAGAATGAACAAAAGATTACACTTTCAATGTAATAAAAGAATGAACAAAAGATTACATTTTTCAATGTAATAAAAGGTAGAATGAACAAAATATTACATTTTTCAATGTAATAAAAGATAGGATAAAAAGATTACATTTTTCAACGTAATAAAAGATAGAATGAACAAAAGATTACATTTTTCAATGTAATAAAAGATAGAATGAACAAAAGATTACATTTTTCAATGTAATAAAAGA
Organism: Allium sativum; assembly: GCA_030737875.1. NCBI lineage: Eukaryota > Viridiplantae > Streptophyta > Magnoliopsida > Asparagales > Amaryllidaceae > Allium > Allium sativum. Next base: position 315,574,618 of record CM060909.1, on the reverse strand, counting down.
TAGGATAAAAAGATTACATTTTTCAATCTAATAAAAGATAGAATGAACAAAAGATTACATTTTTCAATGTAATAAAAGATAGAATGATCAAATGATCATATTTTTCAATGTAATAAAAGATAAAATGACCAAAAGATTATATTTTCCAATGTAATAAAGGAATGAACAAAAGATTACATTTTCAATGTAATAAAAGAATGAACAAAAGATTACAATTTTCAATGTAATAAAAGATAGAATGAACAAAAGATTACATTTTTCAATGTAATAAAAGATAGGATAAAAAGATTACATTTTTCAATGTAATAAAAGATAGAATGAACAAAAGATTACATTTTTCAATGTAATAAAAGATAGAATGTACAAAAGATTACATTTTTCAATGTAACAAAAGATGGGTGCTACTATTCACACCCGTATTTACACTTCTGGCCACCAAAACTAAAAGCAACCCAAATATTTTAATTTTCCTCTATTGGCCATCATCTAAATTAATAACTAAAAATGCAGAGGCCACCAACTCCTTTCTCAACACGAACGATTCCTACCTCCCTTACATCAATGTACTCTGCGAATCAAATACCTAAAATCAAATAGTTTAAGAAAAATTAACATAATTCATTTTCCTAACAACATTAGCGATTTTAATTTTTATAAATGAGTACTTACTTCGTTGGTTGTGAAATGATTCGTCAAATCAACATTTATGTCTTTTGAGTAATTTGATCGAACATCTTGCATCATATTATCACAACCATCATGTTTGTCATCCAATTTATCATCATTCAAATACTTCATCTATCAAACAACAACAAAATTTAATGTATCAATTTGTAAAAGAAGATACGTAAGTTAGATGAATAAAAACCCTACAAGTCAAAACTTACATTGTCATTCTCTATTACAACATGATCAAATTTGATATCCTCCAAACTTTAAATTTACAAAAGTGTGTAAAAAATATCTTAAAACGTAATGGAAAATCCTAACAATTAAAAAACCTTAACAATATGTTCTATAAAATAATAGAAAACAATAAAAATCAAGCAATTGTAACCTTTTTTCTTATCTTCATCTTCCATCTTTATTAGGCACAAAAAATATCTGTTCTTGTTAGGGTTTAGGGTCAGAAATTGTAGAGAAATTCGTGTTCTTCCTTAAGAGAAGTACGGTGGTGAATAACTGAGTGAAGGATTACCATATGGTGACAAGAAGAATATAAAATATAATCATTTGTATTAAAGTTAGAAGGTGGCCAGAAGTGTAAACCGGGGTGTAAATAGTAGCACACTAAAAGATAGGATAAAAAGATTACATTTTTAAATGTAATAAAAGATAGAATGAACAAAAGATTACATTTTTCAGTGTAATAAAAGATAAAATGAACAAAAGATTATATTTTTCAATGTAATAAAAGATAGAATGAACAAAAGATTACATTTTTCAATGTAATAAAAAATAGGATAAAAAGATTACATTTTCAATGTAATAAAAGATTGAAAAAAAAGATTACATTTTCAATATAATAAAAGAATGAACAAAAGATTACATTTTTCAACGTAATAAAAGATAGGATAAAAAGATTACATTTTTCAAATGTAATAAAAGATTGAATAAAAAGATTACATTTTCAATGTAATAAAAGAATGAACGAAAGATTACATTTTGAATGTAATAAAAGAATGGACAAAAAGATTATACATTTAATGTAATAAAAGATTACATAAGAAAGAATACGTTTTTAATGTAATAAAAGAAAGATAATAAAAATTACATTTTTCATGTGATGCAAGATTTCATGGAAAAGGATTCAATGTTAAAATGATTTTTTTTTTAACATTACATTTTTAATGTAATGTAAGATTTCATATAAAAGAGATTCAAGATTGGTAAAAATAATTTAACATTAAAAATTATGTTTTAATTAAATTATGTTTCATTAAAATGATGTTAATTATATGGTAGAGAGAAAATAGTTTGAAATCGTCGAATGAATTAATTTATATGTGTATATATATAAATTAAAATAAAATGAATCGCGCCACTGCAGTTCGCGATTTGAAATCGTAACTTCAAGCAATTATACCAAAAGATCCGACCGTTGGATTTTCCCAGAACTGAAACCGTTGGGTTCGCTTTGGAAAGATCTTTCCAATGATATAAAATTTGCTAAGATTCAATGGTTTGATTTTGAGAAATGTGTAAATCAAATTTTGATGAAAACAACGCCAGGGCCATGTAATGACCTGAAGCGTCGTTTAATTAAAAATGGCTATTTTTATATAAATAAAAATAGCAATAAATCATTATAAAATATTATAAACGATATGGAATGAAAAGAATTGATTTAAATTATATATATTCGAGAATTATTTGAAAAGACCGAGTTAAATCTCGTTTCAAATAATTATACGACGATTGGAAGTCGAAGATTTGAAGACGGTGATTGAAGACCAGCGATCTTCACATCGAATGGATGAATACTGATTCCTTTGATTGGAGTCGCTGCCTTGAGAGGGTTACAGTGGTAGTTGTCCAAATGTACTTATTGATCGTCCGGATATGCAAGAGCCTCTCTTTCGTATTGGACATATGAAACGAGGAATAAGGTGTCTCCGCTTTCGTTCAGACCCAGAACGGACTTGTAAATGGATGTATGCCTGACATTGGATTTTATTCTGTGTTGATTGATTTTTATTTAATATATATCTGTTTGGTGGCGGAGAATTTATTCTCTTGCTTAACACCCTTCTATGAGACATACGAGCTCAAAGGTTATATATTGATAGACATTGGTCACATGGCGCGAATTGTCAGTGTGGCATGCCAAGATGCAAATGATCAAGGCTTATTGTTGAAAAGCAGAGCCTTGTGGTTGATGATCAAAGCATAGCTCTATTTAGCATAGCTTTGTGTATAGCGTTACTTCGCACACCTCATACCCCGGTATGAACCAGAAAGGGAGAAGGACCCCAGGGAGAGCATGCGTTTCTTTCTAGCTAGAAGTGGTGTCATGGTATGGAGCCCAGACATTTTTACTTATGTGGATGATGGAAAGCGAGGTACCTCGGATATTGAGTCCCTAGTGGCTCAGATTTACGCCCCATGTAATGACCCGCATTGGCAGAGGTATTATGATTATTTTATTTTATTATATAAATGGTGGTTTAGTGAATTAAATGATCGTGTAATTAAATAATAGTGAATATTTAATTGAAATAATAAATTAAATAATATATTTAATTCTGAAATAATCAGAATTGGTTGAAATGGCGATATGGTGCGAACTGGATCATCTGTGATATTTAATTCAGCTTGGAATTGAATTTGAATAACGAATATGTTATATAAACGACAGTTTGAACGTAGAGTTATAATATAATTAAAATCGAGCTCGAAATGGCACTGCAGTTCGTAAATTGGCGATTCGAACTTCAACTGAATGTACATGATTCGTTTTAAATCGGATTTCTATGAAACAAGAAAGTGTGGAGCTGGTAGAGTATATCTTTCTAGTGGAAGAGAAAAATCAGGATTTCGTCGTGTAGATTTTGAAATATGTCCAAATCAAATTTTGAAATAGTCGCTATAGAATCGTTTATCGACCGTATCGGTTTATTCGATATAACTAGAGATAGGGTTTGAATTTAGACAAGGTTCTTTTGGGACATAACGATAATTTAATTTTTAGAATTTTACTGTAATTTTTAATTAATTAAATAAGCAACTTTTTATTTGGAGTATTTTTGTAACAACCCGTATTTTTAATAACATGTTATAATGTAAATCAAGGCAGAATTAAATTCTAAAATCTGAATCAAGGGAAACGGGCTGTGCCATTGCGTTCGTTTCGGAAAAATACGCGAAAGAGAGTCCGAGTTTTCGAAAAACGGAGTCCGTATGACCAAGTTATGGCCCAATGAAGTTTTCAGAAAATTCTAAGCCCGAAAACAGTTCAAATTCGAATTCAGAATCAAATTTCAGCCAAAACAGACTGGGCGGGAGTTTTCCCGCCCAGGCAGGGTCGACATAGGTGTCGACACCAGTGTCGACCCCCCCAATGGGTCGACACCCATGTCGACCCAGGGTTCGACCCCCCTGGTCGGACCAATTTTTCTGGTGCACCATTTTGACATGTTGGGTCTTGCTCTGGAAGTTTCTGACGGGAGTTGATGGCTCAGATTCGATTTAGGGTTAATCCTATGGTCTAAACTACCCCTAATCTCTATAAAAAGACCCCTAGACCTCGCCTAAACCCTCATTAATCATTCCTACAACTAAATGCTGCCCAAATGTTCACTAATCATGGCCTCCATCTTCTTCATGAAAGCATGATTGTCTCAAATCAATCTATGTCATAAAGGAGCCATCTTTCTTAAGTAAAAGAGCCATCTTTCTTTGCCTTTGGGGTTATTCCTTCTTGTTCTCAAGTCTTGAAGTGGAGTTTATCGTCTTTGGTTGCGGATTTGCTAGTGTGGCTTCGTCTCAATCTTATTTTATATTAATTCTAGTCTTCATAGCATTGTAAGCCCTATACTACTCTTAGATTCTAACTATGAAGTTAAATATGACATGTTGCAAGTTGAGTTTGGGCCTAAGTATGATATGTGCTTTGATCCTATCATGTTATGCATAAGTTTATTCTATGCATATTTGTAAAGCCATCACCTTGACCTTGTGGGCTAAAAGCTATAAGCTTTATGTTGAAATGTTGCATTACGCAACATGAGAACCCTCATAACCTTTATGATAACTTGCATATAATGTTATATGCGAACTTCTAGCCACCATCCTATGTCATTTATGATCATGTTTCACCTATTTTCTTAAGTTGATATTATGCATGTTTTGAGGCCCATGTTGTAATATGCAAGCTTATGAACATATTTATGCCTCATATGCCACCATGTTTAACTTGTCGCCAACCTTATTACCTTATACCCCCTTTTGTCATGCTTTTGCCAAGTTCCCTCTTTTGATCTATGTTATGTTATGCGAAACGTACATGCGATGGGAATGCGTTGGGTTTGGGTAATATTAATGACATGAAAACATGGTTTTAAAATATGACATGAACATTGACTTGTGATTATGTTTGTAAACATAATGATGGACATGACACTTAGAAAATATGAGTGTGGCCAACTCGAGGTTGGGTTGAGTTTGTAGCATAAATCTACCCGGAACCGACCGGCTTAACTAGTGGCTACAAACAATAGGACCCAATGTGAGTAGTTGGTCATGTCGCACTTGAAACCCGAGGTTAGACTAGGTTGTGGTGTAAAGCTACTCGGACCCGCCCGGCTTAACTAGTAACCACAACAAAGTCTAATGTGAGAGGTTGGGGTGCATTAAGCTAATTAATGCCACATGGTAGGGTTAAGTCATGGACTACTTGAATATACTTAACCAATTAAACACGATGGATTGGTAGGGTTAAGTCATGGACTACTTGAATATACTTAACCAATTAAACCCGTTGTATTGATAGGGTTAAGTCATGAACTGCTTGAATACACTTAACCAACTCAATACATGGTTAGGATAGGGTTAACCACACTTAACCCACTTGAAATCCTAGTTACGTGGTCCTTTCAGCAGTAACCAACTTGGAAGTATCATGGGTACCCTGGACTAGGCTGGGGTGGGGCACGATTACTGGACTGATTGTAAGAGACCAAAAGAGACGGCTGAAGGGTGCACCGGTTGTTCAGGCGAACCATGATCGTGCACATTAAGTCCGGAGTTGAACATAGGCACCAGTAGGTAGACTGTGCGTGCTTGAATTGTGTCTGTGGTTTACACCTTAGGGCTGGATACACCCTGGGGTGGACCTAGCACAGTTAACTACATTCCACGATTAAGCCGTATGACACCGATACACGACGAGTTAGGCTTATAGGGAGCCGATCGACTAGACCGAGTAGTTGGACCTCGATTTAGGTCATCTCATGATGTGGGCCAGCTTTGGGCCAAGGGATCATTTCTTGTTTATACTTGACATGGATTGGAATACTAGTACACACCTGGTGCAACTTAACCTTGTATATGTGATGCCACACTTGATCTATCTTGTTAACTTTTCACCATGCCAGTTATCACCCTACATCTCATCTCTGTTTTACATGTTCAGTTAACTTTATTAGTTTTTATACTAATAGTAGATAGGACTTACCAGTCTTTTTGACTGACCCGTTTCTTTCGCCTCTTTTCTTCCGTTTCCCCCCCAGGTTTGCAGGGTGGGAACACTGTTACCTAGCTGGATCTTTAGCTACTTTTCTGGATAGCTCATGTATGGTTTGAGCATGCTATGGCTTTATGCTACTTTGGGGATAGTTACATTATGTTTTTTTCCAGTTTTCGGTTTATGTTCTAGACTTTGTTTTATGGGAAAATAATGACCAAGTACTTTGATGTAACTTGACTATGGTTTTGAAATGCTAGTTTTATCCGCTGCTTTACTACTCTGTTTTACTTATATGTTCTGTCTTGTGATATCTGCATGCATGTTTACCTCGTTTAACGCCCCTCCAAAGTTAGTGTCCTTGCAAGAGTGGCATTGGCGGAGGTGGGGTGTTACATTTGGTATCAGAGCATAAGGTTTACAAGATTTGAGCAAAAGTGTTTTTAAAACTTACCTTTTGAGAAACTATTTTCAAAATCAATTAAGTATTTTCCAAGAAAAGTCTAGTTTATTTTAAAAGGCTATTCCCCAAAAGCCATTAGCGCTATCCTTCGTTTCCTCGTTCTGAATCTATCTTTTTCTTTTTCAGTATGGCCGATCTTAACCTTCCCGAGGGAGTAACCATTCCCGGATGGTTCCGGAGGTACTTGGAAGCTAGGGCCAACGATGTGGGCCCAGCAAACACCCCCACCGTAACTGAGGTCCCTCCTCCTCCTCCTCAGAATCCACAAGCAGATTTCGCTAAGGTTTGCAAAGACTTTAAGGCGATGGGTGGCAAGAATTTTATTGGGACAGAGACTTTTGTGGAGGCAAGAAATTGGTTGAAAGAAACTGAAGATCTTTTCGCTTTCTTTTATGTGGAAGACCATAGAAAGGTTTTATTAGCAGCATGCCTATTAAAGGAAGAAGCTGCTTATTGGTGGGAGGTCACCAATGCTACTAGGCCAATTCAGACTTGGGATGACTTTAGGAGAAGGTTTAGACTGAGGTTTCTATCATCGACAGAAGAGAACCTTCGGATGGAGAGGCTCCTATCTCTAAAGCAAGGGGACATGACAGTTAGGGAATATGTGGATACGTTTAATCAACTTGCTCGGTTCGGTCTAGACTTGATTAACACAGCTCAGAAAAAGGCCCTACGCTTGCTCTAGGATTGAATAAGCCATTGCGCGGTTTGGCCATGTCTCATATACCCATGGGGGCGACTTTCGAGAGTTTGGTGAATATGGCCCAGCTTCAAGAGGAAGATAAGGGTGGCAAGAAGGAGGTCAAGGCAAATGAGTCTCAAGGCGAGAAGGTAGATTCCGAGAAAGGAGACAAGAACAACAAGAAGGAAAACAAGGCCAACAACAACAAGGCAAAGGACACAAGGAAGTGCAACTTCTGTGGGATCACTGGGCACATAGCCAAAGACTGTAGGAAGAAGAAAAGGAAGTTGGGAGAATGCTTTCATTGTGGAGAGTTTGGACACTATAGCAAGAATTGCCCGAAAAAACGGGGACAAGGGAAAAGGCAAACTCAGCGAGCAGGACCTTCTAGAGGGCTAGTGCATACTCTCAACATCGCTCCAGTTCTTGATCGAGGTAGTATTTCTGTAGAAAACCTTGTTTACATTTCTGATTATCCTGTTCGCACCTTGTTTGATTCTGGCACATCGCATAGTTTTATTTCTGATCTTGTTAAAAGTTTGCACCTAAGTACTAGTCTAGTTGAAAATCCCGTTAGTATTTCAAATCCGATTGGGGGTTCCGCCCATCTATCTGCGATTTGTATGGATTTGAAAATCTCTATCTTGAGCATAGAATTCATGCGTAATGCTTATGTTCTCGGGTTTATGGGATACGGGTTGATTGTGGGCGTGGATTGGTTGTCCGGTTATGGAGCCATTCTTGACTTCGAACATAGGGTTGCGAGGCTCATGACTCGCCTCGGTAATACCCTCGAAATCTTGTGTGACCTTTAGGGCTCCGGCATGATTAGTTATCTAGAATCCCTTGGCACTTTTTGGAAATTTGTAATCCAATCGAGTAGTGTTCGCCACTAAGGCGGATAGTCCATTCCGCTTAAGCATGGGTTATAGAAATCACCCTAGTAAGAACATTGGGCAACATAGAGTGGTATTTGTTTTCAAGAGATAGTTCTTCTGCGTGGAATACCGTATGGTATGTAAACGAGATCTAGGATTCACTAACGAATTTTGTAAAGCTTGCATGAAACCATGAGCACGCAGTTATGTGGAAGCCAAGTATTTTAGGAAAAAATGTGGAACGAGAGGCAATGGTGAAATGAGTTCTAACTCATATTTTGAAAATAAGAATTAAGAGCTACGAAATTGTGAAGTTAAAAGACGGTCAAGGCACGATGGGATTAAGCACAAGAAAATGCGGCTTAGAAGATTGAAGACTAGATACGCGCATTATATCTCTTTCTAAGAGTATATCCTTGATCCCTATTATTCTGTAGAGCTTACTCGCATGCTATCTTTTAAGTATATCCACTCGGTCCTATTCTCAATCTTAGTTCTGTTGCAAACCCCATAAGGAGTATGACTCGCCTGTTTGTGATTTATAGTTGGGGGTGAAGATGCCCATTAAGATGACCAAACTATTTGGGCTTTATGGGATATGGGTCATAGTTAATAGACTTACGAAGAGCACCCATTTCATTCCAGTAAAGAACAAGAGGACTGTATCAGGTTTAGCATCTGTTTATCTTCGAGAAATAGTGCGATTGCATGGAGTTCCTTCCAGCATAGTTAGCGGTCGTGACCCAATCTTCACCATCCAGTTCTAGAATAGTTTGCAAGAAGCGATGGGTACGCGATTGAATCTAAGTACAGCCTATCACCCCCAGACGGATGGCCAAACCGAGAGGGTGAATAGAGCACTAGAAGATCTGTTGAGGCTATGCATTTTTGACTTTGGTGGTACTTGGGAAGACCACCTTCCTCTTGTAGAGTTTGCTTATAATAACAGCTACCAAGCAAGCATAGGAATGACACCATTCGAAGCTTCGTATTGGAGGCCGAGCAAGTCACCAACATGTTGGTGGGAGACGATGGATAAGCTTATACTTGGGCCCGACATGATAAGGGACACATCCGAGAAGGTTGAGTTGATTTGAAGGCGGATGAAGACGGCCCAAGACAGACAGAAATCCTATGCAGACAAGCGAAGGACAGACTTAGAATTTAAAGTTGGAGATATGGTCTTTGTGAAGGATTCTCCTTTGCGAAATGTGGTTCATTCTGGAGCAGTTGGGAAGCTGGCACCAAGGTTCGTAGGACCCTTCCCTATCATAGAGAGAATTGGAAAGATGGCCTATAAGGTGGAATTGCCCGAGAAGCTAGCCGTAGTGCATATTGTCTTTCATGTCTCGCATCTCCGAAAGTGCCTACATGAGTCCGCTGAGGTGGTTGAACCAAGCATCCTTGAAGACGTGGAGGTAGAGAAAGAGGCAACCTTGAGGAGAGCTCCGATTCGTATCTTGGGAACAGAGATCAAGAAGTTAAGGAATCGAGAAGTCAAATTGGTGAAAGTTCAGTGGAGTGAAGCCGATGAAGATGCAACTTGGGAAACCGAGGAGAAGATGCGTGGGCTTTATCCATTCCTTTTTGAGGGTACATTCTCAATCTCCTTTCCTAATTAGCATATCTTTCTTTTTGCTATCCATGTTTATCCCGTTTATCTTGTTAACCTTGTCATGAGAACCTTAAGTAGAAACCCTTTGGATGAAACATGTATTTGAAACATGTTATGCTTGATGTTTGCAAGTGGTTGCAAGTGTTTGCAAGTGGATACTCGTGGATGCATAACACACATTAGGCACTAAGATCGGCTCACACACTTTCATGTTGCATATGCACGAGTGCTGATACTTATTCATGGATGAAACTTGTTGTGCTGTCACGTGGATGTTGCATATGAATGAATGTTATGTGCACTCATGTAGAGATTATAAATTATGTTAGGAATTTGCATACATATGGACTCATTTCACTAACATACTTTGCATTAAGGAGGTTTACTGAATCAGTAACCGCCTGATTTTTGCATTAGATAAGTACATATACACACACCTTTTGCATATGTGCATACAACATTTAGAATCTTTTTAAGGACAATGGTTACTTGTGGATGATGTTTCGAGTAGATGGATGATGGATGGTAGGATACGTTCTTCCTAACTTGGAGATTTCGGGGACGAAATCCTTTAAGGAGGGGAGAATGTAACAACCCGTATTTTTAATAACATGTTATAATGTAAATCAAGGCAGAATTAAATTCTAAAATCTGAATCAAGGGAAACGGGCTGTGCCATTGCGTTCGCCTCGGAAAAATACGCGAAAGAGAGTCCGAGTTTTCAAAAAACGGAGTCCGTATAACCAAGTTATGGCCCAATGAAGTTTTCAGAAAATTCTAAGCCCAAAAACAGTTCAAATTCGAATTCAGAATCGAATTTCAGCCAAAACAGACTGGGCGGGAATTTTCCCGCCCAGGCAGGGTCGACATAGGTGTCGACACCAGTGTCGACCCCCCCCCAATGGGTCGACACCCATGTCGACCCAGGGGTCGACACCCATGTCGACCCAGGGGTCGACCCCCCCGGTCGGACCAATTTTTCTTGTGCACCATTTTGACATGTTGGGTCTTGGTCTGGAAGTTTCCGACGGGAGTTGATGGCTCAGATTCGATTTAGGGTTAATCCTATGGTCTAAACTACCCCTAATCTCTATAAAAAGGCCCCTAGACCTAGCCTAAACCCTCATTAATCATTCCTACAACTAAATGCTACCCAAATGTTCACTAATCATGGCCTCCATCTTCTTCATGAAAGCATGAGTGTCTCAAATCAATCTATGTCATAAAGGAGCCATCTTTCTTAAGTAAAAGAGCCATCTTTCTTTGCCTTTGGGGTTATTCCTTCTTGTTCTCAAGTCTTGAAGTGGAGTTTATCGTCTTTGGTTGCGGATTTGCTAGTGTGGCTTCGTCTCAATCTTATTTTATATTAATTCTAGTCTTCATAGCATTGTAAGCCCTATACTACTCTTAGATTCTAACTATGAAGTTAAATATGACATGTTGCAAGTTGAGTTTGGGCCTAAGTATGATATGTGCTTTGATCCTATCATGTTATGCATAAGTTTATTCTATGCATGTTTGTAAAGCCATCACCTTGACCTTGTGGGCTAAAAGCTATAAGCTTTATGTTGAAATGTTGCATTATGCAACATGAGAACCCTCATAACCTTTATGATAACTTGCATATAATGTTATATGCGAACTTCTAGCCACCATCCTATGTCATTTATGATCATGTTTCACCTATTTGCTTAAGTTGATATTATGCATGTTTTGAGGCCCATGATGTATTATGCAAGCTTATGAACATATTTATGCCTCATATGCCACCATGTTTAACTTGTGGCCAACCTTATTACCTTGTGCCCCTTTTGTCATGCTTTTGCCAAGTTCCCTCTTTTGATCTATGTTATGTTATGCGAAACGTACATGCGATGGGAATGCGTTGGGTTTGGGTAATATTAATGACATGAAAACATGGTTTTAAAATATGACATGAACATTGACTTGTGATTATGTTTGTAAACATAATGATGGACATGACACTTAGAAAATATGAGTGTGGCCAACTCGAGGTTGGGTTGAGTTTGTAGCATAAATCTACTCGGAACCGGTCATGTGTGGCCGGGTTGCAAGATGTTCTTGTTGAACCCAGTATATTCCTCTCTAGAGGTACATTAGCGAAAGGTGGTTCCATACCTTGTCATAGTTGGAAATCCATTACCTAATACGTGCTTGCGGTTTTGATTGTATACTATATATGTAGAACGTGAGATGAAAACGTTTCTGCTAGATGATCATTATATTGTGTTGATAGACATTATTATAATATCAAAAGGTTTTTGATATAAAGATAATTTGGATTCTCATAAGGGAAAAACCCGTTCCGTTATACGGCGTGGTCTTATGAGATATCGTTTACCCACTTGAACTGTTTTAAACCGTTTACTCATACCAGTCCCATGACTGACCCGGAGTTTACTTTGTTGTTTTCCCTAAACCCTTGGGTGCCTAAATTTGTACGGGCAGTCAAGTAGTCGGGATTTTACAGATATACTGGAAGAGCTGGAGAAGGAGGCTTCATGATCATATAGCTATAGTTTATTTCCGCTGTGTTGTAAGTATTGTACTCTGATAATGTATTGTATACATATAATGATTTATTTCAAGGATATGTTATCTATTATATGTTATTCGTTCCGCTGTGAGATTCGTGTTACTCTGAGGTTGTGTTCTTCTTCTTCTTCTATTCTAAGTTTTCTATCTTATCTTTCCTTACCCTCGAATTTCTTTCACTAATTACCAGGATTTTTCGGTGTTTTGGTTATCGACATCGTGTTTATGTCGATAACCAAAGTCGCTAGAAATCCGGGTCGTTACAGTTGGTATCAGAGCAGAAGGTTAATTGATTAACTTGGCTCTGTGGCGTGACTTGGTAGAGATAGGGTTAGTAATACCCTAGATTGAGTTTGAGTGTATATATACGAGTGGACGTATTTGTATTTGATATAAAAATTTGTTTTATATTGTGGAGATTCATTGGTTGAGTTGTTTATGAGTTCTGGTCGATCAGTTTGATCCACTGTATCGGTAAGAGTTACTAAACACTCGAATACGATGGGTCATCACGATATGTTTTGAAAAGAGGGTAAATGAAAATAAGTTTACCCAAAGTATATTTTGATATATATTGGATATATTGGTTGTTATTATAATCGAGTAAGATTATAAATTAAATAGTTATGTAAATAATCAATCAGAATTCATATAAGTGAAATACGTGAAATCAAATGAGTTGAAATCTGAAATTTAAACCAGAATGGAGATTAAAATGCTGGAAAATTGGATAAGTGTTTGTAAATAGATTTGGATTAAAAATAAGGAAAATTTAAGATCCTAGGAGATTTTAAATTGTTTTACAAGCAGTGTGAATTATATTTTGAAATGAATTTCAAAGTGGAAATGTTTAGAAATGGTTTTATAGTATTGAACTCACTTAGATCGCTGGAAAATAGATTCTGATGATGACAGCTGCATCATCAGTATTCATTTTCGAGTTGTAAGTGACGAATTACTACCAGAGATACTATTTTGAATTTGTTTTGGGAAAGACAAGTTGTGTTGAATTTCAAAATGGGATTTATAATATAGAATTTTAATTTTTAAATAGGTTTGAAATATTAACTTGTTTAAAAGAAATAAAACGAGAAGTTCCTTTATAAACGAAGTTTATAAATGAAGTGAAAAGAATTATCATTGGATAATTCAGAAATAAAAATACAAGTGTGAAATTGAAAGGGAAATCTATTTTCCAAAGGTAGAAATATCGATTTCAAAAGGAATTGAAATCGAGACTTATGTAAAGAATGAATAAAGAAAGTCTGAAAATGAATTTGAAAAAAAGAAGTTCAAACATAGAATGTAAATAAGAAAATTCAAAGGGGATTTGAATATAGAAAATTCAAAGGGGATTTTGAATATAGAAAATTCAAAAGGGGATTTGAATATAGAAATTCAAATGAGATTTGAATAAAGAAGATTTAAATAATGGAAAATTGAATATAGAATTCATATAGAGTAATAATGAAAATTTGAATATAGAATTCAAATAGATTTAAATGGAATTTGAAAATAGAATTTGAAAATAGAATATGAAATAGGAATTCGAATATAGATTTCAAATAGAATTGAAATGGGAATTGGAATATATAATTCAATGGAGTTTGAAAATATAGGATTTGAATATCGAAGGTGAAATGGAATTTGAATATAGAATTCAAATGGAATTTAAACTATAGAATTTGAATATATGGGGTTTGAATATATGAAATTCAATGGAATTGATATAGATTTGAATAATAGAAGTGATATAAAATTTGTATAGAAATTGAATAGAATTAACTAAGTCGAAGAGGAATTAGTTAATCGAGTGTCCAATTTGAAGTTGAACTTTGAAAGGCGGATCGGATTTGTAAATGGATATTCGAAATCGAATATAGAACTTAAATTTGAAATTTGGATTCAAATTAGTTAATAAGCAAGTTAAAATATATATGAACATGTCATGTTCGAATATAAAAGTGAAATAGACTAAAGAGTTAATTGACAAATTAATTAACGAATTGAGTTAAAACGATCAGGTATAGTTAAAATAGATTGGGAAGGTATAAATATACATGAGATAGGTATAGATAAGTTATGAAGGTATATAAATAGAGTGCTCGACGAAGGGTATGTATTTAATTCATATATAAGATTTTATGCGCCGTATCGGCTAGCCGCTTGGCTTTTTCTTTTTCTTTTGGATTGGTGAGGGCCATGGGAGGCTATTCGAAATATCCCGATGCTCCTTGTACAAAGGAGGTTATGGCGAATTTTTCCAGGAATTTAAGGAGTTAGAATATCTTTAAGATAATTTGATAGTTAGAAATCAACGTATCGATATATATATAGAAGTCGATAAGGCAACGAACTTAGAAATAGAATAGTATAATCAAAAAGGAAGACTAAGAATAAAATCTAGTAAGAATAGAAAGAGGAAGCGTATACATGTTTAAAAGTGAATAAGTAGTTGTATGGTATTGATTTTTCGAGTAAGTAGTCATATCTTTTTTGACGTTATAAATGTTATTCAGTCAAGGTCTGAGAGGTAGTTGTACCCCAACTTGATTGATTTCCTTATTAACAGATAAATAGTAAGATTTCAGGCTCGAAGATCAATGTTGAATAAGAGTTAGTTGTATATAGTATTTGGGTTGTCGTAACGATGTTTTACACAACATCCGTTTTAACCCAAATAGGTGTAAGCTTGGAAATATAATAAAGAATATTTCCTAAGTATAGAAATAAACGATATCGGAAAAGAGATAAATAATTAGAGTATTTTCCAATTATAAATAGCATATATTTTCTAAAATTTAGAAAATAAAGGATGGCGATATTCAGAAATGTTTTCCAAATAACATAAAAGGCCAATATGGTTATTGAAAATATTTGGTTAACAAATATTGATAAAGAAATAGAGAAGTGATTTAACTAATGGAATATTAATTAAGGGCTCAGTGACATGTTCAAAAGGAAAATTTGATTTTTGAAAAGAGTAAACTGTTTAAAAACTCCCAGGGAAAGACTGTCTGAGTTAAAAAAAATTTAACAGAAATTTGTGAAAGCAAAATTGAATTAAAGTAAAGCCAGTAAAGTGGTAACCGAGGTTGAATTAGAATGATATCGAGACAAATTGTATTTGGGAGATTCAAATTTGAAGTGTAATGTGATAATCAAGTTAAGAGTTGGGAATCGAGAAGAAACTCGAGTTGAAATGGGATTTGGCTTGGATATAAGCGAATGGTCGTGTTGGAGATAAAAAAAAACTGATTTGGAGTTTGATTGGCATGACATTGGTATATGCTGAATTGATAACAGGTGGAAAGGATATAATGATATGCCTGACAAAAAGGTACAAGTTTATATTTCTATTGGATAAGATTTATGAGCCGAATTGGCGAGCCGCTTGGCTGTTTGATTTTCTTTTGGGATGGAGATGGCCCAGAGAGCCGAGTAATGGTTTGACCGATTGACCAGTACAAAGGAGGTGTTGGCGAAATTTTTTGAAAGGTTAAGGTGTTAGGAAATTTTCAGGATTTTTGAAAATTTTCGTTAATAAGAATTAATTAATAATTTAATTGAAATTAAATTGGTTCAGTTGAAACTGAAGTTAAGAAGTGAAGAAATATGTTCTAACCAGTCGATAGGGTCGTCCTCTACCTTCTAGCAATTTCGAGGACGAAATTATTTTAAGTGGGGAAGATTGTAATGACCTGCATTGGCAGAGGTATTATGATTAATTTATTTTACTATATAAATGGTGGTTTAGTGAATTAAATGATCGTGGAATTAAATAATAGTGAATATTTAATTGAAATAATATATTTAATTCTGAAATAACCGGAATTGGCTGAAATGGCGATATGGTGTGAACTGGATCATCTGTGATATTTAATTCAGCTTGGAATTGAATTTGAATAACGAATATATTATATAAATGACAGTTTGAACGTAGAGTTATAATATAATTAAAATCGAGCTCGAAATGGCACTGCAGTTCGTAAATTGGCGATTCGAACTTCAACTGAATGTACACGATTCGTTTTAAATCGGATTTCTATGAAACAAGAAACGTGTGGAGCTGGTAGAGTATATCTTTCTAGTGGAAGAGAAAAATCAGGATTTCGTCATGTAGATTTTGAAATATGTCCAAATCAAATTTTAAAATAGTCGTTATAGAATCTTTTATCGACCGTATCGGTTTATTCGATATAACTAGAGATCGGGTTTGAATTTAAACAAGGTTCTTTTGGGACATAACGATAATTTAATTTTTAGAATTTTACTGTAATTTTTAATTAATTAAATAAGCAACTTTTTATTTGGAGTATTTTGCACCCTTAATCAGCGATTTTGGGGTTTCACAATATGAGTTAATCTACCGGTATTTTTATATTTTTGGAATCCTGGCACATCGCTGATCACAATGGTAATATTGTTTCCGTTGTTCATGGCTCGTATGTATAGGAGATAGTATACAAAGGGATATGTATATTTTCGTTTTTAAAGGGTGGAAAATAAGGCCACGCCCTCATCATTTTCAACCGCTAGTTATCTGCGGCCTCTAAACGAAAACGTAGTCCTTCAAAGCTTCACAACAAAATGCTATAAGTATCCTGCATCTCCTAACCTAATTCACTTTCTCCATAAATTATCTAGCCGCCACTCTTTCTTCCAAAACGTGAAGAAGCCCTCTTTCAAAAATTCCGAACAAATAAGATCAAAGTCCTGAAATCATGAAAGCTTTGTTTTTGAAATACTGGTGAGATTTCCTTCCTCTCTATACCCATTTGGTTGGGTACGACTTCGGTTTCTCGTGTGCCAAAATGTACAGCGTGAGTTGCTGAAAACTAGGGTTGGGATTATCGGAAGATCGAGGCGTTGATGGGGAAATCGAGTATGGGTTTGGATATCGTGGTGGGAAATGGCACGGTTTGGCCAAGTTCTGTAGGTTGCGGTTCACAAATGGGTGACGCGGGTCCTCTATTTCTCTGCTCGACGGAAATGGGTTGCTGCATCAAGTACGGTGATTTTGGGATCGGGAGGAAGATATTTTGAAGTGAAGAAATTAAGTGGCATTCGATCTTGAATCCGTGAAAGATTAGAGGAGGAGTTGGTCTTGGAGGAAATGGCAAGGGTGTTCGGTTGATTTGTGGGAAGCAGGTCACGGCAGGATGGATGGTGAGGAAGAGAACACGTTCGGGTCTGGTTATATTCAAAGGGAGGGTGGGCCTTAAGTGATGGGTATAGGCCCATATTTTAATGAATTTAGTTTTTATTTAAATTCAAATAAATGTATGTATTAACATTAATATATCTTATCTTGACCATACGATATCAGAATCACGAACGGTCGGATCCGTTGGGACCGTATGCATGGTGGCTACACTATGGAACTGACTGGGAGTGGAGTGGAGCTCATTTGAATTTACGGCGAATTAAATTGTTTGATTCAAATCAAATAACAGTTTATCGTTCTTTAACGATGAACTGCAAATGTGAGTAAATCTCACCAACTCTAAATAGTTTATAATTTCATGTTGTATTTTTAGAACTGTTAGATATTGGATGATTTACTGTGTGTTGACTGTTTGATTGAACTGCTAGTCAGTTAGTTGAATTTCTATATTGATTCTGTTTAACAGAATATATCATATGGAACTGAAAGTGATGTTATCTATATTGTTTAACATCTGTGATGCAGGGAAACAGGTTGGAGGAATCCAACTGGATTCCTCAACATTTATTTTACTATGATTCATATATTGTGATATATGATGTGATATATAATCTGTTGTCGATTATATGTATTTGGACGATTTTGATCATCGTGATTTGATATGTTGAATACCATAACTTACCGAATGTTGATAAAGGAATATTTTCAAAGTGTATTTTTGAAAATGAATTATTTATATAAAATCGATGGATTTTATATAGAAAAGGAAAAGGATTTTTATAAAAGAAATAATTATAAAATCAAAGGATAAGTTAGAATAAAAGGAAATCATTTGTAAAGTGAAGAACCGTTACTAAAAGTAAATCTTTATAAATGTATAGATTATTCGAAAAGGAGTTAATCGATGTTAGTTAATCGATTAGAGAATAAAGTAAAAAGGAGTTAATCAATGTTAGTTAATCGATTAGAAAATAAAGTAAAAGGAGTTAATCAATGTTAGTTAATCGATTAGAGAATAAAGTAAAAAGAGTTAATCGATGTTAGTTAATCGATTAGAGAATAAAGTAAAAAGGAGTTAATCAATGTTAGTTAATCGATTAGAAAATAAAGTAAAAGGAGTTAATCGATGTTAGTTAATCGATTAGAAAATAAAGTAAAAGGAGTTAATCGGTGTTAGTTAATCGATTAGAGAATAAAGTAAAAAGAGTTAATCGATGTTAGTTAATCGATTAGAGAATAAAGTAAAAAGAGTTAATCAATGTTAGTTAATCGATTAGAAAATAAAGTAAAAGGAGTTAATCAATGTTAGTTAATCGATTAGAGAATAAAGTAAAAAGAGTTAATCGATGTTAGTTAATCGATTAGAGAATAAAGTAAAAAGAGTTAATCGATGTTAGTTAATCGATTAGAGAATAAAGTATAAAGAGTTAATCGATGTTAGTTAATCGATTAGAGAATAAAGTAAAAAGAGTTAATCGATGTTAGTTAATCGATTAGAGAATTAAGTAAAAGGAGTTAATCGATGTTAGTTAATCGATTAGAGAATAAAGTTAAAAGGAGTAAATCGATGTTAGTTTAATCGATTAGAGTTAAAGTAAAAGGAGTTATCGAATATAGTTTATTCGAAAGGAGTTAAGTGAAATGAGTAAATCAATAGCATTAGTCAAATAGAGTTAATTTATAAGGGTTAATCGAATAGAGTTAAGTGAAAAGAGTCAATCGAATATAGCTATTCGAAGGAGGGTTAAGTAAGGAAGTTAGTAAAAGGAATATAAAGTGAATTTGCCTATTTCAAAGTTAGAAATGTTGTTCAGTTAAGGTCTGAGAGGTAGTTCTACCCCAACTTGATTGGCTTCGTTTATAACTAAGGAATAGTTAAGGTTCGGCAGTAAAGGAAATTGTTTGAGTTGGCATCGCGATGGTTTGTTTAAAACATCTGTCTAAGTCCAATGAAGAAGCTTTGGAAATGTTTTCCAAATAAGAAACCAAAAATGTTTTCTAATAAAGAAAACAAGAAATGGAAATGTTTTCCAATGGTAATAACATATATTTTCTAAATTTAGAAAATAAGAAATGTTCAATATAGGGAAACAGGAGATGAAAAATGAACTAAGGAGATGAATGTTAAATGATGTTTGTTCGATATAATTTCCATTTGGAAATAATATCGTTGTTTGCACACTTGTTTTTATTCGATGGTTAAATCACAGACCATCGAAGTTTTGACCATTTTAACGTTGTTAATATGGAGAGACCGGTTGGATTATTATCCAAAGAACCACTCTGTATTGGCATAAGCGTTGCGAATCATATATGCCAAAGGAAATTGAAGACGGAGTTATGCAAGGGTTATCCTGTTTACAGAATAGTGCCTTCGGTTCATCCTGTTCCTTGGTGACTTGTATGGACGGATGTCTGACAGAGTATTTCCAAACGATCACGCATATTGATTTCTCCAACCGTACCAAGAGTGGAAGCGGAGAAGGAAACTTCTTTTAGCTAACACATAATGTATGGTTGAGGACGTCAATCGGTGATTTGATGGATTTGATGATGTGGCATTCAAAGTGAATCTGGTGATGATAAAGCATAGCTTCTAGCCTCATCATCCGGTAAATGACAGAAATCGGGCAGGCAGCATGGCTAAGTCGGTCGCACCGAAGTAGGGTGTATAACCACCTGATCTAGAGTTTCATTTACTTCTCAAAATCTATTGTTGATGCTGTCCCATTCAGGAAATGGTTGCTGATCCCAACCGTTGGTGATATACATTTGATACACTCAAGCGAAATGAGTGGTCGGTCATGTGTGGCTGGGTTGCAAGATGTTCTTGTTGAACCCAGTGTATTCCTCTCTAGAGGTACATTAGCGAAAGGTGGTTCCATACCTTGTCATAGTTGGAAATCCATTACCCAATACGTGCTTGCGGTTTTGATTGTATACTATATATGTAGAACGTGAGATGAAAACGTTTCTGCTAGATGATTATTATATTGTGTTGATAGACATTATTATAATATCAAAAGGTTTTTGATATAAAGATAATTTGGATTCTCATAAGGGAAAAACCCGTTCCGTTATACAGCGTGGTCTTATGAGATATCGTTTACCCGCTTGAACTGTTTTAAACTGTTTACTCATACCAGTCCCATGACTGACCCGGAGTTTACTTTGTTGTTTTCCCTAAACTCTTGGGTGCCTAAATTTGTACGGGCAGTCAAGTAGTCGGGATTTTACAGATATACTGGAAGAGCTGGAGCAGGAGGCTTCATGATCATATAGCTATAGTTTATTTCCGCTGTGTTGTAAGTATTGTACTCTGATAATGTATTGTATACATATAATGATTTATTTCAAGGATATGTTATCTATTATATGTTATTCGTTCCGCTGTGAGATTCGTGTTACTCTGAGGTTGTGTTCTTCTTCTTCTTCTATTCTAAGTTTTCTATCTTATCTTTCCTCACCCTCAAATTTCTTTCACTAATTACAAGGATTTTTCGGTGTTTTGGTTATCGACATCATGTTTATGTCGATAACCAAAGTCGCTAGAAATCCGGGTCGTTACACCCCATAGGGCGGGGAAACGTATTGTTCAGGCATTACTAATCCACTAATATATGTGTGGACTGGCCCCGGCGATCCTAAGGGCTTGACTGAGTACTTGTCCTGAGGCTCGGGCTAGAGAGTCCCGAATTCGGTAAGAATGATCCTTTGTCTTGGTTCATGATGGAAATCCAACTTCCAATACGACCCATACGGTTTTGATTGTAAACCTATATTTAGCGACATAGTATATGGTAACTATGCCCTCTATGATTGATACATTATGATTGAAATGTTTATGAAACGTATATATACTAATAATAATATCAAATCTGTTTTATCGTATCAAGCATTTTTGACTATTATAAGGTAAAACTCTATCCCCCGGTTTGCGTTGCATTATGTTATGGGACTTGAGTCTTATAATGGTTTCATTTTTCTAAAAGGCATTGCGTTGTTTTAACGATTTATTTCATTTATGTACTAGCAATCCAATGGAGTAAACCCGTTCCGCATTAGCGGCGTGGTCCTGTGATTAGCCTTATTATTAAATAGGTTAAGTAGATTTCTCATACCAGTCCCATGACTGACTCGTAGTTTGTTTCACTTTGCGAACTCGGGTGCCCTCTTTCCACACGGGCAGCCTTGTACTTAGGTTTTAGCCGACTCATTCTAGATAGCTATGGAGCTGAAGATGGATCCTATCATTTCTATTATGTTGTTCAGACTTCATTTAGTATCTTATGCTTGATTCTGCTGCAGACATTTTATATTAAGCTGAAACTGTATTATGTACTAAGTATGATCCTATTATGTTGTGTAACTCTGATGATATATTATTTCCAGTGTAATTTGATGTACATTATCTGCTGTAATTCTATATTTCTGTTCTATTATATATGTATTATATTCCAATGATTATCCTTGCTTTCGTACTACGGGAGTTTTGGGTCATCACAATGGCCGCGTAAAACGATGGACCTAAGGGTGTGTTACTCAGAATTAATTAGCTAATTAAAGTTTAGTTAAAAAAGTGATTATTCATATTTTAATTATTAATAATTATATAACGACAGGGCTATCTCCAAACCAGGAAAAGAAAAAAAACAAACTTTGGGATCGTCCTGGGGTGCTCATCTGACCTTAAACAGAAGGAAATGTTTAATTGGAGCCTTTATTTTAGAAATGCAATTAGTTGCATTTAACTTAATTTAAGGAATATAATTACATAAAAAACATTAACTTATATCGTTAATAACTTTTGATCCCGTTAACAGAATTGGACAAACCAAGTTGCGTTACGATCATATCGACAAATGGAACGGTATGGAATTGTTTTGGACATCACAAGACACAACTTGAATTTACAGTTAAATTAAACGGCTGTTTAATTTCACTGTAACCGAACCATTCCGACGGTAAATTAAATCAAGGTGAGTTAAACTCACTCGGTTCTTCCCACTTATATTCATATAAGTTGGGTTTATTTGTTTCTGTGACGCCCCAGAATTTCCGACCAGTAAAAACTTAAAACTTTCCAATTCAAAACACTCTTACATAATTTATAATAATTTTACAAATTATTTCCATATTTTAAAACATTAAAAATGGCTATTTATGGTTACGGTCGATAACTGCACTTACAACGTCCTTTCCAATACAGTTTGAAACATAACTTGAAAATTGTACCCCGAAATTAAAATCTGCTTTCACTCATTTGAAAGATTTTGTTAATATTAATCAAACGCTCTTCGTTAGGTGAAAATCCGATTTAGATTCCATAAGTTATAAGCATTCAAAGTTTATAACTCAAATACACAAATTGCCATTTTATGATAGCTCTATTTTAGCCGAAATAAAAATTATCCTCTGCTGGCTGCATTCAAATTACCTTTGATAACCATTATATACTTATATAAACCCTCTAAATTATTTTGGGTTTAAAATTCAACTTTTTTTCTTTTCTTGATAAAACAACAATATAGCTTAAATGAGAAAATATGAAAGAGGCATCAACCCAAGATGTAAAATCAATAATAAAAATATATATTAATAAAGCAGCTGCATCACTACCCCCATGTGACTGCCTACGTACCTTTAGCTAGTTGGGTAAGCAATTAGGTACAGGATCAAGCCAACGTAGTTCTTCTTTATACAAAACATTTAAAATCATTATTTACTTTCAAAATACTCATTACATCATGTAGAGATTCTAAAATGTAATCTTAAATTACTTTTATTAAATAAAATTTTAAATTAAACTCAAAAATATCAAATTAAATTTTGAATTAACCATCTCGTACGTCGGATCAGTTAGGGATAGTAAGGGAGAGCAGGATACTATATTTTCCAAACCCAAGCCTAGACACTATCCTCTCTGTTACCCTAGAACGTTCTAGTCTTTAATTTAGAAAAACATCTATATATCTCTTATAGAATATCATTTCAAAAGATAAACATCTTTTATTTTAAATGCTGATCATCTTCATTATGCAAAAACTCCTTCATTCTCAATCCGTCTTTATATCATTCTAATAAGTCTTACTCAATCATAGATATCCTCAAATGTCACACCAAATGTTACATCAAATAGTTGTTATTATTATATATCATATCAAATGCCACACCATATGTCACGTCAAACATTTATTATTTTTATATGTCAAATCAAATGTCACATCAAACATTTATTATTATATGTCAAATCAAATGTCACATCAAATGTTATATCAAATGTCACATCAGATGTCACATCAAATGCCACATTAAATGTCACATCATTAAATGTCACATCAGATGTTGCATCAAGTGTCACATAAAATTTGAGAGGATTTGGAGCAGTTTATCATGGTTTTATACTCAAATCATCTATTATAGTGTTTTGGTTATGCTATGAAAAGTTCTGGGTAGTTTATAGTAGTTTTAAACTCAAAACTGTTATTACAACGTTTTTGTCATGCTATGAAAAGTTACGTTTGTTTTAAAGTACTTCACAGTCAAATCATCAAAAGACAATACTTCCAGAAATGCTATGACAAGTTATAGGTGGTTTATAATGATTTTAGACTAAAAACAGCTTACTATAGCGTTTCTACGATGTTATGAAAAGTTTTGAGTAGCTTTAATATGCTTTACAAATAACTCAGAGAAAAGATAGCATTTTAAAATGCTACTAAAAGTTCCAAAACTCAGATTTTCAGCCAGTTTTTGGTTCAAAATGAATGACGCTATTCCTTTATGATAAATATAGTTTTTGGCACCAAATCTTCAACCGTAAGAAGTCCTCTTTGTCTGCTTAATTATCATCAAATGAAAACCTCAAAATCTATTATCAATTAAATATATAAAATTCAACATCGTGAGGCATTTTTAACCTGTCCATTTCAGGCTGATTTTTACCTGAACTTGCATCTAGTTTTAGGTATGAAAAGGGCCGAACTAGAAAAAAGTGGATGAGGTCAAAGTTGTAGCCCTTTGAATTAGCTTTCCAAATTGATATAGAAGTCGAAATTTTATTAAGAATTGCAAAAGTTATGCCAAAAATACCGAACTTCATTTTCAGGGTTTCAAGTCCAGTCATTCATTCATAAACTTCTCAACTTTTCTTCAAAGTATGAAATGAATACGAAAACTTAAATAAATTTTCTCACCTTGTACTTATGCCTTGATCTTGTATTTATTCTCTAGGCTTCCCCCAAACTTCTACTCTTTATCTTACTTTTGTTTTTCATTTGAGAATGCATGAAAAAGAATGAATCTTTCCACCCTTTATATAGTAGTTTTCAAGGTTAGTTTGGTAATTTGGTTTTGGACACTTGTCCTCCTTATCTTCATGCATTCTTTAAGATGAAGACACATATCTACTTAGGTGTATTTAGATGTTTCTACACATGGACACCTAATGGGTGTATGTGTCTTAACCTTATTTATTTACAAGACATGCGTTCCTTTCATTTGGTGACACGTGTCCATATCATTTTAAGTTATTTTTCATATTGTAGAACATGTACACATATACCATTTGTATGTTACTTCTATGATATGTACATACACATATATGTGATCTTCTAATGTTCCTACATGCACATGATATTCCAACAACTTTTAACAAGCAAAACCTCGTTTATCGATAAAACTATTTTCGGTCATATTATCGATTTTTCTTCGAACTACTTATCTTTGTAAACAAAAACTCAACAATATGTTTTCTCCTTATTAATTATTATTTATAAAGGGATTTAATCAAGGTTATGACACCATTAAATCCAAGTTTTAAATATTTAAATAACCTCGATATTTGGATATTTACTGCTCGAAGTTTTAGGTAATTACATTCTTTCCCCCCTTAAAAGGAATTTTGTCCCCGAAATTCTATGCTATACTTAATCAAAAGAATGACAATAGTTCCACACATAAAACTCTAAGTATTTTTTTCTTGAAAGGATACCTTTAAAATATTTTCATAAATTGAAATTCTAAAACATACCTGAACCTTTCAATTTGTGACCAACATTCCATCAAATCTGCAAGCTATTATTTGATCAGGCACATCGTAGTTTCTTTTTATGTCCAAATTCAGGATTATGTTCTTTGCAATCCACATCGATACCCAGCCTCCTCTATTTGTGTGGTACCCATCGAAATGTACCAAAGATTCATCATGCTTCGGCTCATTTGACTCATCATCATCAAGTAAGGATGTATTCTCCATATTGCGGTACTCATCAAAACGTACCAGAGAGTAATCTAGACATCTCATGTAATATCTTCAAAACATGATTATATTCATCAAAGTCAACTCATCAATTATGTTGTAATCTCTTTGTTACAGTACCCATCAAAATGTACCAGAGAGTAATATTTTCGAAATAGTCTCTAATCAATATTTTTTAATTAAGTCAAGTGAGTTCTTTTTTTTCTTTTGTTAAAACTAGGATCATATTCATCAAAGTGGATCCACACTCAATTTAGGATATTTTATCGTATTGCGGCTGGCATCCCGTCATCAAATAGGATGTACTCTACTCGGCTCGACACCAACATAGAGTTATAGTTGCACTATCCAAGATCTATTGTCTTATGCCGGCATCCCACCATCAAATAGGATGTACTCTACTCGGCTCGATACCAACATAGAGTAATAGTGCACTACCCAAGATCTATTGTCTTGTACCACACATCGTCATCGTCACCCGAAGGTATACATCATTGATGAAATAATCCATAAAAATCTTTAGTAAGTTTAAACAAAGTATACTCTCAAAACACTTTTATACTTTGTAATCATTACTTCCACATAGATAACCATTTCATTTTGGAAAATACACTCTCCCAACTTCGAAAATCATCTTAAGTATAAACCCCCTTTTTTGTCAAACACATAGTCAGTTTGCAACAATGTTTTGAGATAGAAAACTTCCAAAATTTAAAATGTGTATGATGTAAGTATTCTCGATAATTAATCTTGCTTCCCACAAGATTAACTTCGACTAAACCCAAATCAAGGAATCAATAGTTATGACTGAATTGCTGAGAGATGTTTTAGCAGCATTAAGCTAACATCATCAGTGCTAAACAACTCTGATATCAAATTACAAAATGATATGATTATTTAAATAAAATTTCTTACCTTGGTTTTGCATGAATGCAGTATTCAATATACTCCTTTTGATCTTCCTCATCTTTGCTTGCCCAAGCTCATTTAATTCCTATCTTGGCACAATGTTATCCCACATTCCTTTTAAGTCACTCCATTGCATTGATTTCATGCGACCACATACCTTCCTTTATAATCCACTTCATTCCTTCGCTGTGCTTTATAACTAATCATATGCACTTACAAACTCGTTCTCTTTATGTGGTGCTTGAAAATGAATCAACATATTATTAGTATAAACACTAAACAAAAGATAAACACAAAAAATAAATATTACTCCTAACCCTGGTCAGAGGAATGGTGTCTTACCCTATTCAGTTATATTGATCAAATTAAGGTAACTTCATTTCAAAAAATTAGGATGATTTTCTAATCATATGTGAAATTTTATTTAGGCACTTAACCTAAGCTTTGATACCACTTTGTGACGTCCCGGAATTTCCGACCAGTAAAAACTTAAAACTTTCAAATTCAAAACACTCTTACATAATTTATAATAATTTTACAAATTATTTCCATATTTAAAAAAAATTAAAAATGGCTATTTATGGTTACGGTTGATAACTGCACTTACGACGTCCTTTACCAATACAGTTTGAAACATAACTTGAAAATTATACCCTGAAATTAAAATCTACTTTCACTCATTTGAAAGCTTTTGTCAGTATTAATCAA
Source organism: Allium sativum (assembly GCA_030737875.1). Lineage (NCBI taxonomy): Eukaryota > Viridiplantae > Streptophyta > Magnoliopsida > Asparagales > Amaryllidaceae > Allium > Allium sativum. The sequence goes on along the minus strand of CM060909.1, from coordinate 315,547,193 downwards.
ACGCTCTTCGTTTGGTGAAAATCCGATTTAAATTCCAAAAGTTATGAGCATTAAAAGTTTATAACTCAAATACACAAATTGCCATTTTATGATAGCTCTATTTTAACCGAAATAAAAATTATCCTCTGCTGGCTGCATTCAAAATACCTTTGATAACCATTATATACTTATATAAACCCTCTAAATTATTTTGGGTTTAAAATTCAACTTTATTTATTTTCTTGATGAAACAACAATATAGCTTAAATGATAAAATATGAAAGATGCATCAACCCAAGATGTAAAATCAATAATAAACAAAAATATTTTTTTATTAATAAAGCAGCTGCATCACTACCCCCATGTGACTGCCCACGTACCTTTAGCTAATTGGGTAAGCAATTAGGTACAGGATCAAGCCAACGTAGTTCTTCTTTATACAAAACATTTAAAATCATTATTTAGTTTCAAAATACTCATTACATCATGTAGAGATTCTCAAAAGTAGTCTTGAATTACTTTTATTAAATAAAATTTTAAATTAAACTCAAATAATATCAAATTGAATTTTGAATTAACCGCCTCGTTCGTAGTATCAGTTAGGGATAGCCAGGGAGAGCAGGAAACTATATTTTCCAAACCCAAGCCTAGACACTATCCTCTTTGTTACCCTAGAACGTTCCAGTCTTTTATTTTGAAAAACATCTATATATCTCTTATAGAACATCCTTTCAAAAGTTAAACATCTTTTATTTTAAATGCTGATCATCTTCATTATGCAAAAACTCCTTCATTCTCAATTCTCAAACCGCTTTTATGTCTCTCTAATAAGTCTTACTCAATCATAAATATCTTCAAATGTCACACCAAATGATACATCAAATATTTATTATTATTATATGTCATATCAAATGTCACATCATATGTCACATAAGACATTTATTATTTTTATATGTCAAATCAAATGTCACATCAAACATTTGTTATTATATATCAAATCAAATGTCACATCAAACATTTATTATTATATGTTATATCAAATGTCACATCAGAAGCCACATCAAATGCCACATCAAATTTCACATCATTAAATGTCACATCAAATGTCAAATTAAATGTCGCATCAGATGTCACATCAAATGTCGCATCAAGTGTCACATAAAATTTGAGAGGATTTGGAGTACTTTATCATGGTTTTATACTCAAAACATCTATTATAGTGTTTCGGTTACGCTATGAAAAGTTCTGGGTAGTTTATAGTAGTTTTGATCTCAAAACTGTTATTACAACGTTTTTGTCATGCTATGAAAAGTTATATTTGTTTTAAAGTACTTCACAGTCAAATCATCAAAAGACAACACTTCCAGAAATGCTATGACAAGTTCTAGGTGGTTTATAATGATTTTAGACTAAAACCAACTTACTATAGCGTTTCTACGATGCTATGAAAAGTTTTGAGTAGCTTTAATATGCTTTACAAATAACTCAGAGAAAAGATCGCATTTTAAAATGCTACTAAAAGTTCCAAAACTCAGATTTTCGGCCAGTTTTTGGATCAAAATGAATGACGCTATTTCTTTATGATAAATAAAGTTTTTGGCTCCAAATCTTCAACAGTAAGAAGCCCTCTTTGTCTGCTTAATTATCATCAAATGAAAACCTCAAAATCTATTATCAATTAAATATATAAAATTCAACATCGTGAGGCATTTTTAACCTGTCCATTTCAGGCTGATTTTTACTTGAACTTGCATCCAGTTTTTAGGTATGAAAATGGCCGAATTAGAAAAAAGTGGACAAGGTCAAAGTTGTATCCCATTAAATTAGCTTTCCAAATTGATATAGAAGTCGAAATTTCATTAAGGATTGCAAAAGTTATGCCGAAAATACCGAACTTCATTTTCAGGGTTTCAAGTCCAGTCATTCATTCATAAACTTCTCAACTCTTCTTCAAAGTATGACATGAATACGAAAACTTAAATAATTTTTCTTACCTTGTACTTGTGCATTGATCTTGTATTTATTCTCTAGGCATCTCTCAAACTTCTACTCTTTATCTTACTTTTGTTTTTCATTTGAGAATGCATGAAAAAGAATGAATCTTCCCACCTTTTATATAGTAATTTTCAAGGTTAGTTTGGTAATTTGGTTTTGGACACTTGTCCTTCTTATCTTCATGCATGTTTTAGGATGAAGGCACATGTCTACTTAGGTGTCTTTAGATGTTTCTACACATGGAAACCTAATGGGTGTATGTGTCTTAACCTTATTTATTTACAAGACATGCGTTCCTTTCATTTGGTGACACGTGTCCCTATCATTTTAAGTTAATTTTCATATTGTAGAACATGTACACATATACCATTTGTATGTTACTTCTATGATATGTACATACACATATATATGATCTTCTAATGTTACTACATGCACATGATATTCCAACAACATCTAATAAGCAAAACCTCGTTTATTGATAAAACTGTTTTTGGTCACATTATCGATTTTTCTTCAAACTACTTATCTTTGTAAACAAAAACTCAACAATATGTTTTCTACTTATTAATTATTATTTATAAAGGGATTTAATCAAGGTTATGACACCATTAAATCCAAGTTTTAAATATATAAATAACCTCAATATTTGGATATTTACTGCTCGAAGTTTTAGGTTGTTGCATTTTGTCTGTTATGGTTGATTTTATTGGATGATTATTGAATTGTACATTCATATATTGACTGAACAATTAAGTTAAATGTCCATTTAACTTAATTAAAGTAAAATCATTATTTCTAACGAATGAATCCAATTGAGGTAACTTACCTCAGTTGTTACGTTTATAATAATATAAACATTATAAATAAATAATTGGATGCTTGAATTGCTGTTATTGGCTGATTATTGACTATTACCGTCCATTATTGACTGTTATTATTAAACTTTTTATTTCATCTGATTAGATGGAAAATGAATAATTATTTAGCCACATTGAACTGAATTATTCGAATTGAGATAACCCATTGTTTTGCAGGAAATAACAGGTTGGAGGAATCTAACAAGATTCCTCATTTATATTGATAACATTTACCAATGTGTTTGATTATGATTATAATATGTGAAATGGTATAATATTTTATGGGTTTGGTACTATAGTAGACATTTGCCACTTTAGTACCATCAAATAAAGAAAAGATTTGAAATTGATATCAAATCAATTTCGAAGGATTTCAAAGATTTTTATATATATATATATATATATATATATGAATTTGAAATACGGTTTTGATCATAAAGATAAATAACAAAAACTAATTTACTGGTTTTATAATTATTTAAATTTATTAATAAAGATATAAGATATTATTAAAAGAATAGTTAAATGATATAAACTTATCATGTTTGTTATTAAAATGCATAAAATGGTATGTAACTGCCTTAACGGCCGTAAAGGAAATTTAAATTGATTTCAAAATTATTGAAATGGAATAATTGATTCTGGATTTATGAGAATATATAAAAGAGAATGAGAAGTGATATTTTTGTTATAAATGATCGTTTTAAACAAACATTGTTTTAAATATATAAGAAATGTGATTGAATAACATTTCGTGAATAAGACTAACAAATTAACAGAATTGGAAATGAATATAAGTTGGAAAATGGGATTTTAGGTTTTTAAATGAAATCGGAATTGAAAACATGAATATGGATTGATAAATAAGATTGAGATTTTTAAATAGAATTTGGTTTGAAACGACAAATAGGGATTTATAATTGGATTTATGCCTGATAGCTGAAACAGATTGTGTAATCAAGATTTTCCAAATATAGTATAACTTGATATACGAATATGAGTTGATTTATATGTGAAAGAGTGATAAAATAAATTCCAAGTATAACGGAGTTGGATAAGTATAAATTGAGAAGTTGAGAAATGATGTGAATTGGCTAAGATAAGTTTATTCCGAGGTTCGGAATGTTGTACTCCGAAGATCGGAATGTTTATTGAGTTGATATATTTAATCCGAAGCTCGGAATGTGATATTCCGAAGTTTGGAATGTAAATCGAAGGTGAGAGCCGAGAAATGAAATTGAATTATAAGTCGTCGCTAATGAATTGCAAATGGAATTCGTAATGAAGTTTAAGTTTTGGAAAAGCGAATTTGTAACATTTGTTACAAACGATAAATTAAACTATTTGGTAAATAAAATGAAGATCTTTTTAAAGAATCGTTATACGAGTTGTTAGTAATGAATTGAAAAGGGTTGATAAATGGAAGTAACGGGATTTGGAAATATAATCGGTAACATTTCATACAGAAGTTAAGTTAAATTATTTTGATTAATAAAATACAAGTTCTGTAAAAGAAAAGAAATTAAGGTTTAAAAAGGAGTTCATATAAGAATGTGAAGATATTTATATAAGATTTGTAAAGAATATTTATATATGATTTTAAATCAATAAATAGTGATTATGGCGAATGTTGGGAAAATATATTAATAAAGAGATATCGGGGAATTTTTTTTAAGGATTCGAATTATAATTGAATCAAGACACGCGCATTATACTGTACAAGTTTTAAGGAATGGATCAAGTCATAAATCAGAGATTACTTAATCAATTAAGCAAACGTGTTTGAGTTTTAAATAGACGGATGTGTTAATAAACTAATATCTATTCTAAAGATAGGAATGTTGTTGGTCAAGGTCTGAGAGGTAAATAGAATACCACAACTCGAGTGACTTCATGATTATCCAAGGATGGAATTAGTTTATAAAAGAGAGGAGTTAAGTGAAATATAAGCTATGATTTCTGTGAATGATTTTATAAACTGTATTAGAAAAGTTATAAGCTGAATGAATGGTTTTAAGAATATTCTTATTCGATAATAAGAAGTATAAGCTATATTCCAAATATTGGAAGACATTGAGAATTTAATTAACAGACGGTTAATTAAAGAGGCTAAATGATGCTGGGTACTGAACTAGTGGATTCAATTTATTTTTATGGATGCATGGTTGTTTATTGAAGTTTATTTGATAGTTAAATAACCAACTATCAAATCTGGCCTATACGCTTGTTGGTACGGAAAGACCGGGATCGAATTTATATTTAAAAATCATTCTGACCAATAAATATGTGAAGATATCAGAAGATAATCGAGATGGAGTATTGAAGACCATAGATCCTTCATAAATGGAAGAACTCTTAATAATCTCTGGTTTAGCGGCCATGGATAAACTGTGGTTTTTTCGTGGTTGAAATCTACGGATTGCATGGACTTCTCGGTACTGATCTATAGGGTGATTCCTAGGATGTGGTAGGAGCATGCCTTCGGTTCATCCTGTTCCTGGTTGACTTGTATGGATGAATGTCTGAAAGAGTATTTCCAATGGGGTCACGCACGTTGATTTCTTCAAACACATCATAGTTGGGTAGCTCCTAACGAGGGTATTTTTGTACACATCAATTAGTGATATCCAGCGGATCTGACAATGTGGCATTCAAAGTGAATAGTGGTCAGATTTTCTAAAAATAATAATAAAGGTAAATGAATAAATAAATAAATTATGACCTTAAGCCTCATCAACCGGGAATGGCATAAAAACGGGTATGTCGCATGGCAATGTGGATCACACCCATCAAAAGGGTATATCATTATCTGATCTGGTGAAATCAAGTGCCTTTGGTTGTCCCCTTTTATTTCTATATGTATGTATGCTATCAGTTCATTTGGGTGGCCCCCAACTGTGGTAATGATATATTTGGTACTCTCAAGAGAAAGTGAGGGGCCAGTCATGTTTAGCCTGGGTTGCAAGATGTTTTTGTTGAACCCAGTGTATTCATATCCAGAGGTACATTGTCAGAAAGGTGGTCACATACCAAAGTATTCTTATCCAGAGGTACATTGTAGGAGAATGGCATTTATTTCTTGTCTTGCTATTATGGGTAGATTAAACACTAAAGACAAAATTGCTCACTTTGGCAATGTGTCAAACATCTTATGTCCGTTATGTGAAGATTACCTTGAATCTGTAAAGCATCTGTTTTTTGATTGTGATTATTCATCTTTTATATGGATGTCTATAAAGCAGAAATTATCAGCATCTTTTCCTATTCAAGATAGCATTATAGAGGAAGCAAGATCCATTCATCTTAATTTCAAAACTCATGACCAGATTCGTGATGTTGCATGTGGATCATTTACAACTACAATTTATTCTATATGGAAGGAAAGAAACTTGAGAATTTTTCAAAACAAGAAAATTATGGCTACTGATAAGCTGGTTTAAATTGAGTGAGATGTTAAGTACCTGGTCAGAAACAATGGAAGCAAAACTATTCGTAATTTGAGAAATTCTGCTTTTCTTGAACGTTGAGGGATTGAGTTATGTGATACTGGTTAATCGAGGAGACTATGCAGCTGTTTTGTAGACGAAGGTTTGGAATGATGGGCCTAGTTATTGGGCCATGAAGGGGGTTTCTTTTTAATTTTTGTTTGGGTTTTCAGATTGTATCGAGACTCGTATGTTTTGTATTTCTATTTGTTTGATGTTCACCAACTTTATATGTGCTCTTTTTCCCTATAAGGTACCCATCTAGATTAGGGGGATTACAGGGTTTTAGCGAGGCATATAAAGGAGGTTTTTATTGGTATTAGCAATAAAGAGTACCAATTTACATAAAAAAAAGGTGGTCCCATACCTTGCCAGGAAATCCATTCTCCAATAAGTGCCCATGGTTTTGATTGTATACTATATATGTGGAGCATGAGATGCAAGCGTTCTGCTAGATTGATATTTATTTGTATTTAGACAATATTATAATATCAGTAAAGATATCGATTTCAAAAATGTTTTGGGTTGTCATAAGGTAAAAACCGTCCATATTTATGTGTGGATTTGATCCTACAATTATCTTTTTCTTTCAAAAGAATTTTTGACTTTAAAAATCAAGTTGTGTGATACCTATCAACTTAGTGTGTTTTTCTTACTCTGGTTCACCAGATTGACCCGTCGTTTGTAATGCTCCGGTTAGACCGGGTTGTATAGGTTCAGGTTATCGGGTACTATGAAGAGATAAGTCGGAAGAGCTCCAATGTATAATATTATATATATTCCATTGTGTGATTGTATATGAGGACAGATTATTATAACTATCTAGATGTGTGATGTACTCTGATGATTGTAAGTTTTTATTTCAAGCTCTCATTAAAGGTTTATTTTTATATTATATTTTGTTCCCCTACGATGTGGGAATCTGTGTTGTGTTAGTTCTTCTTCTTTAATTCTAATATTTCTCTTTTTCTTATGTCATCCTCTAATTTCTTTCTATTAACGATCCAGTGTTTTTGATGCTTGAATAGTCGACATGGCATTTTGTGTTGATTTTCGGGGTCGAAAACCCTTGGTTCGTTACAGTGGTATCAGAGCTATTGGTTTAGTAATAACCTCGGCTCTATGGTGTAAATCGATAGAGATGGGGTTAGTAATACCCTAGATTGAGTTGAGTGTGTATGTGTGTGTGTATGAGAGCGTATTTGTATATTTTATATACAAATGTTTTGTATTGTGTTGTTTGATCGGTTCAAGTGTTGAAAGGCATTGAACTGTCAATGGATACAATATTGTTTTGTAAAGAGGGTAATTGAAATATATTTTTTGAAACTATATTTTGTATAGAACAGAAGTAATTTATTAAATTATTGAGATATTGATTTGTGATTTTGATTGACTTGAATGGAATTCAACTTAGATTAAAAGTTTGAATTGGAACTTAACCTGGTTAAGTGAAATTATATATTGGAACTAAATTAAAATAAATTGGAATTTGGAATTTAGTGAATATAATGAATAAAATTCAATCGAATATTAATTGATGTTAAAGTATGGGAAACCAAAGTGAATATTCAATTGAAGGTAAATTAAATCGATTTAATTGAGATGGTTGTGTGTTTGATTGGTTTTGATTGTGTATTAGATTGGTTGAATATAATTCATTAACGAATTAAAATAGAGTTGAATAAATTGAAAATTATACTTCAGAATAGTAAACTGGGATGAAACTGCCTGTGAATTGAAATTAATGATTTAAACCCTGTATTTGAAAACGAATTGATTCTTTATGTTTGATTTTGGAATTGTTTTAGTTATATACATTGATTTATGAAATATAAATTAAGAATTTCGTATATCTGTTACTTATATGGTGAACTGAGTTAAGTACAAGTACCAAAAGGCTAGAAGACTGATTTTGATTGAGTATATCACGATAAATTGAGCAAGTATGGTTAATAGCGCTGGTAAAAGGTACGTCTACATGAAAATATAAAATTTTGGGTTCTGGTTTTTGTTTTCCGATCGGATAGGTCGATGTATATATATTATTTATTCCTGCAATATCGCAGATGTCACTCTGTGTAGGGGAGGCTCTCCCGAATTTTTCTAGGAATTTAAAGTGTTAGAAATTCTTTTTTCGATATTTTTGAAAATATATATTAGCGATATTAAAAGGGTTTTTGATTTATAATAAATTGAATTTTGGAAATTAGTGGGTTTGTAACATCTTTTTACCTTAGTAATTTCGGGGACGAAATTCTTTTAAGGGGGGAAGAATGTAATGTCCCGTATTTTTGGTAGCAAAATATTTTATTCAATTCTTGTTTTAAATATTATATTTGGAATATTAATGGATTTCAATATTGATTTCGTTTACTTAAAATGAAGTTTTAACATTAATTTATATTTAATATAAAACAAGCTCGAAATGGTGCGGTAGTTCGTAATATTGAGTTTTGAACTTCAATTGAATATACAGAATCCATTTTAAGTCGGATTTCTGTGAAATAAGAAATGTTGGATTCTTGTTGATTATACTTTTCATATGGAAGAGAAAAATCCAGATTTCGTATTACAGATTGTTAGTTATGTCCAAGTCAAAATTTAAAATAGTCGCTATGGAAATCATTATTAAAATATAACGTTTATTAATTATTATAAAAGGGTTTTAATATAATTTATATACCGTTTTAACTCGAAATTGATGATATCGAGTTGTATAATTTATATTTAAAGTTAATGATATTTCCAGTTGGGTATTTATAATAATAAAAATTTATTATTATTTTATTTGATTATTCTGGAATTTAATAATATTTTATTTATATTATTATAGGCCTTTAAAATAGCGATTTTGCAAACGGGTTTAGTTTTCGATGAAATTAGATTCATTAGAACTGTAATGTTAAATTATTGTACAGTATTAAAATACGTGGCAAAACCGATGTCGTATGCGACAAACGGTAGCCATAAACGCCCAGCCATTATATATATCATGCAATTAAATTAATTTAATTTATTAAAGAGATATTTGAGTTTAACTTGAGAAGACGATTGAATTAAGCCACAAAACCTGTTCCATTGAATTTGTATCAATGATTAGAGTCAGGATAGGTATATTGTTTGTTATTTTTGAAGACCGGGTAATTTGGTGTCCAAAATAGCATTATGGTGCATATAGAAATAGCGTACCGGGAAACAGTCTCGGAATGCCACGAAACAGGTGCCATTGGGTTCGTATTAATTAATTATTTTAAGATTTCAATTTTCGAGTCATTCGGACTTACCGTTTGATCGTGGCAATGATAAATGCCTTTATCGTTTATATTAATTTGGTCAATTTAGACAGGGGTAACTCTAAATGAATAAACAATTGGCCAAACAAACTCCAAATTTAACAAAACAAATTTCATTGGACCCGTTAGGAAAAGGTCTAGTAGAATGTCAAGGCTTCAATTTTTTTTTGATTTTTTTTAATTTTAGAAATTTTAAACGCTTGATTTTTCATCGATAATTATAAAGGACTTTTCACAAACGACCTCGGAATTCGACGAAACATGTCCCATTGGGTCCGGAATATTTTTTATGTTAGGTTTACATTTGTTTTGTCAAAAACGAAGGTCGTATAAGATGTTTTTTTTTTTGCAAAAAGCTCACGGAATGAGTTAGTTATAATAAAATAATACTAAATTGGTCCATTCTCACTATATATACACCAACATATCTCTTATACCCTAAGTCAAAGAAGAATGCGCGGTCAACATTGATGAGCCGCCACCATACATTATTAACGGACATAAACCCTTGATTTTAATTGCCTCAATTCTTCAAATCTGATAATTAATTCAAACTCTTTCCAAAAGCAAACTTGTAAAGTTCGACAACGTCGATAATATGACCGGTCATGGTCCTCTCAGATGAAGTAGTCTGGCCGGAATTTGAAGCTAAAGCGTGGATGGTAGAAGAAGGATTGATGGCGCAGGAAAGCACTGGCATTTTCGAGCTCGCTGGCGAGGGCGGATCAAGCTGGGGTGCGCCTCTCGGCGATCTCTGATGATGTCCAGATGGATGCCAGGTGGTACGGTGGTATGGAAATCAAATCATATGTGGTTTTCATTCTCATCTTGGCACCGCGTTTGGTTAGAACAAATATGGGAGGAGCAAACAAACTAACTGGACCAACCTTCTTCAATGTAATTGATGTTAATAAAGTTATAATTAAATGTTAACTAGTTTTAATTATAACGTTTTCTATAGGTACCGAGAACCATGGCCGTGTAAAACGATGGAGCTAAGGGTGTGTTACTCAGAATTAATTAACTAATTAAAGTTTAATTAAAAAGTGATTATTCATATTTTAATTATTAATTATTATATAATGACAGGGTTGTCTCCAAACCAGGAAATGAAAAAAAAAACTTTGGGATCGTCCTGGGGTGCTCATCTGACCTTAAACAGAAGGAAAAATTTAATTGGAGCCTTTATTTTAGAAACGTAAATAGTTACATTTAACTTAATTTGAGGAATATAATTATATTAAAAAAAGCACTAACTTATATCCTTAATAACTTTTAATCCCGTGAACAGAATTGGACAAACCAAGTTGTGTTTCGATCGTATCGACGAATGGAACAAGATGGAACTATTTTGGACAACACAGGACACAGCTGGAATTTACAGTTAAATTAAACGGCTGTTTAATTTCACTGTAATTGAACCGTTTCGACGGTAAATTAAATCAAGGTGAGTTAAACACACACAGTTCTTCCCACTTATATTATATAAGTTGGGTTTATTTGTTTGTGTGTTATGGATGAATTTATTGGATGATTATTGAATTATACATTCATATATTGACTGAACAGTTAAGTTAAACGTTCGTTTAACTTAATTAAAATAAAATAATTATTTTTAACGTTTGAATCCAATTGAGGTAACTTACCTCAGTAGTTACGTTTATAATAATATAAACATTATAAATAAATAAATAATTGGATGCTTGAATTGTTGTTATTTGTTGATTATTGATTGTTCCCATCCATTATTGACTGTTATTATTAAACTTTGTATTTCATCTGATTAGATGAGAAATGAATAATTATTTAGCCACATTTAACTGAATTATTTGAATTGAGACAACCCATTGTTTTATATGAAATAACAGGTTGGGGGAATCCAACAAGATTCCTCATTTATATTGATAACGTTTATCAATGTGTTTGATTATGATTATAAAATGCGAAATGGTTTAATATTTCACGGGTTTGGCACTATAGTAGACATTTGTCTCTTTGGTACTGCCAAATAAAGAAAAGATTTGAAATTGATATCAAATCAATTTCGAACGATTTCGAAGATTTAAATATATCTATATATGAATTTGAAATACGGTTTTGATCATAAAGATAAATATCAAAGATTAATTTACTGGTTTTATAATTATTTAAATTTATTAATAAAGATATAAGATATTATTAAAAGAATAGTTAAACGATATAAACTTATCGTATTTGTTATTAAAATGTGTAAAATGGTATGTAAAGGCCTTAACGGTCGTAAAGGAAATTTAAATTGATTTCAAAATTTTGAAATGGAATAATTGAATCGTGGATTAACGAGAATATATAAAAGAGAATGAGAAGTGATATTTTTGTTATAAATGATAGTTTAAACAAACGTTGTTTTAAATATATATAAAATGAAATTGAATAACATTTCACGAATAAGACTAATGAATTAACAGAATTGGAAACGAGTATTAATTTGAAAATAGGATTTTAGGTTTTTAAATGAAATCGGATTTGAAAATATGAATATGGATTGATAAATAAGATTGAAATTTTTAAATAGAATTTGGTTTGAAACGACAAATAGGAATTTATAATTGGATTTAAGCCCGATAGCTGAAACAGATTGTGAAATCAAGATTTTCCAAATATAGTATAACTTGATATATGAATATGAGTTTATTTATACGTGAAAGAGTGATAAAATAAACTCCAAGTATAACGGAGTTGGATAAGTATAAATTGAGAAGTTGAGAAGTGATGTGAATTGGCTAAGATAAGTTTATTCTAAGGTTCGGAATGTTGTATTTGGAAGATCGGAATGTTTATTAAGTTGATATATTTATTACGAAGTTTGGAATGTGCTATTCCGAACTTCAGAATGTAAATCGAAGGTGAGAGCCGAGAAATGAAATCGAATTATAAGTCGTCGCTAAAGAATTGCAAATGGAATTTGTAATGAAGTGTAACAGCACGCCATTTTGACCGCCCTGAATCGGTGCTTAAACCGGATCGAGGCGTTCAACATGACGGACTGTTATTGGCTTACAGTGTTTAAAAATTGAATTTAACACAGAATCACAGAGTGAAATATTTACAGCGGAATAAACTTTTATATAAATAACAAAATTTACATGATTTTGTAGAGCGGAAATTAAAATAAGAGGTACATAGATCCTTTAAACAAATTTACGATTTTGTCGAGCTTAGTGCGTGTGTGACCCTTCACGTTCTTCTCCTTTTTGCGAGCTGAAATATTAATCCTGAAACACTAAGCTGCTACAGATACTTCTTTATGTTATATGTTGTAAACCCATGTTTTTCCATCATGTTAACCAGTGAAAAGTAAACTGATATTATCTCTTTCTTTTGTCATGATGAATACATAGATAAAGCAAGCTCCAATAATCCAGAGACTGAATACATACATAAACATCTATCAGTTCTTTGTTTTGTGGAAGCATCTACGAAGGGAACACCGCAAAATTAAGGAAACGGTTTAACATGGCTAGAACAAAATAACAAAACCGTCGAGTCTAAGTTTCAAACATCAAGAACGGATCCTTCCTAGTAAGTTTATTTGTCGTTATTTACGGACATCATTTTAATTTATGTTATTATTATTATTTGACGCTAAAAGACAAACAAATACAAAATTAGTTTCTATAATAAGAAGTTACAAAAATTTGTACGTTCAATATGAATATGTCGAGAAACAGCATAAATTGCACATCAACGTTTATAAAAGGTTGTGTTCCATTACTTGAAAGGTTGTAACTAGATGCTTACTAATTTAGAACTTACAGGTACAAAGTATACATAACACTAGGCACGGATCCTCTTCCTTTGTTTCATAATAATTTTGCATGACAATATAAGATATCAGGAAATGCATGAAAGGGTAAATGATAAATCAAAATTTGCTACAACTACCGAGTAATAGAAAGAAAAGCAAGCACGTGGAATACACATTATTCATGGATGTTGGCTCCTACATATGAGTAGCATTAAAGCAACGTAATAAGGAAACAACCAGTTCTTATCTTAGTGAAAATTGGTAGTTTACGGTTTACATATTTGAAGGTTTTTCTATATATATATTTTTTTTTTTGCAAAGCTACATGTGCCATAGAGTTTAACACATTTCAAAAGTGTGTGCATACACTTCCTAAACTGAGCCTATTTACCAAGAGCTTTCTTCCCACTGGAAATACATGCAAAAACACAAAATTTAAAAGCAATTGTCAATCTTGAAAACACAATATTATCAAACTTTATGCATGTGTTTAAGATTGAATACACAATACTAATGTTTACTTTTGAAAGCTGTTCACTTTTTGAAATAACTTGCATTCTTGAAAATATCAACAGCTTTTGTACACAAGCAAAACTATGAAAACATTTACTGATTTGCATCAATATACAAATATTGTGACTTAACCCCAAGGACATCGAACAGTGTTAAACAAAATGAAAGGCAATATAACAAAACAAAATAAAATGGCCAAGGATGGACAAACCAAGAAAGTAGACATCATTCCTAAGGCAACTGAAAATGGGAGGAGTGCGTTAGATCTAACAGTGCCAAAGAAACATGGGGACATCATAGCATTCCCAGCAGTAGGAAGAATTCACGAAATGGGGAGGAAATTGTTTTCCCCGCTCTCCAGCAGTGGCACGAGCGACTTGGGGGGATTTTGAAATGGCGACGCTCGCCATTTCTAATTTGGAGCGGGGGGGAGAAACGGTTTTGAGAAAACCGTTTATACATTAAACGGTTTTCAGAAAACCGTATAATGTATAAACGGTTTTCAGAAAACCGTTTATAGTGTATGGTGCATTATTTAAATGCACATCCGTTTTCAATTTGTTTAAATTAGAGTTATGTTTAAATTAGAGTTATATTTAAATTCATTGATTTTTTTAGTTTGAAGTTTATTTTTAAATTTTTTTAAAACCCTTTATGTTTTATACGGTTTTATGAGAACCGTATAAAACATGGTTTTTTTTAAAAAAAAAAATCCTATTTTCGATGTTTTATTTTAATATGTCTGAATTATGTTGTAAATTTATGTAACTTAAAGTTTTCGAATTAATTTAAAACATGGATTTTAAAATAAATTTTGACATAAAATTAGTTTACAGCCAACTTAGAAATCTAAACCTAGGATACAACACGCTCGAAATAGCAACATAGACTGTGTCTACATCTCGGAACTTCCTTCTTCTTCCTGATATCGTTTCTGTTGAGCCCTGAATATACGATCTTTTTTTGCTATAGCATACTGAAAGTCGTGCTCCACTAACATTAAAAGTCGTGTTCCACTCACATTAAAAGTCGTGCTGGAAAGAAAGAGTCAAGAAGTTAAAGATTTGGGTCGTCCTCTTTTGAATTGTGAAAATAAAGTGTTAAGGCGTTTAAGGAGTTAAGGAGTTACGTACGGTTTGGGTCGTCCTCTTTTGAATTGTGAAAATAAAGTGTTAAGGCGTTTAAGGAAATACGTACGGTTTGGGTCGTCCACATCATATCTTTCCACTTTGTTAGTTGTCAGTTGGTATAACATACGCTAGATATTAACAACGATATCAACGACACTAATTCCACAAAGCTTTTGCGATACAACAGGTGTTCATTATAATATCACCAGCCAAACGTAGGATACAATAGAGAAATCTAAATACTAGCCAGTAAAATATAGGAAACTAGGAAATTCAGTACGCAAACACATTAATTGTTACGCTCATTCTGAAGAGATTCTAAAGAGGTTCGAAGTCGCCTATTCTCTTATTCTAACTCGTTGGTGTAAGAAATAGCCCTTGGAGGGAAACGATCGTCGATCCACTCGAAATAATTGCATCCGTTAGGCCATAGCGAGCATAAATGGATCCTACGACTAATATTCTCTCCGTCCGCGCGTACTACCACCTCCACCTCGTAACCACATTAGCAACAAACTGGATAGGAGTTAACCTCCTGCTCGTAAGGAGTCTGGTTAACTGAAACTCGTCGTATCTCCTGATGACGTACATCTTGAACAGGCGGAGGACGAGCTACATCCGGATTAGTCGGAGGACGAGGGACTGTAGCCGCTCGTAAGCGTTCTTCATTCCCAGTTTGGACTTGTTCATGACCTACATCAGGAACATGATTAATTGGTGGATGAATCGTCAGGTATGCCAACTCCGGGTAGTCTTGACGCAGGTCCTCGTAGTGCTGCTCTTGGTATTCGATATTCCAATCAATATCTGTTCTTGGACTTGAAGGCGGACGCTCAGGAAAGTTTTGATCATAATTCGAATCCATTGATGAGGGCCATGACCATGAAGACATGTTTTTCTGTTGATGTAAAATTTTGTTCCAGATAACTAAAACGTAGTAAACATAGGTATTTTTATAGGGGAAAATATCTGGAGTAAACATACATATGATTGAGAAACGTTAGACTAGTCAATGCACTAAGATGCTAGGAAAAGCACTAAACCGATATGACAAGTCAGTGGGCTCAGTGATAGGACAGGACGACCCAGTTATGCTTTTTAAGAGCAGCAAAGCTGTAGGGTACGAAAGGACAAGATATGACGAGTCAGTGGCAAAGACTGGAACAATGCAATATTGGAGCACTACAGAACTGTAACAAAGCACTAAAGTGGTAGGATAGGACGACCCAGTTATGTTTTTAGCAAAGAAAAAAAGTGATAGGATACGATAGGATAAGACATGACAAGTCAGTGGCAATAGACTTTAACGATGTAACCTGTAATAGTCGTTGTTTTTAGTTTATTGGTAATGTAATAGTCTTTAATGGTACTATAGTCGTTGTTGTAATAGTCGGTGTTGTAAACAACATAACAAATACACAAAACAAATACATTATATAATAAACAATATTCCATTACCATTAAACTACAACCATTACAAATCATACGCTAACAAACCATTACACTAACAAACTGTTACAGTAACAAACCATTACAATAACACCTACCAGCAGACATAACAATATTATAGTACCATTAAACTAACAAACCATTACACTTACAAACCATAAGATTAACATTAGCACCTAAAATGTCATATAAACAACCCTTCGATCTTCATTAAATATCCTCAATGCCTGGAATGTGAATCCCACTTCCTTTCTTCTTTCCCTTTCCCTTAAATAAAGACTTCACCTTGCTGACGAAACCACTGCTCTTTTGCTTCCCTTTGTCTAGACTCTTGCCCTTGCCTGCACATACATAAACACTTTGTTATATGTGAACTTTAATAAACTTAGAACTACATAAATATATATATGTGCACTAGTTACAAGTGCGTATGGAGTTAAATTAACAAGTACCCGGCACCGACGATGATGAGGTAGGATATCTAAACTTAACACCATACTGATTAAGAGTTACACCTTCCTGATCATCCTCCTCTTCTTCCTCGTCACTGTCCTCGTCACCTTCCTCGTCATCTTCCTCATCCCCTCCTCAACGTCCTCATCATCCTGCTCATCACCCTCATCATCTTCTTCCTCTTCCTCTTCCATCTGTACATGAGTTTTTCTTTTTTTCCTGCTTTTTGTTCGCCTCGCCCGATAAGACCCCAAATGCAACATTGGTTCCCTATAAACCTGCATGTTATGCGCAGTATTAAAAAACAAACACAATATCATAATACAAATAATACTAGGGATTGTATGTTCTGAGCAATACTAGAAAACAAACATGTTTAAAAAAAATTTGATAACTTACAAAATCGTCTGCAACTGTGTTAATCCTATCCAAGTTCTCTTCATAATACTTCGACTGTTCAAGGGCTAACTGCCGCATACCCATATTCATTTCCCATAGACTATCAACAGTGTAATGGGACGGAACTGGCGGTATATCCATCAAATGAGGAATGGGTAACGGATTGTAACAACCCGTATTTTCAATAACCTGTTATAACATAAATGGAGGCAGAATTAAACTGTAAAATCTGAATCAAGGGAAACGGGCTATGCCATTGCGTTCGTCTCGGAAAAATACGCGAAATAGAGTCCGAGTTTTCGAAAATCGGAGTCCGTATGACCAAGATATGGCCTCGCGAAGTTTCACGAAAAATTCCCAAATTAAAGTATACTTAATTAAGTGAAATGGGTTGCGCAGAGAAATATATATATATTGATATATATATATATATATATATATATATATATAATTGAAAATTAAATAAATAAATATGCAAAAATGTTCAAAACAGCGAATTGGGAGAGGGGAATAACCGAACCGACCGATTTTTGAGGTCGACCCGAGCCCGCTGGGTCGACTAGGGGTTAATCCAGGGTGTTTGGCTGTCAACCCATGGGCCGATTCGCTCAAATGCAGATTTTGCATTTGGATGGTTCTCATGGTTCATCTTTAATCTAAAGGCCCTAGATGGTTCCTACATTTGACTTCTTCCCCAAGACATGCTTTGATGGCTTGGATTGAATCTAGGTTTAATCCTATGGCCTAAAACACTTGCCTAATCTATAAATAAGACCCTAACCTATCCTAAATCCTCATTATTCATTCATGCAACTAAACTATAGCAAAATTTTACCTCTCATGACCTCCACTCTCTTCATAAAATTTCTAAATGGTTTCTATGAGAGATTTTCCATGCATACAAGTGTTTTCAAGCTTGTATGAGTGTCATTAGCTTGCATTCAAGTCAAGTTTCTATCTTTGCATCATAAAGCAAGGGTTTTGATCATTTTGGCTCAAGGGTTTTTATGTTAGAGCTTGCATTTTGGGTCTATTTGATTGCATAAGGGCTTTGTCATATCTTTTGTGCCTTCATAGCAATGTAAGCCCTTTCCCTACTCTTAGATATTAACTATGAAGTTAAATGTTCATGTTGCAAGTTTGGGTTTGATCATTGAGTATGATACATGCTATCATGTTATGCAAGCTTATGAAGTCATTATCTTGATCTTATGAGCTAAAAGCTACAACCTTTATGTTGATATGTTGCATTATGCAACATGAGAACCTTCATACCCTTTATGTCAACTTGCATATGAAGTCATAACCCTTATATGATGATATATGCGAGTTACTAGTCATCATTCCATGTCTTTTGTCAACATGATTCGCTTATGTGACAAGTTTGGGTTTATGCATGTTTTTGAGGCTTAAGAATGTAACTTGCAAGCTAATGAACACATTTGTGCCTCATTTGCCACCATGATTAACTTGTGGCTTAATATCCATTTTTGTCATGCCTTTGCCAAGTCTCTTCTTTTAATCCATTACGTTGTTGCGAACGTATATGCGAGTTTAAAAAGCGTTGGGATCACATTATGGGAAAACATAATGATATGAACATGATTTGGGTAAATGGGTATAAACATGACAACGTGTAACGTTAAATATGACATGTGTTTATACTTGAAAACATGACTTGAAATATAACATGGAAGTTGACATGTAAGTATGCATAAAAACACAAGCTTGGGAATTTACCTATTAAGTTAGGTCTACCCTTTGGGAATTTACCTATTAAGTTAGGTCTACCCAAATGCTTGAAAAACTTGTAACATGTTTTGGAAACATGATGAACATGACACTTAGATAATATAAGTGTGGCCAACTCGGGGTTGGGTTGAGTTTGCAACGTAAAACTACCCGGAACCGACCGGCCTAACTAGTAGTTGCAAACAATAGGACCCAATGTGAGAAGTTGGTCATGTTGTGCTTAAACCCGAGGTTAGACCAAGTTGTGGTGTAAAGCTACCCGGAACCGACCGGCTTAACTAGTAACCGCAACAAAGTCTAATGTGAGAGGTTGAGGTGCATTAAGTAATTAATGCCACATGATAGGGTTAAGTTAATTTGATTAATGACTCTTAATCAAATATGACATGGACAAGTGCGTTAAGTTATTTGATTAGGCTAATGATACTTAACAAAACATGACAAGGTTGGGTAGGTTAAGTAACTTGATTTTCCTAACGACACTTAACCATTTTTATACGACTAGTGGACGGGGTTAAGTTAACCAACACTTAATCAATCCAACACGATAATTTGGTAAGGTTAAGTAAGTTTTCTTAATAACACTTAACCGAAAGATACAGTTAATGGATGGGGTTAAGATTAGACTCAACTAGTCTAAACATGATAATCGGATGGGGTTAAGTTAGCCTAGACTTAATTAATCCCACTTGGTAGTTTAATGGGGTTAAGTTAAACACTTAACTAATCTAACTCGTTAATTTGATGTGGTTAAGTGACCTATATTTAACCAATCTAACCCGTTAATTTGATGTGGTTAAGTGAACTATACTTAACCAATCTAACCCGTTAATTTGATGTGGTTAAGTGACCTAAACTTAACCAATCTAACCCGTTAATTTGATGTGGTTAAGTGATCTATACTTAACCAATCTAACTCGTGAATTTATTGAGGTTAAGTTAACCCATATTTAACCAATATAACATGAAAACATGATAAGGCTATGTCATGAATCGCTTGAATACACTTGACCGGTTTGACTAAGTAATTTGATAGGGTCAAGTTAATATATACTTAACCAACTTGAGCATGATTTGTAGACGGGTTAAGTCTCGAACTTGGATACTTAGCCAATTTTGACATGATTTGTAGACGGGTTAAGTCTTGAACTTGGATACTTAGCCAATTTTGACATGATTTGTAGACGGGTTAAGTCTCGAACTTGGATACTTAGCCAATTTTGACATGATTTGTAGACGGGATTAAGTCATGAACTTAAGTGACACTTAATATGTTATATAAACCCTAATTCGGAGGATTAGATGGGTAACCGTAATTAACGAGGATAACGGGAATAAGGCTAAGTGGTAAACCTTAGTTGAAGGATAACTAAGTAATGATTCTTAGTCAAGGAAATTTAGACCAGTTCATAGATAGATGAGTAACCTGGTACGGTAGGTCATCGTTTAAGTACACGAGTAGGAGCAAGTATCTGATTTAGATAAAGGCTCCAGCGAACTGGGTAACGAAGCAGCGGCTTCGGGGAACGTGAGGATATTCTTTGGATCCCTCTATGAGCTGCCAGGTAATTATACTAGGCTCATGAGAGGTTAAGGTCTGCGTTAGAAGAACCAAGAGTATGCCTTGGTTGCTATGCGAGCGACCTAAAGACGGGGATGGATAGGGGATAGTCGACGATACACGGTCGTACCCTAGATAGCATTTTTCGTCAGGCTACCTACCATCTTTGGTCAAGCGTGTACGTACGGAAAGGCAGAGAACACCCAATAGACCATAATTGCTATCTAATTATGGTTGCGGTAAGGCTAGGATTGTGGGTTGGCCAGTAGTGTGTTCTCATACAGGATTTATCCTGTCTTGTCTTTCGCTAGTTGAGGGAGGGGTCCCGTGGGACCATAGCCACGGATAGAAAAACAGACCTTAGCATCTGCACCGGCAGATAAATCGAAAGCTCCCGACTGTGTCCTGTATTTCCTGACCTGCCCTGTGACAGGACTCGGATGGCACGATGTGATACATGTGCATACAGTCATGGAAAAACGATTCACGATGAATGCGTGGGGAAAAGGGCGCGGTTGGCGGTTAGCGTAATCCCTAGTGGCCCTAGGTGGTTGAACCCAAACCGAGATACGAAAACGTGCAATAGGTAAGCATAATCCCTAGTAGCCCTAGGTAGCATAAGTCCTAGTTGTACAGACGATAATTCATGTTGGAAGACCCTAGCTAGGTTTAGGGTAACAGTCCAAACCGATCTTAAGGATCATGGAACTATGTTAAAGTAATATAGAATCTCATGGGAAAGCCCGTATGGTCTACGGCAAGGGACTGAACATTTACATGGAACAAAACATACGAGTTGAGTAACCTATATATGCGATATACTAGGTTGACATGGACCATTACACAACTTTTGGGTAAGGGTCATTCACGGATAACACGTGATACAGTTGGGATACTAGTACGGTAGGTGCAGAGCAGATGTACAGGATAGATACCATGGGACGTTATACGTGATAGATATCTTGGGGATATTATACTTGATAGAAACCTGACGATGTGATACCTTGTTTTATCTTGACATCGTAATTTATCATGACACCTTAGTTTATCTGAGTTCAGTAGTTCATCCTGTTATTTTGATTTAGCTTATCTATCTTGTTATCATGCTTATTTTCATCTCAGTTTCTCATGTCAGTTAACTTTACTAGTTTTTATGCTAATAGTAGATAGGGCTTACTCAGTCTTTTTGACTGACCCGTTTTGTTTTGCCTCTTTTCTTCCGTTTCCCCCCCAGGTTACAGGGAGGAAATACTGTTGTTTAGTTCGGACTTCTTCTGCTTGAAGGTCATCATGGATGGCTTGGACTTTCCTTGGCTATGGCTACTTTACTGTTTTTACTTGGGGAATAATTTATGAAAAAGTCTTTATGCTTCTTTATTATTGCAAGACAGGTTTTGATGTACTCTGATGTAAAAGGCTTTAGACCTTAATTATTAATGTTTATGAAAGTTTGATTTTACTTCCGCTATGTTATATGTTCTGTCTTGTGATATTTCTGTGCATGTTTACCAATAATGCCCCTCTAAAGCTAGTGCATTCCTTTGCGAGTGACCCTAGCGGAGGCGGGGTGTTACACGGATCTTGGCCTGTCCATTGCAAGTTCCATCCAGGATCCTCGGCCCACTCACTATGCTGTGGCAGTGGGTAAAACTGGGATGCGTAATTAACTTCTGAGGACGTGACGATTGGAGCTTCAATTCCTGCCTTTAAAGCAGAAGGTCCGAAAAAATCCATATTACTGATACGGACTGAGGCATCTAGTAATGGACCAAAGATCTCTGCCCACTGAGCGCCAATACGTGTTGTAGTCCATGTCTGGCTCTTTATATATATATATATATATATATATATATATATATGTATGTATGTATATATATATTGTTGACAATCATCGTGGTAGAAGGCTTGTTGCAACTCGCATATGTAGAATATGTCATCTTGCATGTCATGTGTGCGGGAGGATCAATGGGAATAGTCGCCCAACCTGTAAGTTGCCGCATACACCTCTCACCTAAATACATCTCGTATGAGCCACCGGGTGGAACAATCAAAGGCAACCGTTTCATCGATAGGTTGCGTGCATGGACAACCTCTGCATTAGCGAATGCAACTGAATTTTGCCACGGATTCCAATTTATATGCGCTGCGCGGCGATGATTAATATGATACCGTGTGCTAGAGAACAAATGAGCTGAAGTATCATGCGTGATGAGCCTATTTTCTTTCTCCCAGGCTCTCAATCTCGGATATGAAGCTTGTTTCACCTCTTCTTTGACAATATAGCCGCACACCGTCATGTACTCAAAAAACCAGTACTGAAATAAGGAAAGATGTAATATTAAACACTGGAATAAACGGTTGTAAACATAAAAAACTTTGTGCTTACTATAGGTAACCATACCTGCAGTAGCTCAATGAAACCAGTTATATGTCCTCCCTTTGTTACAACAACATCCAAACTCTGGTAGAGGTAACCCATAATCGAAGAACCCCAATCGAACTGTTCCGCTAAGCATAAATCAAATACGGTCTCCAAATATCCCAGACTGATAGTGTCATTTGTTGTTGTAAAAAATAGAGTACCCATCATATACAACACAAAAATGCGGGCAATATGGCTTTTGTTATCATTAGCCTCAAGATAATCGTCACGAAAATACTTTACAAGATGCGATAAAGCAACATTTCCTACCCGAATATCGTTCGGTTCAAGAAGTGGCAATAGTTGCTTTGCATTGTCGAATTGCCCCCAACTCTCATCATACGGTATCATTAGATTATGCACTCCCACGGGAATAGATGTCAGCATGGTAAAATATAACGGTGTAAACCCAATCTCAGTACTAGGAAATAAAAAGGTATGCGTAGTCGGCCACCAACGCTCAACAATAGCATGTATGCATCTGTTATCAGAGTTTTTCAATTCAATTTCCATAAATTTTCCAAATATACTCACTATCGGATCATGAATTTGCAGATAGACTTTAAGTTTCTTCCACCATTTCAACATCGTAGTAAAAGCCCCATGACATCTCATCTTGTCGCGATTCTGTTAATAAAAATAAATCTGTTACATAATCTTTTCGTATCGAATAATTCTATTTAACGCAATTTAAAACAAAAAAATATACCGTAAGCTCTTTTCCACTGTTGAAAATATGTGTAACTCCTTCTTGTAGACTCGTGATAGACATGAATGGAAATGTCGGATCGATTATTGTCACCTTCCTAGCACCGTAGCCACCTTCTTCGCGTTCAATCATTTTATGACTTTTTCGTGAGCTTTTTCTCCTCCTCAACCCACTCGAAGCGCTAGTACCTTCCATGATTTCCTCTTCCATCGTGAACAAATTCAACTAATTTGCTAAATAAAAAAAATGTCAAAAATGATGGGTTTAGGGTGGAGATTGATGGAATTGATTGTGCTAAAGAGATTAGAAAAAGTAGAATTGAAGTTGTTGCAAAAATCTTTGTTTTTCACTCAAATTTTGAACTAGGGTTTTTGATTTTTTGGGGATTTTGAAGATTATCTCGAGCGTCTGTTTACAGAGAATAATGACTCTGTAAACAGACGCTCGCAATATATTTTTTTTATTACCATGGACACTAAACAGTTTTCTGAAAACCGTTTAGTCTCTAAATGGTTTTCAGAAAAGCGTTTAGTGTCCAACTTTAAAAAAAAAAAAAAAATCGCAGCGTCCCCTCACAGTCTGCTGGAACAGTAGGGGGAATCCCCACTGCAAATAGGCCATTCCCGCTCAGAAATGGGGCAACTGCTGGGAATGCTCTCATAATAGGAAAGTCAACGCATAATGTTTGAGCAATGAATCAATGCATGGGGCTCACAGCAGTAAACATGGATTCACCAAAAATGTGAGCATAAACCCAACGGAAAACTACATACAGGCGTGTATATTTTTACTCATGCATTTCATTCAAATGTAAATAACATGAAATGGGGTTGCTACAGGAGTGTTTTTGCAAGATAACATACTTATGAAAGAGAAAACCATGCCTAGGTAATAAACAAAGAAAAATTCGGCAACGCAATACTGTAACCAACTAAATGCGACCAAACCTTCAACCCAACAGGCTAGCATTATAGCAAAACATTCCCAAACAATTATACTACTTGAAGATTCGAAATAGTGGACTTGCAATATGTCTAACCGTGAGACAAACTTACCTAAAGTCCAGAAAGCGAGAGTAGTGGAAAAACAAAGCGGTGGCTGTCCTTCTAGGTGGTGCCATAGTGCTTTGTTGACGGCAGTCGCGGTGGAGAACGGATCGAAGCTTCTTGCGACGACACTGAAGTCGCTGGTTGTTCAAATCCTGGCCGGCTTTAGTTTGGATTGAAGGGGGCGCGAGCTAAGTTGGATGAGGGAGAGGACTCGCGAGAGTAGGCAACGCCCGGATCTGGAGCGCCATATAGGGGGGGGGGGGTTGGCCGACGGCTTACTGGTGTTCGGTAACTCGGAAAATACTTCAATTACTGATGCGAGCTAGACAATCTCAGCATGGAAGGAAGCTATTGAGAAGAAAATGGAGGAAACACAGCTCGATTCAGTGGTGGAGGAAGCCATTACCATCGATTCATTTGGAAAAAAATTGGCTCCTGTAAAAAAAATGAACCCCTCCCCCCCCCCCCCAACGGAACGCTTCATCCCTCCCCCCCCCCCCCCCCTTAGATTTTTGGGAAAAGAAATTAATACTTGCGGATGGAATCCTCTAGAAGAGGAGACACATTTTATAAAAAAAAAAGAATGCGTAGAAAAATCCAAAGCCAGATGAACAGTTGGAAATCAATATTTTAAAAGAATGTATAAATACATCATTGGAATTCTCTAGATGTACACACTATTATACTCTCTACAACCACTACCAATGCATTTGTACATTCTTAAATACCATTTTAAAATAAATTTTATAAACCAATTCAAGTCTACCCAAATTAAAATTCAAACAAATAAAATAAATTTATCGAATAAATTAAACGAGCGTTAACATTTAATTTTAAATTCAAGTTCACATAAAATAAGTAAGTTAAATTTCTGGATTAAATTCCAAGATCCATTCTTTAAAGTTGAACTGTTCAAATAATCTCAAATAGGCTAATGATATAAATATCGTTTGTTTAACAGATCTTTTACAATCGTTTATACTAAAATAAATCTACAAAAAAAGAAATTCCAAAATAAATGTAAATAATAAATTTTTCTTCAACTCATTAATTCAAAAAAATTAAATTATACCGCACATATTCGATTTCTCCTCAAATTAGCATACAAGATTTTATATTTCCAACTTTGGATTTATTTCCAAAGTTACATTTTCGAATGAATCCAAGTTAAATAATAATATTGAGGTTGATTATTTTCGACAGAACGCTCATATTTAATAAAGAAATCGTTTACTAAACACCAAAATTTTCTAAGCAATTACAAACCCCCCCTCCAAAATCCGGGTTGTTACAGACTTCCCCCCTTAAAGAAATTGCGTCCTCGCAATTTACACGGGTTAAATACAACATTCAAAATTTCCAAAGGAGCATCTTAACTTCTTCCTTGATAGAAAATTTCAAACTTGATTGTAAGAATTTCAACTTCTATCCAAATATAATGCATATTTTAGGACGTCCACTCTTCGTTTTCAATAAAGGTATCGTATATCAATCAATACGATACTCGTAACAATATATATGATCGAGTTAGAGTACCGTATATAAATCAATATGATACCCGTAACAAATATTATGATAAAAACTTGAGTCGGAGTATCATATATGAACAAAAATTGCAAATAAATCAAGCTAGGGTATCGCATAATGAAATCTTCTTGGCATTTATCATATGTAAAACAAAATGATAAAATAAATCAAATCAGAGTATCATATATAAAGCAACATGATACTCGTAACACTCATAAAATAATTAGATCAGAATATCATTTTATAAATCAAAACGATACTCATAACAAATGCAACAAGGTAGTAAGAATAAACTATCATACTTAAACACTTTATGATATTTATCATATATAAAGACAATATGATAAAATAACCCAAAACAGAGTACCATATATTATGATACTCAAACAATAAGATAAATATCTTATGATAACCAAGTCAACAAAATCTTCATGGCTTTTGTCATTTGTCAATCAAATCAGAGTATAAATCAATACAACAATTATCATATATAAATCAATATGGTAATATAATCAAATCAAAGTACCATATATAAATCAATACGATACTCATAACAATTATCACATATAAAAACAATATGATAATATAATCAAATCAGAGTATCATATATAAATCAATACGATACTCCTAACAATTAGCATATATAAATCGATATGGTAATATAATCAAATCAGAGTACCATATATAAATCAATACGATACTCATAACAATTATCACATATAAAAACAATATGATAATATAATCCAATCAGAGTATCATATATAAATCAATACGATACTGATAACAATTATCACATATAAAAACAATATGATAACATAATCAAATCAGAGTATCATATATAAATCAATACGATACTCATAACAATTATCATATATAAAAGCAATATGATAATGTAATCAAATCAGAGTACCATATATAAAATCAATACGATACTCATAACAATTATCATAGATAAAAACAATATGATAATATAATCAAATCAGAGTATCATATATAAATCAATACGATACTCATAACAATTATCATATATAAAAGCAATATGATAATATAATCAATTATAATAATGTAATAAAATATTAGGGGATTATGGGATAAATGTAACTTGACTCATAAATACCAAATAAACAAACGCTAGTATTGTAAAATCACAGTGGTAGAGCTCGAGCGCGCATCGAGACATCCGCACCGTAATCCACTCATAGCGCCATAACGACACCTGGCGATCAACCCAAGATAACCAAGACGGTCTAAGGCGAAGGTCGTATGCTACCCGTTCACGACACTACACGTGGGACCCCCACGCCTCCATCTGATGTAGCCCGTGGCCCGCTGATCGGGAATCCCGATCAAAACAACAAAATTGCCCACTGTAGCAGACCGTTTGACCTTTGGTGGTAGATGGGCAGAATTAAAAACCACCAAGATTCAGGTAGCGAACCTGAATCAGATCGACCAAGATGGAGTTTTGGCCCATTGGTACAACAGAGTCCAATCTATCCCAATCCCAAAATCAAAGTATTCTTGAAATGCTAATTTTACATAAAACTTGCCATGAAGTTCAAAGTGTCTATAACATCAAAACACTTTAAAAAAAATCAACTATGATTTGAATAAATAAATCATCACATATAAAGGCAAAATGGTAATCACAAACAAAACTGATATTCGACTTTATCATATATAAAAACAAAATGATAAAATTAGTCAAGTCAGAGTATCATATATAAATCAATATGATACTCATAATTAATATCAAATATAAAACAATATGACAAAATAAACCAAATCACAGTAGTTGTGAAAGAGGACCAAAAAAATATTGTCATGAAAGCATATCAACTTAGAAAACACTTCAGTAATTGAAGTATACTTTCAAACAGTAACACACGCTCTTGTACCACATTATGTTACCGGTATATTTCAGAACCGAAAATACAAAAACAACCGAATATTCCATTTGAAAAGTCAAGAGAGTAACCAGAAAAGTATTACCAAACGTCCCATACCGCTTGGTATTACTGATCCGTTTACTCAAAATCCTCATCATACAGAATATCTCAATGGAAATTGTACCCGGTTCAAACCATAAATCTATCAAAGAAAAAACAACTAATTTACTTTTAGTTGTTTGTATTATTTATTTATTATTACCGGTATTCTTACTTTACTTCAAGTACCGATCCGTGCCAATTTCAGAATTGATTCAGTCCTTGTTTACCCTATTTAACAACCTTTTTCCTTTTTTTTTTTTTTTTTTTTTTTTTTTGTACACGTCGCTCGAATCCCATTTTGTCAATTTCGAAGTATTTTTCAAAACCCCTAATCGCTCTCTCTCAAGAGTGATTCTATATCAATCCCGCTCATTCCAGGGCACTTCCACCCTATCTCTAATGAGTTTTAAACCCAATAAGCCAAGTTCTAGAAAAACCATGGCTCTGATACCAACTGTAACATCACGCCATTTTGACCGCCCTGAATCGGTGCTTAAACCGGCTCGAGGCGCTCAACATGACGGACTATTATTGGCTTACAGTATTTAAAAATTGAATTTAACACAGAATCACAGAGTGCAATATTTACAGCGGAATAAACTTTTATATAAATAACAAAATTTACATAATTTTGTAGAGCGGAAATTAAAATAAGAGCTACATAGATCCTTTAAACAAATTTACGATTTTGTCGAGCTTAGCGCGTGTGTGCCCCTTCACGTTCTTCTCCTTTTTGCGAGCTGAAATATTAATCCTGAAACACTAAGCTGCTACAGATACTTCTTTATGTTATATGTTGTAAACCCATGTTTTTCCATCATGTTAACCAGTGAAAAGTAAACTGATATTATCTCTTTCTTTTGTCATGATGAATACATAGACTGAATACATACATAAACATCTATCAGTTCTTTGTTTTGTGGAAGCATCTACGAAGGGAACACCACAAAATATAGGAAACGGTTTAACATGGCTAGCACAAAATAACAAAACCGTCGAGTCTAAGTTTCAAACATCAAGAACGGATCCTTCCTGGTAAGTTTATTTGTCGTTATTTACGGACATCATTTTAATTTATTTTATTATTATAATTATTATTATTTGACGCTAAAAGACAAACAAATACAAAATTAGTTTCTATAATAAGAAGTTACAAAAATTTGTACGTTCAATATGAATATGTCGAGAAACAGCATAAATTGCACATCAACGTTTATAAAAGGTTGTGTTTCATTACTTGAAAGGTTGTAACTAGATGCTTACTAATTTAGAACTTACAGGTACAAAGTATACATAACACTAGGCACGGATCCTCTTCCTTTGTTTCATAATAATTTTGCATGACAATATAAGATATCAGGAAATGCATGAAAGGGTAAATGATAAATCAAAATTTGCTACAACTACCGAGTAATAGAAAGAAAAGCAAGCACGTGGAATACACATTATTCACGGATGTTGGCTCCTGCATATGAGTAGCATTAAAGCAACGCAATAAGGAAACAACCAGTTCTTATCTTAGTGAAAATTGGTAGTTTACGGTTTACATATTTGAAGGTTTCTCTCTCTCTCTCTCTCTCTCTCTATATATATATATATATATATATATATATATATATTGCAAAGCTACATGTGCCATAGAGTTTAACACATTTCAAAAGTGTGTGCATACACTTCCTAAACTGAGCCTATTTACCAAGAGCTTTCTTCCCACTGGAAATACATGCAAAAACACAAAATTTAAAAACAACTGTCAATCTTGAAAACACAATATTATAAAACTTTATGCATGTGTTTAAGATTGAATACACAAGATTGAATACACAATACTAATGTTTACTTTTGAAAGCTGTTCACTTTTTGAAATAACTTGCATTCTTGAAAATATCAACAGCTTTTGTACACAAGCAAAACTATGAAAACATTTACTGATTTGCATCAATATACATATATTGTGACTTAACCCCAAGGACATCGAACAGTGTTAAACAAAATGAAAGGCAATATAACAAAACAAAATAAAATGGCCAAGGATGGACAAACCAAGAAAACAGACATCATTCCTAAGGCAACTGAAAATGGGAGGAGTGCGTTAGATCTAACAGTGCCAAAGAAATATGGGGACATCATAATAGGAAAGTCAGCGCATAATGTTTGAGCAATGAATCAATGCATGGGGCTCACAGCAGTAAACATGGATTCACCAAAAATGTGAGCATAAACCCAACGGAAAACTACATACAGGCGTGTATATTTTTACTCATGCATTTCATTCAAATGTAAATAACATGAAATGGGGTTGCTACAGGAGTTTTTTTGCAAGATAACATACTTATGAAAGAGAAAACCATGCCTAGGTAATAAACAAAGAAAAATTCGGCAACGCAATACTGTAACCAACTAAATGCGACCAAACCTTCAACCCAACGGGCTAGCATTATAGCAAAACATTCCCAAACAATTATACTACTTGAAGATTCGAAATAGTGGACTTGCAATATGTCTAACCGTGAGACAAACTTACCTAAAGTCCAGAAAGCGAGAGTAGCGGAAAAACAAAGCGGTGGTTGTCCTTCTAGGTGGTGCCGTAGTGCTTTGTTGACGGCAGTCGCGGTGGAGAACAGATCGAAGCTTCTTGCGACAACACTGAAGTCGCTGGTTGTTCAAATCCTGGCCGGCTTTAGTTTGGATTGAAGGGGGCACGAGCTAAGTTGGATGAGGGAGAGGACTCGCGAGAGTAGGCAACGCCCGGATCTGGAGCGCCATATGGGGGGGTTGGCCGACGGCTTACTGGTGTTCGGTAACTCGGAAAATACTTCAATTACTGATGCGAGCTAGGCAATCTCAGCATGGAAGGAAGCTATTGAGAAGAAAAGGGAGGAAACGCAGCTCGATTCAGTGGTGGAGGAAGGCACTACCGTCGATTCATTTGGAAAAAATTTGGCTCCTGTAAAAAAAATGAAACCCCCCGAACAACGCACCCCTTCTCCTTTTAATTTTTGGGAAAAGAAATTAATACCTGCGGATGGAATCCTCTAGAAGAGGAGACACGTTTTATTATTTTTAAAAAAAAAAAAAAAAAAAAAAAAAAGAGAGAGAATGCGTAGAAAAATCCAGAGCCAGCAATTGGAAATCAATATTTTTAAAAAATATATAAATACATCATTGGAATTCTCTAGATGTACACACTATTATACTCTCTACAACCACTACCAATGCATTTGTACATTCTTAAATACCATTTTAAAATAAATTTAATAAACCAATTCAAGTCTACCCAAATTAAAATTCAAACAAATAAAATAAATTTATCGAATAAATTAAACGAGCGTTAACATTTGATTTTAAATTCAAGTTCACATAAAATAAGTAAGTTAAATTTCTGGATTAAATTCCAAGATCCATTCTTTAAAGTTGAACTGTTCAGATAATCTCAAATAGGCTAATGATATAAATATTGTTTTTTTAACAGATATTTTACATTCGTTTATACTAAAACAAATCTACAAAAAAAGAAATTCCAAAATAAATGTAAATAATAAATTTTTCTTCAACTCATTAATTCAAAAAAAATAAAATTATACCGCACATATTCGATTTCTCCTCAAATTAGCATACAAGATTTTATATTTCCAACTTTGGATTTATTTCCAAAGTTAAATTTTCGAATGAATCCAAATTAAATAATAATGTTGAGGTTGATTATTTTCGACAGAACGCTCATATTTAAGAAAGAAATTGTAACGACCCGTATTCTACTCATCATAGGATCGTAGGATATTTATTTCTTTCACATACAAAGTCGAATGGTCATGTAACCTTGGGAGACGACTATTGGGGTCATTTCCCATGTTCATGATTTTTCCCGATTTTTAAATGGCCATTTTACCCCTAGTTGGCACTGT
Organism: Allium sativum; assembly: GCA_030737875.1. Taxonomy (NCBI): domain Eukaryota; kingdom Viridiplantae; phylum Streptophyta; class Magnoliopsida; order Asparagales; family Amaryllidaceae; genus Allium; species Allium sativum. The sequence continues at coordinate 315,514,934 of CM060909.1, read as the reverse complement.
TTTGGCCATAACTTTTGACTGGAAAGGAATTTTGACCTGAAACCACCTCCATTGGCTCCGGATGATGGTTTCTCTTTCCGTAGAGTGGTCACATTAGCCAAACGGACTCACCGTTTGGGAGATATGGCTGAAACAAGTTTCAGATGGTGAAAAACAGCTTAATTGGGCTTAACCGGGTGATTAGCAGCTAGGCCCAAAGGGGAATTTCGGGTTTAGAGGTATAGGAGGATTTATTAGGGTTTGGAGAATACATTTTTCTCATTTTTCAGCCGTCACAGAAATCGTTTACTAAACACCAAATTTTTCTAAGCAATTACAACCCCCCCCCCCCCAAATCCGGGTTGTTACATGAAGTTTAAGTTTTGGAAAAGCGAATTTGTAACATTTGTTACAAACGATAAATTAAACAATTTGGTTAATAAAATGAAGATCTTTTTAAAGAATCATTATATGAGTTGTTAGTAATGAATTGAAAAGGGTTGATAAATGGAAGTAAAGGGATTTGGAAATATAACCAGTAACATTTGATACAAAAGTTAAGTTTAGTTATTTTGATTAATAAAATACAAGTTCTGTAAAAGATAAGAAAATAAGATTTAAAAAGGTGTTCATATAACATTGTGAAGATATTTATATAAGATTTGTTAAGAATGTTTATATATGATTTTAAATCAATAAATAGTGATTATGGCGAATGTTGGGGAAATATATTTATAAAGAGATATTGAGGAACTTTTTTAAGGATTCGAATTATAATTGAATCAAGGCATGCGCATTATGCTCTAAATTTTTTAAGGAATGGATCGAGTCATAAATCAGTGATTACATAATCAACTAAGTAAACGTGTTTGAGTTTTAAATAGTCGGATGTGTTAATAAACTTATATCTGTTCTTGGGATATGAATGTTGTTGGTCAAGGTCTGAGAGGTAAATAGAATACCCCAACTTGAGTGACTTCATGATTATCGAAAGATGGTATTAGTTTACAAACGAGAGGAGTTGAGTGAAATATAAGCCATGATTTTCGTGAATGATTTTATAAACTGTATTAGAAAAGTTATAAGATGAATGAATGGTTTTAAGAATATTCTTATTTGATAATAAGAAGTAAAAGCTATATTCCAAATATTGGAAGACATTGAGAATTTAATTAACAGACGGTTAATTAAAGAGGCTAAATGATGATGGGGTACTGAATCAGTGGATTAAATTTATTTTTTTGGATGCACTACACCAAAACAGTGGATTCCCAACAAGTATATGTGTTACAAATAATTTCTGTAACACTTTTATGTGTCACCAACGACATGTGAGGAATTTCCTGTAACACTTATAAGTGTTACAAACAGAGTAACTGCTAACACTTATAAGTGTTACAAACATATTCATTGCTAACACTTATAAGTGTTACACGAAATTCATTGCTAACACTTATAAGTGTTACAGGAAATTCATTGCTAACACTTATAAATGTTGGAACTATAAGATATGGTAACACTTATAAGAGTTACAAACATATTCATTGCTAACACTTATAAATGTTGGAACCATAAGATATGGTAACACTTATAAGAGTTGCAAACACATTCATTACTAACACTTATATTTGCATATAAGATGGCATAAGCTCTATTTAATATGCATTCAGCTATGATATTATCTCGACATAACAACGTGTAACGAAATCCATAAGAAAAAATCCATATTCGTGACAACAACAAAGTACAAACTAACAAAAAATAATAATAATACATAAAGATACTAAATTCAACACATATACAATATCCAATTCCATAGTAAAAACAATACATAATTAACATAATGCAAGATGTTTTTCATATTAGAAGTCTACAAGTACCAAATGCGAAACTCCAGCCATATAACGAAACCTTACATCCAAAAATTTGCATAGCTTGTACCACCAAAATTTATCTTTTTCTCCATTTCACTGCTTCCTGCGTGCATTTAATTAAATAGCATCATTTAAGTTTCAAATAGTGGTAAATGTTATAAGTTCGAAATCATACCTCCTTAATTTTGACACATCTTTTGTCTATTGAACTCGATGAAATCTTGCAATTTAAGCTCCTTTTTAAGCCTTCTGTTTTCTTCAAGAACTTCCAACACAAATTCCACACCACGATCACATAATGGTTCGTCAATCCAATGGATGAATCCACGGTCTCTAAGAGTTCCAGTGTTTGCACAAATAAAATATCGACATCCAACGTTTTTATTCAAATAGCATGTTTTGAATATTGGTTCAATGTTGCAACGACATAGCAACCTTCGAGATTGTACTTCTCCAACATTGAATGTTGGCAGGGATGGCAATCTTGTTGGTGTTGTCGATCTGGTAGGAGGTTCCATATCATTCTGAACACTTAATAATGCCAAATCTCTTTGTAAGCTCGACTCTATTCTCTCATAGACGCTAAATGGAGTTGTCGTACGAGATTCGGCTGAACAAACAATTTGAGAAGGATTGTCTGAATCGTCTGAATACACTAGGAAGTAATCACGGTAATCAGTCGAAGGTCTTGAGTATGAAGACATCTACATAAAATAAATAAACAATATCAAGATGTGAAAACCTTAATTTAGATCCATATAAATTGAATATCATTTCAAATTTATGCTATAGAAGGGTATTCATAAAATAACATAAAATGGATTACAACTGGGCAAAACTCATTAACTCAGTTCCAAACTGAGTTTACACCATTATTAGATACTTGCATTTATCATCTTTCATCTCAGTGGTAATACAGTTGTGAGATATATAGATAAATATACATTAATTTTCCAATGTTCATATGCTACTAAAATTTATCTAATAAACCATTATGTTTATTGCATCAGTCCTTAGTCAGACCATTATAAAGACTCGCCACTTTCGCTCTAAATATGGATACTTGGCTGAGGAAATGTAATGACCCAAAATACATTAGATTTAGAAGTATTTTGGTCTAATAACATAGAATGTAGAATGCTAGGGGTATATAAATACATTAGATTTAGAAGTATTTTGGAAGCCTAGCAAAGAAAGTAAGTTATTTTAAATGCTAACCAATATTCTTGAATATAAGATCTTTTCCCAAATGTTAGGTTCATCTCTGTCACAAAGAAAATAACTTTGTTAGTAATGAAGTTTTATAGTGATTTTAGTTTAGAAATATAAGTGGAAAACAGGTAACACTTGACTGCTATTAAAAGTATGAGGTTCTGGTTGTTATAACTTTGTAAAGTCCAACGTGTACCAGTATATGATGTTCTGGCTATTATTAAAAGTATTAAATCCACATTGAGCATTCTAGAAAGCTTAACCTGTTTTGGGTAAAATAAATGAAAACCAGAAGCAATAATGTTCTAGAAAGCTTAACTTGTTCTAGAAAGCTTAACCTGTAAGGTTCTTACCAATTATCAGTTGGAAGCTTGAAAAAGGTAAGATGGAAAAATCTGCAACAGAAATAATTAGCTAATAATGTTAAGTGAAATATATTTTGAAAGCTAGGCTAAGAGTAAGAGAATATAAAACAGCAAGACAACAATGGAACCTTGTAAGTAAATATCTATCTGGGATGCAATTCAATTGACGAAAGTTCTTCGAATTGGAGCGGCAAGCGTTGGGTGAAGTCAAATGAGTACGTCCAGTTGAAAATACAGATAGAGTGATGTATGAAATTGGCATAATATTATGGTTTGGACCGAACTGAATATATATATCTTGCACTAAACTCATCGTCGCACATTGTATTGATGTGATCACATAGCTATGAATTGAAGTGCACAGAAGTAAAAAGGGTGAAATTAAATTGAACAAAATATGGTATGGATACACTACAAAGTTACATGGGTTCGCCTGTGCATAACAGAAAATGAAATCAAAGAGCAAATGATTTTTCCCAGAGCAATAGAGCATATGTCATATTTTCTTTCCCGGGTTTACCGTTAGTTTTGATGGTCAGTGCATATAAGGTGATTGAATCATTAGCGTCATCAGGTAAAAATATTTAAACAGAAGTTAGATAGTAGGAGTTTAAAAATTACATTATGTGGGAACGTTCAATGAAATTAAGCAGTATAAAAACGGTGGGTAAAAATTATTACGAGAATTAGTAAAAGCAAATGATCAGATACATTGAGTCGGGTTAGTAAATTATAAGGAGATTTAGTTATGTACTAAAATCCAACTAACGGCACATAAATGAAAAGAATGAATGATTTGCCAACTGACTTAGCAAAACCAATTGCCAAAACATATATAAAGCACTCGGTTGCTTTATTAAAAATTTAACAGGATAACTATAATGCATGGAGTTAGAAAACCAGCAAAAAAGACACTTTGAAAACATGATTTCCTAAGTCAGGGAGCATAAATGGTTGAAAATTGATACATTGGTTAAAAAAACTACCAGCTAGATTTTAGCTTTAGGCAGTCAGCAAGAGGATTGTAAGACCAATCTTGATGCTGAAAAGTAATAAATGTGTACATAATAAATTTTCAATGTAATTTTTCTTTTTTATGCGTAGGGGTTGCTGCAATATAAACATATAAAAACAGACAACTAAATTTTGAAAGAAATTGATCCAAGCCCCGGAAGGATAAAATTAAATCGCGTGAGACAACTCAGTTCAGTTGCAAATGGAACTGGCACTATGTCCCGTTCGATCGCATTCAATAGGAACTGCTTTGATATCTTGAATTTGTTTATATTGGAGAGGCAGGTGAATAATATGTTGCAAAATTTTGCTCCAAGAATGCATAAATGTAACAGCGGCGTAAATATAAAATGGGTATCACGATTTAAATTATATTATTATTTTGCTTATCAATGTGCCGACCTGAAACTCAGAACTAAAGGAATTGCAACTCGTAAGTAACTAATTCAATCCGGCTTTTAGAAATTAACAGAACATTTCTCTCAGATAATCAAACAGAAAGGAAAGTAAAAACTGGATGACAGCTACAGTCCGTACAGTGGTGAAACTCATATTGCCAAATAAATTTAGAAACAGAGAAAACGTTGTAGCAAAGATAGTAAAAACCCGATTTTAACAGTCCAAAATAGCTGAAAATGAATAAACTGCACAGATAACTAAGTTTAAACAGTGTACAAATTGATGACATGAAATACCCGGATGTGCAGAAAAATGGGTCGAGGACATAGGAAGATGAACATAAGCTGAAGCGGACAAAGATAGCAACAACAAAGTAAAATGTAATTTAACTAAAGCTACAATTATCATATGAGAAAAGCGAAAAGTATATAGCATCTCAGTGGCCTCATTATCATAGAGACAAATTCATATTATCTTTAATACCAAAAGTAAGTTTTTTGTATTGCTAAGTTTTCATGAAAAATAAATAATTCAAGCCCTCCAGCAATATAACTCTGCAAATAGATTTGAAGCACAAAAATCATTACTAAAAATTTGAAGATATACGTGTAATGTTTCTCAAAAAATGATAACTGAAAGAGATAACAAGTTGTTTTAGGTAGACGGTGCATAATCATATTTGACAGTTATGGTGAGTAAACAACAATCAAAACTATATATGTATATGTGTGTGTGTACATATACACACACATATTATATATTTGTGTATATATATATATAAACGGAACATTATGTTTCGTATTATGTTTCGTATTTTCATGAAGATAATTTGGACAGACTGATTTAATGCTATAGCAAGTAGACATATGGGAAAAAAATTCCCAGCAAATTAAGTTAGCAACAAATTAGGTCAGCAGCAAATTAGAATTCAAGCCGACTATTTTTCGAATGGGTAATAATGAATTAAGTAGGCAACAACTCATAGTAGAAGCAAATTTAATCACCAAATACAGTTAACAGTGCGCAACCTGGCTTTTAAACCTACTATTATACCAAAAACCATATCAACCATATTGTTAGTTCTATCGATCTAAAGATGGAAGTGTTCGTTGATGTTTAAGTCCATGAACAAATGGCAAAAGGGTATTTTCGATGTCGGCACTATAATATTTCTAGGAATTCAATGTTATATAATCTATTAATTTCCTTACTTCTCATAAGATTTTCTTATCAATGACTTTTTTTTAATTATATTTTCTTGGCTCTTCTAAATAATGGAAGAAAAATATACAAGTTCTCAAGACCTTTAGACAAAATCTCTTCATGAAAATAATAATCTCACAAGTTACAGGAGTTTTGGTATTCAACTCATGTCGAACAGTAAACAGTACTTAGCACTAACTGTATCCAAATAAATGGAAAAGACATAACATTCAAATACAAAGATAGTTATAAACATTTACCTTATGGTCACAGCAATGTCAACCAATGCTACTTTGGGAGGAACTATGTACTCAGGTTCATATTTCTGCACAGATTCAAATATACAACATATATTCAAACATATTGTTCTTAGTATAAACAGAATACAAGTAGGGAATACATCCAACTTATGACAAATACCAATTCAAAATGTGGTTTGCAAAGTAGTCACAATGTATAACCTCAAAAACACCAACATGATTAGATATGTGATAATACACCAACATCAGTATAATAGTTTAGAGTGTAATATACATAAAAAAAATACTTTTTTCTAATCGAACTTTTTGGTTACCTGTAAACAGATTTCACAAACTGAACTCCCTTTTTCATCACACAACCTCTGTACACAGTCTCTGTGTGCAAACTGCAACAAGCAAATGAATTCGATTAATAAGAAAACTCACAAAATAGTAAAATCTATATGCGTCTCTCTTGTTTACCTATTATCGTGAACTGCAACAAGCGAATGATGTCAAAAATAGTGAAATCAATTTGTTTACCTATTATCGTGATTCCTATAAGCCCTAATTCGAAGTCGACGATTGAGAAACGGGTGGAGAGAGGATTTGAGAGGCTAACACCGATTTGAGAAATCAAAAATCCTTAGTATCTGATATTGATATCAATTAGGTAATCGCCCGTATGAATTCAAAGAAGTCCTTTTTTTTAATTTGATTATATCGCGGCCTTCTTACGAATAAGCGTTGGAGAGAAAGATTGAGGTACCGATTAGGTTATGTGGGTGAGAGCTTACCACTTTGCCCTCAGAATAGAAGAGTTGACCAGGCATAACAACACATAGAAGTGTTGGCACATTTTTGGTGACATATTTTTACTACCGTAACACATATTAGTGTCACTAGTCTACAACATATACAAGTGTTGGCAGTTGAAAAAAATAAGTGTTGCTAAATGGCCATTATGGTGTAGTGATGAATGGTTGTTTATTTAAGTTTATTTGATAGTTAAATAACCGACTATCAAATTTGGCCTATACGCTTGTTGGTACGGGAAGACATGAATCGAATTTATATTCGAAAACCATTACCACCAACAAATACGTGAAGTTATCAGAAGATAATCGAGATGGAGTATTGAAGAGCATAGATCTTCATAAATGGAAGAACTACTAATAATCTCTGGTTTAGCGGCCATAGATAAACCGTGGTTTTGTCATGGTTGAAATCTATGGATTGCAAGGACTTCTCGCTACTAATCTATAAGGTGATTCCTAGGATGTGGTAGGAGGGTGCCTTCAATTCATCTTGTTCCTGGATGACTTGTATTTCCAATGGGTCCACGCACGTTGATTTCTTCAAACATGTCATAGTTGGTAGCTCCTAACTAGTGTATTTTTGTGGACGTCAATTAGTGATATCCAGTAGATATGACAATGTGGCATTCAAAGTGAATGGTGGTCGGATTTTCTAAAAATAATAATAAAGGTAAATGAATAAATAAATAAATATGACCTCAAGCCTCATCAACCGGGAATGGCATAAAATCGGGTAGGTCGCATGGCTATATAGGTCGCACCCATCAAAAGGGTAATTCATTATCTGATCTGGTGAAATCAAATGCCTTCGTTTGTCCCCTTTGATTCTTGTATGTCTGTATGCTATCGGTTCGGTTGGCTAACCCCCAACTGTGGTAATGATATATTCGGTACTCTCAAGAGAAAGTGAGGGGCCGGTCATGTTTAGCCTAGGTTGCAAGATGTTCTTGTTGAACCCTAATGTATTCATCTCAAGAGGTACATTGTCAGAAAAGTGGTCCCATACCTTGCTAGGAAATCCATTCTCCAATAAGTGCCCACGGTTTTGATTGTATACTATATATGTGTAGCGTGAGATGCAAGCGTTCTGCTAGATTGATATTTATTTGTATTTAGACACTATTATAATATCAGTAAAGATATCGATTTCATAAATGTTTTGGGTTATCGTAAGGTAAAAACAGTCCGTATTTATGTGTGAATTTGATCTTACGACTGTCTTTTTCTTTCAAATGAATTTTTGACTTTAAAATCAAGTTGTGTGATACCTATCAACTTATGTGTTTTTCTCACTCTGGTTCACCAGACTGACCCGTCGTTTGTAATGCTCGGGTTAGACCGGGTTGTACAAGTTCAGGTTATCGGGTACTATGAAGAGACGAGCTGGAAGAGCTCCAACGTATGATATTATATATATTCCGCTGTGTGATTGTATATGAGGACAGATTATTATAACTATCTAGATGTGTGATGTACTATGATGATTGTAAGTTTTTATTTCAAGCTCTCAGTAAAGGTTTATTTCTATATTATATTTTGTTCTGGTACGATGTGAGGATCTGTGTTGTGTTAGTTCTTCTTCTTCTTCTATTCTAATATTTCTCTCTTTCTTATCTCATCCTCTAATTTCTTTCTGTTAACGATCCAGTGTTTTTGATGCTTGAATAGTCGACATGGCATTTTGTGTCGATTTTCGGGGTCAAGACCCTTGGTTCATTACAATTTATGCATTTTTCATGCCTCAGTCGGTTGAGGCTTAAGCCTCAGAGGTAAAACGCCTCCCGAGTTGAGCCTCAAAGCGTTTTGGCTCACGGCTCGCCTCGTGGTGCGCCTTAGGCGTGTTTCTTAAAACACTGACAGTAATAAATTTTTTATTTTATTTTTTGTAATCAAGTATAAAGATCTAAGTAGACTATAACATACTACATAGCAAGTGGTTTAAATCAAACAAAGCGGCATTCGAGTCCCTGACATGTTGTACTATATCAAATTGTCTTAACTACTTCAATGCTAGTGTTTGTCATGATCTGATTGTTTACAAAACACAAGTCCCATCAAAGTGCCATAGTTAAACTCCAACTAAACATCTGTAGAATCATACCATCTTCATTGTATAACGAATAAGAAACCTACCTATTGGTTTAAATTCTCAAACGTCAGTCATTTTAATACTGTAATAATTCAAATCCCATTCATGAGCTTCATTACTCCAAACCCAAAGACATCTCTTCATGTTGCTATCATATCTTTCCCTTTGGCTTCCCATCCATCTACCCTCTTCATTGTTGCTAACATACTTGCAAACTCAGCTCCACTTACCACCTTCTCCTTCATATGTTCACTTCAATCCTTCCCTTCTATGTCAAAATATTCCTTACAACTCCCAAATTTGAAGTTATGCCATGGGCTCAAAATCGAAGGTCGGAACTATGATGACTTTTTCAAGGACACGCCACAATTTTTAAGGGATGGTATAGATACTACTGTGGTAAATGAAGGAGGGCGGGCAGTAACTTGCATTGCATCTGATGGCTTGATGTTGGACATTGTAAAAATCGCGAGGGAGATGAAGGTGGCTTGGGTTCCAGTTTGGTTTTATGCGCCTGCCATGGTTAATTCCCATTTTTACTACAATGAACTAAAACATGCTTTTGCAAAAGCATGTAGGACAGAGTGACAAATTTATCATTGTCAATCCTAGCAAGCCTGCCCTTCGGTTCAAAGACATTCCGGATTTTATGCTTTTAGGCAATGGTTACAGAAATTTTAATAATATCTTGTGATTTGAATTTTGCTCCCAGACAATTTTTCTCTACTTTTATTTTCCACTACTGTTTCAAAACTTGTTTTTAATGGTGAAAAATCATTCATGCAATAGAAACAAAATAAAGTAAAGGTATATTGGTGTTTTGCTATCTTCAACATATTGACCACAATTCATTTACATAATTGACCACAAGATAGGCTATACTGCAACTGTTGTTTTTTAGATTTATACTGCAGCGATGATGAAACGACCCAAACTTCCCCGTAAAGGAAAGCTCCGATTGAATTGAGAACACGACAAATCAGAAAACAAACAGAAGTACATTTTAATTGCTATTACAACAATTTTCATAAGAGTACTAGAATATTCCAGAGTATGAATAATTATTACACATTGGAAATACAATAATATCAGAGATTTAAATTACATTCAAATAGCAGCGGAAAATAATACAAAACACAACTGAAAGAAATACACGGATACAGAGCTTTCTGAATATCACTTCAGCTGTAAACCAGGATCCTGTGAATATAATATCTGCAAAACCAAAATTACTAGCTGTCCGTGTGGAAAATATGGGAACCCAGAGTTTAGGTTAAAACAATACACTTCAGGTCAGTCATGGGACTGGTGTGAGAACTCAAAACCGTTATTAAACTTGATTTTAAAGTTAGGTAAATCATGGGAGGGTTTATTCCACATGAACCTTAGTTAAAATAAACAACGCAATGTTTTTTGGAAAAATGAAGCTATTACAAGACTCAGGTCCCATCACACAATGAACGCAGTCGGAGGATAGAGTTTTCCCTTATAATTGCCGAATATGCTTGATACGTGAAATTTCATCTTTTATTATTACTATAAGTGAAGAAATCAACTTCGAATATAAATGTATCAATCATAGGCGGCGTAGGTACCATTATATTATGTCACCATATATATATATTTACAACTAAAACCGAATATCGCGTACTAGAAATTAGGTTTCCATCTATAAACCGAGGTAAGGGATTATCCTCACCGATTTCGAGACATGCTAGCAAGTGCCTCAGGATCACACCTATGGGCAACCCTTGGATCTACATGGCCAGTCATCCGTCGATGATTAGTTATATCATAAACTATATGTTAGCCGTTTCTACCGAACCTCTAAAATGGGTCAGTTATGTCGACCACTATAGAGCCACCAGGGACTCAAATCATATCCGAGGTACCCCGCTTTCCAACAAATAATAAGGGACTTCCACATAAGTAAACAGTCTGGGCTCCATACCATGACGTTACTTGTAGCTAGAACTAACATATGTCCATTTCCATGCAGTCGCTATCCCGTTTTTGGTTCATATCGGGGTGTGAGGCTCGCAAAGTAACGCTATACACAAAGCTATGCCTAAATAAGCTGTGCTTTGATCATCAATCATAAGGCTCTGCTTTTCAACAAAAGCCTTGATCATTTGCATCTAAACATGCCACATTGTTAGTCCATACCATCCCATTGATTTCTGCCAATATATAACCTCTGAGCTCGTACGTCTAAGAAGGGTGTTAAGCAAGAGAATAAATTCTCCGCTACCAAACAGATATATATTTAGCAGAGATCAACGAATACAGCATAAAGGAATACAACGTCAGACATACCATCCATTTACAAGTCTGTTCTGGGTCTGAACGAAACCGGAGGCACCTTGTTCCTCGTCCCATATGTCTAATACAGGCGAGAGGTCCTCGCATATCTGTCGATCTCCAAGTACGTTTGGACGATCACCACTTATTATTTTGTCTTGGGTGTACGGCCCAATCAAGACATTAGTAATCATCCAAACAATGTGAAGAACTCCGGTCTTCAACCACCGTCTTCATCTTCGACTCTTGGTCGTCGTAGTAATTATTCAGAATGGATTAAACCCGGTCTTTCCAAACAATTCACGTATTTTATAATCAAGTGCTATAAAATCACATCATACGCCTCATTCCGATTCAGAATATTCTTTTAATAAAAGATTCACATTATTGGGGAAAGGTCCCCATTAATTTTATCAAAGATAAATTCTTTTAAATTTATTCTTTAATCTTCTTGAAATTAACAAGATACATTAAAATACCAATTTGGTTTTAATCTCCAAAAATCATTATTTAATGATTATTCAAATTTAAGAAATTAATCTTATCTTTAACAGGGTTAAAGAACCAATGTCATTAAAAACACAGTTCACGACAAACACAAAATCATCTTCCATTAAATATGGAATCTTCACAGAAATTAGATCAATATATGATCGATATAAATTTCTGTATCAGACTAATAATATAAATCGAATAACGACAAGGCCTTTTAAGTTCCATATATAGTAACAGTCTTCATTCATAGAAGCTTATCTTGATAATTACCAAATCGAATTCCATTCAATTCCAATCTAATATATTAAATTGGAAAACTTTAATTTGGAAATTTTCCATTTAAATCTTAATAAAAGATTTATAAATTCCAAAATTATATTTTCGCTGTTCATCGGGTTAAAGAACGAATGTCGTTAAAAGCACAGTTCACAATAAACCCAATTCACATTTCATTTTATTCCAATTAAAAATATAATTGGAATAACTAATAGTCTTAATTAAAAGATTTATTCTTTTTATACGGGGTTTAAGAACAGTGTTATTGAAGACACCATTCACGACAAACCCAAAATCCAATTTATTTTATTTAATTAAAAACACTGGATTATTATTCTAGTTAATAACTAGTTCATTTTGATAAAAATATTTTTTTTTCTTTACAAGGTTGGAATTTTTCATCCAAATTCTTTCCAAATCATTTATTATGATTTTACATAATTTTTTTCATATTTTTAATAATTTTATCAAGGCCCGTACAGTCGGTTTCCAATAACGGCCACCGAACTGCATTTACAGTGACCTTTTCCAAAATTGATTTGGACATATTTCCAAAATTGATTTGGACATATTTCCAAATCCAACCGTTAGATTTCAAATCTCTTATATTCATTGGAAAGCACTTTTCGATACGAACCCAATGGTTCTAGTTTTAGGAGAATCCGACGGTCGGATCTCCGGTTACATCAAATTGAAGTTAATGGTCGAAATTCGCGAACGGTCGCTGCGCGGCTCGTTCTATTCAGGCCATTAGATATATATATAATATATATTATATATATATTTCATCGATTTCCATTTAAAATGTATTTATAAAATATTTATAATTTCATCCCAAAGCGATTTCAACTTCTTTTTCAATTTCAATTAAAAATTGAATATTCTATATTTTTATTATATTAAAATGATAATATTTTCAAAACATTAGATTTTGAAACCATTTCTTTTCTATATTCATAATAAAATGAAATAAATCGATCGATAAACCTGTTCGGGTTTAAATGGCGTTTGCTACTTAACTCGGCTTCATATTTTTATATTTTTGTGTCCATTTAAAAACGGACATCGAAATCATGATTTTATTCTTCACTGAATATTATTTTAAAATATTCGTTATTTTAAAATATTCTTTATTTTTCTTTTACATTAAATGGTTCTTTTACATAAAAGTGTTTCTTTTACATTGAAAATGATTCTTTTATATAAAAATGTTCTTTTACATGAAAGTGTTTCTTTTACATTGAAAATGATTCTTTTATATAAAAATGTTCTTTTACATGAAAATGTTTCTTTTACATTGAAAATTATTCTTTTATATAAAAATGATCTTTTACAATAAAATGTTTCTTTTACATTGAAAATGATTCTTTTATATAAAAATGATCTTTATTTCTAAAATGTCCTTTTATTCTAAAATGTCTTCATTTCTAAAATGTTCTTTCATTTCTAAAATGTCCTTTTATTTCTAAAATGTTCTTTATTTCTAAAATGTCCTTTTATGCTAAAATGTCTTTTTATTTCTGAAATGTTCTTTTATTTCTAAAATGTCCTTTTATTCTAAAATGTCCTTTTATTTCTAAAATGTCTTTTTATTTCTAAAATGTCCTTTTATTTCTAAAATGTCTTTCTATTTCTAAAATGTCCTTTTATTTCTAAAATGTCTTTCTATTTCTAAAATGTTCTTTTATTTCTAAAATGTTCTTTTTATTTCTAAAATGTCCTTTTATTTCTAAAATGTCCTTTTATTTCTCAAATGTCCTTTTATTTCTAAAATATCTTTTTATTTCTGAAATGTCCTTTTATTTCTAAAATGTCCTTTTATTTCTAGAATGTCCTTTTATTTCTAGAATGTCCTTTTATTTGTAAAATGTTCTTTTTATTTCTAAAATGTTCTTTTATTTCTAAAATGTTATTTTATTCTACATTATTCATAAAACATTATTTATTATAAAACATTATTTATTTCTGAATCGGAATGCGACTCGATCAATTACCATATAATTTTAGTTATATGGATTTCACACACCGCATGTATTCAACAATAATGATAAATAATCAGTAAACAATCCATTCACATCCAAAGTGAAATTTACAACTGTGTTAGCATTAAAATAAATAAATAACGCTCATCACAGCCTGTCAATCCATCGATTGACATACAACTAAATATTATGACTAGTGTATGTCATATATCAACCCAGTACCCGTGTGGGGTTTTTAACCAACAATAGTTTGTTTAAATAAATCATTGGTTAATAAATTCAACCAATTCTAATTCAGTTCGAATTAATTTCTATATAACTAATTTTCACTGTTCAAATTACAAATGAATATTTATAATTTAATTTCACTATCACATTAATATTAACATTTTTGATGTGTTAAACATTTCAAAAACACAAATAACACACAATACAGTCAATTTAAATCGTCCACGGATTGTGGACGAGAAAAGTGATCTAACAGGCACTGTATACAGTTTATACAGGCAATTCTATATATTTTTTAGTTATGAAAATAAATAAATAACTATGCTGAAATTTTAGTGAGGAGATCTCACCTTTGGTTTCCACTCCATCATTCTTTAGCGGACGATGGTTTGGATTCCGTTTTGGCTCCAGTCGGTTCCATTGTAATCTGTTCCACGCGGTTTATGCTAAAAATCACATTTTTAAATACCGATCTTTATAAATAAAAATCACATTTTTTTATGCTATATACATTGAAATCATATTTTTATCCATGCTATGTATATATAAAAACCATAATTGTATTATAATGCTTTATATATAAAAATAACACATTTTTGTTTCAGTGTTTCATATATAAAATTGACATATTTTTATTTCACAATTTTACTTACATTTAAAATAATTATATTTTCAAAAACAATGGTCTTTATATTTATTTTTAAATCAATGTTCTTTATATTTTTAAAACAGTGTTATTTTTATTTTTAAAACAATGTTATATTTATTTTTAAAACCATGTTATATTTATTTTTAAAACAATGTTATATTATAAAAAAATTACATTTTTATTAACAGTGTTATTTCTATAAAAATAACATTTTTAAACAATACTATTTGTATTCAGAAACTGATAATAAAACATACTATTTTTATATATATTAAAAAATCTGATTTTAATTCGAAGTTATTTATATAAAAATTCTTATTTTAATGCCATGTTGTAGTGCTCGATTTTTTACTGTTCAAACGAGTCCGGACTTGTTGAATTCTGATAAGATCTGTAGAAGTTATAATAGTTTGAACGTTAATCACTTTATTAAATAGTTAATTAAAACTTAATTAACCATTTTTTTAATAAAGTTTGCCCAAGGTGTTACTGTTCGTTCCTCTTGTGATTTCCACGAAGCCTCCTGAACCCATCTTTGAAGACTGCTGCGCATGCCTCCCTAGGGGATCGGAACATCATCCACAACCGGCAGCTGACGCGCTTGAACGTCCTACTCCAACCTCAGTGGCCGCGCAACACCCGAAGGTTCCAGCTCCTCGAAATTTGTGCGTGAATGATGATCATTCAAGGCCCAAAGTTGAACTGCATACCCCATTAAAACCGATCATTACCGTTCAGAACAAATATCTCCTTTAGCTTGACATTTTTACTTCAGAAAATTTTGATATTTATTGAACGATCTTGGAGAAAATAAAGGAGGAAGAATCGAAAACAATGGCACTTCATTTCTGCACTGGCGGCTTAGAAAAAGATAAGGGGAATAAGGACTTCTTTAGTGGATAAGGGTTATATATATAGGTCCTATTTTATATTATTTAATTCAACTTTGCTCGTTCATCGTTCCGAACTCCAAACGAATCCCAACGACTGTTGCCCCTAGCTAAATACCCCCATTCTGGACATAATGGAATATGTTTCGTAAGCCAGATCAACTGTTTTGATTAGTTTTTCTTTAAATTAAATATAAATCAATATATATTAAATTTAAACGTATATTTTAATTTATCGGAACCACATACTAACTCCAAAAATCACAGAAAAATTATTTCTAGCTATGTTTTGATGATACGGTCCTAACAAAATTAATTTCGTCGAATTTGGAGAACGTTTGAAAAATGACCATTTTCTGGTCGATCCAATTCAACTGAAATTAACCAAACACGTTTCAAATTCACCATACTCACATATTGATTCCAAAAATTCTGAAAATTGGAATCTAGCAATAATTTGACATTTCGGATCCAACACTCGTTGAAAACGGAGGTCATTTGTAAAATGGCTATATATTATATTAAAATATATATAAATTCAATAGCGACTATTTTGAATTTTAATCTGGGCATAACTTTTTATTCCCGCTATGAAATCTGGATTTTTCACATTCGTTGGAAATATATTTTTAAACAGATTCAAATATTTCTAGTTTTACAGAAATCCGATTTATTTTGAATCCTGTACATTCATTTGAAATTTGAAATCGAATTTTCAAACTGTTGCGCCATTTCAGGCTCGTTATATAATTAAAATAGATTTACTCGTTCTAACTTCGATTTAAAATAAATTTTTAGTCGTTATTATTTAAAATAAATTATTTTAAATATTAAAATCCATTAAAATTGCTAAAATAAAATTTTTAAATTGGTTTCGATTTTCCGGGTTGTTACAGATGAGCAAATTAAATGGAATAACAATGCAGTGCTTGAAATAAATAAGCTCATAACACAGATCCTCAATTATACATATTCATTACTGAATTAGATGCTTAAAATATTGTGGCTGGTGGCAAAATATATTTTGTTATGATACAAAGATAACTAGGGCTGCACACAGTATGGGTTGGTTCGGGTTAGAACAAATACTTCATCCGGCACGCATAGGTATAGATTTAAGGTAGTTCAACCCGTACCCGACCCCATATGAGGTTGGATATGGGTTGGGCTGAAGTATGGGTTGGGTCGGGTTTAGTAGGGTTGGGTTGGATTGCTTGAATATAATAAAAAATAAGAATATATAAGATTTTTTTTTAAAAATAATATTAAAATATTAAGCATAATTTATCATATTTTAGCTATCATAATGCATTTAAAATAATATATTCATTATAAGACATACTTTATTAAAATTTAATTGTAAAACACATCATATGAAATCAATTTACTACATAGTAGAACAAGTGTTTCATTTTAAAATAGATTAAAATGCTCTTTAAAATATATTTGCTAAATTCTATCTAGTCTGGATTGACATGAAATATGTTTTTTTTATATTTACTATAGAATACATAGACAATAGTCTAAGATTATACTATTTTAATTTTAAGTGACTGATATTAAATTAGTTTTTAATGTAGGGTTGGATTAAAATAAGGTTGGGTTGAACAAAATATCAAATCCGACCCGTATGTAGTATGGGTTACATATTGTAACCCATATCCAACCCGAACTTGGATTGGTTGGGTTGGTTTGGGTCGGATTGGATATGGGTTGTGTGCAGCCCTAAAGATAACAGTTGCAGCATCATGAACACTCTAGTGAATATGTGGTGACCACACGAATTATTCGAATGCACAACTCAAATTATATGATTTTCTATTTGGATCTCATATTGAAAATAATACGTTTTGCATTGTTAGAGGACGCCACTCTTAAAACCGTTACTGTAGAAGAATACCCGAAAGCCGATGCAGTCATTTTAAACACATTTTAAGGACTAGATCCACTCTTCGACCTTGAGTTAAAATCTAAATTGAAGAGATATCTTCCAATTGGACCCATGGTGCTCTTAGCTCCTCCAATGCCATTACCTGAAGATGACATTTGCATGGCCTGGCTCGACCAGTAAAAGAGGGACAAGGTAATATACATATGTTTTGGCATGTATAACTCGCCGTCAAAACAGGAGCTTGTAGAGCTTGCTAATTCCCTTTTGGAAATGGAGTATGTGCCCTTTCTGTGGTCCTTATTGGAGAAGGAAAGAAAATAGTTGCCCTCCTGTTTCGCCAGTGAAATCAAAGAAGAAAGAGGGATGCTGGTGAGTCGGGATCCTCAACGAAGGATGCTGAAGCACGAGGCAGTGGGTGCATTTCTGACTCATGGAGGATGGAATTCAGTGATGGAGGGAATACCCGGAGGAGTGCCCATGATTTGTAGGTCGTTTAGGTGGGATCAGATGATTAACGGGAGGATGGTCAGCGAGCTTTACAAAATTGGAGTTGTGATGGAAGAGAGAGTTTTTGAGAAAGAAGAGACAAGGAGAATGGTGAAAATGGTGATGTTGGAGGAGGCAAGGAAGGAGATGAAGTTTAGGGACATGGCTGTCAGGGAGATGGCTGAAGCAGCGGTTGGGGAAGAAGGGAGTTCAACTCGGAATTTGATGAGCATGGTTGATATTATGTATGGAATGCCTATAAGTTAGGGTCCTCATCTAAGTAGTTATGTTAGAATATATAGTGGTACTTATTGCTATTTACTTCTTTATATTTATGCCAGACATTGTAATCATTTAGCTAATGGCTTCAATTGTAGATGTTTCAACTTTTTAATCGTTTTGCCAAGAAAATGTGGCACGGTGGTATGATACTTAGTTAGTGATTAAAAGGTTGGGAGTTTGATATAGGTATATATACCTATATGATATATTAACCAAAAAAAAAAAAAAAACTTTTCTAGTTGTCTTTATCAAATTGAAAATAAGGCATTTAATAAAAGCTTTTCTATCTGTGATTACAATAAAGATTTTCGACAATCCAATTTTTATTGATAAAAGCCAAAATCGTATAAGGAGATCATGTTATCCAATTGACTTTCATTCCTTGCCAAGTCTCAATGAAGCACGTCAAAATCCTAAGGAGAAACCATCTAACATTGATGATGATCGATTTTAGAGGGTACAAAATCAACATAGGAACGTTTATAGATATACCACCCCTCCTTTTTTGTTTTATGAAACCTTCTGGAACATTTTGAAAAATGATTGGATTGCCTTGTTTAATAAGTTTTATGAGGGGAATATGCAATTAGGCATATTTTATTTTGCTAATATTATTTTATTGCATATGGAAAGGGAGGCTAATAAATTAAAAGATTTCAAGTCTATTTCTTTATTGAACTATTCTTTTAAGATTATCTTTAAGATTTTAGCTAATAATTGAGCACTAAAATGAATTAATTAATTGTTGCATTGCAAACAGCTTTTATTAAGAGTAGAAATATTACTGATGATGTTGCAGTTGTTCTAGAGTAAATAAATTATTGTTGTAAAAATAATGTCTCTTGTGCTCCTCTAAAACTTGATTTTGCTAAGTCTTCAAGTCTATAGATTGGTATTTTCTTAAAGATCTCCTGTTGGCTACGCGTTTTAGTGTTAGGTGGGTCGACTGAGTAATGTTTTTACTTAAAACTAGTGGTTCTAGCATTATGGTTAATAGTATTCCAGGAAATATGGTTCAATCAAAACGTCGCCTTAGACAAGAAGATCTTTTATCATCTTTATTATTTAATTTAGCCGCCGATGTCTTTTCTAAAATTATTGATTTTGCCACTAAGAATAGAGTTTTAGATATTATTGGTAAAGTGGTAACTAGAGAGGATCTTCTTGTTCTACAATTTTCATATGACATTATGATTTTTATCCTTTCATTAACCCGAACATATTATTGGGTAAATTTATTTTATATAGTTTTGAACTTTAGTTTGGATTAAAAATTAATTTTGATAAGATTTCTATTTTAGTTTTAAATAATGTTGATAAATGTGAAAACAAGTGATAATACTCGTAATTGTAATATTATGAAATTCTATATAGAATACCTATGTATTTTAATTAGACCGCTAAAGCTTAAACATGACGATTGTAATATAATAATTGATAAAATTAATGATAATTTATCTAAATGCAATGGTAGATTTCTATGTACAGTTGGTAAGATTGTGTTTATTAAATCTGTTTTATCAACTTTGTCTTTATATTAGATGTCTTCTATCTTTTTCCGAAATGAGTTATTGATAAAACTAATAAGATTAAGGGAGATTTCTTATGGTGTGGTGATGATCCCTCTTGTAGTTCTAAAAGTTTAGCTAATTCGGATAATATTTATAAGTCTTAAATTGAGGATGCTTTGGCATAATTAATTTGCATAACTTAAAATATCTTTATTAGTAAGTGGATTTTACATAACAAAAGCTTATTATGGAACTATTAATTTCTACTCAATGGTATAGTGGTTCTTTTAGTTTGAATTGTATTTTTTTATTAATAATGTAATTTTTTCCAATTTTTGGAAATTTGTTATGTTATGTTTTGATGTTTATAAATTAGGCATTAGTATCATTGTTCATTAATAAAATATCACTTCTCTTTAGTGTGATAGTTGTAAGGGGTGATCAATCCCTTTCAGCGGAAAAACCTCAATAGGATCTTGCAATGATGTGATAGAATAAACATATTGAAATGATTATCAATCATAGAAAAAATATAAAAGGGCAACAAAGAACTCATAATATTTATTGTGGTTCCACTATCGCGAGATAGTGTACGTCCACTTCAATGGGGAAGAGATTTTACTAATGTTCAAGAGATTATAGAGTTTTTACAGTAGAGCAAAGAAATGAAGAAATACAGATGAACGCTCATGAAAAATAACATCCTCTATGCCTTTCTTTATATAGAGGAAAAAATAACTTAGGGATAAGGCAATTAATTTATGTAAATAAATCAATTCATGGAAGACTAATATTCCCATTAATTTTATTGTTATATGATTGATTGATAACTTTCTCCTTTTTTCATCAATCAATCCCTTTTCCAGTTTTAATTTCTTTCCATTTCTTTTTCCATGAAACATGGCAACAAATTAAATGGCGAATATCTCTATCTCCCACTACAACAGATTTACCTTTTAATAGCACGTGAAAAACGCTATAATAGACTACCATAGCATTAGTGACGACGCTATATAACGATATGTTATAATAGCCCTGTTATATCTTATAGCTCAAATCTAAACGCTATAGTATTATACATTTTATAGCGCACGTTCACCACCATGAAATGTTTTACATAGCGTTCAGACCTTGCAATTATATTTGCTTACTGAAATCTCAGCTTATTTTTTATAGCATTATTAATATTTTCATAACACATATTCATTGATATGAAAAATATTTTCCATAGCATTATCATTGTTTACATAGCTCATATTCAATGATATGAAAAGTTATCCACACGATTTAATAGCATTTCACATTTTGATTTCATAGGTGGAGTTTTCCGCTATGAATATTTTTAGTATATATAGCATTATCAGTGTTTTCGTAGCACACATTCAATGATATAAAAAGGTTTTCCATACTATTTAATTTTTTACATAGCATTCACCTTATATTTTCATAAGAGCAATTTTCCGCTATTAATATTTTTAATATATAGCAACATCAGCTATGATCTTTATATAGCAAATCTCGTATTTAATTTGTGCACAGTTTAAACAATTAAACAGTAAATTCAAAAGACAAAACTGTCAATAGCAAAAAATTAATACCAAAAGCATATTTGATTTCAATTACAAAGTCAAAGTTAACAAGTCTACTAATAAATATAGAAATACGTCAATTAACGTACGTAATGTTCAAACATCGTTTCAAAACAAGATTACATGAAAAATCACTTTGTCTTCAGCTTGTAAGCTCGTCCAACTTCTAGAACCTGCAATTGACAAGCACAAGTCATAGTTTTATAACAAAAAATATATGCAAGAAACACAATGAAAATGCAAAAATGAAACAGTCTAAATGTCATCTCAAATAGTTCATAACAAATAGAAAATATGTTGTATGTACTAAACACGTAAAACATGCTTTTGGTATAACAGAAAATATGCAGAAACTGCCGTTCACCATTACTGATCCTCTGCAGAAACTGCAGAAAGTGCCGTTCACCATTAAGTAAAATGAAACAATCTGATTATTATAAAATTGTAGAAACTGCCGTGTAAAATGAAACAGTTTTATAAAATAGGCTTTTATAACAAACACTTTTCAAATGAACAATTGCTTCCGTTCGCCATTATTGATCCTCTGATTATTATAAATTAGCACATATAAACAAACCTAAAATACTTCCGTGTACTATCAATGAAAACTTGCTAAAGGCCTAAACCTTACCATCCTTGCTAACAATCATACTAACAATGAAGTACTTCCGTGTACTAAGATTGAAGGAGATTGGAGCTACATATGAAAACACGTACGCATTTATATGAAAACATACATACATGTACAAAACATACATACATGTACAAAACATACATATGAAAACACATTACCTTGGTCAATTTGTGTTGATTACCTGATATTTTTAGCAATAGGACTGTGAAGGAGATTGGAGCTATCTATCAACCAGCCTCCATGTAATGAGTAAAATCATGGATGTAACAAACCCAACCGCTATTATGGAAAGCAAACACTGTAAATTCAAATTATTTTCAGATATTAAATTGAAATTTTTTACCTTTAGGTGTGGGACTGACGTTCCATCCAATAATGTATTCTCCAATTTGAGATATCTATGACAAATTTCCTATTCACAAATATGATAAAAATACGTCTCTTAATCTATAGTTTGAAAAATAAAATATATATTCTACATATAAATGAAAATGAGAAGCTATACAACTTGTGATGTACCATGGAGTGACAATAATAGACTCCAGGTATAAGCAGTTGAAAGTAGAACCTTGCCTACTCCAAATATAATCCAGTTAAATACGATCTAACAAAGAAAATTTTTGAACAACTATTTCAAAAATATAACCTCTATTAAGTTAAACAAAGACAGGCTCAATAAAAAAAGCACAAGGCTTTAGGTTTCTTATATAAACAAAACCCCAAAAAAAAAAAAAGAATAAACAAATCATCACTGATCGTGTTCGTAATAAAACTGACACCCCTTATTTTAAAGACATAGCAAGTTTATTGTGAAACAACCACAAAAATGGTTTCATGACAACATCCATGATACTTACTCAACCTCATCAAAATTTCCATATTTAGGAACTAAAAATACTAACAGTCAATTTTATTGACAAGAATGATGCTTACAGTTGGGTGAAAATATGCATAAATCATCCCAATAACCTGGATATACCGGTCAAATCCAAATCCAAAGTGCCACGCATGCAAAATTAGTAGATTTCCTTTAGAAACTTGACATCTTTGTATTCTGTAATCAAGGTATCAAGAAAATTTCAGCATAAAACACTAGAAAGCAGTTCAGAAATTGCGCTACAGCAGGTGCTTGCCAAATAAAAAGGTGAAAGGATCCCATGCAATATCCAAAACTTCAGGAACTTCACAAATTAAAAATAAAGCCTCCACCAGCTCTCCGTTTTCACTTTCAACCTCATTACCATTTTTCTGGAAGCCAGAAGCACACCACAATTCATCCTGCATCCTCTATCAGCGGCCATTGCAGCAGCTTGTGTTGGAGTCAGAGCGAACATTATTTCATTATCACCGTCTAAGAGTCCAGGTCTAGTAGGTAATAAGGCACTAGTGCGGGCCCGCTTTGCTGCGGCAGCGACAGCTATTTGCTGCAGAGAAGATAATGGAGGTTCCCTACTATATCCATCCAAGCGCTTTCCTACAGTATCGAAACCTTGACCGGTACCTGTAATGCCTTTAGACACCAATTCTTCGCATTCCTGCATGAACATGTTAACAGCTTTAGGAAACAGTTCAAGCTATCGGGTTCTTTACAAGTCAAAATAAATGACCCAAAAGAAAGGAGCAGAGTAATTAAAATGCATGGCAAGAAGTTCCCTTGGTATAAGCTTATGTTTAGGTATGGGTTCCAGCTTGCAAGCATGAAGCTTGAACATTAAAAAGACATGAGTCTGCAATAAATCACGAGTTAAATACCAATAATGTTGCTCCTAAGTTTGCTTTTAAATATACTACTTATTTGATGGGGACCTAGCAAAGGTGCCATTGAGCCTTTCAATAGCGATTTTTGGTACATATATAAGTAAAACTGTCACCCATTGTTTATAAATTTTTCCACATATGGGATTCCAATGCTT
Source organism: Allium sativum (assembly GCA_030737875.1). Classification (NCBI taxonomy): domain Eukaryota; kingdom Viridiplantae; phylum Streptophyta; class Magnoliopsida; order Asparagales; family Amaryllidaceae; genus Allium; species Allium sativum. The sequence continues at coordinate 315,490,615 of CM060909.1, read as the reverse complement.
ACACCTACTTTAATGACATTGGGAAGTTGCATGTTTGCAGTGATTTCAATAATGCCTTTGCTTTGTTCAAGATGGGCGAGTTTTACCGTTGCTTCATTAAAATAAATCATGTCACCACTGCGGCAGATGAGGCAATTGATACACAACAACATCCACATAATAAGCGGGATTTTATGAGAATGTACCATTATTTAAAGAGTCAACTAATTCAATAGATTGGGACTAATGAACGTAAGTAATCGTTCACGTCTTCCCTCGCATTTGTGCGTATCATATTTCTCTTACATGATTATCGCTTAGTGATACATTCTTATCAAACAAAAAAAGTCAGCTTAGTACACAATTCGAAATAGGTGGGAGTGTAGATAGAAAATTGCTTCTATTTCCCAATTTGATTTTAATTTTTGTCACTATGCCGATAAATTTACTTGATAATGCTATCAGAACAGACATAAACATTCCGAACAGAAATTAAAAAAACAGATGCATGAATTAAAAAACAGTTGACTCAATGTCTGAGTCGGTTTGGGATGTAAACATTAAACTCTGTCAACTTGTCAGGATTTCCACTGACTCGTGAATGGAAGTTGAGTTCTAAAATTATTATGCAGTTTAATTTCCAGTTTTATCGTAGTTCCTTGAAACTTGGTTCATTGTCCTGTACAACTCCTTTTTGTTTTTAGCGATACTATTCTGAGATCAGATGGTGACAAAGATAGTTTATGGAAATATTTTAGGTGAAATGACCTAAATAACAGAGCAATATTACCCAAATACACACAGATGCTGTATGAAATTTGTAAATCAGTAATCAGAATAGTAGCAGTCGGAAATGTACAAACTGGCATAAAAAAAACTAAGTGCAAACTTATTTATTAGTTTGTGTATTGGACGTGACTTAAACTCATGTCATGCAGGATTATTACCATTTATTCATTTGTGCTTATAATTTACAAATAGATATTAGCAATGTATCATGCAGTTCCATTATGAACTCATTTTCTGCAAAATTTCCATTGAAAATCATGAACTATGGTTTAAAGCGTGCAGGTTCATACCACTTTTCTTATTCGTTTTTAATGAGGTGCCCCAAAGAGAGAGAAAAATATATTAATTGTTTATGTTGATAGTGTAAAATATATTTATTCAGCGAAAAGCAGGACGATAAGTTTATAACCTAAGACTGGAATGGGCGTGGGTTTCTTAGAAATGCTGGCAGCATTTGACAAACTTTCATGCAAGGTATGTACATAAACTTCTAACTAATTACTGGGTAACCAGCCATCTTTGGTAGTGTCATTTTTTGATGACAGTCATATGAACTTTAGTTTATGCAAGTATATAGCTGTTGTGGTGTAAAAAAAATTGAGGTTTTTTTTTTTTTTTTTTTTTTTTTTTTTTTTTTTTTTTTTCTTTTTGAAAAAAGGTTAACTGGACAGAGCACTGAATAATTCTGAATGTACACACTGAAGTTGTATATCAACTGGTAAATGAAACCTGCATATACACACTGAAGCTTACCGTTATTTCAAACTGTATACTGCAACTGCCAAATGTTGACGCGCTATTAATAAAACAACTGCCCAAATGCTCATTCATATCAGCATCCACATAAACACCACCACCATAATTAATATAATAATCATATCATGCTTATTATTTTCCATGTTTAGATAAGTGCTGAAAGAGTATTAATTACGAATTTCACATATCACTTGCTGCAAGTTGTTGATAAAGAACCAACAAATTGACTGTTGAGTATTAACATCCGCAGATTATCAATGAATTTCGGAATAAACTAGAGAAAACCCAATCACATGCATATTTAATATCGAAAAATACAGAGATACCCGTAGTGTGTGGATTATGAGGTTAACTACTTAGCCTGGGGCAGGCAAGTTATCGAAAATGAAATGAGAAAGCATAACAAGTTAAGACATGGAAAATGATATGCTGTTATCCGTCAATTCAAGATGTTAATGAAAAAAAGAAAAGAAAAACAGATAACCAAATTAATCATAATCCCTACATGCTTGTCGCGTTTGCAATAATTTACAATAATTATCAAGAAAATCAAGAAAATGACATACATGAACCTATTTACATCAAGGTTGAGCCCAGGTGCATGGATTTGAGATATGCAGTTGCATTAAACTTGTTTAAATTGTTCATTCGCATCGTGGAAGTAATCATTCACTAGAACTAATCCACATAATTATATTTTGTTTTATATATACGCATCTCTTATTGACTTACGTACTCTCATTTTCTAGCCTAAGTTTTACACACGATGGTGTGCTATAACTGCTGCACGTACTCACACGACACAATTACACTCTTATATCTCTAGTAGAAATGGCATACATGCACAAACTCTTATTATAGTTTAAGAAAGTATCTAATTCAATTGGGTTCGGTTGAACAAATTACTAGGTAGTTGATGCGTTTGGGAGATCAAGCTTCAATACTTGGACTGGTCCATTTAACAAGTTAATCACTGAATAGAACGAGATCAGCAAAGAAATCCATCCAAAGTAACCTCTATTTTTTTTATCCAATCAGTTTCGATAACAAAATTTTTAAAATTGACAAAAAATATATATAATTTTTTAGTTTGATTCGAAATATAAAGAAAATTGGTTTAATATTAGGCTCGGTAGGAGAACTAATTTCAATTTCGAACTTACTCACCTATACTGTCACGCATATAGTAATTATAAACAAGACACATGCATCATTAAGCCTTCGTTCCAAATCAAACAAGAATTAAATTTATGTATCTTGCAAGGAAATTCATTTTTTTTGGGGGGTAATCTAAATTGAAATCGGTGAAATGTCCTTATATATTGAAATCAAAATTTGTAACTCCTATAAATAATGTAACTCCATTGTAAACTGAAATCATTAGTTTAAATCGAAATACAACACTCGAAATCAAAATCAAAGTAGGGAAAAATCAAAATACGGCAATCGAATATGAAATCAAAAGATGGCAAATCAAAATCGACAAAATATAATACCTGAAACAGCTGCAGTTGAAAGCTTAGGGGTGGCAATTAGACCCGACCCGATGGACCCAGACCCGACCCGGCGGGTCTCGGTTCTAGGCGAGTCGGGTTTTGTCGGGTCTAAACTATACATTTCAAAAATCTGGACCCGACCCGACCCGAGCTTCGGTTCGGTTCGGGTCGGGTTAAAGCTCGGGTCGGGTCGGGTCGGTTCGGGTCCGACTGAATAATAACACTAAAAATACATATATTTCAGTGTTTTTAGGTCGGGTCTTTCGGGTTCGGGTCTATGCGGGTCGGGTTTGATCGGGTCTTAATGGTATTTTTCATCACCTAGACCCGACCCGAGACTCATCGGGTTCGGTTCGGGTTCGGGTCTTTTCGGGTCGGTTCGGTTCGGGTTTTCGGTTCTCGGTTCTAATTGCCAGCCCTATGAAAGCTATAACTGAAATCAAATCTGTAATCTGGAATTGAGCCGAATTGAACGAGCAGCAGTGATTTCCCGTCTTCGTCTTTCCTCTTTTCTTATTTTTTTTTTCTTTCGTACTAGCATGAAAACAAAAAAAATACCGCGTAAGAGAAAAAGGGAAGAAAGATAGGGTGTTGGCATGGGTTTATAACTTAATACTCTAAATGAACACAATATTGCATATTCCAATCTTTTCGATGGAACAATACTGAGTCGCTGCCTCTTTTTGCAATGACGCTCGAGTTATTTAAGTAAGGGCCTGTCTACCCAAGACAAAACAAAAAATACGGGACAAGCACCCTCGAGTGTGTTGCAGGAAAATGAGGACATACGGGTCTAAAGGACATCAGGAGAGTGATCTACAATATGCAGGCTAATAGTCATAGGCGGGAAGCGCTCTTACCAAAAGCAATATCCGGTTAGGTCGTTGTCTGAAGCTGTTTAACAGAATTATATTTGGAGTAGTTGTCTGATTATTTTTGACTAAAGAAGAATTTCAGAACCAGCTGCAGATGGTGCATCCCAAGCAATTGCTGAATGGTCTAAGGATACCTCTATAAAGTTACGGATGACCACAAAACCTCTTGAACCTCGCACTGTTTCAGATGCACAGCATCTCACCATATTATTGCTGCCGATAATGTTTCCAATAGTAACAAGCAATAGAAGACCGATCAGTGAGCAACAGTCCAAACCAACCACCTCTTTAAAGCTAAGAATCTCAAAACCTACAGAACCTTCTGAAACAAATAACCCTTCTTCGCAACCTCATCCTTTGCTACCATCGGTGATCATACCATAGATAATGGAAAGGAAGCTGATACTATATCCAGTTGCAGTGAGAGGAAAAGAAATGTATAATAGGACAGTATTGAGCTAGGTTAATAAGTGATATACTCAATAATACCCCAACATTTTTAATACTAAAAGAAACAAATACACCAACATATGTATAATAGGACAGTGGAATCTATGTAAATGTATTAATTTTTTTTTTCATACTACACAATACTCAAATATTGTTTTCTTGTAATATATTTGATAGGAAAACCATGATTGCAATTATTCTTTTGTCTTTTCTCTCTCTCTCTCTGTTTTTTTTTTTTTTTTTTTTTTTTTTTTTTTTTTTGGCAGCAAGTATAAATACAATTAAATTGTGGTCTTGGGGTCATTGCCATCCCAATAAACATATTCCACAATATAATCCTGATGATTCAGTGGCTATAAAGTGTAGCATCTATGATTTAAAAGCGGTAGATTAGTGGCAGGAAAAATCAGTGAAGAATCAAACTGAAGATCTAATCTTAAGGTCGTGAATTCCATGTATACTTTTTACCAGTATGAGGACAAATAATCATTAAGAAGAGTCGGTAAGAGAGAAAGAGCATAGCTCTTTATAGGATTGCTCTTTATTTATAGGATTATAGGCATCAAATACTATCCATATATGCAAATGTGCTAAAGAACATCATTATTAGAAACCAACTTCAATAAAGAAAATAATCTTACAGGATTGCTCTTTATTTCATTCAAGAATTCAGATAGCGCGGAGTCAGCCTGCTGCCTTATTTCATGACTGGAATCGCTTAACATATTAAACAAGCCATCGAGAAAATCTGGAAGAAAGCCAAGCATGTCAATTCTGGGTACGCTGTCCAAAACAGTAATCCATCCTACTAAAAATTGGCGCACATAAGGATTGAGCGCGCACATGTGTTCCCTCAAAAATAGAATGAATTCTTCAATGCTGAACTGGTCTCCTTCAGTAACAATATCCTTTATAAGGCGGTCTAGAAGATGCGCAGCACCCTGCACGTTTGCATCTGAGTCTGCTGATAACTTGCATAGTGCATCAAAAATTTTGTTGAAAAAAACAATAAATTCACCTCTTACAATCTTAGCTATATTATAAAGTGCTTCACAAGCATAATATCGAACTCTACTGTCTTGATCAAGGAATGAGTTAAGTACAGGTGGAACAATTTCTTCAAGATGCTGATGAGCTCCTGCTGTAAATCCAACAGTAACTACAGCAAGCCCAATTAAATCACCCATGTGATGGTTTGACTGGGGAGAATATGTAAACTCCAAAATCAACAATTTAATTATCATGCTTATCTTCCCATGTTCATTCGCAATGGCAAGTTGCTTCACTATCCCTTCGATCTCTAGTGCAGCGATCTTGCGCTTCTCATATAGCTTATCTGCCAATCCATGCTGAACAACCGCTGGGATCACGTCTGCCATTGCGTTGAAACTCGAATTAGATCACAATTAAAATCATTCCACTTTTTGGGTGCTTATGTTTAACTGTCTCCTGCGGCACGTTTTATTGCTACTTTAGAAGATGATACTGTAATAGTAGTATGCAGTAAAGAAAACCAAGATTTTGACGTTGATTGCAATTATTCCATTTAAATGTGAAACTAAAATTTGGTTATAGCAGAAACAACCGAACTAAAATTCACTGGCTCAATTTTTTTTCTCTTAACTAATTCTAGCTCAGTTTAACAGTTTTCGTACTCAAATCAGCCCACACCATCCCTATCATCAAACAAACCATCAACTGCCAGCTACTGAGCTTACATTACAAGGTAAACTCGGCGACTCGCTCCCACAAATCAAAAAACCAGGTGCAAGAAGAACCCTTAATCACTAGGAAGAATACCCCTAAATCAAGCTTACATTCTTCATCACCATTCACATAGTACCTTGAATCATTATTGAACCGACGCGCGTAACCCCAGTTAAATAATATGACTTACACATCTAGTCAAAAATATCCTATGAAGAACATCGTTTTTCCAAACGACCATTACCAGACAAGCCATACATTTATCTGCCCTGCAGGTGCATTCCTAAATCTAGTTCATTCCCTGCTCTTTCTCTAAATAAATCATATTTTTCATTCATATTAAGATCAAGCGGATGTAATGCAAATTTAATAGCTACATCCCTTTTATTTTCTTCATTGTCGATATCATAAAGCTGGATACCGGCGGTTTCTTTTCTTTTCTGATCGCAAACTTGATTAACATTTTCCATCAAACCCAATAACATTAGATCAAACACCGCTGCATACATCACCAATCCACCCTCTCGCAGACTCTTTCCTTTCAGTCACCTTCAAACAGAACCAATGCACCAGAACTACGCATTTTCTAAAAGAAAAGAATGATTACCTTTGCCAAACTCATTCTCCAAATTATCAATTAGCCGTTGCTGAGATCTAGCCTTGCCCATCATTGCAGGCATCTCCTTTTTCAAACTGGCATATAAAATAAGCATAAAATTTTGCTGCTCTTGCACGCTTCACAAATTCATTTATCTGTGGAGAAAAATCAATGTTTTCAGCCATAGGTCATGGGCAGAAATGATATATAGATAAAATAAAAGTTCTTATTCAAATGTTATGGGGAAAAACTAACGTACACAACGATCATAGGCTTTCTTCGGTATGTCTTTCAAGTTGGAAAAAATATCAACTTGTTCTTTCTCAAAGGGATCTTGTCCATTGGACTAACCATATTTCCATTTACTGGTTTGTCATTGAATGTACAATTATTATAGTTTAAGAAAAATCAAAACATAAAAGAAACCACAGAGTGAGTCAAAATAATGCTAAGCAAAGAAAATGAGAATTGTAGAAGTGCATATGCACTGCATGAAGCGAAAAAAAAGGCAACAAAATGCAAAGGAGTGGCCAACCAAAATAATGCTACAGACCGTTCTTTCAAAGCAAGCATAGGGAAAAGCAATTCTAAACATAAGGAATATAAGGGAGTCGTTGTCAAATGCATGAACATGTTCAATTTCCCAAGCTACAGGCAATGCATTTATGGAGACATGAGTAAACGAAGCATGTGATTTAAACAGGGCACAAGCTGACTAAGTAAGTTGCGCAATTCCCTAGGGAAAAGATCTTGCCATATATGTTTACTTCTTAATGCTGGAAACATTGCAACTGTCTTTGAAAACAATAGAGTTAGAGAGCTGCCTATCATAAATCTCACTAAATAGCTTGCTCTTCAAGACATGTATTAATTTGTATATAAACTGACTCTAAGGAAAACAAATGTATTGAAAAAAAAGATATTTAAGAAAATTTTATTTATCCTTTTATGGTAGCTAGTGCTTCCTAGTATTAGATTATTAATCTATAAAGCAGCAAGTATGTATTCCGGATCCTTTTAAGCAAGCGATGTTAATGTGCGATATTGATCAAAAGCAAATTATTTAATGGTTTATCTGCTTAAATTTGATTTGGATAATCATGATCCAAGTGCATGTCTGCATTCAAAGATCACGCACCACACTACAATTGATAATATATACATAAATGCTCCATCATTTGATAAAATGTGCTAAGTGATGACAAGCACCAACTTCTCATTTCCCAAAACTGTTATGCATAATGGGTATTGTTAATATCTGGATTTAAAGAGGTCTACATACGTAAAATAACAATCTTTGACAAGTGCCATTAAAACACATATTAGCACTTCTACGTATTCAATAATTACAAAATATAAATGATTTCAATTATATATATTTTTGCAACAAAAATAAGGAAAAGAGAAAACCAATGTTTAGTATTTGGATTGAGTGGAATCTTCAACTACCGAAATTTTAGGAGTATATTCGCTGTATTCAATTGTCGCAAAAGGCAGAAGCTTTCTAACAGCAATCTCATGGACTGTAGTAGACAATGGAAATAACTGTTTCCACCCTCTATGGCCAACTTGCACTATGTTATATTTCCAAAGATTTATAGTATAATTGTGTACCTAAGTACCCAATTTCCAAAAAATAAAATAAAGTTGTAATGTGATGGCTTGTTCGGATACTGATTCAAAGTTGAAAGCCCAACATTTAAGTTCTTACTATGAATTCTTTTGACATGTACCTGTAATTTTTGACCCTGCAATAACTCAGCATCTAACTCATCGAAAGATCTGCCATCAAAAATTCAGGCAATTGTATTTTAGAAAACACAATCCTTTACAAATTAGGAGCTTATTCTATATATACCTTACGCCCCCATTCCTTGCAAAAGCCTCGGCTACTTTTCTGTTTCTTCCTCCAATTGCAAATAAATTAAGAGTATTGCACTACCAGATATTAATTTTATAGCACATTAGATCTAAAAAGGTTATAAAATTTTCATATAGCATGTTGTGATCAAATTTGCAAATCCACAGCTCTCAAAGAAAGTTCTATCTTTAACTGAGGGAAACAGAAGCTTAGACAATGCACGCATTTCTCTCAAGCCAATTCTCATAATTGTTACCTGACAAATATTTATACGACATATCAGATCAGATGTCTTTTAAGTTTTATAAAACTTAGTTAATTTTTTTTAAATATTTTTATATTTTATAGAACTTGATTAATTTAAGTTAATTCTTACAAACTTTGTTGATTTTTATAAACTTATCAGATTTTATGAATTTTCGACAACACCACCTTTGCACCGTTAGTGCTTTCCCGCACACCCCAGTTCAATATACATTTACACGATCAAACAAGAATGGATTAATGCATATATAACAAAATATACTTCGTAATGGCGTACGCAATTAAATGCACAAAAAGATACCTTTTATTAATAATTTTATCTAGCAATCTTCCATACAACAAAGCGATGTTCTGTGTAGCTATATAGAAAAGTAAAAAAGAATAATTAGGATGCAAAATGATGGCACATTTAATATGAAATTGCTACATGTTTGGCATAACTGCAGAAGTATATTTCTTAGTAAATGCCTAAAAGAATATCATAGCTTGCCATGGGCGATGAAATGCATGCAAAATAATAATGAATCATATATTTTTTATTAAAGATCACATCGATTTCAAACAAAAAAACAGAAATAATGGACAAAAAAAGGTGTTACCTATAATAATTAACTATCTATGTTTTTATTCTTGGAATATAGATGCAGTAATCATTTTTTTTCTTCGTTACTGTTTGCTTTTAAATATATTTTGTTTCAAGCCTAATTAGCATATTCCTTTACTCCTGAAGTAATGCTTTCAATAATCTAACCTTTTAATTAGTACATAGCCTAATACTCTAACGACAACAAAAAATATACTGACCTGAATGGAAACCTGGATATTTACAAGTGAGCTTTGAGTGTTTTCAAAGTACAAGGCCCCACCTTAATACATTCATTGTATTTGGGTCTATCCAAAGTCCGATACTGGATCCGGTTCAGTCGCCTTCTCTTTGACATTTGCACAAACCTCCAAGAAAAAAATCACCTTTATTGTATTAAACTCATGTCCATAGCAATACCAAACTTGGAAACCAAATATATAATATACTTTACACTGCAATTTGTAAATTACGACAGTAGCACTATAATGCTTCCTCATTATGAGTAGCTAATATTTATTTCCAAAAATATGTTGAGAACTTACATGCCTCATAAATCTACCATGTCTTGTTAATGCCAGTTCCAAGAATATCTGGCAAATCTGTAGCAGTCATTAGTATTATGCCCTATATTAAAATTTGCAGTCAGTCGAAATAAGTCAAACTAAATAATAGTTTAAACTATGAAATAACCAGAACAGTGTTCGATGTTTCCTCATTTCTCTCAAAGCTGTCCATTTCAACCAGCAGTCGATGCAAAAACAATTGGTTTGACTTTCCCACTATTTTCTAGTAGATCTAACAACATCGATCTGAGAAATGGAAATAAAGATACATAGTGTCGAATAATAAAATCTGCATACGGTGAGTAATAAAGTATTTAGCAAGTGACGGTATATCAAGTTATTAAATATTATGATAGAATTTTCAAAAAAATTATAGAATCAAAATATAACCAATTTTAGACGATTCCATTGTTGATTTAGGATACAATGAAGATTTAGGATTCACCGTATCGAGATGGTCGATTGTAGGATGCTGGAGTGAATCGGCTGATTTACTGGTGTACTGAATAGATGATGGTGGAATGCTGGAGTGAATTCGATGACTGGTTTTTCTGGAGTTTGTCGAGCGAACTGAAGAAATTAGGTATTCGTTCTTTAGGTATTCTACGAGATTTTGGGGGAAGCGGTGGACTAAATTTTTATTTTCGCGGCTTTGGTTTTCACTCTATCTTTTCGCTCCCGCCTTCCTGACACACAACACTAACATAGCGAAAGGTACTCATAAATAGCACAATTTAAACTTTGTTTCTTTTAGCTAGTTTATATTGCACAATTTAATTGTTATTTTATTTTCTTTTATTACTTTGTTATAGCTCTTTAATATAAAGCTATGACACAATGAAATGTATATCATATTTTGTTGTAGTGTCCTTAATATTCCTTCCATTTCTTTCTTGCACAAAACAGGTAACCAAATTATTCTGAATATCTCCAAAATCTAATTAATTTTGGAAATATTGTATCACCAAAATTCCAGTAATCTCCAGCTTGATACAATATCCCTTGCAACCAAGAGACTCCAATGTGAATGCTTCCTAATGAGTTCCTGCAAAAGCTACCCCTCATTGCACTTTGTTAGTGAACTCCGGCAAGGCCACCGCCCACCAACAAAGTATTGAAAGCATTCAAAAAATAAGGTAGACATCGTGCAACCAAACTCCTATCTCTTCATACAAGAAGAATACCAAATCTTCACTTGACTTCAAACAAGTCACTCTCTTCCCCATAGTGCCACCATGTGACACCTAACACTTCATCAAGTGAATCAAGTTCAAGAAATGCTCGAACTTAGTAGCAGGTAATGCCTTCGTAAATATGTCCACTGCATTGTTACTTGTGTGAATCTTCCGAAGACGAACTAGCTTCTCCTCATTCATAGAGATAAGGAAAGATTCTCTTACCTCAATATGCTTTGTTCTAGAACTGAAAGCTAGATTTTCAGCTAAATGAATCGCACTTTGACTGTCACAATTCACCAAACAAGCATCTTATATGGAGCCCAAATCACAAAATAACTTCTTCAAACAAAGTGCCTCCTTAGCTGCCTCAACTGCAGCTATCAACTCTGCCTCTGTGGTAGACAAAGCAACTATAGTCTGCAACCTCGCTCTCCAACTAATAGTTGTTCCTCCAAGTGTGAACACATAGCATGAGGTTGACTTCCTTCTATCTCTGTCTTCGACATAGTCTGAATCACAAAATCCGACCAAGTTGAAATCCTTATTTCTGCCGCAAAAAACAAGCCCATAATCTGATGTTCCTCTAAGATATCTAAAAATGTACTTCACTGCCTCCCAACGCAATTTTCCTGGATTTTCCATACATCAACTAACTAATCCTACAGCCTGAGTGTAAGAACCCGTAACTTCCCAATGAAGGAAAGAGCGGATACTTCGAGAACAAGCCACGAACGAACGCAGACGGAAGAACATTTCATTGTTAATTACAACAATTCCATCAGAATACAAGAATATACAGAGTATAAACCAATATTACACATTCGATAAATATCAGAGATTACAATACTTTACATAGCAGCGGAAAATAATACAATACACAACTAGAAGAGATATACGGATACAAAGCTTTCCGGATATCATTCCAGCTGTAAACTAGGATCCTGTGAATATAAATCTGCAAAACCAAAATTACTAGCTACCCATGTCGAAATAAGGGCACCCAGAGTTTAGGTTAAAACAATAAACTCCAGGTCAGTCATGGGACTGGTGTGAGAACTAAAACAGTTATTAATCTTTATTTTAAAGTTCGGTAAATCAAGGGACCACGCCGTATAACACGGAATGGGTTTCCTCCCAAGAATACCAGTGCATAAAACAACAGCGCAATGCTAAATAAAGAACAATGAAGCTATTATAAGACCCAGGTGCCATCACACAATGCAACGCAAGCCGGAGGATAGGGTTTTACCTTATAATAGCCAAAGAATGCTTGATACGCCAAATTTCATGTTTTATTATTACTATAAGTGTATAGTGTCAAAACAATTTCAATCATAGGCGGTATAGCATCCCATGCTACTATGTCGCCAATACTAGGCTCTACAAATAAAATCGAAATATCATGTATTTGGAAATTGGATTTCCATTTGTGAACTGAGGCAAGGGATCGTCCTCCACCGAATTCGAGACGCTCTAGCCCGTGTCCCAGGAAAGTACTCTGTCAAACCTTTAGATCGTCAGGGCCGGTCCACCGATGTGGATTAAAATGCCTGAACACTGCGTTTCCCCACCCTATGGGGTGTCAATGAGCCAACGAACGACTCCATCGGTCCCGGATCGACCGATATAACCGAGGCGCCTCGCAACAGCAACAACCACATAAGTCAAACTCGTCAGGGCGTGTAAAACCACTGACGCCGCTTCTAGCTAGAAAGAAACGCATGCCCTCCCTGAGGTCCTTCTCCCGTTTCTGGTTCACAATCGGGGTGTGAGGCTCGCGAGTCAATGCTACACAAAGCTACGCCACAAAGGCCGTGCTTTGATCATCAACCACAAGACTTTGCTTTTCAATAGAAGCCTTGATCATTTGCATCTTGGCATGCCACACAGGCAATTCACGCTATGCAATCGATATCAATCACACAGAATGAAATCCGATGTCAGACACACAGTCCATTTACAAGTTCATTCTGGGTCTGAACGAAATCGGAGGCACCTAGTACCACGCATATCCATCGATCTCCAAGTACGTCTGGACAATCACTAACTGATTCCCTCCTCTTGGGTGTACGGCCTAATCAAGATCATCAGTAATTATCCAAACGACGTGAAGACTTCCGGTCTTCAATCACCGTCTTCATCTTCGACACCACGTCGAATTAGTTATTCAGAATGGGACAAACCCGGTCTTTCTGAATAACTCGTGTATATAATAAACAAGTGTTACACAAACACAACATACACCTCATTCCAATTCAGAATATTCTTTTATTCAAATATTCTTATACATTGGGAAAGGTTCCCATTAACTTTATCAAAGATAAATTCTTTAAATTTATTCTTTAATCTTCTTTGAAAATCAATTCAAACCAGTCTGGATTAACGAACCTTACCGAAGTAATCAATTGTTAAATTTCTCAACCCAACCTATTCATCCCATGAAGTAAAACTGGTAATACTTCATATCTAACACCACGGTGTTATTGGTAAATTCAATTACCATTTCCCGTTCAAATCTAATTAAAGATTTAACTATCGCCTGGAGCAAAACTGGTGATACTCCATTCTCGATCTTTTCAATCTAATTAAAGATTCATTAAAACTCCACTTAGTTTTAATCCTTAACTGGGTTAAAGAATCAGTGTCATTTAAAACACGGTTCACGATAAACCCAAAATCACATCACATTTCAATCAGTCCCTAACCGTCAATTAGCAAGTGAGCAATTACCTAAGTATTAACCCCGAAGGCCGAAACCAACATCAGATCAATACCCCAGAAACCATTCAACTTAACTAATCTCCAGTTAGTTTCTGATTTTCTTAACTCCTTTGGGTCTAAGAACAGTATTATTGGAGATTCTGTTCACAACAACCCAAAATCACCTTCCATCAATTTTCGGGTTAAAGAACAAGTGTTATTTTAAAACACTGTTCACGATAAACCCAAAAATCAATACCAATTCAATTACAATTAAATATCATTTAATTGGTACACTTCATTAAATCTAAATAAAAAGATTTATTCTTTTTCTCAACTGGGCTTAAGAACAGTGTTAATGAAGACACCATTCACGACAAACCCAAATCACATTTGATATTAAATACAAGGCTCTGAATAGAAAATATATCGGCTTATATTCAATATCAAATTCTACGACCAACAAATATCGTATTGGAAATAACGATATATTTATGTACATCTTTCAAATTTCCATAACAACATCTGTATAATCACGAAATCCAACATCGAACTATTCCGAAGATGATTTCTATTCAAATCCATTCTAATTTAATTATTGGAAATTCTGATTTCTTTTAAAACCATTTCAAATCCAATTTATTTATTTTAAAAATAAATAAATTATTATTCTAATTCAAAATTAGTTCATTTCGATGAAAATTTATTTTTATCCTTTCAAATATAGAGTATTTCACCCCAGTTCTTCACAAATCATTTCTTATGATTTTACACAAATTATTACTATTTTTAATAATTTTATCAAGGCACGTACAGTCGATTTCCATCAACAGCCATTGAACTGCACTTACAACGACCTTTTTCAAATCTGATTTGGACATAATTCCAAATCCAACCATTAGATTTCAAATTTATAATATTCATTAGAAAACTCTTTTCGATACGAACCCAACGGTTCCGTTTTTAGGAGAATCCGATGGTCGGATCTCCCGTAATGTCCATTCGAAGTCAATGGTCGAAATTCGCGAACTGCCGCGGTGCGGCGCGTTCTGTTCAGGCCATTATATATATATATATAATATATATATTATATATTTCGTCGATTTCCTTTCAAAACGTATTTTACAAATCGTTTAAAATTCATTTTCAAAATGATTTCAACTTCATTTTCAAATTCAAATCAAAATTAAATTTTTCCTTATAAATTCGTTTTAAATTCATTTCAATTTGATTTCAACTCAAATCGATTTTTAATTCAATTTCAATTTGAATTCAATTCTATTCAATTCAAATTCATTTCTATTCAATTTCAATTCTCTTTCAATTCAATTTCAATTCGAATTCAATTCTATTCAATTTCAATTTGATTTCAATTCTATTCAATTCTATTAAATTTCAATTTGCTTTCAATTCAATTTCAATTCGAATCCAATTCTATTCAATTTCAATTCGATTTCAATTCAATTCAATTCTATTTAATTTCAATACGATTTCAATTCGAATTCAATTCTATTCAATATAATTTGAATTTCGTTTATTTTCAATATAATTCAAATTTTGATTATTTTCAATATATTTCAAATTTCGAAATCACTTTCAATATACATTGAAAGTTGGATAAAATCGATATAAATATCGTTCACGTCAAAATGGCGTCAATCTAAACAACACGGCTTCATATATTTCTATTTTCAAATATTCTATTTCAAAACTGGAATGAGGCCCGATCAATTACCATATAATGTTAATTATATGGGTTTTCTACAACACATGTATAAAATAACAACGATAAATAATCAACCATCATCCAGAGTGCATTCTACACTGTATAAGCATCAAATATAAATATTTAACGCTTATAACAGCCTGTCAATCGATCGACATTCAGCTAATCATTGGGACTAGTGTATGTCATATATCATCCCAATACCTGTGTGGAGTTTTCAAACAATCAAATACAGATTTTATTTGTGCAGTTGGGCGATGTTTAAAATTTATCGTCCCAATCAATATCAGTCAAATGTGTGTATATAAACAAATCGTTCGATTTGTTTATATTAATCTATTTCATTTCATATACACGTTAAAAATTCTATTTTTAACTATAAAAATATTTTTAACTATATAAATATTTTATTTCATTTCGCATCACATCACATAATCAACTACACATCAAAATCAAACAAGCAAGCATACAAGCCGTCCATGGTCTGTGGACGACGGGTGTCGGGTGCTACTAAACACTGTCTGCATCCTAGTATATATTTCAAACTAGAAATAAAAATAAAAGTGAGGAGTCCTCACCGAAGCTATCCCAACTCCACGACACTTCTTATGTAGAAGTCATCGCTGTTTTCGCCTTTTGTCACTTTCGTTGCCCGCTTTCACTACATATATAAAAATCACATTTTTATCTTCACTTCATATATATAAAAATTGAATTTTTATTTCATATATATATAAAAATCGAATTTTTATCTCTACTTCATATAAGTAAAAATCGAATTTTTCTACAATGAAAAATCTAATTTTTTTCTATTAAAAATCAAATCTTTACTAGTTTAAAAAACCCAAATCTTCATTAGTTTTAAAAAAATCAAGTTTTGTTCTTGTAATCTTCATAGTTAAAATTATATTTTTATTTCAAAATCACATGTATAAAAAATCGTATTTTCCTACCGCTACATCTTATATAAAAATCGTATTTTTATATAATTTACAAAAAATCTAATCTTGACTTTGCTACTATATATCTTCAAAAATCAAGTCTTTTTCAAACTAAAAAAAAATCATTTCTTTTTAGTTACAAAAAATCTAATCTTTATCGTCATAAAAATCTAAACTTTTATAGCGTTAAAACTCTAATCTTTGTAGCGTTAAAATCTAATCTTGTCATAGAAGAAAACAAATAACTACTGAAAATAAAAACTTACATTTTCTATTGAAGAAAAGGGGGGTTTCTTCTGCCGTTTTGGGTCTGAGGGGAGGTGATGGGCTCGTCGGACGGTCAGGGGGTGCACTGGAGTCAAACAGGGTGGCGAAGGCGAGGTGGAGGCCGCTGGTGGCCGGCGCGGTTCAGGTGGTGGCTGGGGTTGAATGGATGGGGCTGCGGGGTTGAATCGAAGAAAGGGGAAAAAGTTTTCGGTGGCGCCAGGGTAGCTCGCGAAGGGGGTCAATCGATTGGAGGAGGAGAAGGGAGGCGGGGAGTATGGCGGCGCCGACGATTCGAGGGGGGGGCGATAACAGCGGCGCCCCCCCCCCCCCCCCCGTCGCTCTCCTCTTCCCCTTTTTTTTTCTCCGTTGAAAATGAAATTGGGAGGGGGTTAAGGAGAGAGAAAGGAGTAAGGGTTTTATAATTTTTTTTTAATTATTTATTCTCCAAAAAGTAACTTTTATTGTCGAACTCGAAACGAAACCCACCGCCTGTCGTCCATAGCTGATTATCCCCATTCCGAACACAATGGGATATGCTGCGTAGGCTAATTCGATCGTTTCGATTAGTTTCCGTCAAAATCAAAATATAAATCTATATATTGAATTCGAACGCGCATTTCAATTTACCGTGGTCACATACTAACTCAAAAATTCCTGAAAAATATTTTCTTGCTTCGTATAGACGATACGGTCCCAAAAAAACTAATTTCGTCAAATTCTGAGACGGTTTGAAAAATGGCCATTTTCCAGTCGATTAAAATCAACTAAAACTGGTCAAACGCGTTTTCCTTCGGCACGCTCACATATTGATTCGAAAAGTTATGAAAATTGGAATCTAGCAATAACTTGACATCACGGATCCAACAAAAGTGGTTTCGTCGAAAACCGAGGTCGTTTGCAAAATTTCCATTTTTAAGGGCCAGAATTCCATAGCGACTATTCTGAATTTTCAACTGGGCATATCTTTTGATTCCCGCTATGAAATTTTGATTTTTCGGATTCATTGGAAAGATATTCTCAATTAGATTCAAATATTTTTGGTTTCACTAAAATCCGGTTTATTTTGAACCCGGTACATTCATTTGAAATTTGAAATCGAATTATCGAACTACCGCGTCATTTCCAATTCCTTTTATATATATAAATAAATATTTATATTCTAACGACGATCTATATAATATGTACGTTCGAATTCCCTTCAAAATAAATTTTTCGTCGATATTATTTAAAATAATTCATTTTAAATATTCAGAATTCGCTAAAGTTGCCAAAATAAAAATTTTAAATTGGCTCGGATTTCCGGGTTATTACAATTTCCCCCACTTAAAACTTTTCGTCCTCGAAAAGGAACGAAGCCGAAAGTTGTTTAACTAATCAACTCGACTTCCATTATTTTCATTACGGCTTAAGTTCTTCAACTTTTCAGTTTCTAAGAACTTTTCAAATTTTTCAAAAATTTGGCTAATACCCTAAATTTTCGAAAAATTTCGCCATAACCTCCCCTGCACCGGGGACTTCGGGATATTTCATATAGCCTCCCATGGCCTTCTTCAATCCAAAAGAAAAAGCCAAGCGGCTAGCCAATCGACTCATAAAATCATCATCGCCCAAACAAAACAGTAAATTATGGTAAACATGTACCTATTTGTCGGGCAAATAATTTTATTCTTCTGCTCTAGCCTCCTTGCTATGACCTGTTCAATGTAAGTACATGTATGTGCAAGA
Organism: Allium sativum; assembly: GCA_030737875.1. Taxonomy (NCBI): domain Eukaryota; kingdom Viridiplantae; phylum Streptophyta; class Magnoliopsida; order Asparagales; family Amaryllidaceae; genus Allium; species Allium sativum. Next base: position 315,472,154 of record CM060909.1, on the reverse strand, counting down.
TAATGTGACTAATTTTCAATACAACTCACTATTTGATTCAATTTGGCTAAATGGTTCAAATTTTAATTAATCAACTAATAATCAAACCACACAACCATCAATCAATTAATTGATTAGCTTTTCAAATTCATAACTTTGATATATAGTCAAAAATCACATTTTTGATGCCAAATCACAACAATAGGCCCTATCTAATTTTGGTTCTCACACCAGTCAATTGGAAATATATAGAAATTCCACCTTCGCTACTCGAATATAAACACTGATGATGGCGCGCCATCATCAGAATCAGACCCGGGCGACTAGAGTGGGATTCTATATCTACCCAATATATTAAAACTTCGAATACACGCGGATCAGACGTATACGCAAAATTTCTATATACCTGATAGTCCAAATCAATATAAAATAAATAATCAAATACGAATAATTGATTTAAATTTTCAAAACAAAATTTGTTTTCACTTTAAAAATATACTCTTCACACTCGTTCTAGGATACTACTGATCCTATCTCTAACGAGTCATTCTCATTGGATATTACTAATCCAATTTCTGATGAATTCTTTCATTTGGTTCTAATGTGTCTTGTTCTCTGAGCTTTGTAAACCTCGCTCTGATACCACTGTAAGAACCCAAAATCACATCACATTTCAATCAGTCCCTAACCGTCAATTAGCAAGTGAGCAATTCCCTAAGTATTAACCCCGAAGGCCGAAACCAACATCAGATCAATACCCCAGAAACCATTCAACTTAACTAATCTCCAGTTAGTTTCTGATTTTCAAAACTCCTTTGGGTCTAAGAACAGTATTATTGGAGATACCATTCACAACAACCCAAAATCACCTTCCATCAATTTTCGGGTTAAAGAACAAGTGTTATTTTAAAACACTATTCACGATAAACCCAAAAATCAATACCAATTCAATTCCAATTAAATATCATTTAATTGGTACACTTCATTAAATCTAAATAAAAAGATTTAATATTTTTCTCAACTGGGCTTAAGAACAGTGTTAATGAAGACACCATTCACGACAAACCCAAATCACATTTGATATTAAATACAAGGCTCTGAATAGAAAATATATCGGCTTATATTCAATATCAAATTCTACGACCAACAAATATCGTATTGGAAATAACGATATAATTATGTATATCTTTCAAATTTCCATAACAACATCTGTATAATCACGAAATCCAACATCGAACTATTCCGAAGATGATTTCTATTCAAATCCATTCCAATTTAATTGTTGGAAATTTTGATTTCTTTTAAAACCATTTCAAATCCAATTTATTTATTTTAAAAATAAATAAATTATTATTCTAATTCAAAATTAGTTCATTTCGATGAAAATCTATTTTTATCCTTTCAAATATGGAGTTTTTCACCCCAGTTCTTCACAAATCATTTCTTATGATTTTACACAAATTATTACTATTTTTAATAATTTTATCAAGGCCCGTACAGTCGATTTCCATCAACGGCCATCGAACTGCACTTACAACGACCTTTTTCAAATTTGATTTGGACATAATTCCAATTCCAACCATTAGATTTCAAATTTATAATATTCATTAGAAAACTCTTTTCGATACGAACCCAACGGTTCCGGTTTTAGGAGAATCCGACGGTCGGATCTCCTGCAATGTCCATTCGAAGTATAATAGCGAAATTATATTATACAGTATCTAGTTTGACGGATCCTTAGGAGATGAAATTTCCCGTAACATCTCTTGAGTTATGTGTGTGCATGTTCATATAATGTTGATTTGACTTAGATGATAATATTTTTGCTTGATCCGAGGTTGTTTTATTTTCACGCTATTACGCTCGAGTCAGACTTGAGCATCCCAGTTTCAAAGCTTTTCTTCTGAAGGATGAAGACGACATACTATTATTACTATTGTATCCCGCTACTATTCTGCTGCATTATTCTGTATTATCAGTTATGTATATAAATTGTGTAACTCTAATGATAATGTATAACTCTGATAAATGTTGTAAAATGATCAAATGTTTATTTTAAACAGCTTCATGAACTGTTATTTGATTATTATATTTTGTTCATTCCGTTGCGAGATTCTGTGCTTGTTTTTCTTCTTTCTTTCTAATTCTAAATTAATCCCTTGATTTTCTATATTTTTGACTATAACGGTTAAAGACGTGGATCGTCATTTAACAATCTGTAAATACGTACAGTTTTGATTTAGACATGTGTGGATTATTGTCGATTCAAAAGGTACGGGTTTCTGGGTCGTTACAATTGGTATCAGAGCTTATGATTTAGCGGTAAACCTTGGCTCTATTGGGATTTACTCATTAGAGATAGGGTTAGTAACACCCTAGAATGAGTTCTGAGTGTATATATATACGAGAGAGCGTACTTGTACTTTTGATATAAAAATGGTTTTATATTGTGTTGGTTGGCTTATTGAGTTGAGTTCGGAGTCCCAGTCGTTGCGTGTTGCAAGCGTTACCGAATGGGATTTCAAAACACTTGAACAAGGCATTCTGACACAATATTGTTTCATATATATTTTATATACGTAAGATAAATAATTTTGAAATTTGATGGTAAATTAGTTAATACTCTTAACCTATTAACTATACCAATAATTCGATCTTTTATATGTGATTTATAACTAACTGTAAACCAAATGAATTTAAATGGAGAATATGAGATCATTAAATTCCGATGATTTGTAAATGTTTTTCAAGGTTTTGAAAAAAATATAGTAGTAATATTTGAAGTATATTCAAATAGATAAATTGGTTAAGTACTCTATTTTGCTACTGGAAAATAAATTTCGATGATGAGATGATCATAGTCATCGACTTCCATTTTCGAGTCTCAAAGTGGGGAAGACCACTTGGTAGCATTGCTACATATTCGTTTTTGAAAATAATTTTAAATTTGAAATCTTGAGTATGTTTTGATATACAAAAATTATGTATAGTATATAGTATTTCAAAATGTTTTGAAAAGAAATTGGTATTTAAAGAATCTCAAGTCTCCATTTATACAAATTACTCTCCTTGTTGATAATCAATGAAATAAATAATTGTCAGTATTAATATCAAATGAAATTTTGAATAGTTGAATAAATAAATACGATAAATGAATAAGAGAATTATAAATGAAAATATAATATAATATTATAAAACTGAAACATAAAGTAAGGAAAATGTTAAATGAAATAGAAACAAATACTTATGTTACTTTGATAATAAAGAGTTGTGAAATACTAAATTTCATTTGTAATATATACAAACCTACCTAAATGAAAAGTTTAAGAGTATATAAATATAAAATGAAATATATTACAAATAAAATTTAAATGAATAACATGTTCCAAAATAAAATGTTGAACCATAGAAATGTTATGAAGATAAAGAAAAGTAAAGACGTTTAAAAAAATGAATTAGAACCAAAGAAATGTTTATAAAGGTTAATCAAGTGGTTGTAATAAATTTTTATTTTGTTAATGTTCTGAAACAATTAACAAATGGATGGAATATTCGCAATGGACGGCGTCATTTAAGTAAATGAACTATCAAACTTAAGTGAGTTATAAGCTGTAGTTGAGAGATAAGTTAATACTAATTAAATTCTAAATTATTCAATATAAATGTTGAAAAGTTTGAAATGTAATGTGCAATTACAACAAAGGAAGTGAGCTAAATAAATTAAGCTAATGTAATCGACTAATTCAAGTTATGAAAATAATGAACTTAGATTTTGATTGAATAAAATGTCAAAGATAAGCTTAAGAAATTTTACAATAAGTTACTTCGCGATGTAAATAAGTTATAAGTCAAATCGATTGTAAATCTATTTAAGCAAGTTAATGAAAAAATTCCAACAGTTTTAAATAACAAATTTGATTTTGGGTTTGTCGTGAATGGTATCTTAAATAACACTGTTCTTGAACCCATTTGATAAAAAAATATAAATCTTTTAACTAAGGTTTAAAGAAGTTTTCCAGTTAATAAATATAATTTGAATTAAGTGGAAGTTGGTTTTGGGTTGATTGTGAACATTGTTTTAAATGACATTAGTTCTTAAAATCTGATTAACAGTGAAATTATCTTTTGAAATTTATTAGTCTTTTAACTAAGATTAAATGGAAAGGCTTTGGTTTACAAAGCGCGAGAACCAAAACTTAGTTAGAGTGTAATGTTAGGGATTTGGCATCAAAAATATGATTTTTGAGAATATACAAAAGTTATATGTTTTGAAAGGCTAGTTAACAAATTGATTGCTTGTTGCGATGTGTGATTATTAAGTTAATTAATAAAATTGTAACAACCCGGAAATGCGAGCCAGTTTAAAAATTTTATTTGGCAATTTTAGTGAATTTTGAATATTTAAAATAGATATTTTGAAAAATATCAAAGAGAAATTTATTTTGAATATAGATTAGAACGTATATTTATATACGTTGTCGTTAGAATATAAATAATTATAAATAGAATTGAAAATGGCGCGGTAGTTCGATAATTCGATTTCAAAATTCAAATGAATGTACCAGGTGCAAAACAAACCGAATTTTAGTGAACCAAAAATAATTGGATCTATTTGAGAATATCTTTCCAACGAATCCGAAAAATTGAAATTTCATAGCGGGAATCAAAAGATATGTCCGGTTGAAAATTCTTAATAGTCGCTATGGAATTCAGGCCCTTAAAAATGGGAATTTTGCAAACGACCTCGAATTTCGACGAAACCACTTTTGTTGGGTCCGCGATGTCAAATTATTGCTAGGTTTTAAATTTCATAATTTTTTGAATCAATATGTGAGCGTGGCAAAGGAAAACGCGTTTGACCAGTTTTAGTTGATTTTAATTGACTAGAAAATGGCCATTTTTCCAACGGTCTCAGAATTCGACGACATTAGTTTTGTTAGGACCGTATCCTCAATACGAAGCTAGAAAATATTTTTCGGGAATTTTTAGAGTTAGTATGTGGCCCCAGTAAATTGAAATGCACGTTCAAATTCAATATATAGAGTTATATGTTGATTTTGACGGAAACTGATCGAAACGATCGAATCAGCTTACGATACATATCCCATTGTGTTCGGAATGGGGGTAATTAGCTGTGGACGACAGGTGGTGGGTCTCGTTTAGAGGTCAATTCAAAAAGTCAACTTTTTGAAATTAAATAATTTAAAAATAAAACTCTCTTCCCTCTCTCCCCTTATCTCCTCTCAACCCCCCCCCCCCGTATGATTTCAAAACAGAAATCAAAACAAAAGAAAAAAAACCTAGCTAAGAGGACCCGTGCCCCCCCCATCGTGGAGCGCCACCGCGCGTCGACCCCGCCGCCGCCTTGTCAGGCGAAGGCACGCGCCTCCCCCCCTCTTCTGTGTCGTCGCTCCCCCTTCTTCTTCTCCCTCCTTTCTTCCTCCTCCGCAACTCCCCCTCGACCCCCCCTCTCCTCTGAAATCCGCACCCCCGACCCCTTCCGACTTCAGGCGACAGTGAAACCCCCCCTGTGCGCTGTAAGTTCTTCTTTTCTTTTTTTGTTTTTATTATTTAAATTAGTTTTCTTCTTAGGGATTTTTATGTAAAAGATTAGGATTTTCAGACTTGAAATAAAAATAGAATTTTTATACCTAGATTTTGAAATAAAAATTTGATCTTTTCACATATGATTTTGTTTATTATAAAGATTGAATTTTGATTATCATGAAAGATTGGATTTTTATTATGAAATTAGCAAAATGAAAAATATAATTTTTATTATATATAAAGGTTAAAAATATAATTTTTATATCATAGAAAGATTAAAGACAGAATTTTTATATAAGGAAGATAATAAAAATATGATTTATATATAATAGAGAATATAAAAATATAATCTTTATATTTAAAAAGGTGAAATCTTTAAATTTGAAAAGGTGAAATCTTTAAATTTGAAAAGGCGAAATCTTTATATTGGAAAAGGCGAAATCTTTATATAGAGAATAGCGTGATAAAAATATAATCCTTATTATATGAACAACGATGTAAAAATAGAATTTTTATCTATATAGTAGCGATGTAAAAATAGAATTTTTATCTATATAGTAGCAATGTAAAAATTGAATTTTTATCTATATAGTATCGATGTAAAAATAGGATTTTTATCTATATAGTAGCGATGTAAAAATATAATTTTTATCTATAAAGTAGCGGTGTGAAAATAGAATTTTTATCCATATGGAGCGATTATAAAAATGTGATTTTTATGTACATAGCAACAATATAAAAATGTGATTTTTATATATGTAGTGAATACGGGCAACGAAAGTGACAAAAGGCGAGAACAGTGATGATTTCCTACAATAGAAGTGTCGTGTAGTTGGGATAGCTTTGGTGAGAACTTCTCACTCTAAATTTCATTTTCTAGTTATATATATACTAGGATGCAGACGGTGCTTAGCAACACCCGACACCCGTCGTCCACAGACCATGGACGGCTTGTATGCTTGTTTGATGTGTTGTGAAATTTGTTTGTGATGTTGATGTGGAATCGATAATAAAGTGTAGATGGTTGAAATAAATTAATTATCGTTGAAAATATAATTTTTAACGTGAAAGTGAATAAATAAATATTTATAAACAAATCAGCCGATTTGTTTATATACACTGATTTGACTGATATTGATTGGGTCGATAAATTTTACACATCGCCCAACTGCACAAATAAAAATATGTGTTTGTTGATTTGAAACCCTACACGGGTGTTGGGATGATATTTTGCGTACACTAATCCCAATTATTAAATTGCATGTCGATCGATTGGTCGACAGGCTGTGTAAGTGTTAATTATTTATATTTGATGCTTATGCAGTTGTGTGGTGCACTTTGGATGATGGTTGATTGTTTATCGTTGCTATTATATACATGTGTTGTATAGAATCCATATAATTAACATTATATGGTGATTGATTGGGCCTCATTCCAGTCGGGAAAATAATGAATATTATAAAAAAAAAATCATGTGTTGAATATAAAAATAGTCATGTGTTGACGATTTTCATGTGTTGAAACTATTCATGTGTTGAGTAAAATATTTTAACAATAAAATCTACATCTTATCATATTTAAAATTAGAACTACTTTACGGTAGGAGTCTAATTGAAAATTAAACGATAGATACCATAGTTTTATAAAATATTTTACATAACAAAAATAGTCGTGTGTTTACAGTACTCATGTGTTGAGATTAGTCGTGTGTTAAAAAAAATATAGATTCATATGTTGAATAGAATAAATATTCATTTGTTGAATAGAATAACGAATTATTGAAATATATAAAGCCGTGTTGATTAGAGTTGCTCTATTTTGACGTGAACAATATTTATATCGATTATATTCGTTTTTTAAAATGAATATTGAAAAGGTAGTGATTTCAAAATATAACGTTTTGAAAATATTATCATTTATATAGGAATGATATGAAATATTCAATTTTGATTTGAAATTGAATATAGAGTTGAAATGGTTTTGAAAACGAATTTAAAACGATTTATAAAATACGTTTTAAAAGGAAATCGACGAAATATAATATATATATATATTATATATAGAATGGCCTGAATAGAACGCGTCGCGCCGCGGTAGTTCGTGAATTTCGATCACTGACTTCGAATTGACGTTGCGAGAGATCCGACCGTCGGATTCTCCTGAAACTGGAACCGTTGGGTTCGTATCGAAAAGAGCTTTCTAATGAATATTAGAAATTTGAAATCTAACGGTTGGATTTAGAATTATGTCCAAATCAAATTTGAAAAAGGTCACTGTAAGTGCAGTTCGATGGCCGTTGATGGAAATCGACTGTACGGGCCTTGATAAAATTATTAAAAATAGTAATAATTTGTGTAAAATCATAAGAAGTGATTTGGGAAAGAACTGGGATGAAAAATTCCAAATTTGAAAAGATAAAAATAGATTTTTATCGAAATGAACTAGTTTTGAACTAGAATTAAAATCAATTTAATTTTGAAATAAATAAATTGAATTTGAAAGTGATTTTAAAAATAATCAATATTCCCAATACGTGAATTGGACTGGAGTTGAATCGAAATTATCTTCGGAATATTTCGATGTTGGATTTCGTGACTATACACATATTGTTACGGGGATTTGAAAGATATATTTTATATCGTTATTTCCAATACGATATTTGTTGGTTTCTGGATTTGATATTGAATATAAGCCGGTATATTTTCTATTTAGAGCCTTGTATTTAATATCAAATGTGATTTGGGTTTGTCGTGAATGGTGTCTTCATTAACACCGTTCTTAAGCCCAATAGAGAAAAAGATTAAATCTTTCTATTTAGATTTAATGAAGTGTATCGATTAAATAATATTTAATTGGAATTGAATTTGAATTGGTTTTTGGGTTTATCGTGAGTGGTGTTTTGAACAACACCTGTTCTTTAACCCGATTAACAATAGAGTGTGATTTTGGGTTTATCGTGAATCGTGTTTTAGATGACATTGGTTCTTTAACCCAGTTAAAGACAGGATATTGATTTTTGAGAAGATTAAAACTAAGTGGAGTTTTAATGAATCTTTAATTAGATTGAAATGTGAATTAATAATTTAAATTATCAAATCTGAAAGGTGATCGAGAATGGAGTACCACCAGTTTTGCTCTAAAGCGATAGTTAAATCTTTAATTAGATTTGAACGTGAGGTGGTAATTAATTTTACCGATAACACCGTGGTGTTAGATGTGGAGTATTACCAGTTTTCTCCATGAAATATATAGGTTGGGATTGGGAAATAAAATAAATAATTACTTCGGTGTGGCTCGCTAATCCCGACTAGTTAGAAATGATATCCAAAGGAAGATTAAAGAATAAATTTAGAAGAATTTATCTTGGATAAAATTAATGGGAACCTTTCCCTAAGAATGTGATTTTGTGAATAAAAGGATATTCTGAATTGGAATGAGGCGTTCGTTGTGTTTGTGTAACATTTGTTTACTATATACGTGGGATATTCAGAAAGGCCAGGTTTATACCCATTCTGAATAACCGATTCGACGAGATGTCGAAGATGAAGACGTGGTTGAAGACCGGAAGTCTTCACATCGTTTGGGCGATTACTGATTATCTCGATTGGGCTGTATACCCAAGATGAGGGAAACAGTTGGTGATCATCCAGACGTACTTGGAGATGGATGGATATGCGAGGAAAGTGCCTCCGGTTTCGTTCAGACCCAGAATGAACTTGTAAATGGATTGTGTGTCTGACATTGGATTTTATTCTGTGTTGATTGATCTCTATTAAATATACATCTGTTTGGCGGCTGAGAATTTATTCTCTTGCTTAACGCCCTTCTCTGAGACGTACGAGCTCAGAGGTTGTATATCGATGGACATCAGTCGCATGGAGTGAATTGCCAGTGCGGCACGTGTAAGTGGCAATTGATCAAGGCTTCTGTTGAAAAGCAAAGTCTTGTGGTTGATGATCAAAGCACGGCCTATGTGGCGTGTGTATAACGTGAATTCGCGAGCCTCACACCTCGGTATGAGTCAAAAACGGGATGCGGACCCGAGGAGTGCACGACGTTTCTTTCTAGCTATGGTGGTGTCAGTGACCTACCAGCCCTGACATTTATATACTTTTCACCTGTGTGGTTGCTAGATACGAGGCGCCTCGGATATAGGTCTGTAAGGACCGGGAAACGTGTGTTCAGGAATAACTAATGCTCAAAAATAAGAGAGGACCGACCTTGGAGGTTCCAAAGGATCATAGTGGGGTCCTGAGGCATTTGTTAGAGTGTCTCGAATCGGAGAGGAGCTTGCCACTTGCCTCGACTCATGATGGAATCCAATTTCCAATACGTGTGTTTCGGTTTTATTTGTAGAGCCTAGTATGGCGACATAGTGGGATGGGGCGCTTATGCCGTCTATGATTTATATTTATGATTGAAATTGTTTTGACACTATACACCCATAATAGTATCAAATAACGTGTTTTAAACGTATCAAGCATGCTTTGGCTGTTATAAGGTAAAAACTCTATCCTCCGGCTTACGTTGCATTGTGTGATGGGACCTGGGTCTTATAACAGCTTCATTTTTCTTTATTTAGCATTGCGCTGTTTGTTTTATGCACTGGTATTCTTGGGAGGAAACCCGTTCCGTGTTATACGGCGTGGTCCCTTGATTTACCGAACTTTAAAATAAAGATTAATAACTGTTTTAGTTCTCACACCAGTCACATGACTGGCCTGGAGTTTATCGTTTTAACCTAAACTCTGGGTGCCCCTATTTTCCACACGGGCAGCTAGTAGTTTTGGTTTTGCAGATTTATATTCACAGGATCCTGATTTACAGCTGGAACGATGCTCGGAAAGCTCTGTATCCGTGTATCACTTCTAGTTGTGTTTTGTATATTTTTCCGCTGCTATGTAATTTGTTGTAATCTCTGATATTTATCGAATGTAATTTATTCATTTATACTCTATATATTCTTGTATCTGATGGAATTGTTGTAATAACAATGAAATGTTCTTCCGTCTGCGTTCTGATTTGTCTTGTCCTCATCTCAATCCGGGCTTTCCTCACCGGGCGAGTTCGGGTCGTTACTATTGGAATGATAACACCAATATGAAAAAATGGGAAAAATTAGCCAAATAGAATTTAATATTGAACTAAAGTGAAAATTGATTGGAATTGCATACATCCATGTATATATATTGAACAGGTCACAACACGAAAGCTAAGAAGAGGAATAAAATTGTATGCCCGACTAATAGGTACATGTTTACTATATTGATTGGGATTTGATGATTTTATGAGCCGATTGGTTTTTTCTTTTTCTTTTTGAGATGAAAGGGCCTATGTGGCGGTTTGGGGATTTTCCCGACGCTCCCCGTACAAAGCAGGTTATGGCAAAAAAATTCGAAAATTTAGGGTGTTTGCCCAATTTTGAGAAATTTGAAAATTTTTAGAAACTGAAAAGTTAAAGAATGAAAGTTGAGTTGGTTGGTTAAACGACTTTCGGCTTCGTTCCTTTTCGAGGACGAAAAGTTTTAAGTGGGGCAGATTGTGACAACCCTGATTTTCAGAACCAGTTTAAAATTTTTATTTTAGTTATTTTAATGAATTTTGAATATTTAAAATGATTATTTTAAATAATAACGACTAAGAATTTAGTTTAATCGAATTTAGAACGTATAAAATTTATTTTAATTATATAACGAGCCTAAAATGGCGCGGTAGTTTGAAAATTCGATTTTAAATTTCAAATGAATGTACAGGATTCAAAATAAATCGGATTTCAGTAAAACTAGAACTATTTGAATCTGTTTAATCATATATTTCTAACGAATGTAAGAAACTCAGATTTCACTTTAGAAGTTGAAAGATATGTCCAGTTTAAAATTCAGAAAAGTCGGTATGGAATTTATATATGTTTTAATATAATATAAAGCCCTTAAATGTAGCCATTTTGCGAACGACCTCTATTTTCGATGAAACCACTTTTGTTGGATTCGGAATGTCAAATTATTTCTAGATTCCAATTTTCATAATTTTGAAATTAATATGTGAGCGTGGTGAATTTAAATGTGTTTGGTAGTTTCAGTTTGAATTGGATCGACCAGAAAATGACCATTTTTCAAACGGACTCAGAATTCGATGAAATTAGTTTTGTTAGGACCGTATCATCAAAACATAGCTAGATTTATTTTTCGGGAATTTTTAGAGTCAGTATGTGGCCCCGGTAAATTAAAATGTGCATTTAAATTTAATATATATTGATTTATATTTTATTTTTGATGAAAACTGATCGAAATAGTCGAATTGGCTTACGAAACATATTCCATTGTATTTGGAATGGGGGTATTTGGCTAGGGGCGACAGTCGTTGGGTTTGATTCGGAGTTCGGAGCGAGAAACAAGTAAGGATTGAATTAAATAATATAAAATATTAATATATATACACTATATAAAGGCCAACCCTGAACCCTAACTCCACTAATCAGATCCGCCGCCTTTCTCCTATCGATGGCCAGGGCGATTCAAACTTTTCCCCTTTAAATCGTTCAATCCGTTCAGTAATTCATGAAGGGTCCAAAGCGGAAATTGAAGAGGGCGAAGAGAACTAGAAGATCAACGGTGGAGATGGTGTTTGGCGATGTAGTTTTCTCGGAATTCGTGCTCAACCGCGCAGCTTTCGAGTGGGTTTCGAGGCAAGATGGTACTTTGAGTTGGCCAGGGTTTTGGCCGGAGGAAGGTGGCGCCTCGACGCGCGTGAGGGTGGTGGAGGATCGGCCAAAAGCTGTCTCCGGTGGGCGTGCTATTTGGAGGTTGGATTTTCCGGTTTTGGGTTCTTCGTACAGTAGTGAACGAGAAGGAGCAGCGGCCTAATGTAATTAAACGGTGATTAGGGGGTTAATTAAAATTATTAATTAACTTATGTGTACATAAAATGTGTTCAAAACTTTAAAATGTCATAACTATTTCATATTAAATCAAAACTCAGCAATTTTGGATGCGTTGGAATTGTGGAGTCGAACTCTACGCAATAGAACCGACGGGACTGTGATAGGTGCTAGCTTAAATTTTTGACTGAATTGAACGCGCTGTTTAGTTCAGTTAAAATAATCGTTATTCAATGATATCAAAACCAATCAAAGTGAGTTTTCTCACACTGCAAAAATATTCACATTTTTGTGAAATTAAATTCTGTGATTGATTTGATTATTTGTTTGTTGACTACTATTTTAGATGGACATCAAATTTAAACTGTTAGAAATTAAATTGCCAGTTAGTTTATTTTTGAATTAAATTGCTAGTAAAACCCCGATACATATAACCAGTTAATTATTGCAAATTGAACTGTTTGGATGATGGTTGTGATGGATGTTTATTTATGGATATATTGAACTGTGCTGATGTTGTCTATATTTTTATATCACTGTTATCACCTTGGATTGAAATGATATATGTCCATTCCCTGAAATTAAAATTTAAAATTTGAAATAACTGATCACTGGGCCATAGGATAGAGAATTATTATACGGACACCGGATTGGTTAAATCTATAAAATTTTAGAATTTGAACTCTGATTTAAATAATTGATTCTGTGTGAAGGAAATAAAATGAAATTATTTAAATTGAATTATATTTGAAATGTTGAAATTGAATTATACTGAAATGTTGAAATTGAATAAATTTGAAATGTTGAAATTTAATAATTTGAAATGTTGAAATTGAATAAATTTGAAATGTTGAAAAAGAAAAATATTTGAAATGTTGAAATTGAATTATTTCAAAGGTTTAAATCTTTATTTAAACTTTGAAATTTAATTCAAATTGAAATGATCTATTTTGTTAGATTGAAATTTGAACTAAATTGGTTATGAATTGAAATCATTCCAAATTGAAATTAAAATATTTGAAATGTTGAAATTGAATTATTTCAAAGGTTTAAATCTTTATTTAAACTTTGAAATTAAATTCAAATTGAAATGATCTAATTTGTTAAATAGAAATTTGAACTAAATTGGTTATGAATTGGATTCATTCCAAATTGAAATTAAAATATTTGAAATGTGGAAACTGAATTATTTCAAAGGTTTAAATCTTTATTTAAACTTTGAAATAAAATTCAAATTGAAATGATCTAAAATTTGTTATCTGAAATTTGAACTGAAATTGAATTATTTCAAAGGTTTAAATCTTTATTTAAACTTTGAAATAAAATTCAAATTAAAATGATCTAAAATTTGTTATTTGAAATTTGAACTGAAATTGAATTTTTTCAAAGGTTTAAATCTTTATTTAAACTTTGAAATAAAATTCAAATTGAAATGATTTAAAATTTGTTATTTGAATTTTGAACTAAAATTGATTATAATTTGAATTGTTTCAAAGGTTTAAATCTTTATTTAAACTTTGAAATTAAATTCGAATTAAATGGCTTAAATAAATATTATGAACTTGAACTTGAACTCGGATTTGATTTGAATCGAATAGATTCAAATAATATTTTGAAATTGGAAGTTATCCTTTAAAATGGATTGTTCTCAAATGAATTTGATTGTGGAATCGATTTGTATTGGATTTTGGAAATCGATTTGGTTTGTTTGAAATTTGAACTTAGGTTCAGATTTATTGAAAATGGAAAGAAACAGTTGATTTGAAATTATTTCTATATAAACAAATTTATATATAAACTATTTTATGAAACTTATTCCTTTGATATATGGAGTACTTTATATAAATTGTTTTTCAAAAACCTATTCTTTATATATATATAAAAGTAGTTTATTTTATAAAATATTTAATATACATAAAACCATTTCCAATACTCAAGCTGTTTTGATTTCAAAACTATTCCAAATCTCCCAACTATTTCAAATTATTCAAAAATTTATTTAAACCCCAAAACTATTTCAAACTTATAAACTATTTTAGAAGTGGAAATTGTTACATTTAAATCTTTGATTTAAAATTAAATATGGTTAGTTTGATGTTAAAATCATAAATGAATTCAAAACGAATTTTTAAGTAAATTGAATGATTCGAATGAAATGTGGTTAATTGAAGTTATAACCAGTTGTTGAAATTGAAATTTATCTTAAAGTGAATATGAATTTTGAAAGTAAATATTATTGTGATTAAAATAATATGATATTTAAAGTGAAATTGGTTTAGTTGAATATGATATTTTGATATCATAACGATTCACTTTTGAAATATAGAAGTACCAATCGGTGTGTAACATGACGTTTTATCGTTAAAGAGACCGGGGCCTCTTATTGACATACTCTCTGTCAATGTTGGAACCACTTTAACAACTGTGTACGCGGTGGAGTTCCAGAAATGAAGTAGGATGAATTTGGAGGTGATTACTGGATTTGAAGAAAGTGAACGATAATGGATGACCCCGACACTTGTGTCGATTTGAAATGACTAAAACAGGAGCCGTGCCAGACCAAATGAGGCTTGACTACCTCTTAGTGGACATCTGCTCTTCGATTTTCCTGGGCCTCGGGTCCATACTATTACTATTCAGTTGTTGTTGTTTTTGTTGGTGCGCACCCTTGATGGGATGTATTTCCCTTTGGTTTGATATGGGGCGGATGTCTACGGTGGGCCGTTAGGGGTAACCACTAGTCTGGATCAGGAAAACTGGTAGCATACAACTTTGGGTATTTCCTCATGTACCTTGTCATACGTTTATCCTTATGCGAGACAACTACGATTTTGATTTTTGGCATAGGTCTATAGGGGACTCACTGGCTACCGACGTTCTACTGGTTGTGTTACAAGACCGGCATAGACCATGTGCTTATAAATTGTGTAAGGGTAATCAATGTAACCCCGCTTACGCTATTTTTCTGACAAGTATTTGTGAATAGACACTAGTATAATAGCAAAATTATATTATACAGTATCTATTTTGATGGATCCTTAGGAGATGAAATTTCCCGTAACATCTCTTGAGTTATGTGCGTGCATGTTCATATGATGTTGATTTGACTTAGATGAGAATATTTTTGCCTGATCCGAGCTTGTTTTCTTTTCACGCTATAACGCTCGGGTTAGACTTGAGCATCCCAGTTTCAAAGCTTATCTTCAAAAGGATGAAGACGAAGACGGTATACTATTATTACTATTGTATCCCGCTACAATTCTGCTGCATTATTCTGTATTATCAGTTATGTATATAAATTGTGTAACTCTAATGATAATGTATAACTCTGATAAATGTTGTAAAATGATCAAATGTTTATTATAAACAGCTTCATGAACTGTTATTTGATTATTATATTTTGTTCATTCCGTTGCGAGATTCTGTGCTTGTTTTTCTTCTTTCTTTCTAATTCTAAATTAATCCCTTGATTTTATATATTTTTGACTATAACGGTTAAAGATGTGGATCATCATTTAACAATCTGTAAATACGTATAGTTTTGATTTAGACATGTGTGGATTATTGTTGATTCAAAAGGTACGGGTTTCTGGGTCGTTACACACTACCACTTTTCAAAATCTCCTTCTCCATTCCACTTCTCTATCCTCAATTGTGATCCTGACATCACATAGCATCCTATGACGTATAGAGCAACTACTGGTACTAACGTATTATTTGTATTATTTTCATCTCCTCTTGCCATTCTACCAAACACCTTCTTTGCGAGTCTAACTCTGATACCAATTGTAAGGGGAGATCAATCCCTTTCAGCGGAAAAACCTCAATAGGATCTTGCAATGATGTGATAGAACAAATAGGTTGAAATGATTATCAATCACAGATCACAGAAAAATATAAAAGGGAAACAGAGAACACATAATATTTATAGTGGTTCCACTATCGCGAGATAGCGTACGTCCACTTCAATAGGGAAGAGATTTTATTAATGTTCAAGAGATTACAGATTTTTTACAGTAGAGCAAAGAAATAAAGAAATACAGATGAACACTCATAAAAAATAACATCCTCTATGCCTTTCTTTATATAGAGGAAAAATTACTTGGGGATAAGGCAATTAATTTATGTAAATAAATCAATTCATGAAAGGCTAATATTCCCGTTAATTTTATTGTCCTATGATTGATTGATAACTTTCTACTTTTTTCATCAATAATTCCCATTTCCAATTTTAATTTCTTTCCGTTTCTTTTTCCATGAAACATGGCAACAAATTAAATGGTGAGTATCTCCAATATCCATATCTCCTTAATATTCCTTCCATTTCTTTCTTGCACAAAATAGGTAACTGAATTATCCTGAATATCTCCAAAATCTAATTAATTTTGGAAATATTTTATCACCAAATTTCCAATAATAGCTGGATTTTTTCTACTCCTCGTAACGTAGAATTAAAAAAAATTATATGATGTACGTATTTTCAAAAATGTACTTATCACTGGTATTTATATTTCAAATAGCAGTTTTCTATAAAATTTTAGTTTTAATCTTGTATTTAAAGGTGTTATCGTAAAAAAAATGTTTTATTATGTGCCATGCTAGAACTGTATAATATTAATAATGAGAAAGTAATTCATATTTGGTGTTGGGATAGAAGTTAAAATTTTACTTCTCATTCATTTTATAATTTTTTAATTTCCTAAGTTTTAAATTGAATATTTTTTAAACAGGAAAATAGGCAGAAGGAAAAAGTTAGAGAAAAATTTAGACTGAAGGACAACAAGTTTGGATTTTAGGCTGAAGGACAAACTTTAGTGTAAATGAGAAAATGATGTGGTCCCCTGAATTCATTGATTTACACTAAAAAGTGTCTTAGAGCCTAAAATCCAAACTTCTTGTCCTTGAAACTAAATTTTCCCGTAAGTTTTTCCTTCTTCCTAAAAACCCCTTTTTTAAATATCTTTGGAGTAATAGTCCTCCAAAAACTAAAATTCAGACATCGCTAGTTGTTTATAGAAAACTAAATATTATTGAGTTTTTAAAAATGAAAAATATCTTAATTGGTAAAAGTTGCAATTTTGTAAGAATAATTTAGAGAATATTCATCATTTATATTTCAATTGTCATATTTCTAAATTTATTTCGTTGAATATACCATACATTTTTCTTGATTTAAATTATAGGCAATTTAATTTTGATATTTAATGGAGTTATTTTAGATTTCAAAGTAAACTAACAATAGATATTTACTTGGTTCTTTTCTTAATTATTTGTTGGTATATTTAATTCGAAAAAACCAACATGCTTTTAGTAACTTTAGTATTGATTTAAAGAGGCTTATTTATAGTAGTTCTCTATAAAGTTTTAATTGGATTTTGAATCCTAGTTACAAACTTAATAAAAATGTGAGTTTTAGAAAGTATCTAAAAATTGTTAAAGGTCATCTTGATCGCTTAAAACAAAGATTGTTTTTGATAACATTGTTAATAATAACATGTTAACTGTGCTTGACAATTTTGATTTGGTTCCTTGTGCAATTTTTTTATTTGATTCATAATCATAATATTAGCTTGCTCTTCTTATGGTTTTAACATAAATTGGTTTTCTCAAGTCTAATGTTAGCATTTATGTGTATCCTTTTATTCGACATATATAAGTATATATATATGTATGTATGTATGTATGTGTGTGTGTGTGTCTATATATATATATATATATATATATATATATATATATATATATATAGAGAGAGAGAGAGAGAGAGAGAGAGATAGGTTCCAGAGCACCCCAAATAGTGCAACACCCCTTTAGCCCCCTGATTTCCACCACACATTTCCGTTTCTCTCTCCCCCCACTAATTCTCTCTCCCCCCACTAACTTTTTTAATATAAATATGTGGCTAAAAATGAGGTACGTTTGGAGTGCTCTCAAATAGGGATGCCACAGAACCCTCCTCATACACACACACACTGATATATGTATTAGGACTAACATACTTTGTGTGGTTTTTCTTTTTAGTTAGAAGTCTTATTTTGGATTAACCGATTCCTATTGTTTGTGCAGTTTATAATTTTCTATTATTTTTCTATTGTATTCTTTATTTGGACCATAGATTTATAGTTAGGTTTTTGTTGTGTATCAGGCTCGTTGGCAACTCTTTCTTTGGTATAGAATAAAATTACATGAGTGCTCTCCTTCTTCTAAGGAACACTCATTTCTCTTAAAAAATATATCCGTCTTCCTATAGTTCAACATAAATCATGATGTCAACCTAATACCAAGTCAAAAAGGACATGCACAAAACTTCATCTTGGATAGAGACGATCAAGAAAGGAGATGCAAGCTCAAATTTCAATCTAGATCTTGCTAATCCAATCACCAGAACAAGAATAAAGTAGTAATTGTGAAGGAGGTGGATATTTGGAGAACTTATGCCAATTGGAGCTATGCAGTTATTGCCTATGCGTTTTGCAATTGCCCCTTCTATCCTCAGTTCAAGGGTTTATTGTCGAAGTTGGATACTTATATACAAGTAATGTATGTTTGAGTCACACTATGTAAGTTTTGAACCTACAAACTTTTGCTTTCAAATTGAAGTTCCTAACCTCTAGGAAAAGGGATCTGCTCTCACTACAAGGCTTTTGTTACAAAAACATGAAACCCGGTTAATAAAGTTGAAATCATTATAAGAAATAATGAGCTTTTTATTATAGTGTTTTAAATCCAGCTGACTGTGGTAAAGCCATTACCGAATGACAATATTTTATAAATGGAAAACTCATAATCTTGAAAAAATAAAGCAATAAATTTAACTTTGACAATGGTTTTCTCACGTTGGATTAGACTGATATATTTAGGGGTATGTTACAGGGGAAACTCGATAAATTACTGTAAATTAATTAACTTCGTAATCAATTTTCGTTCATAATCAAGATGCTTATCTTTCTACTATATACTAGTGTAAACCCGTGCTACGCACACGGCTTGTAGTATGTCGTTTTTGCAACAATATTTGAATATTCTCAGTCGTAATTAGGTGGAGTAATACCTTTGCTACGTAAATTTGTCATGGATGGGTCACAGTTGTTGAATATACTTACTATTTCCTTAACCAATAATCTATGTGTAATGGCCCGCAAATCCGTACTATTCGAGTTGACTGCATGCATCACATGTTCAACGCAAATTGCACAGAAATACGAATCATTATTAGAAAGAAGTTAGAGGATGAGAAATAGAAAGAAAGAAATATTAGAATAGAAGAAAACGAAGATCACAAACTCACAGCGGAACGAATAAAATATATTAGGTAACATGAACTTTGAAATACAATTCGATAACTTTATATACATACCATCATCAAAGCACAACAACTATTTATGGAACAGTTATAAACACATATTTCCAGATACAACATAGTACACAGCGGAAATATGATAGTCTATAGCTAACTGGTGAAGCCTTCTGCTTCCAGCTCTTCCAAGTGAATCTGAAAAATCCCGACTACTTAACTGCACGTACAAATTTGGGCACCCAAGAGTTTAGGGAAAACAAACAAAATAAGCTCTGGGTCAGTCATGGGACTGGTGTGAGTAAACTCCAATCATTTGTTTAACTTTCAAAATCCTTTCGAAAGAAAGGATAATAGTAAGACCAGCCCACACATAAACATGGACGGTTTTTACCTTGTTATAACCCAAAACACTTTGATACGAAAATCCAGTGATATTATGATAGTGTCTAAATAAAATAAATAACAATCTAGCGGAACGCTTGCATCTCACGCTCCATATATAATACAAAATCAAAAACTGTAAGGCGCTTATTGGAGATTGGATGCCGACTATGACAA
The DNA here is from genome assembly GCA_030737875.1 of Allium sativum. NCBI lineage: Eukaryota > Viridiplantae > Streptophyta > Magnoliopsida > Asparagales > Amaryllidaceae > Allium > Allium sativum. Next base: position 315,451,899 of record CM060909.1, on the reverse strand, counting down.
GGTATGGAACCACCTTCCGATAGTGTGTCTCTAGAGAGGAATACACTGGGTTCAACAAGAACATCTTGCAACGCGGCCCACTCATGACCGACCACTCATTTCGCTTGAGTGTATCGATTGTATTTCACCAATGGTTGGGATCAGCAACCGTTTTCCCGAATGGGACAACATCGAATAGAATAAGGAATTAAATGAATTTCTCTAGATAGGTGATAATACACCCTAATGGGAGCGACCCACATAGCCATGCTGCCTACCCAAATTTTGTCATTTCCTGGTTGTTGAGGCTTGAGGCTACGATTACTTGCAATTAATTGATAGCACCATCACTTTGAATGCCACATTGTCAAATCCGTTAATCACTAATTGATTTGCACAAATATATTGGATATTTTGCTAAGTGAATAAATCCTCTGCCACTATATATATTTATACAGACCAACATATTCGATCATTGGAAATACTTTGTTAGACATTCGTCCATATACGTTCGTTCTGGGATTGAACGAAACCAAAGGCACAATTTCTATTAATAGAAAAAGTCCTTGCACTTTACTCTGTCTTCGATTATCTTCATATAATCTGATTCGCAACGCTACTGCCAATACGGAGTGGTTCTCGGATAATAATCCAACCAGTCTCTCCATATTGACAACGATATCGGCAAATACTTCGATAGTCGGTTATTTAACTATCGAAGAAAAATAAACATTCAACAAAAGCATCAAACAAATCACTGAGCCATTTAATTAATATTTCATTAATTAAATCACTACTCCATTCCCTTATCAATATTTGTTAACCAAATATTTTCAATAATTATCTTGGCCTCTTACGCTAATTGGAAAACATTTCCATATATCGCCTCCTTCTATTTTCTATACATAGAAAACATATTTTATTTATAATTGGAAAACATTCCAATTACTTATCTCTTTCACGCCCGTTCATTTCTACACTCAGGAAATATTTATTTATTATATTTCCAAAATTTCACTTCCTTGGGTTAAAATGAATGTTGTATAAAACATTGTTACAAACAACCTAAAATACTACATTCAACTAACTCTTATTCAATCATTGATACTCGAGACTAAATCTTGCTATTTTTCGGTTAATAATGAAATCAATCAAGTTGGGTATAATTACCTCTCAGACCTTGACTGAATAACATCTTTATCGTCAAAACAGACAAGACCACTTTCATCGAATAATCAACACCATTAAACCAATTATTCATTTTCAAAATGTATATACGTTTCTCTTTCTATTACCAAATTATTGATTTCCTTTTTATTTGTAATATTCTATTTTGAATTCGTTTCCTTATCGAATTCAATATATATTGATTTTCTAGTTATCCAATTTATCTTAAAAATATTCTGACTCCTTAAATTTCCGGAAAATTTCGCTATAACCTCCTTTGTACCGGTGAATAGTTCAAACCTCAACTCGCCTCTCTAGGCCCTTTCCATTAAAAAAGAAAATCAAAAAGCCAAGTGGCTTGCCGATTCGGCGCATAAAACCTCATATGGAATTTAAACATGTACCTTTTTGTCGGGCACACAAATTATAATCTTCATACACTTCATTCCAAACCTGCTTAATCTATGTTCACCTGTTTCCAATTTATCCCAACTCAATCCGGTCATTTTAACTCAATTTGCTAATTTATTCTTTAATTAACTATTTTTCCATTTCACTTTTATTTGAACATATCATGTTTGTATATATTTTAATTCGGTTATTATAAACAAGTCGAATTTCAATTCCAACTCAAGTTTCCTTTTCGATTTCAAATAAAATTTCTCAAATCACCTTTACTTATTCAAAGCCCAATTTCTTACCAAATTTCAATTAACTAATCATTATTAAAATTAGTTAGTTCTATTCAATAAATTAAAAATATGATTTTTGTTCCAAAAATCATTACATCACTTGAGTTCGTACGTATTTTCCAACTCAAGTATGGATTTTTCTAAAGAAAACTCGGATTTTTATTTACTTAAAATCCTTATATTTATTTAAACAAACAGTTATAGTTTTATAATGGTTATGGCGCTGTTTTTCTGAAAATTTGATTTTGACATAACTCAAAATCTATTCGACGAAATTCAAATTTTCTCTTCCATTAGAAAACTATTATTCAATCGGTCCTAATGATTCTTGTTCCAAAGAATTCCGACTTAAATTGAGTTCCATATACATAATTGAAGTTCGAAACGCCAATTCACGAACTACCGCGCTGCGGCGAGCTCGTTTTAATTATATTTAATATATAAATGGTTTAAACTTCGTTTATATATAAATTCCGACTCTATTCTAATATATTTTAATATATATTAAACTAATTTTCCCAATTCAACTTAATGTTTCCGATTATCTAATTTTGTCGATTTTTCCTTACTCAGAAATAAATTTATTTGTACTTCGATCTTCTATATTTAATTCCAATTCCTTTTATAAATAAATTATTTATAAAATTCGATATAATCGAATTTCAATTATAAACCCATTGAATTTTTCTCAATTTAGCTTATATTCCGAATTTCGAAATATAATTAATCGTTTTGTTTTCAAAACACTTCCCAATTTACTATTAAATCCCTATTTGAATTTAAATGGTTTAAATTATCCAAATGATAATTTATTTCCCCAAATTTATAACACTATTTATAAATTTAGCTTCCTTGTTTCATATATTTAAACAAGTTCCCTTTTCAAATTTCTATTTGAAACTCCATCTCTTTGATAATCCGAATTGCGAAAAAAAAACCGTTGTTCCCATTCGAATGATTTCAAGTTCTATTTTTAAATTCATATTTGAATTTAAATATTCAAATTATGTCTTGGTAATTAATTCATTATATTTATAAACACCATTTTATAAATTTCCTTGTTTTATATTCAAACAAGTCTATTTCGAAATCTATTTAAAACCAAAATCTTATTTTGGAATATTTCCATTTATGGTATAACACCCAATTTATTTTCATATTCAACTTAACTTCTATTTAAATAAATTCAAATTAATCGAATTCAAATCATAAATCCTTACGGATTTATTTTAGTTCAATTTATATTCTAAACATCAGAATAAATTCCATCGTTTATTTCTTTAAAATGATTTCCCCATATTCCCAAAACCGATTTCACTTTTCAGAGAAAAAAAAAGAAAAAGGCGGCGGAGGAGCCGTCGCTCCTTCAATGGTGGCGCCGCCGCCTCTGGCTAGGCCCCCCCAGGCCGCCGCAACCCCCCCCCCCCCCCTCACGATGGCGCCACGCCCCTTCTTCCCTCTCCCTCTCCTCGCTCAATCCGCACGCACCCAATCCGAACCCGCTTCCCCCCTTTCCTCCGCCGCTGCCAGAAGCCCGCTGCCGCCTTACACCTCCGTCCCCTGACCACCTCCGTCTGACGAAGGCCCCCTCCTCCGTAGTCAACACCGAAATACAGTGAGTCCCTTTTTAATTCAGTTTTTATTTAATTAAATTAGTTAATGTAATTAGCATGAATATTAATCAGTTTGATAAATGCAAATTCTAAAGGAAATAACTTTGTAAAATAACAAGTGTTTGAATTATATGTAAAGATCAGTTTTCCTTTTTCTATAAATAGAGATAAAAGATGGAATTTTTATATTATGAAAGCTAGAATTTTTATTATGAAGTTAGATTAGTAAAGTTACGATTTTTAATTATATAAAAGATTTAAATTTTACATTTGAAAGGTTGGGTGTATGTAGGAAGCTATAATTTTTAACATAGGAAAGTTTGAATTTTTATATAAGTAAAGAACGAATTTTTTTTATATTATACAAAGGTTAAAACTATAATTTTTATAGTTTAGAAAGGAAAAAAAATCGATTTTTATATTATAGAAGGAATAAAAATATAATCTTTATATTTGAAAAGGAGAAATCTTTATATAGAGAATAGCGAGATAAAAATAAAATCTTTATTATGTGAACACCGAAGTAAAAAATTCGATTTTTATATATTGAATAGCAAAGTAAAATTTGGATTTTTATATATTGAATAGCAAAGTAAAAACTCTATTTTTATATATTGAATAGCGAAGTAAAAATTCGATTTTTATATATTGCATAGCAAAGTAAAAAATTCGATTTTTATGTATTGAATTGCGAAGTAAAAATTCGATTTTTATATATTGAATAGCGAAGTAAAAATTCGATTTTTATATATTGAATAGCGAAGTAAAAATTCGATTTTTATACATTGAATAGCGAAATTAAAATGTGATTTTTATATATGTAGTGACTACGTGCAGCGAAAGTGACAAAAGGCGGGAACGGCGAAGACTTCTACTTAAGAAGAGTCGTGGCGTTTGGATTAGCTATTGGTGAGAACTTCTCACCTTTTAAATTTCTTTTTCTAGTTATATATATATACTAGGATGCAGACGGTGTTTAGTAGCACCCGACACCACTGTCCACAGACCATGGACTTGTTTGTTTGGTTGCATAGATTAGTTAGATTATTTGAATTTTGATTTGATTGTTTGGGGAAATGGAAATTGATTGGATTGATGTGTGAATGGCGTGGGCCATCACTAGACCGGGGATAAGGCTAGGCCTTGTCCCGTTTCTAGTATCGTGTCGTTATGCCGCCGAAATTTTCTAAAATAAGTTAGAAAAATAAAGATATCATTTTATTTAATAAATAAACCGAATAAAATATTAATAGGTTGAATAAAATAATTTGATCGTTGAAAATATAATTTTTAACGTGAATATGAATATAGTGAATGTAAATAAAATTAATATTCATTTACAAACTGGATGATTTGTTTATGTACACCTATTTGAAGGATATTGATTGGGATGGTAAATTTTACACATTGCCCAACTGCACATATAAAATCTGTGTTTGATTGTTTGAAACCTCACATGGGTATTGGGATAAAATACGGCATACACTAATCCCAATAATTAGTTGTATGTCGATCGATTGATTGACAAGCTGTTATAAGCGTTAGATATCTATATTTGATGCTTATACAGTGTAGTGCACTTTGGATGATGGTTGATTATTTATCGTTGCTATTATATACATGTGTTGTATGGAATCCATATAATTAACTTTATATGGTAATTGATTGGGCCTCATTCCAATTTAGAAAATAAAGAATATTATAAAATAAAGGTTCATGTTGACAGTACTCATTCGTTGAGATTAGTCATGTGTTGAACGAAATATTTTAACAATAAAATTTATATCTTTATCATTATAAAATAAAGGTTCATGTGTTGACAGTACTCATTCGTTGAGATTAGTCATGTGTTGAACGAAATATTTTAACAATAAAATTTACATCTTTAACATATATGAAATTAGAAACTAACTGGAAAATAGATAAGATGAGTGGTCTCCTGGATGTTGATCTGATGTTGGTTTCGGCCTTCGGGATTAATATTCAGGGAGTCGTTCTCTTACTACTTTACGGTTGGAGTCTGATTTAAAATCAAACGATAGATATCATAATTTTTATAAAATATATTGAATAACAAAAATAGTCACACGTGGACAGTACTCATTCGTTGAGATTAGTCATGTGTTGACAAAAATATAGATTCATGTATTGAATAGAATAAATATTCATTTGTTGAATAGAATAACGGAATTATTGAAATATACAAAGCCGCGTTGATTAGAGATGCGCTATTTTGACGCGAACGATATTTATATCGATTATATTCGTTTTTGAATTGAATTGAATTGAATCGAATAGAAAACGAATTTGAATTGAATCAAATAGAAAACGAATTTGAATTGAATTGAATTGAATAGAAAACGAATTTGAATTGAATTGAGTAGAAAACGAATTTGAATTGAATTGAATAGAAAACGAATTTGAATTGAATCGAATAGAAAACGAATTTGAATTGAATCGAATAGAAAACGAATTTGAATTGAATCGAATAGAAAACGAATTTGAATTGAATCGAATAGAAAACGAATTTGAATTGAATTGAATAGAAAACGAATTTGAATTGAATCGAATAGAAAACGAATTTGAACCGAATCGAATAGAAAACGAATTTGAACTGAATTGAATAGAAAACGAATTTGAATTGAATTGAATAGAAAACGAATTTGAGTTGAATTGAATAGAAAATGAATTTGAGTTGAATTGAATAGAAAATGAATTTGAATTGAATCGAATAGAAAACGAATTTAAATTGAATCGAATAGAAAACGAATTCGAATTGAATCGAATAGAAAACGAATTCGAATTGAATTGAATAGAAAACGAATTCGAACTGAATTGAATAGAAAACGAATTCGAATTGAATTGAATAGAAAACGAATTTGAATTGAATTGAATAGAAAACGAATTCGAACTGAATTGAATAGAAAATGAATTTGAATTGAATATAAACCAATTTCGAATTGAATTGAATATAGAATGAATCGAAATTTGAAATGAAGTTGAAATTGTTTTTGAAACGAATTCAAAACTATTTATAAAATTCGTTTTAAATAGAAATCGACGAAATATATATTATATATATAATATAATGGCCTGAATAGAACGCGCGCGCCGCGACAGTTCGTGAATTTCGACCATTGACTTCGAACGGATATTGCGGGAGATCCGACCGTCGGATTCTCCTAAAACCAGAACCGTTGGGTTCGTATCGAAAAGAGATTTCTAATGAATATTAGAAATTTGAAATCTAACGGTTGGATTTGGAGATACGTCCAAATCAAATTTGGAAAAGGTCGCCGTAAATGCAGTTCGATGGCCGTTGATGGAAATCGACTGTACGGGCCTTGATAAAATTATTAAAAATAGTAATAATTTGTGTAAAATCATAAGAAATGATTTGGGAAAAATTGGGATGAAAAACTCCATATTTGAAAAGATAAAAATAGATTTTTATCGAAATGAACTAATTTTGAATTGAAATTAAAACCCATTTATTTTTAAATAAATAAATTGGATTTGAAATGGGTTTTAAATAGAATTGATCTGTGGGTTTATCGTGAATAGTGTTTTAAATAACACTTGTTCTTTAACCCGATAATAAATAGAATGTGATTTGGGTTTATCATGAACTGTGTTTTAAATGACATTAGTTCTTTAACCCAGTAAAAGGAGTTTTAATGAATCCGCAATTAGATTGAAATGTGAATTGATAATTTAAATTATCAAATTTAGAAAGTGAGCGAGAATGGAGTATCACCAGTTTTGCTCTAAAGCGATAGTTAAATCTTTAATTAGATTTGAACGTGAAATGGTAATTAATTTTACCGATAACACCGTGGTGTTAGATATGGAGTATTACGAGTTTTGCTTCATGGGATGAATAGGTTGGGATTGGGAAATAAAATAAATAATTACTTCGATGTGGTTCGCTAATCCCGACTAGTTTGGAAAACCATAATTTGGTTTGAAATGACATCCAAAGGAAGATGAAAGAATAAATTTAAAAGAATTTATCTTGGATAAGATTAATGGGAACCTTTCCCTAAGAATTGAAATTTAGAAACTAGTTGTAGATTAGTTAAGAAGAATGGTTTCCTGGGTATTGATCTGATGTTGGTTTCGGTCTTCGGGGTTAATATTTGGGGAGTTGCTCTCTTGCTGATTTACGGTTAGTGACTAATGGATTAGAATGAGGTGTATGTTGTGTTTGTGTAACATTTTTTTTAATATACGCGGGTTGTTCGGAAAGGCCGGGTTTATATCCATTCTGAATAACCGATTCGACGATAAGTCGAAGATGATGACGATGGTCGAAGAACGGAAGTCTTCACATCGTTTGGATAATTACTGATGATCCTGATTGGGCTGTACACCCAAGAGGATGGAAATAGTTGGTGGTCGTCCAGACATACTTGGAGATCGATGGATATGCGAGGAAAATGCCTCCGGTATCGTTCAGACCCAGAATGAACTTGTAAATGGATTGTGTGTCTGACATTGGATTTTATTCTGTGTTGATTGATTTCTGTTAAATATATATCTGTTTGGCGGCGGAGAATTTATTCTCTTGCTTAACGCCCTTCTCTGAGACGTACGAACTTAGAGGTTATATATCGATAGATATCAATCGCATGGCATGAATTGCCTGTGTGGCACGCTGAATTGCATGGATCAAGGCTTCTGTTGAAAAGCAAAGTCTTGTGGTTGATGATCAAAGCACGGCCTTTGTGCGTAGCTTTGTGTATAGCGTGGATTCACGAGCCTCACACCTCGGTATGTGTTAAAAACGGGATAGGGACTGCAGGGAGAGCACGACGTTTCTTTCTAGCTTTGGTGGTGTCAGTGACTTACCAGCCCTGACATTTATATACATTTCACCTATGTGGTTGTTGGATGAGGCGCCTCGATTTTTGGTCTGTAAGGACGGGAAACGTGTGTTCAGGAATTGCCAATCCTCAAACGTAAGAGAGGACCGGTCCTGAAGCATCCAGGGGTTACCCAAAGTGTGTAGTCCCGAGGCATTTGCTAGAGTGTCTCGAAGCGGAGAGGAGCTTGCCCCTTGCCTCGACTCATGACGAAAATCCAATTTCCAATACGTGTATTTCGGCTTTATTTGTAGAGCCTAGTATGGCGACATAATGGTATGAGGCGCTTATGCCGTCTATGATTTATATTTATGATTGAAATTGTTTTGACACTATACACTTATTATAGTATCAAATGATTTGTTTTAAACGTACCAAGCATGTTTGGCTGTTATAAGGTAAAACCCTATCCTCCGGCTTGCGTTGCATTGTGTGATGGGACCTGGGTCTTATAGTAGCTTCATTTTTCGAAAGAGCATTGCGTTGTTTATTCTATGCACTAGTATTCTTGGGAGGAAACCCGTTCCGTGTTATACGGCGTGGTCCCTTGAATTACTCTCTTTTAAAATAAAGTTTTAATAACTGTTTTTAGTTCTCACACTAGTCACATGACTGACCTGGAGTTTATTGTTTTAACCTAAACTCTGGGTGCCCTTATTTTCGACACGGGCAGCTAGTAGTTTTGGTTTTGCAGATTTATATTCACAGAATCCTGGTTTACAGCTGGAATGATATCCGGAAAGCTCTATATCCTTATATCACCTTCAGTTGTGCTTTGTATTATTTTCCGCTGCTAAGTAATTTATTGTAATCTCTGATATTTATCGAATGTAATTTATTCATTATACTCTGTATATTCTTGTATCTGATGGAATTGTTGTAATAGCAATGAAATGTTCTTCCGTCTGCGTTCTGATTTGTCCTGTTCTCAAATGATCTGGGGTTTTGAACGGTCTAGATCGGTTTAACGATTGATTCGGATCGAGCGGAATTCCTTACCGTTACATTTGGTATCGGAGCTTTGGTTTACAGAGCTCGAGAACAAGACACATTAGAACCACACGAAAGAATCCATCAGATATTGGATTAGTAATATCCAATTAGAGTGATTCATTAGAGATAGGATCAGTAGTATCCTAGAAAGAGTGTGAAGAGTATATTTTTAAAATGAAAACAAATTTTGTTTAGAAAATTTAAACCATTTTATACGTATTTGATTATTTATTTATTTTAAATTTGGACAATCGAGTATATTAAGATTTTGCGTATACGCGTCATGAACGTATATTCGAAGTTTTAATATACTGGATAGATATAGAATCACATTCTAGTCGCCCGGAGATGGTACTGATAATTGTCATGACATCATCAGTATTTATGTTCGTGTTTCGAAGGTGTGATATCTATATATTTCCATTAGACTGGTGTGAGAACCAAAACTAATATAGATAGATTTATTGTGTGATTTGGCATCAAAAACATGATTTTTTTGTATATATATCAAAATTATGAATTTGAAACTCTAATTCACTAATTGATTGATATTTGTGTTGTTTGTTTATTTGTTTGATAATTTTGAACCATTATGCCTAATTGCATCAAATATTGAATTATATTAAGAATTGGTCGAATATGCATGCATATACATGTACTTACATTGAACAGGTCATAGCAAGGAGGCTAGAGCAGAGAATAAAATTTGTTTTCCCGACAAATAGGTACATGTTTACTATAATTTACTGTTTTGTTTGGGTGATGATAGTTTTATGAGCCTATTGGCTAGCCGCTTGGCTTTTTCTTTTTCTTTTTGAGATCAGAAGGCCTGTATGGCAATTTCGGGATTTTCTCGGTGCTCCCGGTGCAGGGGAGGTTATGGCGAAATTTTTCGAAAATTTAGGGTGTTAGCCAAATTTTTGAAAAATTTGAAAAGTTCTTAGAAACTGAAAAGTTGAAGAACTTAAGCCGTAATCAAAATACTGGAAGTTGAGTTGAATTGTTAAACAACTTTCGACTTCGTTCCTCTTCGGGGACGAAAAGTTTTAAGTGAGAGAGATTGTAATAACCCGGAAATCTGGGCCAGTTTAAAATTTTTATTTTGGCAATTTTAATGAATTTTGAACATTTAAAATAGATTAATTTAAATAATAATGACGAGAAATTTATTTTGAATGGAATTCGAACATATATATTTATATACGTCGTCGTTAGAATATAAATAATTATATATAATTATAAAAGGAATTGAAAATGGCGCGGTAGTTCGATAATTCGATTTCAAACTTCAATTGAACATACCGGGTGCAAAATAAACCGGATTTTAGTGAAACCAAAAATAATAGGATCTAATTGAGAATATCTTTCCAACGAATCCGAAAAATCGAAATTTCATAGCGGGGATCAAAAGATATGTCCAGTTGAAAATTTTGAATAGTCGCTATGGAATTCAGGCCCTTAAAAATGGAAATTTTGCAAACGACCTCGGATTTCGACGAAACCACTTTTGTTGGGTCCATGATGTAAAATTATTGTTAGGTTTCAAATTTCATAATTTTTCGAATCAATATGTGAGCGTGGCAAAAGAAAACGCGTTTGACCAGTTTTAGTTGATTTTAATCGACTGGAAAATGACCATTTTTCCAACGGTCTCAGAATTCGGCGAAACTAGTTTTGTTAGGACCGTATCGTCAATACGAAGTTAGAAAATATTTTTCTGGAATTTTTCGAGTTAGTATGTGACCCCGTAAATTGAAATGCGCGTTCAAATTCAATATATAGAGTTATATGTTGATTTTGACGGAAACTGATCGAAACGATCGAATCAGCTTACGATACATATCCCATTGTGTTCGGAATGGGGGTAATTAGCTATGGACGACAGGCGGTGGGTTCGATTTCGAGGTCGAATGAAAAAGTTACCTTTTGAAATTAAAATAATCCCCCCTTCCATATCCTTTCTCTCTGCCCCCCCCCCAACCCCATATTCCCAAAACCGATTTCACTTTTTAGAGAAAAAAAAGAAAAAGGAGAAAAGGAGGCGGATGAGCCGTCGCTCCTTCGATGGTGGCGCCGCCGCCTCTGGCTAGGCCCCCCCAGGCCGCCGCAACCCCCCCCCCTCACGCTGGCGCCACGCCCCTTCTTCCCTCTCCCTCTCCTCGCTCAATCCGCACGCTCCCAATCCGAACCCGCTTCCCCCCCTTTCCTCCGCCGCTGCCAGAAGCCCGTTGCCGCCTTACACCTCCGTCCCCTGACCACCTCCGTCTGACGAAGGCCCCCTCCTCCGCAGTCAACACCGAAATACAGTGAGTCCCTTTTTAATTCAGTTTTTATTTAATTAAATTAGTTAATGTAATTATCATGAATATTAATCAGTTTGATAAATGCAAATTCTAAAGGAAATAACTTTGTAAAATAACAAGTGTTTGAATTATATATAAAGATCAGTTTTCCTTTTTCTATAAATAGAGATAAAAGATGGAATTTTTATATTAGGAAAGCTAGAATTTTTATTATGAAGTTAGATTAGTAAAGTTACGATTTTTAATTATATAAAAGATTTAATTTTTATATTTGAAAGGTTGGGTGTATGTAGGAAGCTATAATTTTTAACATAGGAAAGTTTGAATTTTTATATAAGTAAAAAACGATTTTTTTTTATATTATACAAAAGTTAAAACTATAATTTTTATAGTTTAGAAAGGATAAGAAATCGATTTTTATACTATAGAAGGAATAAAAATATGATCTTTATATTTGAAAAGGAGAAATCTTTATAAATAGAATAGCGAGATAAAAATAAAATCTTTATTATATGAACACCGAAGTAAAAAATTCGATTTTTATATATTGAATAGCAAAGTAAAAATTCGATTTTTATATATTGAATAGCAAAGTAAAAATTCGATTTTTATATATTGAATAGCGAAGTAAAAATTTGATTTTTATATATTGAATAGCGAAGTAAAAATTCGATTTTTATATATTGAATAGCGAAGTAAAAATTCGATTTTTATATATTGAATAGCAAAGTAAAAATTTGATTTTTATATATTGAATAGCGAAGTAAAAATTCGATTTCTATATTTTGAATAGCGAAGTAAAAATTCGATTTTTATACATTGAATAGCGAAATAAAAATTTGATTTTTATATATGTAGTGACTACGGGCAGCGAAAGTGACAAAAGGAGAGAACGGCGAAGACTTCTACTTAAGAAGAGTCGTGGCGTTTGGATTAGCTATTGGTGAGAACTTCTCACCTTTTAAATTTATTTTTCTAGTTATATATATATACTAGGATGCAGACGGTGTTTAGTAGCACCCGACACCACTGTCCACAGACCATGGACTTGTTTGTTTGGTTGCATAGATTATTTGAATTTTGATTTGATTGTTTGGGGAAATGGAAATTGATTGGATTGATGTGTGAATGGCGAGGGCCATCACTAGACCGGGGATAAGGCTAGGCCTTGTCCCGTTTCTAGTATCGTGCCGTTATGCCGCCGAAATTTTCTAAAATAAGTTAGAAAAATAAAGATATCATTTTATTTAATAAATAAACCGAATAAAATATTCATAGGTTGAATAAAATAATTTGATCGTCGAAAAAATAATTTTTAACGTGAATATGAATATAGTGAATGTAAATAAAATAAATATTCATTTACAAACCGGACGGTTTGTTTATGTACACCTATTTGAAGGATATTGATTGGGATGATAAATTTTACACATCGCCCAACTACACATATAAAATCTATGTTTGATTGTTTGAAACCCCACACGGGTATTGGGATAAAATACGGCATACACTAATCCCAGTAATTAGTTGTATGTCGATCGATTGATTGACAGGCTGTTATAATCGTTAGATATCTATATTTGATGCTTGTACAGTGTAGTGCACTTTGGATGATGGTTGATTATTTATCGTTGCTATTATATGCATGTGTTGTATGGAATCCATATAATTAACTTTATATGGTAATTGATTGGGCCTCATTCCAATTTAGAAAATAAAGAATATTATAAAATAAAGGTTCATGTGTTGACAGTACTCATCCGTTGAGATTAGTCATGTGTTGAACGAAATATTTTAACAATAAAATTTACATCTTTATCATATATGAAATTAGAAACTAACTGGAAAATAGATAAGATGAGTGGTCTCTTGGATGTTGATCTGATGTTGGTTTCGGCCTTCGGGATTAATATTTAAGGAATCGTTCTCTTACTACTTTACGGTTGGAGTCTGATTTGAAATCAAACGATAGATATCATAATTTTTATAAAATATATTGAATAACAAAAATAGTCACACGTGGACAGTACTCATTCGTTGAGATTAGTCATGTGTTGACAAAAATATAGATTCATGTATTGAATAGAATAAATATTCATTTGTTGAATAGAATAACGGAATTATTGAAATATACAAAGCCGTGTTGATTAGAGATGTGCTATTTTGACGCGAACGATATTTATATCGATTATATTCGTTTTTGAATTGAATCGAATAGAAAACGAATTTGAATTGAATCGAATAGAAAACGAATTTGAATTGAATTGAATAGAAAACGAATTTGAATTGAATTGAATAGAAAACGAATTTGAATTGATTCGAATAGAAAACGAATTTGAATTGAATCGAATAGAAAACGAATTTGAATTGAATCGAATAGAAAACGAATTTGAATTGAATTGAATAGAAAACGAATTTGAATTGAATCGAATAGAAAACGAATTTGAATTGAATCGAATAGAAAACGAATTTGAACTGAATTGAATAGAAAACGAATTTGAATTGAATCGAATAGAAAACGAATCTGAATTGAATCGAACAGAAAATGAATCTGAATTGAATCGAACTGAAAACGAATTTGAATTGAATTGAATAGAAAACGAATTTGAATTGAATCGAATAGAAAACGAATTTGAATTGAATCGAATAGAAAACGAATTTGAATTGAATCGAATAGAAAACGAATTCGAATTGAATTGAATAGAAAATGAATTCGAACTGAATTGAATAGAAAACGAATTCGAATTAAATTGAATAGAAAACGAATTCGAACTGAATTGAATAGAAAACGAATTTGAATTGAATTGAATATAAACCAATTTCGAATTGAATTGAATATAGAATGAATCGAAATTTGAAATGAAGTTGAAATTGTTTTTGAAACGAATTTAAAACTATTTATAAAATTCGTTTTAAATAGAAATCGACGAAATATATATTATATATATAATATAATGGCCTGAATAGAACGCGCCGCGCCGCGGCAGTTCGTGAATTTCGACCGTTGACTTCGAACGGATATTACGAGAGATCCGACCGTCGGATTCTCCTAAAACTGGAACCTTGGGTTCGTATCGAAAAGAGCTTTCTAATGAATATTAGAAATTTGAAATCTAACGGTTGGATTTGGGGATACGTCCAAATCAAATTTGGAAAAGGTCGTTGTAAATGCAGTTCGATGGCCGTTGATGGAAATCGACTGTACGGGCCTTGATAAAATTATTAAAAATAGTAATAATTTGTGTAAAATCATAAGAAATGATTTGGGAAAAATTGGGATGAAAACCTCCATATTTGAAATGATAAAAATAGTTTTTTATCGAAATGAACTATTTTTGAACTGAAATTAAAACCCATTTATTTTTAAATAAATAAATTGGATTTGAAATGGGTTTTAAATAGAATTGATCTGTGGGTTTATCGTGAACAGTGTTTTAAATAACACTTGTTCTTTAACCCGATAATAAATAGAATGTGATTTGGGTTTATTGTGAACTGTGTTTTAAATGACATTAGTTCTTTAATCCAGTAAAAGGAGTTTTAATGAATCCGCAATTAGATTGAAATGTGAATTGATAATTTAAATTATCAAATTTAGAAAGTGAGCGAGAATGGAGTATCACCAGTTTTGCTCCAAAGCGATAGTTAAATCTTTAATTAGATTTGAACGTGAAATGGTAATTAATTTTACCGATAACACCGTGGTGTTAGATATGGAGTATTATGAGTTTTGCTTCATGGGATGAATGGGTTGGGATTGGGAAATAAAATAAATAATTACTTCGATGTGGTTCGCTAATCCCGACTAGTTTGGAAAACCATAATTTGGTTTGAAATGACATCCAAAGGAAGATTAAAGAATAAATTTAAAATAATTTATCTTGGATAAGATTAATGGGAACCTTTCCCTAAGAATTGAAATTTAGAAACTAGATGTAGATTAGTTAAGAAGAATGGTTTCCTGGGTATTGATCTGATGTTGGATTCGGCCTTCGGGGCTAATATTTAGGGAGTTGCTCTCTTGTTGATTTACGGTTAGTGACTAATGGATTGGAATGAGGCGTATGTTGTGTTTGTGTAACATTTTTTTTAATATACGCGGGTTGTTCGGAAATGCCGGGTTTATACCCATTCTGAATAACCGATTCGACGATAAGTCGAAGATGATGACGGTGGTCGAAGATCGGAAGTCTTCACATCGTTTGGATGATTACTGATGATCCTGATTGGGCTGTACACCCAAGAGGATGGAAATAGTTGGTGGTCGTCCAGACGTACTTGGAGATCGATGGATATGCGAGGAAAGTGCCTCCGGTTTCGTTCAGACCCAAAACGAACTTGTAAATGGATTGTGTGTCTGACATTGGATTTTATTCTGTGTTGATTGATTCCTGTTAAATATATATCTGTTTGGCGGCGGAGAATTTATTCTCTTGCTTAACGCCCTTCTCTGAGACGTACGAGCTTAGAGGTTATATATCGATAGATATCAATCGCATGTCATGAATTGCCTGTGTGGCACGCTGAGTTGCATGGATCAAGGCTTCTGTTGAAAAGCAAAGTCTTGTGGTTGATGATCAAAGCACGGCCTTTGTGCGTAGCTTTGTGTATAGCGTGGATTCGCGAGCCTCACACCTCGGTATGAGTTATAAGAAGGGTTAAGGACTGCAGAGAGAGCACGACGTTTCTTTCTAGCTTTGGTGGTGTCGGTGACTTACCAGCCCTGACATTTATATACTTTTCACCTATGTGGTTGTTGGATGAGGCGCCTCAATTTTAGGTCTGTAAGGACCGGGAAACGTGTGTTCAGAAATTGCCAATCCTCAAACGTAAGAGAGGACCGGCCCTGAAGCATCCAGGGGTTACCCAGAGTGTGTAGTCCCGAGGCATTTGCTAGAGTGTCACAAAGCGGAGAGGAGCTTTCCCCTTGCCTCGACTCATGACGGAAATCCAATTTCCAATACGTGTATTTCGGCTTTATTTGTAGAGCCTAGAGTGGCGATATAGTGGTATGGGGCGCTTATGCCGTCTATGATTTATATTTATAATTGAAATTGTTTTGACACTATACACTTATTGTAGTATCAAATGATTTGTTTTAAACGTACCAAGCATGCTTGGCTGTTATAAGGTAAAACCCTATCCTCCGGCTTGCGTTGCATTGTGTGATGGGACCTGGGTCTTATAATAGCTTCATTTTTCGAAAAAGCATTGCGTTGTATATTCTATGCACTAGTATTCTTGGGAGGAAATCCGTTCCGTGTTATACGGCGTGGTCCCTTGAATTACTCTCTTTTAAAATAAAGTTTTAATAACTGTTTTTAGTTCTCACACCAGTCACATGACTGACTTGGAGTTTATTGTTTTAACCTAAACTCTGGGTGCCCTTATTTTCGACACGGGCAGCTAGTAGTTTTGGTTTTGCAGATTTATATTCACAGGATCCTGGTTTACAGCCGGAATGATATCCAGAAAGCTCTGTATCCGTATATCACCTTCAGTTGTGCTTTGTATTATTTTCCGCTGCTATGTAATTTATTCTAATCTCTGATATTTATCGAATGTAATTTATTCATTATACTCTGTATATTCTTGTATCTGGTGGAATTGTTGTAATAGCAATGAAATGTTCTTCCGTTTGCGTTCTGATTTGTCCTGTTCTCAAACGATCAGGGGTTTCGAACGGTCTAGATCGGTTTAACGACTGATTCGAATCGAGCGGAATTCCTTACCGTTACAATTTATAAACACCGTTTATAAATTTACTTAAATTTTCTGTGTTATTTAATTTATAAATATCATTTATAAATTAAATACTTGTTTTATTTATTTAAAACAAGTTAATATCTTTATAGTCTATTCGAAATTCAAATTCTATTTTAGAAAATTAGAATTTACTTTTTTAAATCTCAAAACCCTATTTACGATATTTTTATAAATTACCATTTAGGCTCAATGATATTTTGAACACCCAAAACAACCAGTTATAAATGACAGGTTTTTTAACACATCATATACGATACTATATATGAAAAACAACAAATAATAGTATTTTTGAGGAATCCAGTTGGATCCCTCCAACCTGTTTATCCTGCATCCACATATATTAGCCAGCATAAATAATACCCATCCTGCTTCGAGGCAGGATATCGCGGTATAGAAGGTCATCCACTATAATAGCATGGGGCGCATAGGGTCATCCGCTAATGATACTGCGGGCATCCGCTAATGATACTGCGGGAATCCAACCACCAATATATATATATATAATAACCAAACAACCATCAATTATTTTTAGTGACTAAAAGTAATTCTAAATAAATAAAATTGAGTGAGATTTACTCACCGAAATTGCAGTTGTCGAATATCCTGTTTATTTCCAAATCACCAGCTATGAATCTTCTCGAATGAATTCGCACCTATGATAATTTGATTTAAATTTACTGATTAACATTTATTTATTTAAATCAACTATTTTAAACAAATAAATAAATTTCCTATTTATATTCCTTTTTTCGTTTAATTTAATCATCACAAGTCATTTTAAATTAAATATCTAAACCATGATTATAACCTTGAATAAATCCAATATAGTATTTAAGAACGTGCAATTTATATAAGCTATATATTTTATTTTTCTGTTAACAAAAATTTGGATTTTTATTTAGTTAAAATAAAATCTTATACCTCTATTTTTTCTCCTCTTCTGAAAACACTTCCCTACTTTGCCCAAACCTGCCAAACCCCAATTCTTGCCTCGTCTCCTTGCAGCTTCCACTCCATCCAATTTCAACTTTTCATCAAACACCTTGACGATGCCTTATCCTTCCCATTCAAAATTTGTCGACAAACTTCCACTTCTGGTGAACACAGATGGCCTCCAGAAAACCATGTATATCACCAGTTCATCATATCGCACTATTCCACAGTCTTCTCATCAGCGTTGTCACCCCAAATATGCACGCACCTCATTCCATCTTCCCGAAACCCACACATCAACGGAATTCCACCGAACTCATCTCAAAGCCAAATCGCACTCCCCATTTCATGTACTTCCATTAGTCCCTAAGATCGATCAACATCTTATCATAGACTGCTTATTCGATCCCCTATATTCAGTCATAGACCAACCCTATCCACCTCGCGCTTTCATGGGAAGTCGTGACTTCCTACGAGACACACAAACCCCTGACAATTTAAAACCCTAGCTCGCCATTCCTAAATCACGATGTTCGATAAACGATTTCCCTAAAAACCTGTATCGCGATCTTCAAATGATGCTTCACGCCTTCCAAAAACCACCGCGATGAAGCTCCAACATCCAACGATTTAACCTGGACTGCGATGCCCTAAAATGGAGCAAAGATGGTGAAGCTCGAACCCCAAAATACTTGCGCGGTTTTGAAGAGGACAATGATTCCAGTTTAACGAACCTAAAATCTATTGATTCTATATACGTATTTGGGTTGCTGGGAATTTTTCCTTTGATTTGAGAAGGCGACTTTAATTTTCCTAAGAAGAAATAAAATAGAAAGGAGGATGGGGAGTATTGCGTTATTTAAAGAGGAGAAAGAGACAAGTTTTTAATGTATGGTCGACCAAAGTACATGACAATATCTTTTTAAAGGAATTAAAAAGATTTCGATTTCGATTTTAAATATAATTTAATTAAATTTGATTTGATATAAAGAGATTTTTATTTCTTTTAAACAGATTTTGATTTGATCTTCGATTCGATTTCGATCTTATCCATTAAAATATCTCAGGGTTCACACACGAACCGTTATTTTAACGTAACCACTGTCGTTTAAATGTTATAACAAATTTCTAAACTAAACATTATATATTTTGAAATTAAATTTTAACCTATATGCCATTTTAAATTCAGAACTAATCAATTCGCTAGTAAAAAAATATTTTTATTATCGTATATATTCAAACACAATTAATATTGATCATCTGAATTGTTTCGATTTAGTTTTTTCTTTTTTACTTCGGTTTCTATTATTTACGGTTTATGATAATTCGATATACATGAATTAAATTATATTTGATTATAAATCGATAAATCCTATATAAATATCCATTTACATTATCAATTCAATATTTAAAACCATATTAAATATTTAAAATAAACTGTTCGTAAATCCGGGTCGTTACACTATGCTCCTTTATTGAAAGATGTTTATGTTTCAGCTAGTAGTATTGTGATTAATATCAATCTGAATTTACTTTAAAGTAATAATGGTGTGTGTGTTAAGTTTAATGAAACCTCAATGTGATGGACGCAATGACGAATAACCAAATTCATATTGGATTGGTGACAAACTCTAATGATAGAAGACAGATGTAACGACCCGGATTTTTCAGCCGTTGAATTCTGAATATTTAAACTTGTTTTAAATATTTTATTTGAATTATATGTAGGAATTTATTTAATTAAACGATATTTAAACGTATAATTTATTATAAAATTTAAAACGAGCTTGAAATAGTCGCGGTAGTTCGTTATTTACGTTTTAAACTTCAACTGAATATACAGAATCCAATATAAGTCGGATTTCTGTGAAACAAGGAATGTGTGAATCTAATAAAGTTTATCTTTCTAATGGAAGTGAAAAATCGAGATTTCGTCATATATATTGTGAATTACGTTCAAATCGAATTTTTAAATAATCGTTGTAGAATCGTATATAAGCCATAACGGTTTATTTAATATAATTGAATATTGGATTTGAATTTGGATAAGGTTCTTTTGAGATGTAGTTATAATTTAATTTTTAGAATTTTACTATAATTTTTAATTAATTAAATACGCAACTTTTTATTTGGAGTAATTTGCACCCTATATCAATATTTTGGGGTTTCATAATATAAGTTAAACTACCGATATTATTATATTTTTGGGATTGTAGTACCTAGCTCGACATAACAATACTTTTATTTTTGTCTATAGCGGTCGATATATAAACAGAATTCTACGTAGCTGGTACTGCATAAATTTAATCCATGGATGACTGCTTTAATCAGTAAGTAATGTAGCGTACCCAAATAATGGAGAATATATTAAGTTAGGTTATAATCAAACCTAATTCATGTGCATATCAAACAGTAGCATTTTATAGGTCCATGCATGTTTTTACATGAACTATACATATATATTATTGTATATATTAAAAGAAAAAATGCATGGAATAGTTCTTTCAACATATGTAGGGCGAGTATAGTTCCTCTCATTTAGTTATTCACATCTCTATGTTAAACTTTTGTTTGTTGGATAATTTTGAAACTTTGAAAGAGAAGGAAAGAAAGGATAACGTGACCTTATACATAAATTTGAAAAGGTAAACACTTCAGGACCCTTATTTCATTCAGCACGTACATTCATGCTTTGGTTTTATGCCATATTCCTTTGCCCTTTAATTAATTGTGCCATTTCTTTCCAAGTCACCACTGTATACATATATAAGCAAACTTTTTTTTTTGCAAACTGAAACTACCGATTTCATCGTATACCGCACATGCCGTTATTATGATTGATAATATGTTAGTATTATTTATAGTAACAGTAAATCGTATTAGTATTATATTTAATAATTTACAGTTTAGGAAAAAGTGTCAAGTGTAGTTATCTGTATACTTGTATTTCACATTTATAAAATACAAAATAATTGCAGCAGCTTCCTTTGCCATTTTCCTAATGTATGCATGTGCCCGCTAGTTCCTCTAGTTCGCAAATTAGTTGTAAACATTTCTACTGTATTGTTACTAGATAAATAAATCTGCACATAGACCTCTTTGTATTTAATACAAGTCCATACAACTACGACCTGGATGTACTGTTGAAAATGACATTCGGTGTTCCCTTGTCTTTAATTAAATAAAATATAAACAGCGTGCGCTCCAAGCTTTTATATCCGTGCTTCCCAAGGTTTTCGCAACAGTGTGCTCTTCACGTTTTCACTTCCGTGTTCCCCAAGCAGTTACAATAACGTGCGCTCCAAGCAAAAATATCCGTGCCTGCAAAGCAATCTGGTTCCCTGGGTGCCAAGACAATTGTTGCCGTGGGTTCCAAACTACCCTTCACTTTAAATACCCTATGCCTTTGTCCTCTTTCTCGTTTCCATTAAAGAAAGATATTACATCCTCATCTACTCTTGGAATAAAAACTCAAGCTCTTCCTTTCTGTTTCTTTCGAACTCAAAGGGGAAAAAACAATATAATTGTTTAAATCGAAGGAATAAAAATTAACAGTGGTTACCCTCACAACCAAAGCCTATTTGGATGTCCACCCTCAGGCAATATTTGGTGATGTTCAGAGTTCTGGGGCAAGCGGTTTTAGGTGAAGGAAGTGGGAGATCAGCTGAGCCGTATGGGTGTTGTGAAGAGGTCGCAGGTAGTGGAGTGTCGGAACCGTGCCCGTTTGAACGGAGGAGCGGTTTATTTGGGTATCGTCGAGAAATAAAATTCAGTTTTTGGGTGAGGTTGTGGGGCGCGGAGTCGACCTGGGGTATCAGAGAGGGTAAGCAGACCGTCACCGGTCGAAGTGGTGCACCTCCGGTGAAGTCCGATGATCTTTGCACTGCGCTAGAAGGAGATGGACAGCTTCCGGTTATTCCTAGATTTGAGATGAATAGGGACTGCTACTGTGTTACTTTAAAGCTTGGTTAGGGATTCTTTTATTCGGGCTTGAAAAGTATTGGCATGTTACTGTGTTGAACATGGAAGGAGGTCTGGAACCGAAATTAAATGGGATGGAGCAGGCCATGAAAAGGGGGACACACGCATGTTATAAGAGGGGAAAGAACAATTACATGGATTTGAACTGAAAAAAAAAGAAAAAAAAGGGGGGAAAGCATCGACAGTAATAGGATGAAGGACGTCAAATGGGAGTATATCAGTGCAGCGAAAAGCTACCACAGATAGTTGAACGATGGTGAACTTTGGTGGTTGAACGGTGGGTGAAGAGTATGCGATAGTAGGTGCGGCCATGTTGGGCTATAGGAGTTTTGAGGGAATAATGGCCTGGGAACAAAGCTTTGGGATTAACATTGAAAAAGAAATGGGATTTTACTGTGTGCGTGATTAAAATGGAAGAAGCAGACTAATGAGATGATGAGGCTTGAAGTTGGAGTTGATGGAATAATGAATGGTGCGTGGAAGGTTATTATCAACCCTTAAATTGACAATCACACCTGCAAACATTGTTCGAAGAAATGGTGTTATTTCAAGGGTTCGATTTTTCTGGTACCGCGGAGGAAGAACATCAGAGCAGGCCATTTAAAACAATAATGGGTAATTAGTTTTATAATATTAATTAGTGAAATTAATATAATGTTAATTATCGTAACCTTGTAACGATCGCAACAATCTCATATGAAAACGGAATTGGATCAGATCGGTCATGTTAGAATCATAGCTGCGACATCCACATTGAAGAATCAATTTCTCTAAGAAAGAGCTATTGGAATTCGAAGAAAAATCACATGTCTATTTGATTTTAAACGAGACAAAAGAGGAATCGTCAACTGCAATCAAGGTGAGTAATCTTACTAAACTCTGCTTCGTTTATATTTTTATATAAACGAGTTTTAAATTTATACTGTGTGATGATTGCTTGGTTTAATAGTTGATAAAATTGGTTGATATGATTATATCGTTGATCGATGATTAGTTCTGTTATTTCATATTGATGTGAAATAATATGATTGATGTTATTAACATCTGTGGGTGCAGGGAAACAGGTTGGAGGGACCCAACTGGGTTCCTCAATATTTATATTGCTGTTTCTCCTTGATTTTGATGTGTGGTGTGATATATATATATATATATATATATATATATATATATATATATATTCAGTGATTGACTTTGTTGTGTTTGAACTCCCCTGGCCTAGAATTTTGGTATTTAAATACCATAAAAATATTTTTGAATATAGAAAAGAGAATTTGAGTTTTAAAAGGAAAATTATTTTCAAAAATAGAAATTTAATTTTTGAATAGAGTTAAAAATAGAAAACCTGTTCAAATGAATGAATCAAGAATTTGTTATGAACGAGAATATATATTAATTGAATTAATTATCGTTGGATACATTGAATTTGTATAGCGAAGTGGAAATGGGTTTTGAAGCCAATATTTGAAATGAGATTTAGACTTAATTTTTTATAAGGAAATGTTAAACGAGATTTTAAATGATTAAATAAAAAGGGAAATAAGACTTATATAAATAATTCTGAATAGAAGTTATAAATAAAGATGGGGTTTAAGATATTTTTATAAGTATGAATCAAATGGTATATAAAGGAAATATATTCACGATTTAAGTGAATGGTTCAAAAGGAATATTTTGCAAGTGGAATATCTATAAACGAAATTTAGATCTGAAATTTGAATCCACATTGGACCTTGAGTAGGAAAGGGAAATGGAAAATCGTTTAAAATGGAAACGAAGAGGTTTATTCAAAAATTTGGGATATAAAATAAAGTGTGAAAGTGTTTCGTAGATTGAAATGGTTATAAAGGAATTGGTTAATGTTTTGGAAATCTAAACAGCGATTATAACGCTATGTTATAATAAATGTTTTGTAAATTGTAGACAATGATTTTAACGCTGCTACTATAATAAATGTTTTGTAAATTCTAAACAGCGATTTTAACGTTGCCGTTATAATGCGATCTTTCCGCTATTGCTAAAATAAAGGTTCTAAAATTCTAGACAGCGATTGTAACGCTGTTGTTAAAAGTAATGTTTTATAAATCAAATATTTGGAACACAGCGATTATAATGCTACTGTTATAATCAATATTTTTCTGTAAAGGGAATGTGTTCTTAGATCGAGTCCGAGAGTCGCGTAAACGACGGTTTGTTTAAAGTTGTGAGCTTTGACTATTTCAAAGTTGAGATTGTAGTTCAATTAAGGTCTGAGAGGTAATTATACCCCAACTTGATTGACTTCATGATCGACGGAGGAATGGTTAAGGTTCGATGGTGAAACTTGGTCAAGCAATATGGTTAGCTAATAAATGATTAGTGAGTAGAGTTATAATAATGGTGTTTTATAACATCGCGTTAATTTGAAATGTTTTCCCAAATAAAATGAGAGGAATTTTCTACGTATAGAAAATGAAATGAATTGGTCAAGAAGGAATTAAGAAAAGAGAATTGGAAATAATAATTTAATGAGAAATTAAATAAAAAGGGGCCCAGTGTTGTTTGATGCTTGGTCGATAGAATTTCCAATTGGAAATAGTACCGTTGATTGTATGGATGTTTCTTTGATAGTTAAATCACCGACTATCAAAGTTTTGATTTATTTTTATACCTCCGTTGTCAATATGGAGAGGCCGGGGTCAAATTTAATATTTGAAAACCACTCCGTATTGGTATAAGCGTTATGAATCAACTTATGCTGGAGATAATTGAAGACGGAGTAAAATGCAAGGGCTATTCTGTTAATCCTAGGTAGAAATTGCCCAAGATGGGTTTATAGAACAATGCCTTCTGTTTGTCCAGACCCAAGACAACTTGTATGGATGAGTGTCTGACAGAGTATTTCCAAAAGGGTTATGTACGTTGGTTCCTTCAAACGTACGAAGTTGGTGGCATCAAAGGGAAACTTCTTTAGCCTAACAATCTGAGTGTTTTTGTGGGAATCAATTAGTGATTTCCGATGGATCTAACGATGTGGCATTCAAAGTGAATGGTGGCCAGATGTTCTGGGAGATAATTTAAACCTCAAGCCTCACAATTGGGAATTGACAAAAATCGGGCAGACAGCATGGCTATGTGGGTCGCACCCATTAGGATATATAATCACCTATCTAGAGAAATTCCATTTGCTTCTTTAATCTATCGATGTTGTCCCTTTCGGGGAACGGTTGATGATCCCAACCGTTGGTGATATACATTCGATACACTCAAACGAAATGAGTGGTCGGTCATGTGAGGGTCGGGTTGCAAGACGTTCTTGTTGAACCCAGTGTATTCGTCTCTAGAGATGCACTATCGGCAGGTGGTCCCATACCTTGTCATGTTGGAGATCCAGTCTCCAATAAGCGCCCTACGGTTTTTGATTTTATATTATATATGGAGCGTGAGATGCAAGCGTTCCGCTAGATTCTTTTTATTTGTTGTAGACATTATTATAATATCACTGGATTTGATATCAAAATATTTTTGGTTATCGTAAGGTAAAAACCATCCATGTTTATGTGTGGATCAGTCTTACGATTATCATTTCTTTCGAAAGGATTTCGAAAGTTAAACAAATGGTTGGAGTTTACTCACACCAGTCCCATGACTGACCCAGAGTTTATTTTGTTTTTTCCCTAAATTCTTGGGTGCCTAAATTTGTACGGGCAGTCAAGTAGTTGGGATTTTCAGATTCACTTGGAGGAGATCGAGGCAGGAGGCTTCATCTGTTAGCTATAGACTATCATATTTTCCGCTGTGTATATCTGGAAACAGGTGTTTATAACTGTTCCAGGGATGACCGTTGTGCTCTGATAATGGTATGTATATACAGTTACTGATTTTTATTACAAAGTTGATGTTATCTAATATATTTTATTCGTTCCGCTGTGAGTTTGTGATCTTCGTTTTCTTCTATTCTAATATTTCTTTCTTTCTATTTCTCATCCTCTAACTTCTTTCTAATAATGTTTCGTATTTCTGTGCAATTTGGGTTGGACGCGTGGTGTTATTAATCGACTCAAAGAGTACGGAAATTCGGGTCGTTTCAGTTGGTATCAAAGCTGAAGGTTGAGTGATAACCTTGGCTCTGTGGCGTGACTCAATATAGATGGGGTTAATAATACCCTAGATTGAATTTGAGTGTATCTATATGAGCACGTATTTGTAGATTGGATATAAAAATTTGTTTTATATTGTGTTGACTGGTTTGTTGAATAGTTTATGAATTCTGGTCGATACAGGAAGTACAACTGTATCGATAGGTGTTTCTAAACTCTCGAACAGAACAATTCGACGCAGTATTGTTTTAAAATGGGTAAATGAAATAATTTGCCCAAAGATTATTTTGATATAAAAGGAATAACTTCTGAAATATTATACTATATAGATTTGTTGATTGTTATTACAATCAAATGGGATTATGAAATATTGAAATGTTTATATAATTTGTATACGGATAATGTATACCAATGAGGTAAACCAATATTAAATTCAAACTAGAATTAGAATTTATATTCTGGGTGTTTAGAAAAAAAATATTTTCTGAAATATTATAGAGTAATATAATATTACTGTGAAGGATTTTGAGTAAGAATGATTTTGAATGGATGTTAAAAGTGATTAAGCACTAAAATCACTTCAGTAGCGAGAAAATAGTACTGATAATGGGTCGCGAAATTATCGGTATTCATTTCAAGTTTCTGAGTGATGGATTGCTACCATAGTAATTTAGAAATGAAAATTTTGTTTGAAAAAGGACAAGATGTTTTAGAAATTCAAATGTTTTGAATTGAGCTGATTATAAATATGTGTATAAATACATGTGATTTCAAACTAATTTGAAATAAAACACGGGAATTTGAATTCTGAAATTAAAGTTTAACTTATATAAGTTGAATAAATTTAAATGATAGAAATAAATCAAATGAAATTGGACTGGATTAGAGATAATCCAGAATGAAATTAAACAAAGTGAAACGCTTGAAATTGGAATTAATAAAGTGAATTCGACCTAGGTATAAGCAAGTTGAATATATATTGGATGATGTTGTTTGGAATTAAACTGTGATGGAATTGAACTCCAGCAGAATAAGAGGATTGATTTTTGAAAACAGAACTCAGTTTGGATTAGTGAATGGAAGTAAACTAATCAGAAGTTGATTAGAGATTTGAGAACGGGAAGTTGGATTGATTTGAAACCTACTGGAAATAGATATATGTATGTTGAGCACATATAGAGTGGAAGCTAATGCAAGAGATAGAATTATGCCCGACAAAAAGGTACATGTTTACAATATTACTTGGGTTTGATGATTTTGTGAGCCTACGGGGCAAGCCACTTGGCTTTTTGATTTATTTTGGATTGGAGAAGGCCTAGGAAGGCGAGTTGTGGTTGTACCAATTGAGTCATGCAGAGGAGATGCTGCCGAAATTTTTCAGAATTTAAAGTGTTAGAAAATTTTCAGAATTTTTGAAAATTTATGTTAGTAAGAATAAATTAATATTTTAATGGAAATAAATTGGTCCAATTAAACTGAAGTTAAGGAGTGAACAAAAAAGATTTTTGGACCTAATTAATAAGGTATATAGCATCTTTTCCTACCTTAGCAATTTCGAGGACGAAATTATTTTAAGGGTGAAGGAATGTAACGACCCGGATTTTTCAGCCGTTGAATTCTGAATATTTAAACTTGTTTTAAATATTTTATTTGAATTATATCTAGGAATTTATTTAATTAAACGATATTTAAACGTATAATTTATAATAAAATTTAAAATGAGCTTGAAATAGTCGTGGTAGTTCGTTATTTACGTTTTAAACTTCAACTGAATATACAGAATCCAATATAAGTCGGATTTCTGTGAAACAAGAAACGTGTGAATCTAATAAAGTTTATCTTTCTAATGGAAGTGAAAAATCGAGATTTTGTCATATATATTGTGAATTACGTTCAAATCGAATTTTCAAATAATCGCTGTAGAATCGTATATAAGCCATAACGGTTTATTTAATATAATTGAATATTGGATTTGAATTTGGATAAGGTTCTTTTGAGATGTAGTTATAATTTAATTTTTAGAATTTTACTATAGTTTTTAATTAATTAAATACGCAACTTTTTATTTGGAGTAATTTGCACCCTATATCAATATTTTGGGGTTTCATAATATAAGTTAAACTACCGATATTATTATATTTTTGGGATTGTAGTACCTAGCTCGACATAACAATACTTTTATTTTTGTCCATAGCGGTCGATATATAAACAGAATTCTACGTAGCTGGTACTGCATAAATTTAATCCATGGATGACTGCTTTGATCAGTAAGTAATGTACCGTACCCAAATAATGGAGAATATATTAAGTTAGGTTATAATCAAACCTAATTCATGTGCATATCAAACAGTAGCGTTTTATAGGTCCATGCATGTTTTTACATGAACTATACATATATATTATTGTATATATTAAAAGAAAAAATGCATGGAATAGTTCTTTCAACATATGTAGGGCGAGTATAGTTCCTCTCATTTAGTTATTCACGTCTCTATGTTAAACTTTTGTTTGTTGGCTAATTTTGAAACTTTGAAAGAGAAGGAAAGAAAGGATAACGTGACCTTATACATAAATTTGAAAAGGTAAACACTTCAGGACCCTTATTTCATTCAGTACGTACATTCATGCTTTGGTTTTATGCCATATTCCTTTGCCCTTTAATTAATTGTGCCATTTCTTTCCAAGTCACCACTGTATACATATATAAGCAAACTTTTTTTTTGCAAACTGAAACTACCGATTTCACCGTATATCGCACATGCCGTTATTATGATTGATAATATGTTAGTATTATTTATAGTAACAGTAAATCGTATCAGTATTATATTTAATAATTTACTGTTTAGGAAAAAGTGTCAAGTGTAGTTATCTGTATACTTGTATTTCACATTTACAAAATACAAAGTAATTGTAGCAGCTTCCTTTGCCATTTTCCTAATGTATGCATGTGCCCGCTAGTTCCTCTAGTTCGCAAATTAATTGTAAACATTTCGACTGTATTGTTACTAGATAAATAATTCTGCACATAGACCTCTTTGTATTTAATACAAGTCCATACAACTATGACCTAGATGTACTGTTGAAAATGACATTCGGTGTTCCCTTGTCTTTAATTAAATAAAATATAAACAACATGTGCTCCAAGCTTTTATATCCGTGCTTCCCAAGGTTTTCACAACAGTGTGCTCTTCACGTTTTCACTTCTGTGTTCCCCAAGTAGTTACAATACCGTGCGCTCCAAGCTAAAATATCTGTGCCTGCAAAGCAATCTGGTTCCCTGGGTGCCAAGACATTTGTTGCCGTGGGTTCCAAACTACCCTTCACTTTAAATACCCTATGCCTTTGTCCTCTTTCTCATTTCCAGTAAAAAAGATTTTACATCCTCATCTGCTCTTGGAATAAAAACTCAAGCTCTTCCTTTCTGTTTCTTTCGAACTCAAAGAGGAAAAAAACAATATAACTGTTTAAATCGAAGGAATAAAAATGAACAGTGGTTACCCTCACAACCAAAGCCTATTTGGATGTCCACCCTCAGGTAATATTTGGTGATGTTCAGAGTTCTGGGGCAAGCAGTTTTAGGTGAAGGAAGTGGGAGATCAGCCGAGCCGTATGGGTGTTGTGAAGAGGTGGCAGGTAGTGGAGTGTCGGAACCGTGACCGTTTGAACGGAGGAGCGATTTATTTGGGTATCGTCGAGAAACAAAATTCAGTTTTTGGGTGAGGTTGTGGGGCGCGGAGTCGACCTGGGGTATCGAAGAGGGTAGGCAGACCATCACCGGTCGAAGTGGTGCAACTCCGGTGAAGTCCGGTGATCTTTGCACTACGCTAGAAGGAGATGGACAACTTTCGGTTATTCCAAGATTTGAGATGAATAGGGACTGCTACTGTGTTACTTTAAAGCTTGGTTAGGGATTCTTTTATTCGGGCTTGAAAAGTATTGGCATGTTACTGTGTTGAACATGGAAGGAGGTCTGGAACCGAAATTAAATGGGATGGAGCAGGCCATGAAAAGGGGGACACACGCATGTTATAAGAGGAGAAAGAACTATTATATGGATTTGAACTGAAAAAAAAGAAAAAAAAGGGGGGGAAGCATCGACAGTAATAGGATGAAGGACGTCGAATGGGAGTATATCAGTGCAGCGAAAAGCTACAGCGGATTGTTGAATGATGGCGAACTTTGGTGGTTGAACGGTGGGTGAAGAGTATGCGATAGTAGGTGCGGCCATGTTGGGCTATAGGAGTTTTGAGGGAATAATGGCCTAGGAACGAAGCGTTGGGATTAACATTGAAAAAGAAATGGGATTTTACTGTGTGCGTGATTAAAATGGAAGAAGCAGATTAATGAGATGATGAGGCTTGAAGTTGGAGTTGATGGAATAATGAATGGTGCGTGGAAGGTTATTATCAACCCTTAAATTGACAATCACACCTACAAACATTGTTCGAAGAAATGGTGTTATTTCAAGGGTTCGATTTTTCTGGAACCGCGAAGGAAGAACAATAGAGCAGGCCATTTAAAACAATAATGGGTAATTAGTTTTATAATATTAATTAGTGAAATTAATATAATGTTAATTATCGTAACCTTGTAACGATCGCAACAATCTCATATGAAAACAGAATTGGATCAGATCGGTCATGTTAGAATCATAGCTGCGACATCCACATTGAAGAATCAATTTCTCTAAGAAAGAGCTATTGGAATTTCGTAGAAAAATCAAACGTCTATTTGATTTTAAAACGAGACAAAAGCGGAATCGTCAACTGCAATCAAGGTGAGTAATCTCACTAAACTCTGCTTCGTTTATATTTTTATATAAACGAGTTTTAAATTTACACTGTATGATGATTGCTTGGTTTAATAGTTGATAAAATTGGTTGATATGATTATATCGTTGATCGATGATTAGTTGTAACGACCCGTATTTTTACGGGTAATAAATAATTTATTTAATTATTTAAATATGTTTTAGAAATTTAAAATGGTCGTTTAATTCAATTATATTGAATATTTAATTAAAATTAATAATTAAATAATATATTTAATTTCTGAATTTATCGGAAATAGTGAAGCGACAATATAATGTGAACTGGACAATTCAAAATATATAACTCAGTTTATATTGGATTTTATTGGCGGAAATATAAAAAAAATAACGGCAGTTTGAACGTATAATTTATATTATAATTATAATCGAGCTCGAAATGGCGCTGCAGTTCGTAATTTGGAGATTCAATCTTTAAACGAGTATACAGGGTTCGTTTTAAGCCGGATTTCTGTGAAACAAGAAATGCGTGGAGCTGGTGGAGTATATTTTTCTAGTGGAAGAGAAAAATCTGGATTCCGTCGTGTAGATTTTGTTTTATGTCCAAATCAAATTTTAGAAAAGTCGCTGTGGAATTCCTTTATGATTTGCGACGCTTTATATACGTTATAAATCGATTTTTCGATACGAACTGAATATCGATCAAATCGGAATTCTGAAAATCAAGTCCTAAATTCTGGCAGGATATTCTGGAGCCGTACGACATCATCTGCGGATATATACGAGAATATTAATTTATTAATATTAAATTTAATAATATTTAAATATATTTATATATTTAAAGGGTCAGTTCAGCACTTGAAAAATAGCCAGTTTTGCATACGACCTTCGTTTTCGACGAAACTAATTTTGTTGGGTCCGCAATGTCAAATTATTGTATGGTGGTGAGTGGCGGGGAAAACCGATGTCATATGTGACCACGGTAGCCGTAAACGCTCGTTCAGTGCAATTAAATTAATTCAACTGAATAAAAGGATATTAGAGTGTAACTTGAACAGACGATCGAATCAGGCCACGAAACCAGTTCCGGTGAGTTCGTAGCGTCGATTATAGTCAGGGTAGGTATATAGTTTGTTATTTTTAGAGATCGGCAAATTTGGTGTTTAGAAGGGCAGTGCGGTACGCGTCAAAAACAGTCTACCGGAGCAACAGTCTCAGAATGCGACGAAACTAGTGTCGTTGGGTTCGTATCGAAAAGTTATCATCGATGTTCGCAGTTTCAAGTTGATTTGATTTATCTGGTGACCGTGGAAAATTAAAATGTGTGTTTATTTTCGGTTTTATAAAGGAATTTTTTTTCAAACGACCTCAGATTTCGATGAAACCTGTCCCATTGGGTCCGGAATAACTTTTTACACTAAGAAAAGCCTTTTTATCAGTAAACAGAAGTCGACTGTGATTTGTTTTGCTTGATACGTCACCGCGAAGTTTCGTTATAATATAAAACTCTACTTTTCCATCCAACTAATCAACCCCGTGCCTCGCAAGCCATCTCAACTCCGTGCGTTCCAAGGAAAATTCATTTCTTTGCCCTTCAAGCTGTTAAACCTGTGCCTGCCAATCGAACAAAGAACCGTGCTTGCCAATCCAACAAAGAAGTGTGACTGCCAAGCTTAATATATAAAAAAAAATATAAAGAAAAACGTGACTGCCAAACTTGTGAATAGCGTGACCGCCAAACCAACTCGTTTCCGTGAGTGCCAAGAAATTTACTACCGTGGAAGCCAAGCTGTCTGTCTGTATATAAAAGCTAAACAAGCCGACACTTCTGGGAAAATAAAAATCCCTTTCCACCCTCATCAAAATTCAATTAAAAATCAAAATGAAATCAATAAGTCAAGACACTTGTATGGTAGTGATTCTTGAACTCTCCTCTTCAATTTGATACAGCTTTCGAAGGGTTCGATCACCCGTATGTCCGCAGCGTTCACCAACAGTAGTGCTAGCGTTACGGATTTTGGGGTACTGAGGCATTAATTCGCGGAATGGATATCATATTTGGGTTAGGAGGAGTGAATCGCACTTCCGTGCATTTTTTTTGATGGAATCCGCGATGAACGGTGTCGATGTCTAACTGGTGGGTGCGGTTAACTGTTGCGTCAGATTTCGAAGGAGGCTCTCGAGCTGGTCAAATTTAGGTGGAGGACGGAAAGGCCGGAAGGGGGAGTTCAACGGTAGTATTCGGTTGTCGAAGGGTGGAGTGCGGTGTGCGTTGAGAGGCTTTGAAAGTGGGAAATGGCAAAACCGAAGCTCCTGGGCATCAACATTTTTGTGTGGAGGAGGAGAAGTTTTATCAGGTTTGGCTGTTACGTTTGGAGGCGGGCCTGATTTCTTTTGGGCCTTAGGAAGATGGTGAGCCCAACTTAGATTTTTAAAATTGTTTTAATTAAATTAAAAACGTATAAGCTTGTAAAATTCATAAGTTTCTCATACGATATCAGATTGACGAACCGTAAGTTGCGTTGGGACCGTATGGACGGGAGCTACCCAATGAAGCTGACCGCGAGTGAATTGGATTCCATTACAATTTATTGTAAAATAAATTGTCCGATCTGAACCAATGGACGAATAATGTTATTCAACGATATCAACCAAGGTGAGTAAATCTCACTAACTCTGATCACTTTATATTTTTATAAATTATTTTTAAAATTAATAATTATTGGATGATTTGCTGTGTATTGGCTGTTTGCTTGAACTGCTAGTCAGTTGATTGAAAATATCGATAACGATATATATAAATCGTATCGAAATATTGATTCTGTTTATCAGAATATTTTATACTCATGTTATTTTTGTTGACTGACATCTGTGGATGCAAGGAAACAGGTCGAAGGGACCCAACTGGGTTCCTCAACATTTATTTTACTGTTTTCATATATTATGATATACGATGTGTTATATCATCTGATATAAATTCTGTGTGTTTAAATGATAACCGACCCTTTTGATTTGGTATAAAAATATCATAAGTGATACTGAAAAGTGAAAAAGGGGTTTTCAAAGTTTATTTTGAAAATAAATTATTTATATAAAAATCCAGATTTTATATATATAAAAGGAAAAGAATTTCATAAAAGAAAATAATTATAGGATCAAAGAATTTGATAAAAAGGAAAATATTTATGAAATCCAATGTAAAGGAAAATATTGGTGTAATCAATATAAAAAAAAAGGGAATATTTGTAAATCATTTACAAATAGAATTGGATAGGGAATAATTGTAAAACATTTTCTAATGAAATAGAAAAAGAGATATTTATCTAGAGAATGAACTGAGTTATGAAAAGGAATTATTTATTTAGAAAATAAATAGAATATTGAAGTACTTGAAAATGGATAAAAGTGTAATAAAGGAGAATTTTACACTAGGAAGAATTTAGGCCCGTGCTTCGCACACGGGTAAACAGAATATGAATTCAAAGTGAGAATTTAAGAGAGATCTGTTTAACAGATAGAGTGAGAAGGTTAATTTATAAATAAAGTTTTATAAATTAATTTAGTTATTTATCTTTGGATAAATAGAGTATATAAGTCAAGACTTATATTGAGAAGTAAAAATCGATTTCCACATCGATGTTTAAAATTGAATAAGGACGAAGGAGAATTTATCAAATAAGAGTTATTCGAAGTAAAGTTATCGAATATCAGTTTATTCGAAAGGAAGTTTATTGAATATTAGTTATTCGAAATGGGTTGATCCAAGTGAGTTAATCCAATAGAGTTAATCCAATAGAACAAATTGATTGAGATCAACCGTTAGAGTTAAACTGTTAGAGTTGAACTGTTGGAGTTAAACCGTTAGGGTTAAACCGTAGAGTTAAACCGTTGGAGTAAACATTTAGAGTTAGTTAGTTAGAGTTATACAGTAGAGTTATTCAGGTAGAGTTACTCAGTTAGGGTTAATCGATTAGAGTCAAATCGAACTAGAATTTAAAACAGTAGTTATTTAAGATAAGCTACCAGTGAGCACGACTGCTAGCGTAATTCGCAGGGCTGCAGATAACCTAAGGCGGTCGGATGTTTCCTGAGGGAATCAGGCGTAACCATTGTGATCGCTGCGATCTAGAGTCGAGCGAATGGTGTTAAAACAAATATTAGTTAATTAATAAAAGTAATTAAGTCGAGTTTGTCAAGTTGAGTTAAATAAGTCGAGTTAATTAAGTTAAGTTAGTCAAGTTGAGTTGATCAAGTAAGTTGGTCAGATTGAGTTAAATCAAGAGAAGTTAATCAAAACCGAGTTATCCGAATAAGAGTTAATCCAGTAAGATAAGGGTTATAGATTAGAATTAACTGAATATGAGTTAATAAATTATATATTCGTTATTTATTCAAGTTAGAAAATAAAAGCCATATTAAAGTTATTATATTTCGGATGCAGGGAATTATAACACCATTGTTATAATCAAGTGATTTCTGAAAAAGAAGTGGATTCACAAATCGAGCCCGAGAGCAAAGTAAGGAAGTGTGTTAAAAGATTTGAAAGTTGAACTTTGTCTATTTCGAAGTTAGAAATGTCGTTCAGTTAAGGTATGAGAGGTAATTATACCCCAACTTGACTGACTTCAGTTTTAACTAAGAAGTGGATAAGGTCCGAGAGTGAAAGTGGTTAAGTGAATTTAGTTAAAAAGTGTAAGGGTTTGTGTTGGCATAGTGATGTTTATTCAAACATCTGTTTAATCAAATGAAAGAGATTTGGAAATGTTTTCCAAATGAGAAGCAGAATTGTTTTCTGAATATAGAAACAAGAGATGGAAATGTTTTCCAAGGATAATGATATATATTTTCTAAATATAGTGAATAGGAAACATTAAACAACAGGAATAGGGAAATGGACGAATGAATGAAATGATGATTGTTCGATAGAATTTCCTTCTGGAAATAATATCATTGTTTGCACACAGACATGTTTTCATTTGATAGTTAAATCACCGACTATCAAAGTTTGGACCATTTTAACGTTGTTAATATGAAGAGACCGGTTGGATTATTATCCAGAGAACCACTCCGTATTAGCATAACCGTTGCGAATCAAGTATGCTGAATATATTGAAGACGGAGTTATGCAAGGGCTATCCTGTTTACAGAATAGTGCCTTCGGTTTGTCCAGTCCCAGGACAAACGTAAATGGAAGAGTGTCTGACAGAGTATATTCAAAGGATCGCGTAAGTTGATCTCTTCAAACGTACTTATGTTTGGTGGCGGAGGAATTTGTTTCTCTTAGCTATATACCCGTGGTATTTTTGGTGAAATCAATTTGTGATTTGGCGGGTATGACGATGTGGCATTCAAAGTAATGGAGGTGTGATCTGTCAAAAGATACATTATGACCTCAAGCCTCATCAACCGGGAAATGACAAAAATCGGGCAGGCAGCATGGCTAAGTCGGTCGCTCCGAAGTAGGATGTATAATCATCTATCTAGAGAAATTCCAATTGCTTCTTAAATCTATCGATGCTGCTCCATTCGGGAGACGGTTGCTGATCCCAACCGTTGGTGATATATATTCGATACACTCAAGCGAAATGAGTGGTCGGTCATGTGAGGGCCGGGTTGCAAGATGTTCTTGTTGAACCCAGTGTATTCGCCTCTAGAGATACACTATCGGCAGGTGGTCCCATACCTTGTCAAAGTCGGAATCCAATCTCCAATAAGTGCCCGCGAGTTTGATTTGTATACTATATATGTAGAGCGTGAGATGCAAGCGTTCTACTAGATTTTAATTACTTGTGATTAGACATTATTATAATATCAGATAATATATGATTTCCAAAGTGTTTTGGGTTATCGTAAGGTAAAAGCCATCCGTATTTATGTGTGGATTGGTCTTACGATTATCTTTTCTTTTGAAAAGGATTTTGAAAAGTTAAACCAAATGATTTGAGTTTACTCACACCAGTCCCATGACTGACCCAGAGTTTTATTTTGTTTTGTTTTCCCTAAACTCTTGGGTGCCCAAATTTGTACGGGCAGTCAAGTAGTCAGGATTTTACAGATAGACTTGGAGAGCTTGGAGCAGGAGGTTTCAGGACTTATATAGCTATTTTTTATTTCCGTTGTGATGCAAGGGTTGTACTCTGGTAATGATATTGTATGCATATACTGCTTTTGATTTCAAGTTATGTGATATATTATATTTTATTCGTTCCGCTGTGAGATTCGTGTTACTCTGATGTTGTGTTCTTCTTTTTCTTCTTCTATTCTAATTATCTATCTTATCTATCCTCACCCTCTAAATTCTTTCATTAACTATTCGGTAATTGTCGACCCTAGATGTTCGATATGTGTTGTATATCGGATAATCAAGGTCGTCTTTTCCCGGGTCGTTACAGTTGGTACCAGAGCGAGGTTAAGTATTACCTTGGCTCTGTGGCGTGACTCAGTAGAGATAGGGTTAGTAATGCCCTAGACTGAGTTTGAGTGTATATATACGAGTGAACGTATTTGTTATTTGATATAAAAATGGTTTTATATTGTGGAGATTTATTGGTTGAGTTGTTTATGAGTTCTAGTCGATCAGTTTGATCCACTGTATCGATAAGAGTTTATAAACACTTGAATACGATGGGTCGACATGATATATTTTGAAAAAAAAAGGGTAAATGAAATAATTTTACCCAAATTATATTTTGATATAAGAAAAGTATAGATATTTGAAATTATTATAGTATATTGAATGTGTTGGTTGTGATTATAATCGAATAAGATTATAAAATGTGAAATGGTTATGTAAATAACAAATCAAAATTCATATAAGTGAAATATATGAAATCAGATGAATTAAATCTGAATTTAAGTTCAGAATTGGAATTAAAATTGCTAAAATTTGAATAAGCGTTGTAAATGGAATTAAATTAAATATATGTGAGTTTTAAAATCCTGGGAGATTTTAAATTGGTTACAAGCATTGAAAGGGATATTTTGAAATGGATTTCAAAATGAAAATGTTTAGAAATGGTTTTGAAAGTGACATAGTATTGAACTCACTTCGATAGCTGGAAAATAGATTCCGATGATGATCCGGACATCATCGGTATTCATTTTCGAGTTGTAAGTGACGGATTACTACCAAAATTTTTGTTTTTGAATTGTTTTGAGAAAACAAGTTGTTTTGAGATTCCAGAAAAGGATATTTGATTTTTGAAAAAAGACAAAGTTGTTTAAAAACTCCCAGAAACAGATTATTTGAAATAAACACAAATTAAATAGAAATTTGTGCAAGCAAATTTGAAATTGAATTGAAACTGGTTCAGTGGAAATTGAATTGAAATAGAATGGTGTCGAGTAGAATCGGACTGGATCAGAGATAATCTGGAATAGAAATGAATTGTTGAGTAAGTATTCTGAATTGAGATTGGAATTGCAGTTTGATTGGAGTTTGGCTTGGATAAGCGAATGGGTGTGTTGAAGACAAAAGTGGTTGGAGATTGATTGGGAATACATTGGTATATGCTAAACTGATAGCAGAGTTGAATGCCCGGCAAAAAGGTACATATTTATATTCATATGAGTTTGATGAGATTTATGAGCCGAATTGGCAAGCCACTTGGCTGTTTGATTTTCTTTTGGATTGGAGAGGCCTGTGTGGCGGTTTGGGGATTTTCCCGATGCTCCCAGTACAAAGGAGGTGCTGGCGAAATTTTCAGAAATTTCAGGTGTTAGAAAATTTTCAGAATTTTTGGAAATTTTCGTCTATAGAAATAAATTAATAAATTAATTAAAACATATGGGTTTAGTGAAACCAGAGTAAACAAATAAATTTTAACCTAGTTATAGGGTTCATACTTCTACCTTAGCAATTTCGAGGACGAAATTATTTTAAGGGGGGAAGAATGTAACGACCCGTATTTTTACGAGTAATAAATAATTTATTTAATTATTTAAATATGTTTTAGAAATTTAAAATGGTCGTTTAATTCAATTATATTGAATATTTAATTAAAATTAATAATTAAATAATATATTTAATTTCTGAATTTATCGGAAATAGTGAAGCGACAATATAATGTGAACTGGACAATTCAAAATATATAACTCAGTTTATATTGGATTTTATTGGCGGAAATATAAAAAAAATAACGGCAATTTGAACGTATAATTTATATTATAATTATAATCGAGCTCGAAATGGCGCTGCAGTTCGTAATTTGGAGATTCAAACTTTAAACGAGTATACAGGGTTCGTTTTAAGCTGGATTTCTGTGAAACAAGAAACGCGTGGAGCTGGTGGAGTATATTTTTCTAGTGGAAGAGAAAAATCTGGATTCCGTCGTGTAGATTTTGTTTTATGTCCAAATCAAATTTTAGAAAAGTCGCTGTGGAATTCCTTTATGATTTGCGACGCTTTATATACGTTATAAATCGATTTTTCGATACGAACTGAATATCGATCAAATCGGAATTCTGAAAATCAAGTCCTAAATTCTGGCAGGATATTCTGGAGCCGTACGACATCATCTGCGGATATATACGAGAATATTAATTTATTAATATTAAATTTAATAATATTTAAATATATTTATAAATTTAAAGGGTCAGTTCAGCACTTGAAAAATAGCCAGTTTTGCATACGACCTTCGTTTTCGACGAAACTAATTTTGTTGGGTCCGCAATGTCAAATTATTGTATGGTGGTGAGTGGCGGGGAAAACCGATGTCATATGTGACCACGGTAGCCGTAAACGCTCGTTCAGTGCAATTAAATTAATTCAACTGAATAAAAGGATATTAGAGTGTAACTTGAACAGACGATCGAATCAGGCCACGAAACCAGTTCCGGTGAGTTCGTAGCGTCGATTATAGTCAGGGTAGGTATATAGTTTGTTATTTTTAGAGATCGGCAAATTTGGTGTTTAGAAGGGCAGTGCGGTACGCGTCAAAAACAGTCTACCGGAGCAACAGTCTTAGAATGCGACGAAACTAGTGCCGTTGGGTTCGTATCGAAAAGTTATCATCGATGTTCGCAGTTTCAAGTTGATTTGATTTATCTGGTGACCGTGGAAAATTAAAATGTGTGTTTATTTTTCGGTTTTATAAAGGAATTTTTTTTCAAACGACCTCAGATTTCGATGAAACCTGTCCCATTGGGTCCGGAATAACTTTTTACACTAAGAAAAGCCTTTTTATCAGTAAACAGAAGTCGACTGTGATTTGTTTTGCTTGATACTTCACCGCGAAGTTTCGTTATAATATAAAATAATATAAAACTCTACTTTTCCATCCAACTAATCAACCCCGTGCCTCGCAAGCCATCTCAACTCCGTGCGTTCCAAGGAAAATTCATTTCTTTGCCCTTCAAGCTGTTAAACCTGTGCCTGCCAATCGAACAAAGAACCGTGCTTGCCAATCCAACAAAGAACTGTGACTGCCAAGCTTAATATATATAAAAAAAATATAAAGAAAAACGTGACTGCCAAACTTGTGAATAGCGTGACCGCCAAACCAACTCGTTTCCGTGAGTGCCAAGAAATTTACTACTGTGGAAGCCAAGCTGTCTGTCTGTATATAAAAGCTAAACAAGCCGACACTTCTGGGAAAATAAAAATCCCTTTCCACCCTCATCAAAATTCAATTAAAAATCAAAATGAAATCAATAAGTCAAGACACTTGTATGGTAGTGATTCTTGAACTCTCCTCTTCAATTTAATACAGCTTTCGAAGGGTTCGATCACCCGTATGTCCGCAGCGTTCACCAATAGTAGTGCTAGCGTTACGGATTTTGGGGTACTGAGGCATTAATTCGCGGAATGGATATCATATTTGGGTTAGGAGGAGTGAATCGCACTTCCGTGCATTTTTTTTGATGGAATCCGCGATGAACGGTGTCGATGTCTAACTGGTGGGTGCGGTTAACTGTTGCGTCAGATTTCGAAGGAGGCTCTCGAGCTGGTCAAATTTAGGTGGAGGACGGAAAGGCCGGAAGGGGGAGTTCAACGGTAGTATTCGGTTGTCGAAGGGTGGAGTGCGGTGTGCGTTGAGAGGCTTTGAAAGTGGGAAATGGCAAAACCGAAGCTCCTGGGCATCAACATTTTTGTGTGGAGGAGGAGAAGTTTTATCGGATTTGGCTGTTACGTTTGGAGGCGGGCCTGATTTCTTTTGGGCCTTAGGAAGATGGTGAGCCCAACTTAGATTTTTAAAATTGTTTTAATTAAATTAAAAACGTATAAGCTTGTAAAATTCATAAGTTGCTCATACGATATCAGATTGACGAACCGTAAGTTGCGTTGGGACCGTATGGACGGGAGCTACCCAATGAAGCTGACCGCAAGTGAATTGGATTCCGTTACAATTTATTGTAAAATAAATTGTCCGATCTGAACCAATGGACGAATAATGTTATTCAACGATATCAACCAAGGTGAGTAAATCTCACTAACTCTGATCACTTTATATTTTTATAAATTATTTTTAGAATTTATAAATATTGGATGATTTGCTGTGTATTGGCTGTTTGCTTGAACTGCTAGTCAGTTGATTGAAAATATCGATAACGATATATATAAATCGTATCGAAATATTGATTCTGTTTATCAGAATATTTTATACTCATGTTATTTTTGTTGACTGACATCTGTGGATGCAGGGAAACAGGTCGGAGGGACCCAACTGGGTTCCTCAACATTTATTTTACTGTTTTCATATATTATGATATACGATGTGTTATATCATCTGATATAAATTCTGTGTGTTTAAATGATAACCGACCCTTTTGATTTGGTATAAAAATATCATAAGTGATACTGAAAAGTGAAAAAGGGGTTTTCAAAGTTTATTTTGAAAATAAATTATTTATATAAAAATCCAGATTTTATATATATAAAAGGAAAAGAATTTCATAAAAGAAAATAATTATAGGATCAAAGAATTTGATAAAAAGGAAAATATTTATGAAATCCAATGTAAAGGAAAATATTGGTGTAATCAATATAAAAAAAAGGGAATATTTGTAAATCATTTACAAATAGAATTGGATAGGGAATAATTGTAAAACATTTTCTAATGAAATAGAAAAAGAGATATTTATCTAGAGAATGAACTGAGTTATGAAAAGGAATTATTTATTTAGAAAATAAATAGAATATTGAAGTACTTGAAAATGGATAAAAGTGTAATAAAGGAGAATTTTACACTAGGAAGAATTTAGGCCCGTGCTTCGCACACGGGTAAACAGAATATGAATTCAAAGTGAGAATTTAAGAGAGATCTGTTTAACAGATAGAGTGAGAAGGTTAATTTATAAATAAAGTTTTATAAATTAATTTAGTTATTTATCTTTGGATAAATAGAGTATATAAGTCAAGACTTATATTGAGAAGTAAAAATCGATTTCCACATCGATGTTTAAAACTGAATAAGGACGAAGGAAAATTTATCGAATAAGAGTTATTCGAAGTAAAGTTATCGAATATCAGTTTATTCGAAAGGAAGTTTATTGAATATTAGTTATTCGAAATGGGTTGATCCAAGTGAGTTAATCCAATAGAGTTAATCCAATAGAACAAATTGATTGAGATCAACCGTTAGAGTTAAACTGTTAGAGTTGAACTGTTGGAGTTAAACCGTTAGGGTTAAACCGTAGAGTTAAACCGTTGGAGTAAACATTTAGAGTTAGTTAGTTAGAGTTATACAGTAGAGTTATTCAGTAGAGTTATTCAGGTAGAGTTACTCAGTAAGGGTTAATCGATTAGAGTCAAATCGAACTAGAATTTAAAACAGTAGTTATTTAAGATAAGCTACCAGTGAGCACGACTGCTAGCGTAATTCGCAGGGCTGCAGATAACCTAAGGCGGTCGGATGTTTCCTGAGGGAATCAGGCGTAACCATTGTGATCGCTGCGATCTAGAGTCGAGCGAATGGTGTTAAAACAAATATTAGTTAATTAATAAAAGTAATTAAGTCGAGTTTGTCAAGTTGAGTTAAATAAGTCGAGTTAATTAAGTTAAGTTAGTCAAGTTGAGTTGATCAAGTAAGTTGGTCAGATTGAGTTAAATCAAGAGAAGTTAATCAAAACCGAGTTATCCGAATAAGAGTTAATCCAGTAAGATAAGGGTTATAGATTAGAATTAACTGAATATGAGTTAATAAATTATATATTCGTTATTTATTCAAGTTAGAAAATAAAAGCCATATTAAAGTTATTATATTTCGGATGCAGGGAATTATAACACCATTGTTATAATCAAGTGATTTCTGAAAAAGAAGTGGATTCACAAATCGAGCCCGAGAGCAAAGTAAGGAAGTGTGTTAAAAGATTTGAAAGTTGAACTTTGTCTATTTCGAAGTTAGAAATGTCGTTCAGTTAAGGTATGAGAGGTAATTATACCCCAACTTGACTGACTTCAGATTTAACTAAGAAGTGGATAAGGTCCGAGAGTGAAAGTGGTTAAGTGAATTTAGTTAAAAAGTGTAAGGGTTTGTGTTGGCATAGTGATGTTTATTCAAACATCTGTTTAATCAAATGAAAGAGATTTGGAAATGTTTTCCAAATGAGAAGCAGAATTGTTTTCTGAATATAGAAACAAGAGATGGAAATGTTTTCCAAGGATAATGATATATATTTTCTAAATATAGTGAATAGGAAACATTAAACAACAGGAATAGGGAAATGGACGAATGAATGAAATGATGATTGTTCGATAGAATTTCCTTCTGGAAATAATATCATTGTTTGCACACAGACATGTTTTCATTTGATAGTTAAATCACCGACTATCAAAGTTTGGACCATTTTAACGTTGTTAATATGGAGAGACCGGTTGGATTATTATCCAGAGAACCACTCCGTATTAGCATAACCGTTGCGAATCAAGTATGCTGAATATATTGAAGACGGAGTTATGCAAGGGCTATCCTGTTTACAGAATAGTGCCTTCGGTTTGTCCAGTCCCAGGACAAACGTAAATGGAAGAGTGTCTGACAGAGTATATTCAAAGGATCGCGTAAGTTGATCTCTTCAAACGTACTTATGTTTGGTGGCGGAGGAATTTGTTTCTCTTAGCTATATACCCGTGGTATTTTTGGTGAAATCAATTTGTGATTTGGCGGGTATGACGATGTGGCATTCAAAGTAATGGAGGTGTGATCTGTCAAAAGATACATTATGACCTCAAGCCTCATCAA
The DNA here is from genome assembly GCA_030737875.1 of Allium sativum. Taxonomy (NCBI): domain Eukaryota; kingdom Viridiplantae; phylum Streptophyta; class Magnoliopsida; order Asparagales; family Amaryllidaceae; genus Allium; species Allium sativum. Next base: position 315,407,585 of record CM060909.1, on the reverse strand, counting down.
CCGGGAAATGACAAAAATCGGGCAGGCAGCATGGCTAAGTCGGTCGCTCCGAAGTAGGATGTATAATCATCTATCTAGAGAAATTCCAATTGCTTCTTAAATCTATCGATGCTGCTCCATTCGGGAGACGGTTGCTGATCCCAACCGTTGGTGATATATATTCGATACACTCAAGCGAAATGAGTGGTCGGTCATGTGAGGGCCGGGTTGCAAGATGTTCTTGTTGAACCCAGTGTATTCGCCTCTAGAGATACACTATCGGCAGGTGGTCCCATACCTTGTCAAAGTCGGAATCCAATCTCCAATAAGTGCCCGCGAGTTTGATTTGTATACTATATATGTAGAGCGTGAGATGCAAGCGTTCTACTAGATTTTAATTACTTGTGATTAGACATTATTATAATATCAGATAATATATGATTTCCAAAGTGTTTTGGGTTATCGTAAGGTAAAAGCCATCCGTATTTATGTGTGGATTGGTCTTACGATTATCTTTTCTTTTGAAAAGGATTTTGAAAAGTTAAATCAAATGATTTGAGTTTACTCACACCAGTCCCATGACTGACCCAGAGTTTTATTTTGTTTTGTTTTCCCTAAACTCTTGGGTGCCCAAATTTGTACGGGCAGTCAAGTAGTCAGTATTTTACAGATAGACTTGGAGAGCTTGGAGCAGGAGGTTTCAGGACTTATATAGCTATTGTTTATTTCCGTTGTGATGCAAGGGTTGTACTCTGGTAATGATATTGTATGCATATACTGCTTTTGATTTCAAGTTATGTGATATATTATATTTTATTCATTCCGCTGTGAGATTCGTGTTACTCTGATGTTGTGTTCTTCTTTTTCTTCTTCTATTCTAATTATCTATCTTATCTATCCTCACCCTCTAAATTCTTTCATTAACTATTCGGTAATTGTCGACCCTAGATGTTCGATATGTGTTGTATATCGGATAATCAAGGTCGTCTTTTCCCGGGTCGTTACATTAGTTCTGATATTTCATATTGATGTGAAATAATATGATTGATGTTATTAACGTCTGTGGGTGCAGAGAAATAGGTTGGAGGGACCCAACTGGGTTCCTCAATATTTATATTATTGTTTCTCCTTGATTTTGATATGTGGTGTGATATATATATTCAGTGATTGACTTTGTTGTGTTTGAACTCCCCTGGCCTAGAATTTTGGTATTTAAATACCATAAAAATATTTTTGAATATAGAAAAGAGAATTTGAGTTTTAAAAGGAAACTTATTTTCAAAAATAGAAGCTTAATTTTTGAATAGAGTTAAAAATAGAAAACCTGTTCAAATGAATGAATCAAGAATTTGTTATGAATGAGAATATATATTAATTGAATTAATTATCGTTGGATACATTGAATTTTTATACCGAAGTGGAAATGGGTTTTGAAGCCAATATTTGAAATGAGATTTAAACCTAAATTTTTTTAAGGAAATGTTAAACGAGATTTTAAATGATCAAATAAAAAGGAAAATAAGGCTTATATAAATAATTCTGAATAGAAGTTATAAATAAAGATGGGGTTTAAGATATTTTTATAAGTATGAATCAAATGGTATATAAAGGAAATATATTCACGATTTAAGTGAATGGTTCAAAAGGAATATTTTGCAAGTGGAATATCTGTAAACGAAATTTAGATCTGAAATTTGAATCCACATTAGACCTTGAATAGGAAAGGGAAATGGAAAATCGTTTAAAATGGAAACGATGAGTTTTATTCAAAAATTTGGGATATAAAATAAATTGTGAAAGTGTTTCGTAGATTGAAATGGTTATAAAGGAATTGGTTAATGTTTTGGAAATCTAAACAGTGATTATAACGCTATGTTATAATAAATGTTTTGTAAATTGTAGACAATGATTTTAACGCTGCTACTATAATAAATGTTTTGCAAATTCTAAACAGCGATTTTAACGCTGCCGTTATAATGCGATCTTACCGCTATTGCTAAAATAAAGGTTCTAAAATTCTAGATAGCGATTGTAACGCTGTTGTTAAAAGTAATGTTTTATAAATCAAATATTTGGAACACAGCGATTATAACGCTATTGTTATAATCAATATTTTCCTGTAAAGGGAATGTGTTCTTAGATCGAGTCCGAGAGTCGCGTAAACGACGGTTCGTTTAAAGTTGTGAGCTTTGACTATTTCAAAGTTGAGATTGTGGTTCAATTAAGGTCTGAGAGGTAATAATACCCCAACTTGATTGACTTCATGATTGACGGAGGAATGTTTAAGGTTCGATGGTGAAACTTGGTCAAGCAATATGGTTAGCTAATAAATGATTAGTGAGTAGAGTTATAATAACGGTGTTTTATAACATCGCGTTAATTTGAAATGTTTTCCCAAATAAAATGAGAGATATTTTCTACGTATAGAAAATGAAATGAATTGGTCAAGAAGGAATTAAGAAAAGGGAAATGGAAATAATAATTTAATGAGAAATTAAATAAAAAGGGGCCTTGTGTTGTTTGATGCTTGGTCGATAGAATTTCCAATTGGAAATAGGACTGTTGATTGTATGGATGTTTCTCTGATAGTTAAATCACCGACTATCAAAGTTTTGATTTATTTTTATACCTCCGTTGTCAATATGGAGAGACCGGGGTCAAATTTAATATTTGAAAACCACTCCGTATTGGTATAAGCGTTATGAATCAACTTATGCTGGAGATAATTGAAGACGGAGTAAAATGCAAGCGCTATTCTGTTAATCCTAGGTAGAAATTGCCCAAGATGGGTTTATAGAACAGTGCCTTCGGTTTGTCCAGACCCAAGACAACTTGTATGGATGAGTGTCTGACAGAGTATTTCCAAAAGGGTTACGTACGTTGGTTCCTTCAAACGTATAAAGTTGGTGGCATAGAAGCGAAACTTCTTTAGCTTAACAATCTGAGTGTTTTTGTGGGAATCAATTAGTGATTTGCGATGGATCTGACGATGTGGCATTCAAAGTTAATGGTGGCCAGATGTTCTGGGAGATAATTTAAACCTCAAGCCTCACAACCGGGAATTGACAAAAATCGGGCAGACAGCATGGCTATGTGGGTCGCACCCATTAGGATGTATAATCATCTATCTGTAGAAATTTCATTTGCTTCTTTAATCTATCGATGCTGTCCCTTTCGGGAAACGGTTGATGATCCCAACCGTTGGTGATATACATTCGATACACTCAAGCGAAATGAGTGGTCGGTCATGTGAGGGTCGGGTTGCAAGACGTTCTTGTTGAACCCAGTGTATTCATCTCTAGAGATACACTATCGACAGGTGGTCCCATACCTTCTCATGTTGGAAATCCAGTCTCCAATAAGCGTCCTGCGGTTTTTGATTTTATATTATATATGGAGCGTGAGATGCAAGCGTTCCGCTAGATTCTTTTTATTTGTTGTAGACATTATTATAATATCACTGGATTTGATATCAAAATATTTTTGGTTATCGTAAGGTAAAAACCATCCGTGTTTATGTGTGGATCGGTCTTACGATTATCATTTCTTTTGAAAGGATTTTGAAAGTTAAACAAATGGTTGGAGTTTACTCACACCATTCCCATGACTGACCAAGAGTTTATTTTGTTTTTTCCCTAAATTCTTGGGTGCCTAAATTTGTACGGGCAGTCAAGTAGTTGGGATTTTCAGATTCACTTGGAGGAGATCGAGGCAGGAGGCTTCATCTGTTAGCTATAGACTATCATATTTCCGCTGTGTATATCTGGAAACAGGTGTTTATAACTGTTCCAGGGATGACTGTTGTGCTCTGATAATGGTATGTATATACAGTTACTGATTTGTATTACAAAGTTTATGTTATCTAATATATTTTATTCGTTCCGCTGTGAGTTTGTGATCTTCGTTTTCTTCTATTCTAATATTTCTTTCTTTCTATTTCTCATCCTATAACTTCTTTCTAATAATGTTTTGTATTTCTGTGCAATTTGGGTTGGACGCGTGGTGTTATTAATCGACTCAAAGAGTACGGAAATTCGGGTCGTTTCAATAGATGTAGAAATATAGTCAAAAAATTGTTAAAAGCTACACCGATGTCCAATGTTGTACGCCAGGAAAAGCTGAAGCTATATGTCTGATAGAGCAATATATATATATATATATATATATATATATATATATATATATATATATATATATATATATAATTGAACTGTAAAAAGTTTGGCCCTATCATTATTTATTATTCATATATAAAATAATACATGTAAAACTATAAATAAAATATAAATTAATCACTAAGACGATTCAGTCATTCAAAGTATTGTTTGATACACGACTATATAAAATCACAATTATATAATTTTAATAAGAGAATAGAGCATACCCAGTCAGTTCATGGAGGATGCCTACTTAAACAGAAAATCACCGCTATATAAAAACCTGTAGAATCTTAAGATGTTCATGATACAATTATAGCTAAAAAAACTTCTGTGATAAAAAATTTAAGTCCAGAAAAGTTTGAACATCATCTTGTTTGTCAATCAACACTTTAGTGGAGAATCAGAAACCTTAGTGGTTAGTGTTTGCCTGTATAGAATCTGCAAAATATCATTGTGCACCATAGGTAAAAAAGCAAACAACATATAATTCTTACATCGTAAATGTTGCTTGATACTGGGAAAAATGGATTTCAACTTAAAAATAAAATAAACCAAACCATGTGATATAAGATCAAATATTATAGGAATATAAATCAAAGTCGTAAAGCAATAATATGAGTCAAAAGCGGGTTGAAAAATGATAGAATGGGTAAGCGCAAACATGGAGAAAAGACCGAGGACAGCAGCATATTCATTTGCAATATATCAAAGTCTACAAAATATATATGGTTAGCTTTATGCACCTGACGCCTTATGATATTTTCCATATATTAAAACATGATGAAAATGTAGTGCATGGTCTTTAAATATTCTATTCCTATTTCAGTTTAGTGTGGACTTCATATGGTTATGTAGAGGACAATATTTCAGCGGTGCAGACAGCAAGTTGTATGGAACATCCTCACCAGCATTTGTGGCAACTAACTATTTAATTGCTGTAGAACATCTCTATTAAACTTTATACAGAACGGTTGTCATATTACCATTGGAACATTCTTCAATTATCATGCAAAGACATATCATCAATTAATTAGTATGGAAAGTATAAATGGAAACTCAAGCTTCACAAGAAAAGAGCGTATATTATTTTAAAACATCTCAGCATGAGACATATAATCAAAAAACTATGATGCAAAGACATATCATCAATTATACAGTAAGTGGATTTTTGAATTAGATTGTTAGATACACATTTACTTTCCACTAACTGAAAAAATAGCACAACTTTACCTCATAACATTCACGGTTAATGCTTCATCACCCATATAAATTTATAAATTAGAACAATAACATAGCATATAGATCAAATTTTATAACAAATATTTGTTACTACAAAATGAATTGTGTTGATAAATGAAACACATTGACTTTTCATTGAGTGGAACCCTCAACATGATATGCATGCAGCTTGTTGATGGAATATCCTGTATCATAAAAAAGCAAAGTTCGCTTGAATAGACTCACGGAACAAAAATAAAGTTAATGCAATATATGAATATACATAAACGACTAATGACACTACATGGAATACATCAAGGAGTAATGGCAATTATGTGTAATATTAAAGATGGATTGCTCCAGCATCTTCATCTCAAACTATTGTTTATCCTAGTTTTGAGAACCGGTCCAGATTCAACATGTTCATGTCTTGGACTTCATCACATCCAAATGCAATAATGATCTTTGAATAAAGAAAACCCAAGTGACTCTATTTTTGTACAAAACTACAAATCCAAAGAAAATTAAATGTGGTCGAACTTTATATTATCAGACTTTAAGCAAATTAAGTAAATACATATTCTTTCCTACTACTAATGTGAATCTGAAAATCATGACATCAAATAAAACACCTTCCAAAACTCTCACCGTATAAATTCGAACATGTGCACAGTTCGAATTTAAGAGCATACATAAAAAAAGAAAACCATTTTGATTAGGAATATAATTAGCGACTGTTATGCCGTGGTAAAGCTGTAAACAAAAATAAAGTACAAAATTTCAAGATCTCCAAAGAAAGAAAGAAAAAACATGAACAGAGTCGGAGAAAAAGGGTGAACCTTAGATCCTAATATCCATTTGTAAGTTTATCTTTGACTCTAGATAATGTCTCTATTGAACCCGGAAATATATATTGACATACGTAGCAAATTAGAAGTTTAAGGCAAGTTTTATTTACCATGAATTGATATGGATATATCATTTAAGGTAAACTCTATTTGAACTCGCAAAACTACTGAGTTGCACCCTAATTTCCCAAAAGTAAGAAAAAAAACATGATTTTGCTGAGTTACCCTCATTTTAAAAAAAATCTGAAATTATCCTCACCCGTAGTGCCACTACGTGGTCCCTTTAGGGTACTACGTAATGCCACTGCATGGTATCCTAAAGGACTACGAAATGTGTCTGCATAGTGGACAGAAAATCTTAAAAATAAAACATAATTTTAATTTGAAAATAAGAAAAGGGCATTTTAGTCATTGATTTGTTTGCCAAAATAGGGGGCAACTTAGCAGTTTCCTAAGTGGAAATAGAATTTGCAATCATTTAGTTTTGCACTATACTATGTGAGTTAAAACAGATACAGTGATATGTAACAACTATTAATGAAGATATGCTCTTCCACCTTGTTCGATTGGATCTACGTGGAACACAAAATTTGTTTTTAAGCTAGAAGTGATAGTTTTATGAGGGAATTTTTCAATGTTAGTGCCAAGAGAGCCAAAAATAATTTCTTTAGTGTTTTCAGTTGGAATAATGCATATGTGAGGGCAATGATTCTGTTCCTGCCGGATCAGCTACTGTCATCTATGCTAATCTCTGACCTTCAAATACCTCTTAAATTAAACAAAAAGGTAAATTTAGTTTTAGCGTAATTTATATCAAAGAACCGTAATGTGAGGGGACTAATTTTGGTTAAAATAGAGTCATGTATTGTAATGGGCCCAGACTATTTTTTTTCTTTTTTTACTTACTACATATACATTTATAAGCTATGTTGTTGTGTATGATATTTGTAGGTAGATATCCTGTTTTAAACTGATAAGAAATTTAAGGCTGGCATTTGTAAATAGGTTCTAAACCTATATCATGCATATTCCTATTACATATGAGTGTATATGAACGTGTTATAAAACCGTTTAAAATAGTTTCTTGCCTTTACAAATTGACAACTTACTTGCTCTTATTGTTGCAGTTTGTAAGCATGTCATTGGAAATAAGGTTAGGTTCTAAGAAAGCATATGTTGTTTCAGCAACTGCCTAACAAAAAATTGTTCTTTATTGGGTGTGCAGCAGAATGATTGCACCTTCATTCTTTCAGCATTGACCAAAAATGTTTTAGGTAAAAATTAAATAAAATTAAAGCTTGTTGACCTTCAATTTGTATTATTCAAAATATTCTGCCCTCTCCTCAGAGAAGCAGGCAGATTTCTAATCCACATCCTAGTAAATAGTTCCTTAAATCCTCAGCGATTACACAGCCAGCTATAGGTTCCCAAACATATCTAGCAGGTGAGATAACATATATATTGTGAAACCTTAGTCAGACTATCATAAAGATCAAAATAACACACATGCATGTTCATATGAAATTTCTTACTGTTTATCATGTACTTGCTTGTGACGTCAATATATTTTGCAACCTGATATGCGAAGTAGACTCCACCACCATATTACCTACTTAGTTCACGCCACTTTCTGTCTACCTGTTCACGAAAAAAGATATAAACAACAAATTTTATAGGATAAAACACAAAATGGTTAAAATTATGAGTAAGTTTGTCAGTGGTACATGATGTTCTTAACAGGAAATTATTCTCAAATTTTTTATAATAACCTTCATCTCTGATAGAGATGCTGCCAGCTGAGACACTCAACAAATTATATTCATATTCCATGCAGTAACTTTAATGTACCATCCTAGATCAAGCTTACAGTTATCACTTACCGCTTATACATTACTATTAGTTCAAGAAAAAAAAACTCATCTAATTTAATGCTTGATTGAAACATGAACAGTATGCATTGTCATAGTACAAATAGTCATATGATTATATGCCAAAACTGCTATATTGATATAAGTTTAGAATTTACATCTGAGGCACTGGAGTTGAGTTCTCTGAATAAAATGTACCAGTTGTAGTACAAAGAGTTGATAATTATATCTACAAGAGTAGAAACCTCAACTCAAAATTCAAAACTTCTCAGCTGAAGTACGAAGAGCTTTCGTGACATTAACTTGGATTCTATAAAAAAAATCAATAAAGTAATCAATAAGAAACTAAATAATGCAATATAGCTTTAAAGAAAATCAATAACATAGCTATTAAAAACATGATATCAGCACAAAAATTAATGGCGATTTTTTCATAATCTGATAGTGTTTAAGTAGTCATTTTTTCATATTCAGCATCTAAAGTAAACGTAGAAGTGGAAAAAGATATTTCCATGCATACATATCTACAGCCCGTCGTTTTGGCAACTCAAGTTGTAACAAAATTCAAGCATGCATACAATTTATGCTATGGGACGCGTCGGATCCGCATATATTACTCAAAATTAAAAGGATCCACTCATGCAGATTATCCATTATAGTTGTCCATTATTAAGAAAATAACCAAAATTACTTTAAAGGTAACACCGTATCTAGTCCCAAGTCAAGTATAATGTGTGCATTTTCCAACTCAATTAAGCTTCGACTTCATTGTGGTTCCTTAATCATTATTTGCAGTTAATTAGCCTATTGATAATAATAATATAACATTATGTCAGTGCAAAACTTAATGCAGACTTAAAATGTTGCAAAAAGCATACAGTAGATTTCTTAGTTGGAAATTTAACTAAGATCTAGAGATATTTATTACATCATTTCAATAAAGACTCTAATATAACCTTGTCCTTACAATTTAAACAATAATCTTGCGAACACTCTTTGAGACACTTTTCTCTTTTTTTTTCCTCATGTTTTCTCACTTCAAAGCGAGAAATAATTAGTTGAACGTAAATGCTAGAAAGCAAAGCATGATATTTGTAATTAGAAGTTCAGTTTTTTGTCCTTTAGACTTTGAATCAATAGACCACAAATTATTTTATTAGTGGAGTACTACATAAACGTATTGGTGTTTGGCTTTGACATAGGTTAAGGAAAAACTTGATGTCCATATACAATTTTTCGGGCACCTATGTGCATGTATGCGCACATGTATATGTGTGTGCATACATGGAAAAAAGCAAACAATAATAATAATTAAAAAAATCAACTGATTAAGAAAGAAAAAATTAATTAAGTACATGGCCTTGTATATGGATGTGATACACCAAAATACATGATAGTACGATCCAAAATTTATACAGTGGCATTTCTGATTTCAGTAACTCACAAAATTATAATGGTAGGGAATAAAAGAGTCGGTGATGGCTATAAATTAACACAAAATTATAGGTAAAACCAAAATCAACTGATTAAGAAAGAAAAAATTAAGTACATGGCCTTATATATACATGGATGTTATAAACCAAAATACATGATAGTACGATCCCAAATTTATACAATGGCATTTCTGATTTCAGTACTCAGAAAATTATAATGGTAGGGAATAAAAGAGTCAGTAATGGTTGTAAATCAACACAAAATCATAGGTAAAATGTAAATTGTTAGTAGTGGATTTTGAATTGAATGAAAATGGAATTACTTTTAAAACACAACAGTAATAACCTTATAATATATTAAGCCAAATTGAACCTAATAAACATAAGGGAAAAACATTTTCAGTTGGTGATGAGAAAAAAACGAAACAAAGGCAAACATTATACTCCATCCAAGGAAAGGTAAATGACCAAGACGTAACTGCTACCAAACAATATGTTAAGCAATAACTGGTATTGGTGGATTTGAGTAATAAAGATACAATAACACCAAATTCAAATGATATCAATATTCATGTACACCTTTAAACATGGAACAATTAGCTGGGAAAACAGAACAAAAAAAATCTGAGCAACGTTAAAACGATAAGGGATAAACTGCCATCAGACAACCCGACCTGTTGTGAAAAATAGTTCTCAAAACATTTTTTAAATTTAATTCAAAAGAAGTCAGAATGCATCAATTACATGCACTTTCCAACTAAATTTCAAGTGAACAAAGCAAGAGTAAAATGGCTATTCGAACTACAACGGTTTAACTGGAGAGCAATAGACTAATAGTTGTAGAGTGATATTGAGAAGCGGAAAATTATTATTGAGATGCGGAAAATTATTCAATCGCCTAGAGGTAATAACCAAATATGTACCCATTTTTTTAACCCATTTAGTGTGCTACTGCAAAATCACATCCGGGAAAGGGCAAAAATCAGACAACTGGAGAAAAATAAGGGCAAATGGACAATATACACCATAATAAGCTAAATAATAACAAATATTATAAATCAAAATGGCTAACGTCAGTCTCCATCTCACCTCTTGTGCTGAACAGTCTAATATAATCCTGTTCTGACCTTACGTTTATTATTACATAATTTACTTACATGAAAATAAGACAGTCGGAGAAACTTCATTCAAAAGTGAATGCGCTTTGAGATTCCGATTTGCAAATTTGATGTTCTGCAATATTAAGACAAAATCATTGATATCAGTATGGAAAAATAGATCTAAAAAGATGGACAAAGAAACCTATCTATTCACTTATGATGCGTAGGCAAAAAATTAACAGATCTGAACAAAAGAAGACTGCATTTCCAGATACACTCATATCTGGAGTTAATCAACAAAACACACGAGGAGATTTATATATTTTCGATCTATACAGCAGGAAAACCATGGAGATTCGTAACAAAGAAAACTCATTTCAATTATTGAAGATCTTCAAAAATCCACCCAAAAAGAACAAAGAAATAAAGCAGTGGAAAAAATGACAATGGAGATTACCTAAACACGACAATCATTCCAGGTGACCTGCTTGACCGATGTTTGAGAAAAGCAGTAGGCATCGATGACGGAGTGAGGAAGTATAGCCAAAAGACAATCAGACGCAGTTAAAATATTGGGGGATATTTCAGAGTTGATTTGATAGGCGTAAATTAAAATTAGGTTAAACAATGAAGGGGAGGGGAATGAAATTATGTATATCTTAGGACGTTTGAGCTTACAAATACACATGGATTGTCTCATAGCTAACAAAATCGTACTCAGCTTTAATAGTATAGTATAGATTCGTTATTATGCATTATATATAATTAGATGCTTGATTAAAATATATTTAATAGAAAATTTACAAATGTTGTGTTTGTGATAGTAATTATATATAGTATAATCATGAGTAATATTATAAAACAAGTTCCTAGTCAAGATGCATCAAGATTGGACATCGATGTATCCTTTAGGACTAGAGTGCATAACGCCATCCAAATGTGGATTTTGTATTACCCATGATTTTTGGGCTTTCAAAGGTTACAAGTTGGTATTTAGTGGGTAATTACAGTACAACTCAATTGATAGTTTTTTGTTGGTTAATATATGTGCGGTTAATTAGAAAATATCCATAGGACTAATTTATACCGTCCTCTCGGCCTGATAATAATGTCAATCTTCAAATATGAAAGATCCTCTTTAATCATCATCAAATCGTAGCATAACGTCCGTCGACATATTGTAGTTGGACCAAATGGAATTATTAGAAGTGAAACATTATCCAAGAGAGGATTTGTCTCCTCAGGTAAATGAGTTTTAGTATGATTGCCAGTTCGATCCAACCCATACTATTGAACCAAAGACCTTATGTTCAGACTATAGAATTAAATATGAATAAACTAAGAATTTTAATCATTACCAAATTCCATAAGTTGAAATTTATATAGTTTTGACGAATCTAATTTGTGTAAACAAAAGTCACGATCATGTAATGCTTTCGAAAGTGAAACTAGATTATACCAAAACCAATCTAGTAATGGATTTTGCAAAAATATCAAATTACTTTCTAGGGAACTTGTGTAGACATACGACTAGCTTAATATTAACCAATTACCAAATTTACACCTGATGAGCCACATAAATGAAATGACAAATTTATTTTTGATCAAATACTTTAATTAGTTTACAATTATCATAAATTGATTAAATTAATAAATATTTATGAACTATTAATGATAAAAAATTTATTATGATTTAAGGAATAGTTACTATTAAATAGATTTAGAATAGTTATATATATATATATATATATATATATATATATATATATATATACGCACATGTAACTAGATAGATGGTATCGATAAACGATTGGCTAGAATTATGGTTGTTTTAAATTTTCAAAACCAATTGGCCAAAATTAAAATAGTGCTAATGGAATAGATTAGCAAGCTCGATGGTCTAGTGGCATTTTCCTATTAATATGAAGTGAGAAAAAACATTTGAAAGTTTCCCTCTTATTTCATATAACCCCTAAACTTTAGGTCTACTCTAATTCTTCAATCAATTCAAAAATTCTTTCTCATTTTCATCTAAAATCATCCCTAACTTCAAATTTGAGCCTATATTTACATTGATTGGCTAGATCTCATCACTTTGGTTTTATTCTTATCCAGTTGCTTGTTGTCTATATTGGATTTACCCTTGATTACATTGAATTTGTTGATTTGGTGAGTGGTGAAGATCTCTTACTATTCTATGATAGGTTATAGGTTATAATTAGGCGATATCATATTGGAATAATCAAATTAACATTAAAGTTAATTAGATCTAGGTAATTTAATATTTAGAAAACCTAATTTAACTTAAATATGCATAATTTTTAATTGGGTTAGATTTAGTGTTAGTAGTGTATGAGTATGCATGTTTTATGCTAGATCTATATTTAGAGGTGATTGATCTTGTATTAGAATGATTGACTGCTTGTAATAAATGAAATTTCATGTAACCTGCTTTTTGAATTATTGTTTTAATTGAATTGGATGGCTTCCTTGATTTGTTTCCTAGTATTGTTCCTGGTTAAGGACTTAGATCCATGATTGGAGTATATCGGGAGAAAAGTTCGACGAAATTGTATGAAATTTGGAGGATAGGCTTTAGAGCATGGTGGGACGGGATTATGTGAGTCGCTTCTTGATTGAAGCTCGGTTCTTGGATCGATGTTGACTTTAGTACTTCGATCGATGTCGAGTCATATTCATGGCTCCAGTGAGGTGATGTCTCTTATCATTTAAAAGATCATACTATGTAGAATGTATTATGAAGTATTTTGTTGATGGATAAGTCAAATGATTGAAGGATGGATAAGTCATATTCAATGAATTGTACCAACCTGCACAGAAGAAAAGACAGAGGACTAAGAGAGATGAGTCAGAGTCATTGTCATCATGCATGATTACACCATAGGTTAGATGAAAGATGGATTTAAAAATGGAAAATTAAATATATCAACATTTAGTAAACTAAGTTAGATTAACACCAAGTGAAATGGAGAATTCTTGGTGGTATGCGACTTATAGGGAAGAAGCATGGGTTTCTAAGGGTAGTGTTGGAGGGGGGGTCGCTCATGGATAGCTTTTATGATTAGGAAGTTACATCATGATGAAGTTTTAACTCTTTGGGCAGGAGCTTGGATAAGGAGCAGGGTTGAAAGAGTTGAAAGGAAGATTAAGATGGAATGGGGTTGCTGGATGATAAGCCATGTTGAATGTTAGGACTCATGCTCGGAAGAGGAATTATGGGAATATTCCGAAGATTAGAAGTGCCAAGGAATCATTGATAACTTGGAATATTCTTGTTGTAACTCGAAGTAGGGGTACTAGTGTAGGTACGCCCATAGACTAGTAGTGACGGTTATGTACATAAGAATGCTCCAACAGAGAGTTTGTTATTAGATTTTAGATCATAAAAGGAATTTATTGGATTTCAAAGCCTATTAGGATAAGAATACAACTAGAAAAAGGACTTTCCATTAGTCCCTTGCATGGATGAGGACAGTCATATAGGTTACCATGTCAAGGCTTTATAAGAGGATACTTAACTTTTATTTAATGGATAATACGGTTGGTCTTACTTCTCTCTCTAGTGTATACTATGCTTGGTAGGACATTGCAGAAGGATAGAGGAAATAAGGCCAGTGAAGGAGGTGGCTTATATTCTTATATCATGTTATGTTATTGTATCCTCTATTGCTTTATTTGAGTAGCATATATTATCTTATTAGACATGCTAACACTTTGGTTTCAAGGACAGTACAAATATGACTTATATGCCTCTGTCTAGTACCATAATTTCATGTATATCCTTTAATGGTCATATAGCGCTCATACCGATTGTTTTGTGATCCATGGATTCATGTTTTTCTTTTTCTTATCTAGGGTACCCTTAAATGAGTAGATTAAGTAATAGGTTTGGTGATATAAGGGTTGTTTTGGATATGAGTTGGAGAGCTTTGGCGTCTTACTCTATATTTGCAAATATTTTCTGGTGCTATTATATTATATCATGATAGGCTTGTAGTAATGACTTGATTTATCAGACTTTATGTTAAGTCATACATAACTCAATGATTCTATAGAGATTGCACTCACTTTGTTACGATTAATATTTATTATATTTTGTTTCACATGATGAGAGATATAAGGAAGGTTTATTTGCATTTGTTCCTTCTTCGATGATTGTCCTTGTAACAACCCGGAATTTTGGGGCCAATTTAAAATTTTTATTTTAGTAATTTTAATGGATTTTAATATTTAAAATATTTTATTTTAAGTAATAATGACTAAAGATTTCATAATAGGCAAACTTAATGCACATGAAAGAGTTACCAGTTATAAATCACGATTTAACCAAGTCACTAGTAACAGTCCAAGCTTACGTGTATGTACATTTGTAGTTTGGAATAAATATTTATTATTTACGATTACATTATATTGTCTTTATTTATCCTCTCATTTCTTCATTGATTCTTAAGAAACCCTCTCAAAATATAGTAAGAAATCAATACATTCTCATGCATGTGCGCTAATTTTAAATGCCTCATTATTTTAGCCACCTTTTTCTTTTATACATATCAACACGTTCGTTCATTTCTAAACTTTCATATTTTTTTGTCTATTATGAATAAAAGCAAAATATGTTGTATATATGCTTGGTGCAAATTAATGCTCACATTTAATTTGAATTAATGAGTAAATTACTTGGTCACGTTCACATAAAGAAAGCAAAATAATCTTTTCATTTGTTTAGTGGGAAGCATATAGACTTATATCATTTATAGTATCATTTATAATGCATGCAGGCGGTCCATGTGCAAAACCAATACAAGCCACATTTCTATATAATAATAATAAAAATGTTGCATGCACATTTATTGTCTCACTCAAGTTATTTATTTATTTATTTATTTATTGTGTTTTTTTTTTTGTATGCATTAGCTAGAACGTTTCATACACTTTAAATGCATGGCGTTAATTTCCTTTCCACTTTTCAATCTGACGTACCTTAAAAAAAAAACATTTTATGTAGGAAGAATTCAAACTTTTGTAATATTGTCATGCATGATTTAATGTTTAGATTCACAATTAATGACCTTATCTCTAATCCCTTTTATTTTCGTTCTTTTCTCTGTTTTATTCTTATTAATCCAATTGAATATGTTGCCTATATTATGATATTTATTGTTATGAATTTTGAAATTTAAAAGGTCATCACAACTTTCTATATGTCATCATCAGACAATAAATCATGCATTAATTTCTTTTTGTTATCCCTTTTCCTATATAATTTTCTTTTGAATTTTTAAAACAACAAATATTATAAAAAGGAGAGAAAAATTCCATATTAACCATGTGCAATATATATATATATATATATATATATATATATATATATATATATTGATTTTGTACTTACTTCTTTTTGATACAAATAGATTTACATCATATATGGCACTTTTTGGTGATAGAAATAGGATTGATATATATATATACACACGAGACGTATAGGCACGCGCTTCGCGCGTGGTGATGGCACGCATGTAGCCATTCAACAAAATAAAAATATGTCGTTAGTACCTGGTCTGGTATATTTCTTGCCCATTTTATTTTTCTGCATAATTATTTGCTCAATAGTTTCTTTTTATTTTCCTATTTTCATTACTGTGCATTAATTTTCTTCTGTTTCTAATTCATGCATGTTAATTCGTGTGACCGTTATTCAAAACATTTATTTATATTTCTAATTTTAAAAGTTCCATTCTTAATACGCGTGCACATACTCTTGAAATAAATATTTCCACACATACGCGTGATTTAATTCCATTTACGATGCGCATTTATTTTTGAATTCAAACATACGCGTGATTTAATTCCATTTACGTTACCATTCTAGATTTAATTTTCTGCTTTCAAAATTTAACATTATTCTCATTTATGTCTCTATTAATGTCATTAATGACGCGCATGGCTAATTAAAGGAAAATTGCTATTTAACTTTAAATACTTTCCGTTTTTTTCTTGATTTAATTCCTTTTATCATATGTGTTTGTTTTTAGTAAAGGGCATTTTCGGTAGTTTGCGTGTACACCAAAAAAGTGTGACACCAAACCTATTCCGATTATTAGTAAAGATATATATATATATATATATGCTTCATGGAATTCAATACTTATGAAAACCAGGTAATAAATTTAAGTCTAAAGAAAGGTTGTCATATTCCTTAGTGCATTAGGAAACAACGAAACCTTTTTCTGAATTCATTTTTGCAGTTATTGGCGACATATTCTATGCCAAATTTAATTCATCAATTTAAAGACTTTCTTTTTTTACTCATCTATATGTTTTACTCTCACTGCGCTATATATTATATTTTCCTTCTTCCTCCACTATATAATATCCTTTCATTTTCTTAACCTTAATTTCATAAATAAAGCAGCAACCGTTTCTTAAATCTATGGCTACACTCTTCCTGTCTCCTTTTTTCTTTCTCTCCTAATCTACTCAAAGAATTCATCAACTTAAAAAAAAAAAATCGAAGAGCATGACATGACCTCCAACATCAACGATCACGATCGAATTATGATGAGCGGGTTGAGAGAATCTCGTGCTCTAAGGCGCTGAAGTCATAGGCGAATCGGCAGTGGTGAATTCAACGAAGCGAAAGGCGTTGTGAAACACCCCACCTCCGTTAGAGTCACTGTAACAACCCGTATTTTCAATAACCTGTTATAACATAAATTGAGGCAGAATTTAATTCTAAAATCTGAACCAAGGGAAACGGGCTATGCCATTGCGTTCGTCTCGGAAAAATACGCGAAATAGAGTCTGAGTTTTCGAAAATCGGAGTCCGTATGAAGAAGATATGGACGAATGAAGTTAGGCAGAAAAACCGAAAACTAGCTAGAATGCACTGGCGCACTTGTGAAGTGCGCCAGCACAAAAATGCACTGGCGCACTTGTGAAGTGCGCCAACACATTTTTACACTGGCGCACTTGAGAAGTGCGCCCGTGTCGAGCCAGAAAACCTGCACAGTTTCTAGAGAGTTCTGTGGTTGGGTGCACCAGTTTGGGGTTTGGGCTTGGTCTTAGGGCTGGTATCTGGAAGGTTCCGAAATCTAAGGGTCCTAATCTAATTTAGGGTTAATCTAAGGGCCTAAAACACTCACCTAATCTATAAATAAGACCCTAACCTACCCTAAATCATTCATTATTCATTCTAGCAACTAAACTATGTCAAAATCAAACCTCTCATGGCCTCCACTCTCTTCATACAATTCCTAAATCAATTCCTAAGTGATTTTCCATGCATACAAGTGTTTTTAGACTTGTATGATCATCATTAGCTTGCATTCAAGTCTTGTTTCTCTATTGGCATCATAAAGGGAGAGTTTTGATCAAGTTTGCTTGCATTTTTGGGGTTTAATTAGTTGCATAAGGGGTTTCTTACATTTGCTAAACTCATTTGAGTCCGCATAAGCATTGTAAGCCCTATTCCTTTCATACTTGAACTTTTAAGTTAAATGTATGATATGCAAGTTTTCTATGATGTGTTATGCAAGTTTCCTATGATGTGTCATGCAAGTTTTGTATGCAAGTTTGATATGCAAGTTGTCATATGTCATGCAAGTTTTATTATGCAAGTTTGATATGCAAGTTGTCATATGTCATGCAAGTTTCGTATGCAAGATTGATATGCAAGTTGTCATATGTTATGTAAGTTGATATGCAAGTTTATCATGTTGTAATATGCAAGTTGATATGCAAGTTTATCATGTTGTAATATGCAAGTTTATAGGCAAGTATGTCATGTTATGGTATGCAAGTATGTTATGCAAGTTTGGGTTGAACATTTTGTTCATGCTATCATGTTATACATGCATATGAACACTATGCAAGTTAAAATGATGTTATGCATGCATATGAACTTTATGCAAGTTGAAACCATGTTATGTATGCATATGAACACTATGCAAGTTAAAATGATGTTATGCATGCATATGAACTTTATGCAAGTTGAAACCATGTTATGTATGCATATGAACACTATGCAAGTTAAAATGATGTTATGCATGCTTATGAATATTTTGCAAGTTGATAACAAGATATGCAAGTTTATGATCACATCTTTGTCCCATATGCCACCATGTTTAACTTGTGGCTCCAACACCTCTATGTCATGATTATGCCAAGTTCCCTCTTTCTATCCTTTATGCGATATTGCGATATGTAAGCGATGGGATTGCGTTTGGGGTTGGGTAAACTTAAAAGACATAAAAACGTAAGCTTGGGAATTTACCTATTAAGTTAGGTCTACCCAATTGCTTGAAAAACTTGTAATGTGTTTTGGAAACATGGTGGACATAACACTTAGAAAAGATAGTGTGACCAACTCGAGGTTGGGTTGAGTTTGTAGCGTAAACCTACCCGGAACCGACCGGCTTAACTAGTTGCTACAAACAATAGGACCCAATGTGAGAAGTTGGTCATGTTGTACCTTGAACCCGAGGTTAGACCAAGTTGTGGTGTAAAGCTACCCGGACCCGCCAGCTTAACTAGTAACCACAACAAAGTCTAATGTGAGAGGTTAAGGCGCATTAATTAATTAATGCCTTGTGATTAGGGTGAAGTCATGGACCGCTGGAATACTTAACCAATGAAAACACGATGGGTTGGTAGGGTTAAGTCATGAACCTTGGGTACACTTAACCAACTTGGTACTTGAATGAGTTGGGTTAACCACGTTAACCCATTAAGGAAACCCTAGTTGCGTGGTCCTTTGCACCAGTAACCCTCTTAGTTGTATCATGACACCCTAGGGACTAGGCTAGGGAGGGGCACGATTACAGGGATGCCATGTAAGCGACCAAACGACGGCTGAGTAGGTGCGCCGGTGTGGGTTCAGGCGGGCCATGATCGTGCACATGGTCCGGAGTTGAAAAAGCAGGCACGGGCACCAGTAGGTTTAAACTGTGCGTGCTTGGTTTGTGTCGATGGTTGACACCCTAGGACTTGATACACCCTAGGGTGGACCTAGCACAGTTTAGCTACACTTCGTAGTTGGGCCGTATGACACAGACACTTGACGAGATAGGCTTATAGGGAGCCGATCGACTAGACCGTGCTAGTTGGACCTTGGTTTGGGTCATTCTTGATGTTGGGCCAAACTTGGGCCTGGGGATCACTTCTTGTTTACACTTTGGACCTCGTATTGGGGTCACTTCATGTTATTGGGCCAAAGCTTGGGCCAAGAGATCAATACTCGTTTATTCAAGTCATGTTAGTTTACTAGTACACCTGTGGTGCAAAACCTTAATCCTGATTATGCGATGACACCTTTACCTACCTTGATAGTTAATCATCATGCTAGTATGTTGTTATCCTTATGTTCATCCCTTGCTGCCCATACCAGTTAACTTTATCAGTTTACATTGATTGTAGTAGGGCTTACTCAGTCTTTTTGACTGACCTGTTTTCTTCCGCCTCTTTTCTTCCGTTTCCCCCCCAGGTTCTCAGGGAGGGAATACAGGAGCCTAGCTTGGATTTTGGATTACTTGCTTGTGGGATTTCAGTACATGTACGCTTTCTACATGAAGCTAGCTATGGTTCTCACGTATTTTGGGGATAGCACTTATGTATTTCTGTTTTCAGATGATGTTGTTTTATCTAGACTTGTTTATTGGGAAAATTGATATTATGTTGTACCAGACTTGTTTTGAAATGGTTTAAATCTTCCGCTGTTTTATCTATGTTATTTACTCTGTTTACATATATACATATGTTCTTGTTCTGCCTTGATATATCATTTTGCATGTTTACCTGATTCAAACGCCCCTCCAAAGTCAGTGCACTTGCAAGAGTGGTACTGGCGGAGGTGGGGTGTTACAGTCACTCTCAAAGGGAATGCCCTAATTTTGGTGGAGGTTTATAAGTATAAGTCACAGATATACAAGACAGATATAAGAACACATATTTGTGAACAGCAGAAAAGCAGCAACTTTTATTTCATAAAAGTAAATACGGGATACAACAACATCACCATGATTGTCTTACACCCTTTCAAAAAAAACATAACACCTTCATAACTGTCTTGATTACATTATTTTAAAGAAGCATAAAGAAAACATAAATAAACTGCAAAAGTCCCATAGTTGTTGTCCAAAGCCATAGTTCAAACGAAAAGGTCCAAGCAATACATTCTTTCTCTTCAAGCTGGATATGAAGGCTGGTCAAGCTGCAGTATTCCGTCCCTGTGGACCTGGGGGGGGGGGAACGGAAGAAAAGAAGACGAAAGAAAAGTAGAGTCAGACATAAAGCCTGAGTAAGTCTAGGACTATTCAGCCTATGAATAAAGAACTGGGTATGATAAGTAAAAACAAGAAGTGGGAAAGCACTGTAAACTTAGTTAAGTTGTCTAGGGTTGAATATACTATCGTACCCCATATTAATCTCTGAACCCATATAAACTTGTTCCCAACTGGCACCCCATAATCAGGGTGAAGTGATCCATTTTATAATGATCGGCTCCTACTCGCATAGTTACATGTGTCTTACGGCCCCCGATGTTGTAGTTACCTGTGCTGGTCCCACCATGGGGTGTATCAAGTCCCATGGTGGCGACCCGACACAATCCTAGAATGCACAAGTATGCTACTGGTGCCCAGTGCCTTATTTTTCTACGCCGGAGTGTGTGCACGCGCCGGAGTGTGTGCACGCCCGCACCCCGTTAGAACCTACACTGCTGCACCACCGCCGTCGATTTGACCTCTTACAATCAGCCCAGTAATCGTGCCCCACCCTGCCTAGTTTCAGGGTATCATGATACGCCTTGTAGGGTTACTGCTGAAAAGGGTCCCCCGCTACTAGGTTTTCTATTTCTAGCCAACATGCTAAGTTGGTTAAGTGTTTATAAACCTAACCCCCAATCAGTCTGTTTAGTTTAGCATGTTCCATTTTGATTAAGTATTAATATAATCTACTTAATCCTATCAA
Source organism: Allium sativum (assembly GCA_030737875.1). NCBI lineage: Eukaryota > Viridiplantae > Streptophyta > Magnoliopsida > Asparagales > Amaryllidaceae > Allium > Allium sativum. The sequence goes on along the minus strand of CM060909.1, from coordinate 315,385,993 downwards.
TCCTGACTCAGCCTTAATTGTCTTATTAAAGCCTTGACCTCTCACATTAGACAGGTATTGTTGTGGCTGCCTGTTGCCGATTGGGTCCGGGCAGTCTTACGCCACAACTCAGTCTAACCTCGGGTCCTTATTGGGCTCCATGTTTAACCACCCACATTGGATAGGTATTGTTGTGACTACTGGACAGCCGGGCGGTTCCGGGCAGGTTTACATCACAACTCAATCCAACCTCGGGTTAAACACATCGTATTTTCTACATTTACATATTTTGTCTTTCTTCTTTTTATATGTAAATATTTGCGGCCCATTATTCAAAATCAATTTAAGCTAATGGTGTAAAGGTTTACACCAATCATGGGCCCAACCCATACTTGAATTTGGGCCCCTTTGCTTTATGTTTTTCATTCATTAATTACTTTGGCCCAACGCTATTTTCCCCCGTTTAATACGCTCGTTTATTATATATATATATATATATATATATATATATATATATGTTGGGCTTAGCCTTTTTAAGCCCAACTTAGCCACGTGAAAAAGGGGAGGCTTAAAGCGTGATTACATACACAAAAAAGGGGAATGTGAACGCATGAACTTGCAACATAACGTTGGAACTACAAAATAGAAACTGGTGTTCTTGCATAGTAGCAACGTATACTTTGGTCATAAAGCATAAGTGACATGAATCAAAGCATGTAAACTTGTAGTTAAGTTAGAATCTAAATTGGATATCATTATTGACACATAGTCTTAACTACAACATAAACCTATATTTTTCTTTAGGCATAATGTCAAACATAAGCAAATCATGTTCATAAGGTTACTACATGTTTACAAGGGTGCTTACTTTTGTTACTAATACAAAAGTATAGTTCAACTAGAATTATTCCAACTTAATCATGATTTTAAATCTATTCACATAACCATGGCACACATATACTTATGGCATAAATATTTCTAAACATGAAATCATGATTTTTACTTTAGTCATGCAAACTTGCAAATGGGATTTTAAATCTAACCTAGCTATGTACCACATGTGTCATCATATAATTCTTGTTAACAATATAGACCTAACATGTTTTTCAATTATGCAAAATATCAATCATAGCCTAGTCATATTCATAAGTTCGCAAAGAGGTTTTCTAGTACAAAAGTATGGCTTAATATATAGATCATGATGCCAAATTTTCAACATAATTTCATATGAATTATAATAACCCAAATTTGTTCCAATTACACACAAAATGATTTTTGTACAGAAATACACATTATGATGGCATAGTAGCAAAACCACAAACTTGCATGAATTTCAATTAAAGAACTACATACATGTAGCTTCAACATGAATTACAAACTTTGCGAATATCCAAACGTATATTTGCATAAAACTACCGCAAACATGTAGTTTTTATAATGAATAACATACTTTGCGAATATCCAAACGTATACTTGCATAAAACTACCGCAAACATGTAGTTTTTTTATAATGAATAACATACTTTGCGAATATCCAATCGTTATACAATATTCCAAATTGATAAGAATCATAGTAACGCACAAATATGGATTACTTATCACCACAAATCAAGTGTACAAACCAACACAGTTATTTATTCATACCAAAATAATACTCTACTTACAATCGTGTGGCGAATTCTCCAATTCAGGAATTTGGAGATGCGACTCCTTTTGACGTAGGCGTTGATTTGATTTGTTTAAGTTGCTTTATGCTTTAGAATTTGCCTCCTAATCTTCTCTCAAATTGGTGGCTACTCCTAGTCGTTCCTCAGCAGCATGATGGCCTCATTCTTATTTTTTTTTTGTGAGTTTAGGTTAGGTTTGAGTTGTATATATAGAATTTTAGGATTAATTTAGGCCGTTTGATTAATCCTAGAAATGACCATAACCGTTCAGTCAGGATAGAGTTATCCTATTGACTCAGCCATGAGTCAGAAATGACTCAGCATTGACTCAGCGATGAGTCAGAAATGACTCAGCGTATTAAATGTTCACCAATTCAAACGTAAATACGTATTTAATAGATACATTTTCCCCTTTACCGTATTAATTACCCATATATAAATATTTATTTATATATGAATAAATATTTTCTTACCTTTAATTTGTCATAATTAAAAATTGGAGAAGGCCAAAAAAAAACCATCCTTGACAACCAAAAATGCGCAACGTACGCTACATGATGCGTACACGTCATATATATATATATATATATATGCGTATATGTATATATATATATATATTATATATATATTCATTTTTTTCTCTACCTTCCCAATTACCCATTTTCCCACTAAACCACTTTTTGAACTGCGTTCACACTAGGCTATTTTAAGCCATTTCCCTAAAACAAAAATAGGGCGCTGGCGGGGATCGAACTCTGTACCTCTTGTATGTAAGTCATGTGTTCCAACCAAATGAGCTACTAAGTCTTTTGCTTACAAACCCTAGAACAATGCTAAACATTATTCGTTTCCCATTCTTCTTCTTTTTTTTTCATGTTTTGCTGCGATATTTAAATTAAAGATATCTTCTTCACACGTTATCCGTTTTGCGAAAACTCGGACTCTATTTCGCGTATTTTTCCGAGATGAACACAATGGCGTATCCCGTTTCCCTTAATTCTTTGATTTGAAATTAATTATACTTTAATTTATGACTTTCACGGTTATAGAATACACGGGGTGTTACATTCTCCCCCACTTAAAAGGACTTCGTCCCCGAAATCTTCAAGTTAGGAGGAATGTATATCCTAACATCCAATCATCCATCTACTCATCCATCAAACACGAGCATCCATTGTCCTTAAAAGACTTCTAATGCTTCATGATCATATGCGAAGTGTGTGTGTACATGTACTTATCTAATGCAAAATCAGGCGATCTACTGATTCAGTTGACCTCCTTAATGCGAATTATGTAAGTGCCATGAATCCATTATGTATGCAAATTTTCCTATTCATGATTCTACATGAGTGCACAATCATTCATACAAATGCAACATCCATATGGCAACACATTAAAGTTCAACCATATACGAATGCAAACATATATGCATATGCAATATGAAGTGACTGAGCCGATCTAAAACCTAGATTGTGCGTGTATATGCAACCACGAGCAACCACTAGCAATCACTTGCAACCACTTGCAACCATCATCCATAACATGTTTCAACTACATGTTTACATCCAAAAAGATTCTACCTATGGTTCTCAAGATAGGATCGAGGAGAGAAATAGGATAAAACAAAGCATCTAGAATAAGTTAACGATGTACCGCCAGAAGGTCCGGTCTGCTTCTCAGGGCAGTCTTTGCTGATGTGTCCAGTCTTCCCACAATGAAAACATTCACCTTGCTTTCTCTTCCTCTTTCTACAATCCTTGGCTATGTGCCCTTCCGTACCACAGTAATTGCATTTCCTTTTATCACGTGAGTTGTTGTTCTTGCCTCCTTTCTCGGGGTCTACCTTCTTATTCTTAGAATCGTTGGGCTTGTCCTCTTTCTTCCCTTGAGAGTTTTCTGCCTCTGTTTCCTTCTTGTCCTTATCTTCCTCGTTCAGCAATGCCATCTGCACCAACCTTTCGTACGTAGCTCCCATGGGTATATGGGTCATGGCCAAACTGTGTAATGGCTCATTCAACCCTTTGACAAAGCGGAGAGCCTTCTTGTGCGGGGTGTTGACTAGGTCCAGCCCAAACCTAGCCAGCTCATCGAATTGATTAACATACTCTTTGACTGTCATATTCTCTTGCTTAAGAAATAAGAATTTTTCCAACTGAAGACTCCTTTCAGCTTCCGAGAGAAATTTAGCCTCAAACCTTGCCCTAAAGTCCTCCCATGTTTCCACCGGTCTTTCTGCATTAGTGACTTCCCACCAGTAGGAAGCCTCACCCTTTAGTAGCCATACTGCCAGTTGTACTTTCTGTCTATCTTCTACCTCAAAGATGATGAATAAGTCCTCGGTTTCTTTCAGCCAATTTCTAGCTGCCACGAAGGACTCAGTTCCATGAAAATCCTTTCCTCCCATAGCTTTAAAATCTTTACATATCTTAGCAAACGTGTTTCCCCGTGGAGGAGGTGGAGGAAGAGGTGCTGCTGCAGCTGGATGATTTCCTGCAGCTGGGGGAGGAGGAACGGTAGGACCTGGCTGAGTGGCCCTTGCTTCTAAGAACCGTCTAAACCAACCAGGTATTGGTACACCCTCTGGCAAGTTAAGTTCTTCGGACATGCTGAAACAAAAAGGATAGATTCAAAACGAAGGATAAGAGATAGTACCTATGGCTTTGGGGGGACTTTGCCTTTTTTTTAAAAAAAAAAAATAATATAATATTTTTCTTTTAAAAATGCTTCTTTAAATTTTTTTTTGAAAATAAATTTTCAAAACTTTTTATCTTATCTGGTAAACCTATGCTCTGATACCAAGTGAAACACCCCACCTCCGTTAGAGTCACTCTCAAAGGGAATGCCCTAATTTTGGTGGAGGTTTATAAGTATAAGTCACAGATATACAAGACAGATATAAGAACACATATTTGTGAACAGCAGAAAAGCAACAACTTTTATTTCATAAAAGTAAATACGGGATACAACAACATCACCATGATTGTCTTACACCCTTTCAAAAAAAACATAACACCTTCATAACTGTCTTGATTACATTATTTTAAAGAAGCATAAAGAAAACATAAATAAACTGCAAAAGTCCCATAGTTGTTGTCCAAAGCCATAGTTCAAACGAAAAGGTCCAAGCAATACATTCTTTCTCTTCAAGCTGGATATGAAGGCTGGTCAAGCTGCAGTATTCCCTCCCTGTGGACCTGGGGGGGGGGGAGAACGGAAGAAAAGAAGACGAAAGAAAAGTAGAGTCAGACATAAAGCCTGAGTAAGTCTAGGACTATTCAGCCTATGAATAAAGAACTGGGTATGATAACTAAAAACAAGAAGTGGGAAAGCACTGTAAACTTAGTTAAGTTGTCTAGGGTCGAATATACTATCGTACCCCATATTAATCTCTGAACCCATATAAACTAGTTCTCAACTGGCACCCCATAATCAGGGTGAAGTGATCCATTTTATAATGATCGGCTCCTACTCGCATAGTTACATGTGTCTTACGGCCCTCGATGTTGTAGTTACCTGTGCTGGTCCCACCATGGGGTGTATCAAGTCCCATGGTGGCGACCCGACACAATCCTAGAATGCACAGGTATGCTACTGGTGCCCAGTGCCTTATTTTTCTGCGCCGGAGTGTGTGCACGCCCGCACCCCGTTAGAACCTACACTGCTGCACCACCGCCGTCGATTTGACCTCTTACAATCAGCCCAGTAATCGTGCCCCACCCTGCCTAGTTTCAGGGTATCATGATACGCCTTGTAGGGTTACTGCTGAAAAGGGTCCCCCGCTACTAGGTTTTCTATTTCTAGCCAACATGCTAAGTTGGTTAAGTGTTTATAAACCTAACCCCCAATCAGTCTGTTTAGTTTAGCATGTTCCATTTTGATTAAGTATTAATATAATCTACTTAATCCTATCAATCCTGACTCAGCCTTAATTGTCTTATTAAAGCCTTGACCTCTCACATTAGACAGGTATTGTTGTGGCTGCCTGTTGCCGGTTGGGTCCGGGCAGTCTTACGCCACAACTCAGTCTAACCTCGGGTCCTTATTGGGCTCCATGTTTAACCACCCACATTGGATAGGTATTGTTGTGACTACTGGACAGCCGGGCGGTTCCGGGTAGGTTTACATCACAACTCAATCCAACCTCGGGTTAAACACATCGTATTTTCTACATTTACATATTTTGTCTTTCTTCTTTTTATATGTAAATATTTGCGGCCCATTATTCAAAATCAATTTAAGCTAATGGTGTAAAGGTTTACACCAATCATGGGCCCAACCCATACTTGAATTTGGGCCCCTTTGCTTTATGTTTTTCATTCATTAATTACTTTGGCCCAACGCTATTTTCCCCCGTTTAATATGCTCGTTTATTATATATATATATATATATATATATATATGTTGGGCTTAGCCTTTTTAAGCCCAACTTAGCCACGTGAAAAAGGGGAGGCTTAAAGCGTGATTACATACACAAAAAAGGGGAATGTGAACGCATGAACTTGCAACATAACGTTGGAACTACAAAATAGAAACTGGTGTTCTTGCATAGTAGCAACGTATACTTTGGTCATAAAGCATAAGTGACATGAATCAAAGCATGTAAACTTGTAGTTAAGTTAGAATCTAAATTGGATATCATTATTGACACATAGTCTTAACTACAACATAAACCTATATTTTTCTTTAGGCATAATGTCAAACATAAGCAAATCATGTTCATAAGGTTACTACATGTTTACAAGGGTGCTTACTTTTGTTACTAATACAAAAGTATAGTTCAACTAGAATTATTCCAACTTAATCATGATTTTAAATCTATTCACATAACCATGGCACACATATACTTATGGCATAAATATTTCTAAACATGAAATCATGATTTTTACTTTAGTCATGCAAACTTGCAAATGGGATTTTAAATCTAACCTAGCTATGTACCACATGTGTCATCATATAATTCTTGTTAACAATATAGACCTAACATGTTTTTCAATTATGCAAAATATCAATCATAGCCTAGTCATATTCATAAGTTCGCAAAGAGGTTTTCTAGTACAAAAGTATGGCTTAATATATAGATCATGATGCCAAATTTTCAACATAATTTCATATGAATTATAATAACCCAAATTTGTTCCAATTACACACAAAATGATTTTTGTACAGAAATACACATTATGATGGCATAGTAGCAAAACCACAAACTTGCATGAATTTCAATTAAAGAACTACATACATGTAGCTTCAACATGAATTACAAACTTTGCGAATATCCAAACGTATATTTGCATAAAACTACCGCAAACATGTAGTTTTTATAATGAATAACATACTTTGCGAATATCCAAACGTATACTTGCATAAAACTACCGCAAACATGTAGTTTTTTTATAATGAATAACATACTTTGCGAATATCCAATCGTTATACAATATTCCAAATCGATAAGAATCATAGTAACGCACAAATATGGATTACTTATCACCACAAATCAAGTGTACAAACCAACACAGTTATTTATTCATACCAAAATAATACTCTACTTACAATCGTGTGGCGAATTCTCCAATTCAGGAATTTGGAGATGCGACTCCTTTTGACGTAGGCGTTGATTTGATTTGTTTAAGTTGCTTTATGCTTTAGAATTTGCCTCCTAATCTTCTCTCAAATTGGTGGCTACTCCTAGTTGTTCCTCAGCAGCATGATGGCCTCATTCTTATTTATTTTTTGTGAGTTTAGGTTAGGTTTGAGTTGTATATATAGAATTTTAGGATTAATTTAGGCCGTTTGATTAATCCTAGAAATGACCATAACCGTTCAGTCAGGATAGAGTTATCCTATTGACTCAGCCATGAGTCAGAAATGACTCAGCATTGACTCAGCGATGAGTCAGAAATGACTCAGCGTATTAAATGTTCACCAATTCAAACGTAAATACGTATTTAATAGATACATTTTCCCCTTTACCGTATTAATTACCCATATATAAATATTTATTTATATATGAATAAATATTTTCTTACCTTTAATTTGTCATAATTAAAAATTGGAGAAGGCCAAAAAAAACCATCCTTGACAACCAAAAATGCGCAACGTACGCTACATGATGCGTACACGTCATATATATATATATGCGTATATGTATATATATATTATATATATATTCATTTTTTCTCTACCTTCCCAATTACCCATTTTCCCACTAAACCACTTTTTGAACTACGTTCACATTAGGCTATTTTAAGCCATTTCCCTAAAACAAAAATAGGGCGCTGGCGGGGATCGAACTCTGTACCTCTTGTATGCAAATCATGTGTTCCAACCAAATGAGCTACTAAGTCTTTTGCTTACAAACCCTAGAACAATGCTAAACATTATTCGTTTCCCATTCTTCTTCTTTTTTTCATGTTTTGCTGCGATATTTAAATTAAAGATATCTTCTTCACACGTTATCCGTTTTGCGAAAACTCGGACTCTATTTCGCGTATTTTTCCGAGATGAACACAATGGCGTATCCCGTTTCCCTTAATTCTTTGATTTGAAATTAATTATACTTTAATTTATGACTTTCACGGTTATAGAATACACGGAGTGTTACACGTTGCGCTCGTGACAGAAAACTCTACTTTATGGAACCTCCTAGAATAAATTCTGAACCTTTTGAATTCTAGATCTGAATCTGAAACGAGGTGAGAAATCCTTTTTTTATTTGTATTATTGTATTAAAAATTGTTAATCCTAAATGTGGTAATTACTCATATGTTGTATTATTCTGTGACTGCCATACATTATTTGATTTGTGAATGTTATGTGATATGGATTTGTTGAAAATGGATAATTGTGTTGACACCAAAATCATACGTTTGGGTAAATAGGAAAAATGGTTAAACATAAACCATTATTTTTAATTATCAAATTTGTGACAAAACCAAGTTGTCATATTTTGTTAATTTAGAATTGACAAAACCAAATTGTCATATTTTGTTGATACGAAAAACAAATGATTCATTTTGTTAATTAGAAAACAGTGAAAAACAAATGATTCATTTTTTTAATTAGAAAACAGTGAAAAACAAATGATTCCTTTTGTTAATTAGAAAATAGTGAAAAACAAATGATTCATTTTGTTAATTAGAAAACAGTGAAAAACAAATGATTCATTTTGTTAATTAGAAAACAGTGAAAAACAAATGATTCATTTTGTTAATTAGAAAACAGAGAAAAACAAAATACTCATTTTGTTGAATAGAAAAATATGAAAAACAAAATAACTATTTTGTTGAGATTAGAGTCAATAATATAAAATAGTCATTTTTGTTGAAACTGGAAGCGACAAAATAAACGTCATTTTTGAGGTGTTAGAATTACCAAATATAAAAATACCATTTTTATGTTCGATTTGTAATATAAAAATATCATTTTTATGTAATATTTGGATAAAAGGATCATTTTGTTAGAATAATGCCATGTGAATTAGAATTCTCTTTTGTCATTAGAAATGTTAATGTAAAATATGACATTAGAATAGAAATTACATTTTATGTAAAATGAGACATTAGAATGTCATTAGATTAGAATAGGATTAAATTAGAATGGCATTAAAGTAGAAGGTCATTAAACTAGAATGTCATTAGAATTCAGAAAAAAAATGTGAATATATATGAAATTTACTTTTATATGTCATGAGAGTACATAGAAAATTGATTACAATAAATAACCATTTATTTTTCATTTAAAATTGGTTACAAATAAATATTTATTTATTTGACATTAGAACTCATAGGAAAATATTTACATATAAAATATTATTTTATGTGATGTTAGAATTGAAGATTACATTTTTTCGTGAAAGGTGATATTAGAAAAAGAGATAACATTTTCATAACACTTTGCTATCAAATGCGACATTAGATTAAAATAACACCTTATTATAAAAAGTGACATTAGATAGAAGTAACATTTTAGTTTGAAAATGTTACATAAGTAAGGAATAACATTTTTAATTTAAAATGTTGCACAAAAGGAAAAAGTTTACATTTTTATTTAATGTAATCAAAAAGGAAAAAGTTTACATTTTTATTTAAATGTAATCAAAGAGTAGAAAAGTTACATTTTTATAATGTAATAGAAATATAGAAAATGATCATACTGAAAATATAGAAATGTTAACATTAAAGTTCTCATTTTTAATGTAAAGCAGAAACTAGAAAAATGATCATATTTAGAAAAGAAGAAGATTACATGTTTTTATAATGTAATAAAAAGAACATTTTTAGCGTTATTCTCTTTTGAGAATAAAAAGTACATTTTTTAGTGTTATTGTCTTTTGAGAATAAAAGATCATATATTTTAAATGTAATGTTAGAATAGACAAAGATTCATGTTTCATTATGAAATCATGTTTTACATTAAAAACACATTTTTATGTAATATGAGGAATATATAGAAAATGAATATATTTTTATTTGCAAATTATTTGCAAATAAAAACATGAATAGGGAAAAGCACATTTTGTATTTGTGAACATGATTAGAAAAAGAAGTACATTTTTATTTGCAAATTAGTTGCAAATAAAAACATGAAAATATAAAGTACATTTTTATTCACCTTTTAGAGGTGAATAAAAACCTGAATTGAAAAAGTACATTTTTATTGAGACGACCCGAACTTCCCCGGTCTCCGAAGAGAAGAGAAAGAACGAATTGTTTTGAGAACACGACAAAATAGAACGCAGACGGAAGAACATTTCATTGTATATTACAACAATGCATCAGATTACAAGAATATACAGAGTATAAATGAATAAATATTACACAGAAATATCAGAGATTTAAATTATATTTAAATACATCGCAGCGGAAAGAAATACAATACACAACTAGAAGAGATATACGGATACAAAGCTTTCCGGATATCGTTCCAGCTGTAAACCAGGATCCTGTGAATATAAATCTGCAAAACCAAAACTACTAGCTGTCCGTGTCGAAAATAGGGGCAACCAGAGTTTAGGTTAAAAACAATAAACTCCAGGTCAGTCATGTGACTGGTGTGAGAACTAAAACAGCTATTAATCTTTATTATAAAGTTAGGTAAATCAAGGGACCACGCCGCTAACGCGGAACGGGTTTCCTCCCAAGAACACCAGTGCATAAAACAACAGCGCAATGCTAAATAAGGAAAAATGAAGCTCTTATAAGACCCAGGTCCTATCACACAATGCAACGCAAGCCGGGGGATAGGGTTTTCCCTTATAACAGCCAAAGAACGCTTGATACGTTTTAAAACAAATCATTTGATACTATTATCAGTGTATAGTGTATAAAACAACTTCAAATCACAAGTATCAATCATAGGCGGCATGGGTACCATATATCATGTCGCCATACTAGTTCTATAATTAAAACCGCAAAATCACGTATTTGGAAGTTGGGTTTCCATCTGTGAACCGAGGCAAAAGATAGTCCTCAACCGGTTCGAGACGCTCTAGCCCGTGTCTCAGGCAAGTACTCAGTCAAGCCTTTGGATCGTCAGGGCCGGTCCACCGATGTGGATTAAAATGCCCGAACACTGCGTTTCCCCGCCCTTTGGGGCGTAAACGAGCCAACGAATGACTCCATCGGACCCGGATCGTCCGATCAAACCGAGGCGCCTCGCAACAGCAACAACCACACAGGTGAAAAGTATATAAATGTCAGGGCTGGTAGGTCGCTGACACCGCCCTAGCTAGAAAGAAACGCATGCCCTCCATGATGTCCTCTCCCGTTTTTGGTTCACAACCGGGTGTGAGGCTCGCGAATCAACGTTACACAAAGCTACGCCATAAAGGTCGTGCTTTGATCATCACCACAAGACTTTGCTTTTCAACAGAAGCCTCGATCAATTGCCACTTAGGCATGCCACACAAGCAATCTACTCCATGCGTTTGATATCCATCAATATATAACCCCTGAGCTCGTACGTCTCAGAGAAGGGCGTTAAGCAAGAGAATAAATTCTCCGCCGCCAAACAGATATATATTTAATAGAGATCAATCACACGGACTAAAATCCAATGTCAGACACACAGTCCATTTAAAAGTTCGTTCTGGGTCTGAACGAAACCGGGGGCACCTAGTACCCTGCATATCCATCGATCTCTATGTACGTCTGGACGATCACCAACTGTTTCCATCTTCTTGGGTGTACATCCCAATCAAGATCATCAGTAATCACCCAAACGACGTGAAGACCTCCGGTCTTCGACCATCGTCTTCATCTTCGACTTATCGTCGTATCAATTATTCAGAATGGGATAAACCCGGTCTTCCTGAATAACTCGCGTATATTTTAAATAAGTGTTACACAAACACAACATACGCCTCATTCCAATTCATCAGTCACTAACCGTAAATTAATCAAGAGAATAATTCCCCAAATATTAACCCCGAAGGCCGAAACCAACATCAGGTCAATATCCAGAAAACCATTCTGCTTAGCTAACCGACAGTTAGTTTCCAAATTTCACATTCATAGGGAAAGGTTCCCATTAATCTTATCCAAGATAAATTCCTTGAATTTATTCTTTAATCATCTTTTGAATTTCGATTCAACTAGTCGGGATTAACGAACCTTACCGAAGTAATCATTTGTTTTAATTTCCCAATCCCAACCTATTCATCCCATGAAGTAAAACTGGTTATACTTCATATCTAACACAACGGTGTTATCGGTAAATTCAATTACCATTTCACGTTCAAATCTAATTTGTAACAACCCGTATTTCAAATAACATGTTAAAACGAGAATCAAGGCAGAATTTAATTTTAAATTCTGAATCAAGTAAAAAGGGCTATGCCATTGCGTTCGCCTCGGAAAAAATACGCGAAATAGAGTCCGAGTTTTCGAGAATCGGAGTCCGTATGACCAAGTTATGGTCCGTTGAAGTTTTCAGGGTTTTCAAGTTTGAAAATCACCTAGGAAGTTCAAGTTTTGGGGTAGGCGGGAATTTTCCCGCCAAAGACCATGTCGACAGGGGAGTCGACAGGGCTGTCGACACCCCTGGACCCCAAGTCGACAGGGCTGTCGACTTGGGTGTCGACTGGGTCCAAAAACACAACTCCGTGTTTTGTGGCCTGGTGCACCTGGATGCAGTCTTGGTCTGGTCTGATAGGCCTGTGACGATTTCTGTGGTCTAGATTAATCCTAGATCTAATCCTAGGGCCTAAAACTATCCTAATCTCTATAAAAAGACCCTAAACCTAACCTAAATCCCTAAAAATCAAACCTAGCAACTAAGTGCTGCCAAAATCAATCTTGATCATGGCCTCCATCTCCAATCCCTAGAGCCTATGCATTCAAATCGGGTTCAAATCAAAAGGTGCAAGCTTGCTACACCAAATAGAGTCCAAATCAACGTTGCTATGCGAGTTTCATGACGGATCTTCATCAAAGGAGCCACCTTTCTTCGCCAAAACGATGCATGCTCCTAGTCCTCTTGCCATGCTATGTAAGTTCTAGCTGCTTTTAGATGGAAACGGTAGTTTTGATAATGACATGGGATAAAATGAGGCTAAACATGATTATGCGAACCTATATGAACCTTACCTTGCCTCTTGTGTTCATGTTTATGATTTTAGGCCATGTGAGTGACTTAATCATGCCTCTCATGCTATGCATAACCTAGTTTAACTTGCAAGTTTGGATCTTTATGCATGAAACGCTAGCATGAACCTTTAGGAACCACTTTACTTGTGAAACATTGGCTAAGACAAGATTTTGGGGCTTATGCATGCATATGAACACAAACCCCTTATGATTCATGCATGTTTGTGGCAAAACCTCCTTATGATATTATGCAAGTTTGTGGCCAAATCCTATATGATAGTATGCATGCTTATGGTCAATCCCTATATGACTCTATCATGCATGTTTTAAGGCCAAACCCCCTTATGACGCCATGCATGTTTGGAGCCAATCCCTTTTGTGGCATCATGTATGTTTTGGGGTCTACATGTAGCCATAGTATACCTACTATGTTGACTCGCTTTGCTTGCGTTGGGAAAATACGATTTTGGGTAGTTAGACAAATACGAACATGTCGTGAAATCTTAACTTGATTATGACATGTGTTTATACTTGAAAATATGACTTGAAAGATAACATGGAAGTTGGCATGTAAGTATGCATAAAAACATGAGCTTGGGAATTTACCTATTAAGTTAGGTCTACCCTTTGGGAATTTACCTATTAAGTTAGGTCTATCCAAATGCTTGAAAACTTGTAACATGTTTTGGAAACATGATGAACTTAGATAATATAAGTGTGGCCAACTCGAGGTTGGGTTGAGTTTGCAACGTAAAACTACCCGGAACCGACCGGCCTAACTAGTAGTTGCAAACAATAGGACCCAATGTGAGAAGTTGGTCATGTCGCGCTTAAGACCCGAGGTTAGACTAGGTTGTGGTGTAAATCTACCCGGACCCGCCCGGCTTAACTAGTAACCACAACAAGGCCTAATGTGAGAGGTTAAGAGTGCATTAATTAAATTAATGCCACATGATAAGGTTAAGTAAATTTGACTAATGACACTTAACCGATATGACATGAATGGGTAGGTTAAGTGGGACCGGGCTTGATTTCCTTAATGACACTTAACCATGCAAGATGATTAGGAGATGGGGTTAAGTAACTTACACTTAACTAATCCGACTGGGTAATTAGATGAGGTTAAGTAATTAAGACTTAACTAACCTAACCACGGTAATTAGATGGGGTTAAGTAATCCACACTTAACTAATCTAAACACGGTAATTAGATGGGGTTAAGTAATCCACACTTAACTAATCTAAACACGGTAATTCGACGGGGTTAAGTAGCCTAGACTTAATTAATCCAACTTGGTAATTTAATGGGGTTAAGTTAAACACTTAACTAATTTAACACGATGATTTGATGAGGTTAAGTGACCTATACTTAACCAATCTAACTCGTTAATTTGATGAGGTTAAGTTAACCTATACTTAACCAATCTAACGTGAAAACATGATAAGGCTAAGTCACGAATCGTTTGAATGCGCTTGACCGATATGACTCAGTAATTAGATAAGGTCAAGTTAATACATATACTGAACCAATCTAAAATGATAATTAGATAAGGTTAAGCCATGAATTGCTTGATATACTTAACCAACTTGACACATGGTTTGTAGGGTTAAGTTTTGGACTTGGATACTTAGCCAAATTTTGACGTGGTTTGTAGACGGGTTAAGTTGTGAACTTAAGTGACACTTAACCCATTAGATAAACCCTAATTCGGAGGATTAGGTAAATAACCATAGTTAACAAGGATTATGGAAATAAGGCTAAGTGGTAAACCTTAGTTAAGGGAAACTAAGTAATAATTCTTAGTCAAGGAAATTTGGACCATTTCTTAGATAGATTAGTAACCCGATACGTTAGGTCAACGTTTAAGCATGCGTGTAGGAGCAGGCTATCTGATTTAGATAAAGGCTCCAGCGAACTGGGTAACGAAGCAGCGGCTTCGGGGAACGTGAGGATATTCTTGGGATCCCTCTGTGAGCTGCCAGGTCATTATACTAGGCTCACGAGAGGTTGAGGTCTGCGGTAGAAGAACCAAGAATATGCCTTGGTTGCTATGCGAGCGACCTAAAGACTGGGGTGGATAGCAGTGAGTCGACGAATACATAAGGTGCCCGAGATAGCAAGTTCGTCGATCATCTACCATCTTAAGTCAAGCGTGTACGTACGGAAAGGCAGGGAACACCCAACAGACCATAATTGCTATCTAATTATGGGTGAGGTAGGCCGTAGGATGTGGGCTGGCCGGAGTGTAGTTCTCATGCAAGATTTTCTCTTGTGTTGCCTTTCACTAGTTGAGGGAGGGGTCTCGTGGGACCATAGCCACGTGTAGAAAAGCAGACCTTAGTATCTGCATCGGCAGATAAATCTAAAGCTCCCGACCGAGCCCTGTATTTCTTGGTTTGCCCTGTGACAGGACTCGGATGGCACGACGTGATACATGTGCATACAGTTATAGAAAAACGATTCACGATGAATGCGTGGGAAAAAGGGCGCGGTTGAGGGTTAGCGTAATCCCTAGTGGCCTAGGTGGTTTAACCCAAACCGAAATACGAAAGCGTGCAATAGGTAAGCGTAATCCCTAGTGGTGCTAGGTGGCGTAAGTCCTAGTAGTTCAAACGATGATTCATGCGGAAGAGCCTAGCTAGAACAAGGGTGACAGTCCAAACGACTTCAAGGATAATACGACATGAGGAAGCCCGTACGAGGTACGGCAAAGGACTGAACTTATATACATGGAAAGAAACATATGATTTGAGTAACCTATATATGTGATATATTAGGTTGACATGGACCATTACACGACTTTGAGCAAGGGACGTTCATGGTTAACACATGACGCAGGTAGGGATACTAGTACGAGAGGTGCAGAGCAAATGTACATGTTAGAACTAGGAAGAATATACATAATAGATACCGTGGGATGTTAGACGGGGTAGATACCTTGGGATAATGTACTCGATAGAAATCTGACGATGTGATACCTTGACTTATCATAACACCGTAGTTTATCATGATACCTTAGTTTACCCTGCCGCAGTAGTTCGGCCGGCTACCCTGGTTTATCTATCTTGTAGTTATCCTTATGTTTACTTTCAGTTTATACATGTCATGTTACCTTTACCTGTTTTTATACTGGAAGTAGATAGGACTTACTCAGTCTTTTTGACTGACCCGTTTTGTTTCGCCTCTTTTCTTCCGTTTTCCCCCCCAGGTTTCAGGGAGGAAACAATGCTGTTTAGTTCGGACTTCTTCTGCTTGAAGGTCATCTTGGATGGCTTGGACTTCTCTTGGCTATGGCTACTTTACGGTTTTACTTGGGAAATAATTTAAATAAAAGGTCTTTATGCTTCTTTACTATTGCAAGACAGGTTTTGATGTACTCTGATGTAAAAGGCTTTAGACCTTATGTATTCATGTTTATGAAAGTTTGATTTTACTTCCGCTATTTATTTATATATGTTCTGTCTTGTGATATTTCTGTGCATGTTTACCAATAATGCCCCTCTAAAGCTAGTGCATTCCTTTGCGAGTGACCCTAGCGGAGGCGGGGTGTTACATTTGGTATCAGAGCAGAAGGTTACCGGACTGGGCAAAAGTTTTTAAAGACCTTCTGAAAACTATTTGAAAATCGGTTATAAAGAAGCATTTTTCAAGAAAAGTTTTCTTTTAAAAAGAAAAGGCTATTCCCCAAAGGCCATTAGCATTATCCTTGTTTCCTTGATTGAATCTCTTTTCCTTTCTTTCCTCCATCTGTAGTCACAGTGGTTTTAACTGCGACTAGTCTTTTCTATCTACGGAAGTGCTTTCCATGCGATGGAGGTGGTTCTCGAGAGACCAGTGGCCGCGTTATAAGGAAGGATAGTGAGAAAGAGGATAAAGGATGCGAGTTTAAGGATGAACAACTTGTTGGTATGGCTCAACCCAGAATGAGAGAGAAAGATGAACAATGAAACCCATGACGAGAGGGTACCTTTGGCATGGTGAAACGGGACGGATAGTTAAGTATCATGGGACAAGGACAAGATCATTGGGAGGGCAATAGTATGCTCTCATTTCTAGGGTACCTCGGAAGGAGGGTAACGATCTTGTTAAAGGTTTAGTTTTTCTTCTCTATCATCCCGTCGGGACTTTGTTTGGATCACCGCATCTTTTTAAGTCCGCTTCGATAGTTGAGTCTCTGCACCTTAGTACTAGTATAGTAGAGGATCCCGTTTTTGTCTCAAGTCCTATTGGAAGATCGGTCCATTTATTCATGACTTGTTTGGATTTGAGAATGTCTATATCAAGTGTTGAGCTTGGAAATAATGCTTATGTTTATAAGTTGTGGATGGATTCTAGGGATGAAGTGGTTATCCAGTAAGGGGTGCCACTCTCGGTTTTAGAAGGAGGGTAGTTAGACTCTTGGCTTGCTTTGGTAATACCCTCGAAGTCTCGTGTAACCTTTTGGGTTCTGTCATGGCTAGTTACCTAGAATCCCAGGATGCAGTTGTTGGTAATCCGTTTGAATAGAATTCGCCGCTAAGGCGGATGGTTCGTTTCGACTATGTATGAGTTATGGGAATCACCCTAGTAAGGACTCTTGGCAATTTGGATTGGCATCGGAAAACGAGATCCAGAATTCACTAGTGAATTTTGGAGAGCCGGCTTGAGTACGTAGATATGGTTGAGCCAAGTATACTAGGGAAAGAATAAGTGCAAGTGGAACGAGAGGCGACGAGGAAATGAGTTCCAACTCATGTTATGGAAACAGGAAGTAAGAAGCTGCGAAATCGTGAAGTAAAAGGGGCGGTCAAGGCACGATGGAACTAAGCTCAAGGTAATGCGACGCAGGAGACTGAAGACTAAATACGTGCATGATATCTCTTTTGGGAATATATCCTCGACCCCTGTTTTCTGTTGAGCTTGCTTGTAGGCTATCTTTTATGGATATCCTCTCGGTCCTGTTTCTGTTACAAACCCCGTAAGGAGTTTGTTTTGTTTATCTTCTCGATCTTATTTTAGGGAATCTTAGGTAGAATCCTATGGATGTAAACATGTATTTGAAACATGTTATGGTTGATATGGTTGCAAATGATTGCAAGTGGTTGCTCGTGGATGCGCGAATACACGTTAGATACTAGATTGACGCGATCACATTTCATGTTGCATATACACGAGTATTTATACTTGTTTATGGATGAAATTGAATGTGTTACCATGTGGACGTTGCATATGGATGAATGTTTGTGCACGCATATAGTGTATATATATGACTAGGACTATTTGCATACATGTTGGATTCATGGCACCATACATATTTTTGCATTCAAAAGATTTTTCAGGCCTGATCATTAGCATTAGCTAAGGAACATGTACACACACGTTTTGCATACATTCATAAAGCATTAGGAGTCGTCTAAGGACAATGGTTGCTTGTGGATGATGGTTTGAGTAGATGGATGATGGATGGTAGGATATGATCTTCCTAACTTGGAGATTTCGGGGACGAAATCCTAAAAAGTGGGGAGAATGTAACAACCCGTATTTCAAATAACATGTTAAAACGAGAATCAAGGCAGAATTTAATTTTAAATTCTGAATCAAGTAAAAAGGGCTATGCCATTGCGTTCGCCTCGGAAAAAATAAGCGAAATAGAGTCCGAGTTTTCGAGAATCGGAGTCCGTATGACCAAGTTTTGGTCCGTCGAAGTTTTCAGGGTTTTCAAGTTTGAAAATCACCTAGGAAGTTCAAGTTTTGGGGTAGGCGGGAATTTTCCCGCCAAAGCCCATGTTGACAGGGGAGTCGACAGGGCTGTCGACACCCCTGGACCCCAAGTCGACAGGGCTGTCGACTTGGGTGTCGACTGGGTCCAAAAACACAACTCCGTGTTTTGTGGCCTGGTGCACCTGGATGCAGTCTTGGTCTGGTCTGATGGGCCTGTGACGATTTCTGTGGTCTAGATTAATCCTAGAGCTAATCCTAGGGCCTAAAACTATCCTAATCTCTATAAAAAGACCCTAAACCTAACCTAAATCCCTAAAAATCAAACCTAGCAACTAAGTGCTGCCAAAATCAATCTTGATCATGGCCTCCATCTCCAATCCCTAGAGCCTATGCATTCAAATCGGGTTCAAATCAAAAGGTGCAAGCTTGCTACACCAAATAGAGGCCAAATCAACGTTGCTATGCGAGTTTCATGACGGATCTTCATCAAAGGAGCCACCTTTCTTCGCCAAAACGATGCATGCTCCTAGTCCTCTTGCCATGCTATGTAAGTTCTAGCTACTTTTAGATGGAAACGGTAGTTTTGATAATGACATGGGATAAAATGAGGCTAAACATGATTATGCGAACCTATATGAACCTTACATTGCCTCTTGTGTTCATGTTTATGATTTTAGGCCATGTGAGTGACTTAATCATGCCTCTCATGCTATGCATAACCTAGTTTAACTTGCAAGTTTGGATCTTTATGCATGAAACGCTAGCATGAACCTTTAGGAACCACTTTACTTGTGAAACATTGGCTAAGACAAGATTTTGGGGCTTATGCATGCATATGAACACAAACCCCTTATGATTCATGCATGTTAGTGGCAAAACCTCCTTATGATATTATGCAGGTTTGTGGCCAAATCCTATATGATAGTATGCATGCTTATGGTCAATCCCTATATGACTCTATCATGCATGTTTTAAGGCCAAACCCCCTTATGACGCCATGCATGTTTGGAGCCAATCCCTTTTGTGGCATCATGTATGTTTTGGGGTCTACATGTAGCCATAGTATACCTACTATGTTGACTCGCTTTGCTTGCGTTGGGAAAATACGATTTTGGGTAGTTAGACAAATACGAACATGTCGTGAAATCTTAACTTGATTATGACATGTGTTTATACTTGAAAATATGACTTGAAAGATAACATGGAAGTTGGCATGTAAGTATGCATAAAAACATGAGCTTGGGAATTTACCTATTAAGTTAGGTCTACCCTTTGGGAATTTACCTATTAAGTTAGGTCTACCCAAATGCTTGAAAACTTGTAACATGTTTTGGAAACATGATGAACTTAGATAATATAAGTGTGGCCAACTCGAGGTTGGGTTGAGTTTGCAACGTAAAACTACCCGGAACCGACCGGCCTAACTAGTAGTTGCAAACAATAGGACCCAATGTGAGAAGTTGGTCATGTCGCGCTTAAGACCCGAGGTTAGACTAGGTTGTGGTGTAAATCTACCCGGACCCGCCCGGCTTAACTAGTAACCACAACAAGGCCTAATGTGAGAGGTTAAGAGTGCATTAATTAAATTAATGCCACATGATAAGGTTAAGTAAATTTGACTAATGACACTTAACCGATATGACATGAATGGGTAGGTTAAGTGGGACCGGGCTTGATTTCCTTAATGACACTTAACCATGCAAGATGATTAGGAGATGGGGTTAAGTAACTTACACTTAACTAATCCGACTGGGTAATTAGATGAGGTTAAGTAATTAAGACTTAACTAACCTAACCACGGTAATTAGATGGGGTTAAGTAATCCACACTTAACTAATCTAAACACGGTAATTAGATGGGGTTAAGTAATCCACACTTAACTAATCTAAACACGGTAATTCGATGGGGTTAAGTAGCCTAGACTTAATTAATCCAACTTGGTAATTTAATGGGGTTAAGTTAAACACTTAACTAATTTAACACGATGATTTGATGAGGTTAAGTGACCTATACTTAACCAATCTAACTCGTTAATTTGATGAGGTTAAGTTAACCTATACTTAACCAATCTAACGTGAAAACATGATAAGGCTAAGTCACGAATCGTTTGAATGCGCTTGACCGATATGACTCAGTAATTAGATAAGGTCAAGTTAATACATATACCGAACCAATCTAAAATGATAATTAGATAAGGTTAAGCCATGAATTGCTTGATATACTTAACCAACTTGACACATGGTTTGTAGGGTTAAGTTTTGGACTTGGATACTTAGCCAAATTTTGACGTGGTTTGTAGACGGGTTAAGTTGTGAACTTAAGTGACACTTAACCCATTAGATAAACCCTAATTCGGAGGATTAGGTAAATAACCATAGTTAACAAGGATTATGGAAATAAGGCTAAGTGGTAAACCTTAGTTAAGGGAAACTAAGTAATAATTCTTAGTCAAGGAAATTTGGACCATTTCTTAGATAGATTAGTAACCCGATACGTTAGGTCAACGTTTAAGCATGCGTGTAGGAGCAGGCTATCTGATTTAGATAAAGGCTCCAGCGAACTGGGTAACGAAGCAGCGGCTTCGGGGAACGTGAGGATATTCTTGGGATCCCTCTATGAGCTGCCAGGTCATTATACTAGGCTCACGAGAGGTTGAGGTCTGCGGTAGAAGAACCAAGAATATGCCTTGGTTGCTATGCGAGCGACCTAAAGACTGGGGTGGATAGCAGTGAGTCGACGAATACATAAGGTGCCCGAGATAGCAAGTTCGTCGATCATCTACCATCTTAAGTCAAGCGTGTACGTACGGAAAGGCAGGGAACACCCAACAGACCATAATTGCTATCTAATTATGGGTGAGGTAGGCCGTAGGATGTGGGCTGGCCGGAGTGTAGTTCTCATGCAAGATTTTCTCTTGTGTTGCCTTTCACTAGTTGAGGGAGGGGTCTCGTGGGACCATAGCCACGTGTAGAAAAGCAGACCTTAGTATCTGCATCGGCAGATAAATCTAAAGCTCCCGACCGAGCCCTGTATTTCTTGGTTTGCCCTGTGACAGGACTCGGATGGCACGACGTGATACATGTGCATACAGTTATAGAAAAACGATTCACGATGAATGCGTGGGAAAAAGGGCGCGGTTGAGGGTTAGCGTAATCCCTAGTGGCCTAGGTGGTTTAACCCAAACCGAAATACGAAAGCGTGCAATAGGTAAGCGTAATCCCTAGTGGTGCTAGGTGGCGTAAGTCCTAGTAGTTCAAACGATGATTCATGTGGAAGAGCCTAGCTAGAACAAGGGTGACAGTCCAAACGACTTCAAGGATAATACGACATGAGGAAGCCCGTACGAGGTACGGCAAAGGACTGAACTTATATACATGGAAAGAAACATATGATTTGAGTAACCTATATATGTGATATATTAGGTTGACATGGACCATTACACGACTTTGAGCAAGGGACGTTCATGGTTAACACATGACGCAGGTAGGGATACTAGTACGAGAGGTGCAGAGCAAATGTACATGTTAGAACTAGGAAGAATATACATAATA
This sequence comes from Allium sativum, assembly GCA_030737875.1. Taxonomy (NCBI): domain Eukaryota; kingdom Viridiplantae; phylum Streptophyta; class Magnoliopsida; order Asparagales; family Amaryllidaceae; genus Allium; species Allium sativum. Next base: position 315,363,514 of record CM060909.1, on the reverse strand, counting down.
GATACCGTGGGATGTTAGACGGGGTAGATACCTTGGGATAATGTACTCGATAGAAATCTGACGATGTGATACCTTGACTTATCATAACACCGTAGTTTATCATGATACCTTAGTTTACCCTGCCGCAGTAGTTCGGCCGGCTACCCTGGTTTATCTATCTTGTAGTTATCCTTATGTTTACTTTCAGTTTATACATGTCATGTTACCTTTACCTGTTTTTATACTGGAAGTAGATAGGACTTACTCAGTCTTTTTGACTGACCCGTTTTGTTTCGCCTCTTTTCTTCCGTTCCCCCCCCAGGTTTCAGGGAGGAAACAATGCTGTTTAGTTCGGACTTCTTCTGCTTGAAGGTCATCTTGGATGGCTTGGACTTCTCTTGGCTATGGCTACTTTACGGTTTTACTTGGGAAATAATTTAAATAAAAGGTCTTTATGCTTCTTTACTATTGCAAGACAGGTTTTGATGTACTCTGATGTAAAAGGCTTTAGACCTTATGTATTCATGTTTATGAAAGTTTGATTTTACTTCCGCTATTTATTTATATATGTTCTGTCTTGTGATATTTCTGTGCATGTTTACCAATAATGCCCCTCTAAAGCTAGTGCATTCCTTTGCGAGTGACCCTAGCGGAGGCGGGGTGTTACATAATTAAAGATTTAGCTATCGTCTGGAGCAAAACTGGTGATACTCCATTCTCGATCATTTCAATCTAATTAAAGATTCATTAAAACTCCACTTAGTTTTAATCGTTAACTGGGTTAAAGAATCAGTGTCATTTAAAACACGGTTCACGATAAACCCAAAATCACATTCCATTAATTATCGGGTTAAAGAACGAGTGTTATTTAAAACACTGTCCACTATAAACCCAAAAATCAATATCAATTCAATTCCAATTAAATATTATTTAATTGGTACGCTTCATTAAATCTAAATAAAAAGATTTAATCCTTTCTTGACTGGGTTCAAGAACAGTATTAGTCAAGACACCATTCACGACAAACCCAAATCACATTTGATATTAAATACAAGGCTCTGAATAGAAAATATATCGGCTTATATTCAATATCAAATTCTACGACCAACAGATATCGTATTGGAAATAACGATATAAATATATATCTTTCAAATTTCCATAACAACATCTGTATAATCACGAATTCCAACATCGAAATATTCCCAAGACAATTTCGATTCAAATCCACTCCACTACAATCATTGGAAATTCTGGTTATTTTTAAAACCCTTTTTCAAATTCAATTTATTTATTTAAAAATAAATAGAATTATAATTCTAGTTCAAAACTAGTTCATTTCAATAAAAATCTATTTTTATCTTTTCAAATATGGAGTTTTTCATCCCAATCTTTTCTAAATCATTTCTTATGATTTTGCACAAATTATTACTATTTTTAATAATTTTATCAAGGCCCGTACAGTCGATTTCCACCAATGGCCATCGAACTGCACTTACAGCGACCTTTTTCAAATTTGATTTGGACATAATTCCAAATCCAACCGTTAGATTTCAAATTTCTAATATTCGTTAGAAAGCTCTTTTCGATACGAACTCAACGGTTCCGGTTTCACGAGAATTCGACGGTCGGATCTCCCGTAATATCCGTTCGAAGTCAATGGTCGAAATTCGCGAACTGCCGCGGCGCGGCGCGTTCTATTCAGGCCATTATATTATATATATAATATATATAATATATACTCCGTCGATTTCCTTTAAAACGTGTTTTATAAATCGTTTTAAATTTATTTTCAAAACGGTTTCAACTTCATATTCAATTTCAAATCAAAATTGAACATTCCAATATAAATTCGTTTTAAATTCTTTTCAAATTGATTTCAAATTCATTTCAATTCAATTTCAATTCGAATTCAATTCTATTCAGTTTCAATTCGAATTTCTATTCTTTTCAAAATATTAGATTTTGAAATCACTTTAATATTCACTTCAATTTGAATAAAATCGATATAAATATCGTTCACGTCAAAATGGCGTCAATCTATCAATGCGGCTTCATATATTGATATTTTCAAATATTCCATTTCGAATATTTCTATTTCAAATATTTCTTTTCAAATATTTCCATTTCAAATATTTCTTTTTCTAAACTGGAATGAGGCCCAATCAATTACCATATAATGTTAATTATACGGATTTCCTACAACACATGTATTCAATAACAACGATGAATAATCAACCATCATCCAAAGTGCATTCTACACTGTATAAGCATCAAATATAAATATTCAACGCTTATAACAGTTTGTCAATCTATCGATCGACATACAACTAACTATTGGGATTAGTGTATGTCATATATCATCCCAATACCCGTGTGGGGTTTCAAACAATCAAACACAGATTTTATTTGTGCAGTTGGGCGATGTGTAAAATTTATCGTCCCAATCAATGTCCTTCAAATAGGTGTACATAAACAAACCGTCCGGGTTGTAAATGAATATTTATTTATCCACATTTACGTTAAAAAATATATTTTTAACGTTTAAATATTTTATTTTAACACATGAATTTTTATTCAGTTCATTTACAAAATAAAAATGATATTTTTATTTTTCTAACTTATTTTAGAAAATTTCGGCGGCATAACGGCACGATACTAGAAACAGGACAAGGCCTAGCCTTATCCCCGGTCTAGTGAAGGCCCACGCCATTCACACATCAATCAAATCAATTTCATTTCACCAAACAATTCAATTCAAACCAAATAATCTAACCAACTACACAACCAAACAATTAAACAAACAAGCCATCCATGGTCTGTGGATGACGGGTGTCGGGTGCTACTAAACACCGTCTACATCCTAGTATATATATATAACTAGAAAAAGAAATTGAAGAGTGAGAAGTTCTCACCAATAGCTATCCCAACTTCACGACACTTCATTTATAGAAATCTTCGCCATTCACGCCTCTTGTCACTTTCTTTGCCCGTATTCTCTACATATGTAAAAATCACATTTTTACTTCGCTATTCAATATATAAAAATCGAATTTTTACTTCGGTATTCAATATATAAAAATCGAATTTTTACTATGCTATTCAATATATAAAAATCGAATTTTTACTATGTTATTCAATATATAAAAATCGAATTTTTACTTCGTTATTCAATATATAAAAATCGAATTTTTACTTCGTTATTCAATATATAAAAATCGAATTTTTACTTCGTTATTTAATATATAAAAATCGAATTTTTACTATGTTATTCAATATATAAAAATCGAATTTTTACTTCGTTATTCTATATATAAAAATCGAATTTTTACTTCGTTATTCAATATATAAAAATCGAATTTTTACTTAATTAAAAATCCTATCTTTATCCTATAAAAAAAATCCCGTCTTTACTTAGTTAAAAATATTATCTTTCCTATGTTAAAGATCTCATCTTTGCATGTTTAAAAATAAAATCTTTTCTAAGTAAAAAAAAAATCTTCCCTTTGCTACTATACAAATTCTTACTTTCATTCGTTCTTCATATTAATAAAAACCAAGTTTTTATAATGCTGAAAATCAGTTTTTATCACAAAGGAAAAATCAGTTTTTACATAAAGAGAAATCAGTTTTATATTAAAAATAAAATCAGTTAAAACTCACTTTTAATTCACGCTGGAAGGGGAAGAAGGTCCGTCGGTCGTTGGTGGCTCGCTGCAGGTGGTTGGTGGTCTGGGCTGACGCGTAGTAGCCTTCCAGGGTGGTGGCGGAGGCTGTTTTGGTCGGCGGTGGGTTTAGGGCGCAGATGGTTTTAAATGGAGAGGAAGAGAGAGAAATGAGGAGAGAAAGGGGTGGAGGAGGGTCGCTGGCGGAGGCGGCTGGCGGTGGGGCATTGATCGACGACGATGGAGCGGCGCGATGGCTTCAGGGGGGGCGATGTCACTGGCGGGATCGATTTCTTTTTTTCTTTTCTTTTTTTTGGTTTGACTGAGTAAAGTAAGAGAGAGAGGGGAGAGGATGAGTGTATATATATAATTAATTAATTAATTTTATTTCCATTAAGCAACTTTTTAAATCGACCCCCAAACGAGTCCCAACGACTGTCGCCCCCAGCTAATTACCCCTATTCCGAACACAATGGGATATGTTTCGTAAGCTGATTCGATCGTTTCGATCAGTTTTCGTCAAAATCAACATATAACTCTATATATTGAATTTGAACGCGCATTTCAATTTACCGGGGTCACATACTAACTCGAAAAATTCCAGAAAAATATTTTCTGGCTTCGTATTAACGATACGGTCCTAACAAAACAAATTTCATCGAATTCTGAGACAGTTGGAAAAATGGCCATTTTCCAGTCGATTAAAATCAACTGAAACTGGCCAAACGCGTTTTCCTTTGCCACACTCACATATTGAATCGAAACATTATGAAATTTGAAACCTAGCAATAACTTTACATCACGGATCCAACAAAAGTGGTTTCGTCGAAATCCGAGGTCGTTTGCAAAATTCCCATTTTTAAGGGCCTGAATTCCATAGCTACTATTCATAATTTTCAACTGGACATATCTTTTGATTCCCGCTATGAAATCTCGATTATTCGGATTCGTTGGAAAGATATTCACAAATAGATTCCATTATTTTTGGTTTCACTGAAATTCGGTTTGTTTTGCACCCGGTACATTCAATTGAAGTTTGAAATCGAATTACCGAACTACCGCGTCATTTTCAATTCCTTTTATAATTATATATAATTAATTATATTCTAACGACGACGTATATAATATATACGTTCAAATTCTATTAAAAATAAGTTTCTCGTCGTTATTATTTAAAATAATTTATTTTAAATAATCAAAAATCGCTAAAACTGCCAAAATAAAATTTTTAAACTGGCCCAGATTTTCAGGTTGTTACAATCTCCCCCACTTAAAACTTTTCGTCCCCGAAAAGGAACAAAGTCGAAAGTGGTTTGATTAGTCAACTCTACATTCAATCAGGCTTCCATTCTCCAACTTTTCAGTTTCTGAGAATTTTCAAATTCTTCAAAAATTTGGCTAACACCCTAAATTTTCGAAAAATTTCGCCATAACCTCCCCTGCACCGGGAGCCACGGGAAAATCCCGAAATTGCCATATAGGCCTTCTGATCTCAAAAAGAAAAAGAAAAAGCCAAGCGGCTAGCCAATCGGCTCATAAAATCATCATCACCCAAACAAAACAGTAAATTATGTAGTAAACATGTACCTATTTGTCGGGCAAACAAATTTTATTCTCTGCTCTAGCCTCCTTGCTATGACATGTTCAATGTAAGTACATGTATATGCAAGCAAATGCGACCAATTTTCAATACAATTCAATATTTGATTCAATTAGGCTAAATGGCTAAAAATTAGCAAACAAATAAACAAACAACACAAACATCAATCAATTAGTGAATTAGAGTTTCAAATTCATAATTTTGATACATATACAAAAATCATGTTTTTGATGCCAAATCACAACAATAGGCCCTATCTAATTTTGGTTCTCACACCAGTCAATAGGAGATATATAAATATCACACCTTTGACACTCGAACACTAATTCTGATAATGTAGCTACAATCATCAGAATCATCTTCGGGCGACTAGAGTGTGAATCTATATCTATCCAGTATATTAAAACTTTGAATATATGTTTGCAAGGCGTATATGCAAATTCTTTATATACCGAATTGTCCAAAATCAATATAAATAAATAATCAAATACGAATAGTTGATTTAAATTTTCAAAACTAAATTGGTTTTCACTTTAAAAATATAATCTTCACTCTCGTTCTAGGATACAACTGATCCCATCTCTAACGAGTCATTCCCGTTGGATATTACTAATCCAATATCTGATGAATTCTTTCGTACGGTCCTAATGTGCCTTGTTCTCTGCTTTGTAAACCAAAGCTCTGATACCACGCTGAGACGACCCGAACTTCCCCGGTCTCCGAAGAGAAGAGAAAGAACGAATTGTTTTGAGAACACGACAAAATAGAACGCAGACGGAAGAACATTTCATTGTATATTACAACAATGCATCAGATTACAAGAATATACAGAGTATAAATGAATAAATATTACACAGAAATATCAGAGTTTTAAATTACATTTAAATACATCGCAGCGGAAAGAAATACAATACACAACTAGAAGAGATATACGGATACAAAGCTTTCCGGATATCGTTCCAGCTGTAAACCAGGATCCTGTGAATATAAATCTGCAAAACCAAAACTACTAGCTGCCCGTGTCGAAAATAGGGGCACCCAGAGTTTAGGTTAAAAACAATAAACTCCAGGTCAGTCATGTGACTGGTGTGAGAACTAAAACAGCTATTAATCTTTATTTTAAAGTTAGGTAAATCAAGGGACCACGCCGCTAACGCGGAACGGGTTTCCTCCCAAGAACACCAGTGCATAAAACAACAGCGCAATGCTAAATAAGGAAAAATGAAGCTGTTATAAGACCCAGGTCCTATCACACAATGCAACGCAAGCCGGGGGATAGGGTTTTCCCTTATAACAGCCAAAGAATGCTTGATACGTTTTAAAACAAATCATTTGATACTATTATCAGTGTATAAAACAACTTCAAATCATAAGTATCAATCATAGGCGGCATTGGTACCATATATCATGTCGCCATACTAGTTCTATAATTAAAACCGCAAAATCACGTATTTGGAAGTTGGGTTTCCATCTGTGAACCGAGGCAAAAGATAGTCCTCAACCGGTTCGAGATGCTCTAGCCCGTGTTTCAGGCAAGTACTCAGTCAAGCCTTTGGATCGTCAGGGCCGGTCCACCGATGTGGATTAAAATGCCTGAACACTGCGTTTCCCCGCCCTTTGGGGCGTAAATGAGCCAACGAATGACTCCATCGGACCCGGATCGTCCGATCAAACCGAGGCGCCTCGCAACAGCAACAACCACACAGGTGAAAAGTATATAAATGTCAGGGTTGGTAGGTCGCTGACACCACCCTAGCTAGAAAGAAACGCATGCCCTCCCTGATGTCCTCTCCCGTTTTTGGTTCACAACCGGGTGTGAGGCTCGCGAATCAACGTTACACAAAGCTATGCCACAAAGGTCGTGCTTTGATCATCACCACAAGACTTTGCTTTTCAACAGAAGCCTCGATCAATTGCCACTTAGGCATGCCACACAGGCAATCTACTCCATGCGTTTGATATCCATCAATATTTAACCCCTAAGCTCGTACGTCTCAGAGAAGGGCGTTAAGCAAGAGAATAAATTCTCCGCCGCCAAACAGATATATATTTAATAGAGATCAATCACACGGACTAAAATCCAATGTCAGACACATAGTCCATTTACAAGTTCGTTCTGGGTCTGAACGAAACTGGGGGCACCTAGTACCCCGCATATCCATCGATCTCCATGTACGTCTGGACGATTACCAACTGTTTCCATCTTCTTGGGTGTACATCCCAATCAAGATCATCAGTAATCACCCAAACGACGTGAAGACCTCCGGTCTTCGACCATCGTCTGCATCTTCGACTTATCGTCGTATCAGTTATTCAGAATGGGATAAACCCGGTCTTCCCGAATAACTCGCGTATATTTTAAATAAGTGTTACACAAACACAACATACGCCTCATTCCAATTCATCAGTCACTAACCGTAAATTAATCAAGAGAATAATTCCCCAAATATTAACCCCGAAGGCCGAAACCAACATCAGGTCAATATCCAGAAAACAATTCTGCTTAGCTAACCGACAGTTAGTTTCCAAATTTCACATTCATAGGGAAAGGTTCCCATTAATCTTATCCAAGATAAATTCCTTGAATTTATTCTTTAATCATCTTTTGAATTTTGATACAACTAGTCGGGATTAACGAACCTTACCGAAGTAATCATTTGTTTTAATTTCCCAATCCCAACCTATTCATCCCATGAAGTAAAACTGGTTATACTTCATATCTAACACCACGGTGTTATCGGTAAATTCAATTACCATTTCACGTTCAAATATAATTAAAGATTCAGCTATCGCCTGGAGCAAAACTGGTGATACTCCATTCTCGATCATTTCAATCTAATTAAAGATTCATTAAAACTCCACTTAGTTTTAATCGTTAACTGGGTTAAAGAATCAGTATCATTTAAAACACGGTTCACGATAAACCCAAAATCACATTCCATTAATTATCGGGTTAAAGAACGAGTGTTATTTAAAACACTGTCCACTATAAACCCAAAAATCAAAATCAATTCAATTCCAATTAAATATTATTTAATTGGTACGCTTCATTAAATCTAAATAAAAAGATTTAATCTAGGGCTGGCAATTAGAACCGGGAACCGAAAACCCGAACCGACCCGACCCGAAAAAACCCGAACCCGAACCGAACCCGATGGGTCTCGGGTCGGGTCTAGGTGATGAAAAATACCATCAAGACCCGATCAAACCCGACCCACATAGACCCGACCCGCATAGACCCGACCAAAAAACATTGAAATATATGTATTTTTAGTGTTATTATTTAATCGGACCCGAACCGACCCGAGCTTCAACCCGACCCGACCCGAACCGAAGCTCGGGTCGGGTCGGGTCCAGATTTTGGAAATGTATACTTTAGACCCGACAAAACCCGACCCGCCTAGAACCGAGACCCGTTGGGTCGGGTCCGGGTCCATCGGGTCGGGTCTAATTGCCACCCCTAATTTAATCCTTTCTTGACTAGGTTCAAGAACAGTATTAGTCAAGACACCATTCACGACAAACCCAAATCACATTTGATATTAAATACAAGGCTCTGAATAGAAAATGTATCGGCTTATATTCAATATCAAATTCTACGACCAACAGATATCGTATTGGAAATAACGATATAAATATATATCTTTCAAATTTCCATAACAACATCTGTATAATCACGAATTCCAACATCGAAATATTCCCAAGACAATTTCGATTCAAATCCACTCCACTGCAATCATTGGAAATTCTGGTTATTTTTAAAACCCTTTTTCAAATTCAATTTATTTATTTAAAAATAAATAGAATTATAATTCTAGTTCAAAACTAGTTCATTTCGATAAAAATCTATTTTTATCTTTTCAAATATGGAGTTTTTCATCCCAATCTTTTCTAAATCATTTCTTATGATTTTGCACAAATTATTACTATTTTTAATAATTTTATCAAGGCCCGTACAGTCGATTTCCACCAATGGCTATCGAACTGCACTTACAACGACCTTTTTCAAATTTAATTTGGACATAATTCCAAATCCAACCGTTAGATTTCAAATTTCTAATATTCGTTAGAAAGCTCTTTTCGATACGAACCCAACGGTTCCGGTTTCAGGAGAATCCGACGGTCGGATCTCCCGTAATATCCGTTCGAAGTCAATGGTCGAAATTCGCGAACTGCCGCGGCGCGGCGCGTTCTATTCAGGCCATTATATTATATATATAATATATATAATATATACTTCGTCGATTTCCTTTAAAACGTGCTTTATAAATCGTTTTAAATTTATTTTCAAAACGGTTTCAACTTCATATTCAATTTCAAATCAAAATTGAACATTCCAATATAAATTCGTTTTAAATTCTTTTCAAATTGATTTCAAATTCATTTCAATTCAATTTCAATTCGAATTCAATTCTATTCAGTTTCAATTCGAATTTCTATTCTTTTCAAAATATTAGATTTTGAAATCACTTTAATATTCACTTCAATTTGAATAAAATCGATATAAATATCGTTCACGTCAAAATGGCGTCAATCTATCAACGCGGCTTCATATATTGATATTTTCAAATATTCCATTTCAAATATTTCTATTTCAAATATTTCTTTTCAAATATTTCCATTTCAAATATTTCTTTTTCTAAACTGGAATAAGGCCCAATCAATAACCATATAATGTTAATTATATGGATTTCCTACAACACATGTATTCAATAACAACGATGAATAATCAACCATCATCCAAAGTGCATTCTATACTGTATAAGCATCAAATATAAATATTTAACGCTTATAACAGTTTGTCAATCTATCGATCGACATACAACTAACTATTGGGATTAGTGTATGTCATATATCATCCCAATACCCGTGTGGGATTTCAAACAATCAAACACAGATTTTATTTGTGCAGTTGGGCGATGTGTAAAATTTATCGTCCCAATCAATGTCCTTCAAATAGGTGTACATAAACAAACCGTCCGGTTTGTAAATGAATATTTATTTATTCACATTTACGTTAAAAATTATATTTTTAACGATTAAATATTTTATTTTAACACATGAATTTTTATTCAGTTCATTTACAAAATAAAAATGATATTTTTATTTTTCTAACTTATTTTAGAAAATTTCGGCGGCATAACAGCACGATACTAGAAACGGGACAAGGCCTAGCCTTATCCCCGGTCTAGTGAAGGCCCACGCCATTCACACATCAATCAAATCAATTTCATTTCACCAAACAATTCAATTCAAACCAAATAATCTAACCAACTACACAACCAAACAATTAAACAAACAAGCCATCCATGGTCTGTGGATGACGGGTGTCGGGTGCTACTAAACACCGTCTGCATCCTAGTATATATATATATAACTAGAAAAAGAAATTGAAGAGTGAGAAGTTCTCACCAATAGCTATCCCAACTTCACGACACTTCATTTATAGAAATCTTCGCCGTTCACGCCTCTTGTCACTTTCTTTGCCCGTATTCTCTACATATGTAAAAATCACATTTTTACTTCGCTATTCAATATATAAAAATCGAATTTTTACTTCGTTATTCAATATATAAAAATCAAATTTTTACTATGCTATTCAATATATAAAAATCGAATTTTTACTACGCAATTCAATATATAAAAATCGAATTTTTACTTCGGTATTCAATATATAAAAATCGAATTTTTACTTCGTTATTCAATATATAAAAATCGAATTTTTACTATGCTATTCAATATATAAAAATCGAATTTTTACTTTGCTATTCAATATATAAAAATCGAATTTTTACTTCATTATTCAATATATAAAAATCGAATTTTTACTTCGTTATTCAATATATAAAAATCAAATTTTTACTTAATTAAATATCCTATCTTTATCCTATAAAAAAAATCCCGTCTTTACTTAGTTAAAAATATTATCTTTCCTATGTTAAAGATCTCATCTTTGCATGTTTAAAAATAAAATCTTTTCTAAGTAAAAAAAAATCTTCCCTTTGCTACTATACAAATTCTTACTTTCATTCGTTCTTCATATTAATAAAAACCAAGTTTTTATAATGCTGAAAATCAGTTTTTATCACAAAGGAAAAATCAGTTTTTACATAAAGAGAAATCAGTTTTATATTAAAAATAAAATCAGTTAAAACTCACTTTTAATTCACGCCGGAAGGGGAAGAAGGTCCGTCGGTCGTTGGTGGTTCGCTGCAGGTGGTTGGTGGTCTGGGCTGACGCGCGGTGGCCTTCCAGGGTGGTGGCGGAGGCTGTTTTGGTCGGCGGTGGGTTTAGGGCACAGAGGGTTTTAAATGGAGAGGAGGAGAGAGAAATGAGGAGAGAAAGGGGTGGAGGAGGGTCGCTGGCGGAGGCGGCTGGCGGTGGGGCATTGATCGACGACGATGGAGCGGCTCTGGGGCGGCGCGATGGCTTCAGGGGGGGCGATGTCACTGGCGGGATCGATTTTTTTTTTTTGGTTTGACTGAGTAAAGTAAGAGAGAGAGGGGAGAGGATGAGTGTATATATATATATATATATAATTAATTAATTTTATTTCCATTAAGCAACTTTTTAAATCGACCCCCAAACGAGTCCCAACGACTGTCGCCCCTAGCTAATTACCCCTATTCCGAACACAATGGGATATGTTTCGTAAGCTGATTCGATCGTTTCGATCAGTTTTCGTCAAAATCAACATATAACTCTATATATTGAATTTGAACGCGCATTTCAATTTACCGGGGTCACATACTAACTCAAAAAATTCCAGAAAAATATTTTCTGGCTTCTTATTAATGATACGGTCCTAACAAAACTAATTTCATCAAATTCTGAGACAGTTGGAAAAATGGCCATTTTCCAGTCGATTAAAATCAACTGAAACTGGTCAAACGCGTTTTCCTTTGCCACGCTCACATATTGAATCGAAAAATTATGAAATTTGAAACCTAGCAATAACTTTACATCACGGATCCAACAAAAGTGGTTTCGTCGAAATCCGAGATCGTTTGCAAAATTCCCATTTTTAAGGGCCTGAATTCCATAGCGACTATTCATAATTTTCAACTGGACATATCTTTTGATTCCCCCTATGAAATCTCGATTATTCGGATTCGTTGGAAAGATATTCACAAATAGATTCCATTATTTTTGGTTTCACTGAAATTCGGTTTGTTTTGCACCCGGTACATTCAATTGAAGTTTGAAATCGAATTACCGAACTACCGCGCCATTTTCAATTCCTTTTATAATTATATATAATTAATTATATTCTAACGACGACGTATATAATATATACGTTCTAATTCTATTAAAAATAAGTTTCTCGTCGTTATTATTTAAAATAATTTATTTTAAATAATCAAAAATCGCTAAAACTGCCAAAATAAAATTTTTAAACTGGCCCAGATTTTCGGGTTGTTACATTTATTCACATTTTAGATGTGGATAAAAACTTGAATTAAAAAGTGCATTTTTATTTACATTTTAGATGTAAGTAAAATCATAGAAATCAAAAGTGAAATTTATATTTACATTCTAGATGTAAATAGGACTGTGAATTAAAAAGGTAAATTCATATTTACATTTTAGATGTAAGTAGAATCATGGATTAAAAAGTGAAATTTTTACTTGCATTTTATATCTGAATTAAAACATGAATTACAAAGTACATTTTTATTTGCATACTTAGATGTAAATAAAGAATAGAATCAAAGTAACATTTTTATTTACATTCTAGGTGTAAATAAAAAGATTAGATTAAAAAAGGTATTTTAAATTCACATTTTAGATGTAATCAAAAAGGGTAGAATTTAATGTTATATTTTTTATTGTCAAATAGAGACAATAAAAAGATTGAAATTAAAAGGTTTCATTTTTATTTAACTTTTTATGCAAATGAAAAGAATAAATGTAAGGCGACATTTTTGTTGATATTTTATATTCAATAAAAGATTAGAATTAAAAGAAGTATTTTTATTGTCGTTCTAGGGACAATAAAAAGAGTAGAAATAAAGGAATTTACATTTTCTATGTAAATAAAAGGGTTTTATAGAAATTTACATTCTATATGTAAACGAAAGATTAAATAGAAATTTACATTTTATATGTAAATAAAGGATGAAATAAAAGTTACATTTTCAATATAATAATATATTGAAATGAAAGGTTATATTTCCAACGTAAATGAACTTTGAAATACATAGTTACATTTTCAATGTAAATATATATTGAAATAAGAGATTTCTTTTTTAATGTAGTATTGTATTGAAGTAAAAGAATATACTTTGTGCAATAAATAAAGAAATTACATTTTTGTTTCAATTTTAATACAAAAATGATTAAAGATTACATTTTAATGTAATAACAAAAGAAAAGGAAAATTACATTTTGATGTAATATATGATTTCATATATATAAAAGAAATAGATGTTGAAATAAATTAAAATATAATGAATCGCGCTGCTACAGTTCGCGATTTGAAATCGTAACTTCAAAAGATTATACCGAAAGATCCTACCGTCGGATTTTCCCAAAACTGGAACCGTTAGGACCGCTTTGGGGAGATCTTTCCGACGATATAAATTTGTTAAAATCCAACGGTTAGATTTCAAGATAAGTGTAAATCAAGTTTGATTGAAAACAGCGCCAGGGCCGCCGATCGACCCGAAGCATCGTTAGAGGAAAATAATTATCTTCATAGCGATAAATCGTTATTATATCCTACTAACAATATGGAATGATTTTAAATATATATATATATATATATGCGAGGATTATTTGAAAAGTCCGAGTTCAATCTCATTTCAAATGATCATACGTCGATCTAAGTCGAAGAGTTGAAGACGGTGATTGAAGACCGGCGATCTTCACATCGAATGGATGTGTTGCTACTAAGACCCATGATGGGAGTAGCCACCTTGAAAGGGCTTCAGTGGTAGCCGTTCGGTCGTACTTGTTGATTGTCGGATATGCAAGCACGTCACCTCTGTATTTGGACATATGGGGGCGGAATAAGGCGACTCTGGTTTCGTTCAGACCCAGAACGAACTTGTAAATGGATTGTATGTCTGACGTTGTATTCCTTTATACAATATTCGTTGATCTCTGCTAAATATATATCTGTTTGGTGTTTAACACCCTTCTCTGAGACGTACGAGCTTAGAGATTATATATTGGTAGGAATCAATGGTATGGTATGGATTGACAATGTGGCATACTAAGATGCATGGATCAAGGCTTTTGTTGAAAAGCAGAGCCTTTTGGTTGATGATCAAAGCATAGTCTGTTTAGGCATAGCTTTGTGTATAGCGTGACTTCGCGAGCTTCACACCCTAGTATGAGTCAAAAACGGGATATGGACCGTAGGGAGTGCACACGTTTCTTTCTAGCTAGGAGTAGTGTCAGTGCTTAAATTGGCTGGCATTTTACTTATGTGGATGATGGATTGAGGTACCTCGGATTTATAGGTTGTTAGTGGCCATATGGAGGTTCAAAGGAACCGGGAAACGTGTGTTCAGGCATAACTAATCCATTACCGTTAGGTGGGGACCGACCCTACCGCTCCAAAGGTTGCCCATAGGTGTGATCCTGAGGCATTTGCTAGAGTGTCTTGAATCGGAGAGGACGATCCCTAGCCTCGATTTCATGATGGAAAACCCAATTTCCAATACGACACCATGCAGTTTTGATTGTAGAACTAGTATGACGACATGATATATGGTGCCCATGTCGTCTATGATTGATACATTATGATTGAAATTGTTTTTGAAAACATACATACACTAATAATAATAGCAAATCCGTTTTTATCGTATCAATCATCTTTTGACCATTATAAGGTAAAACTCTATCCTCCGATTTGCGTTGCATTGTGTGATGGGACTTGAGTCTTATAATGGTTTCATTCTTCTAAAAAAACATTGCGTTGTTTAACGATTTACTTTATTCTATGCACTGGCAAATCCGATGGAGTAAACCTGTTCCGCGTTAGCGGCGTGGTCCTGTGATTAGCCTTATTATTAGATAAGTTAAGTTAGATTTCTCATACCAGTCCCATGACTGACCTGTAGTTTGTTTCACTGGCAAACTCAGGTGCCCATATTTTTTTCACATGGGCAGTCGAGTAGCTTGTTTTGCAGATATATATCTTTTAGCAGGATCGAAGCTTAAAGCCGTGTCCAGAGCATAGAAAGTCTTCCGCTGTGTACTATATTTTTAATGTAAAATTTATCTTCCGTTGTAATTTAATTTCGATGAACTCTGATATTCTGTCCTCTGATGTAACATTATCATGATGTAATAAAAGTCTGTGTTATTTGTTCTAATGTATTGTATTCCCAGAGTTAAAGTATTCGAAGATTTCCAACCTATGGGTCAGACCTGTGTGGTTTATGGTCGATTCAAAGGGCGGGAATTTTCGGGTCTTTACAGTCCCTGTATCAGCATAGTATGCATGCAACGATTCTTTTATATTACTTAGTGCAGATGATATAGGGTTGCCATCAAAAGTATGAATTAATGTTAGGATTCTTATCCTTTCTATTAGTTCTTTTAATTTAATTTCTTCTCTTCTCTTCCAATTCTTCCTAATCCAACAAATATATGTTTACCAATTCATTATAGGAAGTATTAAATGTTCAAGAAATATTTATGAGAAAACATATTCATATATAAATATACTTCCCAAATATCGAAATAAGAAGGATTGGGATTTTTATTCACCAAACGCTTGTTATTCTAACTTGCTTCTCATTGCAGCATGGGTTATAGAAGGAGTGGTGTAGAAGGTGGCACTTGAAGATAATGATAACAAGGCTTATGGAAAATATTACTATTATTTGATATTTTTATTTATGACCATGATAAACTTTTCAACAAATGTTGTAATTGTGACTGATACGATGTTTTGTGTGCGTTAGACATTTGAAAATGTTTTTAATAAATAGGTACAGTTCATTGCTATATTTTATCTTCTTTCACTATGAATCTGAAAGTATAGCTATTGCTCTGTACTATTATTTACCGACCAATGACCAATTTTTGAATGTGTCTAAGTTTTGAAGAGACTTTTTTGGGTTGAACATTAGACTTATTTCAAGGCAGGTTGTTACAGTTAGTATAAGAGTTTAACTTACCAATTGATTGGAAAAAACACACAGAGATGTACTTCGTTAGTTTGCAAAAAATAATCAGGGAAATATACAAATGAATATATATATATATATACGCATATAAGTAAACACACGCATAGGTGTGCGCAATATTTCTTCTTTTAGCATATAATATTATCTTAGGAAATTATCACTAAAGATTTATCCTACAAATAGTGGATATAGCTGATAGTCAATCCATCTTCGAAACCCATGTCTCGTACGCGGAAGACCTCTCATTAGTGTAATGCCTGAATAATTTAGATAGTATTTTAGGATATTTGAACAAATTTCCACTTATGCAGCTGCACCAATGGCACTCATAGCCTCACCCACCAATTTAACACATCGTCTGTAACGACCCAAGGATTTTCAGCCCTGAAAATCGACACAAATACATTTACCGTACCTCATGCCGATCTTCCAAACACCGAAAACACTGGAACGTTATTAGAAAGAAATTAGAGGGTGAGATACGAAAGAAAGAAATACTAGAATAGAAGAAGAAGAAGAAGAAACGACACAACATAGAATCTCACATCGCAGCGGAACAAAATATAATACATAAATAAATATTTATTGAGAGCTTTAAAAATACTTACAATCATCAGAGTACATTACATATCTGGATAGTTATAATAACCTGTCTTCATATACTACACACAGCGGAAGAGTAGTTATATGATATCATACATCTGAACATCTCCAGCTCGTTTCTGGATTTCGCAGCATCTGATAACCTAGACCTGTACACCCTGGTCTAACCCGAGCATTTACAAAACACCGGGCGCTTGCATCTCACGCTCCACATATATAGTATACAATCAAAACCGCGGGCGCTTGTTGGAGATTGGATTCCAACTATGACAAGGTATGGGACCACCTACTGATAGTGTATCTCTAGAGGGGAATACACTGGGTTCAACAAGAACATCTTGCAACCCGGCCCTCACATGACCGACCACTCGTTTCGGTTGAGTGTATAGAATGTATATCACCAACGGTTGGGCTTAAACCACCGTTTTCCGAAAAGGGACAACATCGAAATAGATTAAAGAAGGAAATGGATTTTCTCTAGATAGGTGATTATACACCCTAATGGGAGCGACCCACATAGCCATGTTGCCTGCCCGATTTTTGTCATTTCCCGGTTGATGAGGCTTGAGGTCAGAATTTATCTTCTGGATCATCTGGTCACCATTCACTTTGAATGCCACATTGTCAGATCCGCCAGATATCATTAATTGACGTCCACAAAAATACCAGAGTTGGGAGATACCCAGGTATGTTTGAAGAAATCAACGTACGTGATCCTTTTGTAAATACTCTGTCAGACATTCGTCCATACAAGTCATCCAGGAACAGGATGAACCGAAGGTACCGTCCTACTGCATCCTAGGAATCACCCTATAGATCAGTAGCGAGTAGTCCTTGCAAATCCATAGATTCCAACCACGATAGAATCATAGCTTATCTCTGCTGGTAAGGCAGAGAATCTTAGTGGTTCTTCCGTTTATGAAGATCTACGGTCTTCAACGCTCCGTCTCGATCTTCTTCTAATATCTTCACGTATTTATTGGTCGAAATGGTTTCGAATATAATTTCGATCCCGGTTTTTCCGTACCAACAATCGTATTGGACAGATTTGATAGTCGGTGATTTAACTATCAAAATAAACAGTGTTTCAATCATGACAACCAATGAGTTCACTGGTTCAGTATTCAGCACCACTTGGCCCTTTAATTAAAACAAATGTAAATTTAAAATTCCTAAATCTTTCGATATTATAAATACAGCTTTACGCTTCTTTATTTATCATAAGATTATACTTTGAACAAATTCATTTTAATACTTAGGAAAATACTATATCATATCCAATTTGTCTATTTTCACTTTCAAAACATTGGCCACGTTATTATCTAATATCATGAATTCAGTTTAACTTATTTCCATAAAACAGCGTTACGAAATAACTTTTATTTCACTTCTTAAAAACAATAACCCATACTTATCTTCCAAGAGTAGAACTCAACTTTACGTTTCCTTTCTAATTCAAAAATATCATTTTAATTTCCCATAATTCCTTTTTGTTTCCCTTTTACTTTGGAATCCTTATTAGATATATGTTTTTCCAAATTTCCACCAAAATGTTGCGTTATTATTTCTCTAATGAAATAATAAATTTCACTAACCTCCTTTACCATTACAACTTATATCATCCTCAGATAATCCTGAAGTCATTCAAGTTGGGGTATTTTAATTACCTCTCAGACCTTGATCAACAACGTTCATATCTTAAGATAAATATAAGTTGTAATCCAAAAACTGATACTCCATTCCAATATCAATACAAATTCCATTTCACTACTTTATTCAAAATATGGTTTCATAAAACCTTCTTACTCTTTGCAAATCTCTTTCTCAAATATGCCCGATCTTTCTTAATTCAATAATTAAGTAACTTCTTTATAAAGCATCACTTTTAACTCGACCCTTTTAACCAAGCTCATTTATAATTCGGATTTGGTTATCAAATCCTATGACCCAATTCTTTCACCAAACTCACCTTTTACTAATTCCTTTTCAAATCCATTCAACCATTTCCGCTTTGGAAATCTCGTTTCAATTTCTCACTTTTATTTAATCCCATTTTATAAGTAACGTTAATTTAAAATTAACGATATAACACCTTAAACCTCTTTTATGTAAATCTTGGGTTATTGTGAACTCTTTTTCTTAATTTACTTGTACTTGATTTAGATAATTAAGTAACATTTATTTTAAACTATCATATTCGCTTAAAATTCTCTTCATAACTTTGTTATACAAATTCGGGTTTTGAAATATAGAACCCGTTTGTAATTCCCTTTCACCATTCAAGTATATTTCATTTCAATTCCGATTACTTTTTAAATGAATTTCAATTTAAAAGTAATTCCCTAAATTATTATTAATCAGGATAACATTTTCTTCGATCATTAACTATTTTAGTAGTTAATTTCTTTATTAACTAAAATAAATAGTAAATCCTTTTAAAAACCTTATTTAAATTCAAACAATATTCATTAAACTATTTTATTCAAACACACTAATTTACTAATCAATCCCACTTAAAAACGGTCGATTCAATAAACTTAAAAAGCGGTTATTCCATTAACAGATTTCAATTAGTTATCCCTTTAAATTAATTAATAATATAATTAATTTAAATAATTCCCTTTAATTATTTATTAACAAAACACTTATCCAATTCAATGGTTGGGTAAATTTCTGTTCACGAGTTTATAGATCTGATTAACATCAGAAGTTTACTTTATAAAATCAATTAATAATTAATAATAAATAATAATATCTATTTTCCTTTAAATAAACTTTTATTATATTTCAAAATTTATCTCCAGTTATAAAATAACTTTTATAACTTCAGTTCGATCGATTCACCTGACGGTAAATCAATATAATCAAACCAATTTATTCTAAGGCCATTTGCTGTCGATTACCCAACCAATATTGCCCAATGGTTAAAAAAATACAGTTTGAAATTCCAGACAACTATCAATAATTAAACCAATCACCCCATCAAGATAATTCATATATTGATAATATATGAAAATAAATAATACATTTGAGGAATCCCGTTGGATCCCTCCAACATGTTCTTCCCTATATCCAATCGGTTAAATCGGATCATTCCATTTCCGTTTAACTGATATATAACAATTCAGATAGATCAAACAATTCAAACCATTAAACACGTTTATTTTATAAATGTGACCAACAAGGTAAGTTACCTTTATTGGAACCAATCGTTAGAATAACGATTTGGTATTTCACTGAAATTAAACGACGGTTTAATTTCATCAGTTAAATCAACAATTAAATATATAATTAGCAAACAACCAGCCATAGCAAATATAACACACAAAATAAAAACCCAATTTATATAAAATATAAATGGGAAAACTGAGTGAGTTTAACTCACCTTGAATTGATTTGTGGATAAAACAATTTGGTTTAGTCGAATTAAACAGTGTTTAATTCGACTAAAGTTTTACAGCTGCTTCCATTACTGGCCAAACCAGGTCCATAATGAAATGCTCGTCAACGCGGTTCCGATGCTTCCCGTTCAATTGAATTCTAATAATGTATATACTCTATATTAATAAAGCTTATAGGACATGTAAATTTAATAAACTTTAATTAAATAAATCTTGGGCCTTACCTTATCCATTCAGCCCGTTTAGAATTAAAAGGGCTCATTCCACCTTTACCCAAACAAAACCCCCGGATCCCTCATTTTCTCGTCATTTATCCGCCGCCTCCAAAAAAATCTATGCCGAATCCGATCTTCTCTCCTCCCTCTTTTCTTCATCGAAACTCCAGAGTAACTACACCGCATCTCCATTATTTCGAAGCTTCCTCCATCAGCTACGTACTGAACCATTTCCACTTCACCGTCAACGTCGAACGGCTGTCGTCCACTGCTGTTGAACAACCTGCCGCATCTCGCCTCCAATCATCACCCTTACAACTCTAGAAAATCCAACCCGAAACCTCCCTCTAGAAAAAAAAACCCGAACCCTAATGCTACGGTTCGAACCATACTATCACGAAACACTTTGAAAATGATACCAAGATGAAGAGGGTGCATTCACGAATTCAGATAAGTATTTTCCGTGATTTTTAATTGCGGTTTTATTTTTGTTTTTGATTTTTCTAGTGGTTCGAACAGTTTTCTTTCTACTATATTGTTCAAATGGTTACTGGAATTGGTGAAACATCACAACGTGGATGTGTATATTTATAGTGGTAGATTTTTAGATTAGATCCACGTCTTATCTTAGCTAGGCTAGGGAACTACAAGCTTAGGCCATTCCTTCTCTTCCCTTTTTCAGAGTATTGTACTGGTGATAGAAAATTGATGTATGCGTGATGGATTTTAGCAGAGATTTTGTTGAGTATAGTATTGTGTATCCCGTTACAGCTGGTCTGCTCGAAAAAAACAGTGATTTATCTTGTATAGATTAGGTTAGATTGCGACTATGACTTGTTAAATCAAATTCAGAGATTTGGAACTATATTGATTCTATGTTGGGTTTTACAGTGCACGAAAACAGTGAAATTTCGAAATGAAATTTACTGTATATTAGTTGTTTTGATTTGACTGTACAATTTTATGTATAAATATATATATGTAGCTGTTCTTTCTAGCTGTTCTTGTACTGAGTCTAAGCTGTTCATCTCACTGTTCTGTTCATAGTCTGCTATTCATTTACCATTCTTATTTATGTATGTTTTAGCTGTTCTTGTACCATTTCTTAGCTGTTTTATCTAGATGTTTAATTAGCTGTATGAACTTGATGTATCAAGATACATGTCCTTTTTCTTCTCTTTCTTTTCTTTCTTAGTTGTTCCTTAGCTATATCTTTAGCTATTGGATGTTTGAATATTTCCAACTATTCATTGATTGTATATGAACAATTTTTCCCTTTATATATATATATACATTAACACTTTCAGTTGATACCTTTATGTCCATTCGTTACAGTGGTGAGGGAAAACAGTAGCAATTTGAAGAAGGACAGAAAGGAAGGAGGAAGGGGACGCAACAATAAAGAAAAGATAGAATAGAGGTGGGAGGAGGAGATTGAGTAGTACTTCCCAATATACCAGAATAGGCGCACAATGATATGTGTTGTTTTCCTTTGTATTTGTACTTATATCGACAGTTGTATACGATTTGTGTTTCTTTGTATTTGCGTTTGTATAAATAAAAATATATGAATATATATGCTGTTTTCTTTTTGTTTGTATTTTCATTTTCCATGTTGAATACATTCTAGTTTTTATGTTCATGTAGCAGACTTTTTATTTGCCGGACAAGTATGATGAATATATGTAATCCAGGTTTTCATTTGATTTGCGAACCATGTGGAAAAACTGATGGTATATGGTCCATAAGCTTTATGTTGACTACCTTTTAATCTTATAAAGTATGGGTACAAAATGAGTAAAATCCTAAAACAGTTAAATTAGATAAAAATAGATTGAACTCAGATAAAATACCCTATAACTTTAAATAAGACTAAAGTGGATTCCAAACTTGCCATTCAGAATTTCGAGTTAAACAATATCCAAATAATTTAAAACCCGTTAGTATTTTATTTAATAACGTTATCGTTTATTAACGATTTCCATAGCGATTATTTTAAAATTTGATTTGGCCATAATTAACCATCTATAACACGAAATCTGGATTTTTCTCTTTCATTAGAAAACTATAGTCAACACAATCCCAACGTTTCTTGTCTTACAGAAACCCGACTTATATCAGATCCTGTATATTCAATTAAAGTTCAAAACTCCATATTACGAACTACCATGCCATTTCGAGCTCGATTTTTAACTATATAAATATATAACGTTCAAACTCCGTTTTAATAACGAATTAATATTAAAATCCATTAATATTCCAATTAAAATATTTAAAATAATAAATTAAATTAAATATTTGACTACCAAAATACGGGTCGTTGCGTCGTCCTGTAGAATTTCTTAAATTATGTCAAGACTTTCTCAGCATGAGAGTATGGACATTTTTTGGAACAAAATAATATATATATAATAAAAGGCGTGGACTAAAAGTTATGATAGGGTACTCTAAGAGCTTGGTGTTAGTACCTTAGGTACTGGATTTGACAATAATAAGTTTAGGAGATAAATAAAAATACTAAATGTAGCGTCCCGGAAAATCCTTCTCTCCAATTCAAACACTAATACATTATGTGTCCAAATTCAAGTATCGAAAACCCAGAAAGCTAATAGAAAGAAATTAGTGGGTGAGCAAAGATAAGAAAGAAATATTAGAATAGAAGTAAAAGAAGAAGAACAACTAACCACAATATCAGAGTCTCACATCGCAACGGAATAAAATATATTACAGAAATAAATCTTTATTGAAAACTTGAAATAATACTTTCAATTTATAAGAGTACAACAGACATTCAATTTATCTGGACAGTTTTAATAGCCTGTCTTCATTTACAACACACATCGGAATAACATCTAGATATGTATCATACATCTGAACTCCTCTATCTTGTCCCCTAAAGTTCAAAACTTATCCTGGACCTATAAAATTGGGGTCTAGCCCGAGTATTACAAACGCAACAGGTCAGTATGGTAAACCAGCGTAAGAAAAACTCATTAAATTATTGGTATCATCCAACTTGATTTTAAAGTTAAAGATCATTTCGAAATAAAAAGATAATCGTAATACCAATCCACACATAAAAACGGATGGTTTTTACCTTACGATAACCCAAACCATTTTTGAAATCATAATTATTCTGATATAATGATAGTGTCTAAATCAAATAAATAACCATCTAGTAGAACGCTTGCATTTCAAGCTCTACATATAAAATATAAATCAGAAACCACGGGGGCTTATTGGATATTGGATTTCCAACTATGACAAGGTATGGAACCACCATCCGATCTGTGTTCTCTAGAGGGGATACATTGGAGTTCAACAAGAACATCTTGCAACTCAGCCACACATGACCGACCATTCATTTCGCTTGAGTGTATCGAATGTATATCACCAACGGATAGGCTCAAACCACCGTTTCCCGAAAGGGACAACATCGAAAGATTTAAGAAGGAAATTAATTTTCTCTAGATAGATATACACCCTAATTGGAGCGACCCACTTAGCCATGCTGCCTGTCCGATTTCTATCATTTCCTAGTTGATGAGGCTTGAGGTTATAATTGTGACGGCCCGCCCCGCACCAGCCGACATTTCCTACGAAAGTATGTTGTGCCAATGTCCAACCAGCACGGGACGGTCGTCAAAGGAAGGAAAAAGAAGAGAACTTACTGGTGAACTAACAAAGAACCTGTAGAATGTCTCACAACGCATGGAATAAAATATAATAACAACATACTTGACATAAAACAGGCGAGACAGTGCATAAGCTGGAAACTAAAACTAGACATCATAGCAGCGGAAATCCAAACACAGCTTTATGTTCACATCATCATTACTACAACTTTTCAATTGTCTCTAAAGCAAAGGAAAAGGTACACTACTAATGCCCAAAGTAGTGACCCGTAGCGACACATGGAGAATATCTATATATATCATACGTGGAAGCCACCTGCTCGTCTCCGGTACAGCTACTTGTGCATAACCATATAACCTGTCTCTAGTCTTCTCGTGAGAGCACCCAGAGTAATAAGAAGAGACATAAAACTCTAGGTCTGACAAAAAGTCTGGTATGAGTGATAAGCATCAAAACAGAACAATAACAGGTATACTAGACCATACCTGAACCTGGACCTGCAACCAAAGAGTTAGCACAACATACCACTCAATGCTCTAAGGTGCCACTAACATATGGTGTAAAGAATACGGGGGTCGGGGTTTGCATGTCATAGTGAAAGCAAACAACCAAACATAGCTACCATCCTCACATCTCTCACTCAGTGCGTAAAGCATACGACATCCACTACTTTGATCACCCTATTCCTTGCTATGATCACTCTGCCCCATGGAGCCATGATGACACCACTGCACTGATCCATAGCCACTAGTCTTTGCTTTGTCCACTCTGCCCCCATGAAGTCATAACAACTCCACTGCACTGGCTCATAGCCTTGCTACGATCACTCTGCCCCATGGAGTAGTAACTACCCCATTACACTGATACGTAGCCTAACATCTGTCTTGGTGGTGAATCAAAGCTATAGACGTCGATAACCCCTTAGCACGCGTCCCGCAGCAAAGCCCAACTCATGAAGTCGACTTGTTGGTTCCCAACTGGATCCTGGGTACAAACTTCCCATTTGGACTACCTTTGCATCTCGGGTTTTAGTCCTCTCCCTTCCCGGATCGGTTCGGTTCCCCCTTTTTCTTCGCTTCAGATTGTACTCCCAGTTCGGTTCGTGGTCCATGCCTCAAGTCCAAGCTCTTCGGTTCGGTCGGTGGCCTTCATCTCGTGGCGGTTCGGATCGGTCTTGGTCACCCCTGGCGGATCAGGTCGGCCTTCAAGTCCTCTCGTTGTCCATCAGTTCGGGTCGGAGAACTCCTGGCGGATCGGGTCGGGGCTTCTGCTATGAGCGGTTTGGTTCAGATAAGTGCTCCGATTTGTGATCCTCCATGGCCATCAGTTCACGAACTTCCAGGCGTTTCGGTTCAGATAAGTGCTCCGATTTGTGATCCTCCTTGACCATCAGTTCACGAACTTCCAGGCATTCCGGATCATGGCAAACGTCTATGAGTGGTTCGGTTCGCGAGTTGCACCTCGGGTCGGTCCGTGCTCCCATCCGATCCGGTTCGGGTACTTTCCTGCACTTTTCCTGCAACTTCCAGCGACTGTTTTACGCCATTCGACAGCGTTTTCGACCAATCTAACTTTTCTAATCAATCACAAAACATACCATATAGTCATAGCAACATGTATAATCAACCACAAACACTAAAACAATAATTTAATAGGTTAAAAAGGATCAAACATAGCCAAAATCCCATATTTTCCTTTGAGCATGTTTAAGTAAAGCTAATGATAGGATTAGTAAAACTTAACCAAATTATCCATATTTTCTAAAAGTGGCCTAAAACAATATTTCGAAATTTATCAATATTTTTCCAAAATTTTAACATTTATAATTTCATTAATTATCACTAATTACCCTTAATTAACCATAATTAGTGAGGAACTATGCAAATTACTCACCTTTGCCACAAATAGAATATCAGATATGAAATGATTCTCTGTTTTGACGCAAATACCAAGGCTATACAGCAGTTCTACCTTGATCCTTGTGCTAATCCGCTTTGATTTGACTTAATTAGCGATTAGAAAATGATTTGGGGTGTTTTAGAAAGTGGAGGCAATGGCTAGGTTGAGAGGAATGTCTTAGGCGGTTGGAAAATGAAGTAAAATTCGTTTTCTAAACCTTAGCAGCCCTCTTATACTCTAAATCCCAAAATTCCCCTTTGGGCCTAGCTGTTAATTACCCGGTTAAGCCCAATTAAGCTGTTTTTCACCATCTGAAACTTGTTTCGGCCATATCTCCCAAACGGTGAGTCCGTTTGCCTAGTGTGACCACTCTACGGAAAGGTAAACCATCATCTGGATCTAATGGAAGTTGTTTCAGGTCAAAACTCCTTTCCAATCAAAAGTTATGGCCAAAACAAGATTAGCTAGGGGAAAAATGGTCATTTAAAAATCGGCATAAATCATGAACATGGAAAATGACCCCAATAATCGTCTCCCAAAGTTACATGACCATACGACTTCGTATGTGAAAGAAATAAATATTCTACGATCCTCTGATGCGTAGAAAGCGGGTCGTTACATTCTTCCCCCCTTAGGAAATTTCGTCCCCGAAATTCCTTAACCCAATGCATACAATGGATCCCGCATGCCTACTTGCCATATACCACAATCAAACATAACAAAACAAGCCTATCCTAACATGCGGAAAGACTAAATCGAAACTGAAATCTTACCAGGCAAAGAGTTCTGGATACGTCTTCCTAATGCTCTCCTCTGTCTCCCAAGTACAGTCATTCTCATTCTCGCCCCACTGAACTTTGACTAATTTCACCGCCTTCCTTCAAAGTTGCTTTGTATCATTCCCAACAATACGCATAGGCTTGCGGTTCCCAACCGCCTCGGGTTCAACCTCGATATCATCCAACTGATCAGGTGAAATAGTCACATCGGGTTCGTGCACGAACTTCCTTAACTAGGAAACATGAAATACATTGTGAACTCCTGCCATCTTCTCTGGTAATCCAACTTTATATGCCAACTTTCCAATTTGCTCGAGAACTGGGAACGGTCCAACAAATCTTGGTGTTAACTTGCCTTTCCTGCTAAATCGTATCATGCTCTTCAACGGAGAAATCTTGACAAACACCAAGTCGCCAATGGAGAACTTTAATTCTCTTCTCCTCTTATCGGCATAACTCTTCTACCTATCTTGGGCAGCCTTCATTCGCTGTTGGATAACCTTAATCTTAGCTGAAGTTTCCCTTATCACATTTGGTCCAAGCACAAACTTCTCACCAGTTTCGAACCAACATGACGGTGAGTTACACGGTCTTCCGTACAAAGCTTCAAATGGATCCATACCAATACTGGATTGATAACTATTATTATATGCAAACTCTACTAGATGCAAATGGTCATCCCATGATCCACCAAAGTCTAATATGCAAGCTCTTAAGAGGTCTTCTAATACTTGATTCACCCCCTCTATCTGTCCGTCGGTTTGAGGCCGATACGTGGTACTGAGATGTAATTCTGATTCTAACGCCTCTTGTAAGCTCTTTCAAAATCCACTAGTGAACAACGGATCTCGGTCGCTCACAATGCCCTTGGGTACTCCATGAAATCTCACTACCCACTTTACATATAGTTTAGCTAACTTAATTGCCATTCTATTCGACTTGACTGGTATAAACCTTGAACTCTTAGTAAATCGGTCCACAATCACCCAAATGCTATCATGGCCCGATCTAGTCCTTGGTAACCCATCAATGAAATCCATTGAGACCTGTTCCCATTTCCATTCTGGAATTTCTAATGGTTGTAACAAGCCACTAGGTTTCTTTTGCTCAGCTTTAACTAGCTGGCAATTCATGCATTTGGATATAAACTTCCCAACGTCCCTTTTCATCCCTTCCTAGAAGTAGGTCTGCTTCATGTCTCGATACATCTTGTTACCACTGGGATGTAAAGTCAGTTTTGAGTGATGACATTCTCTAAGCACTTCATCTCTTAATCCATTGACATTGGGCACAACAAGTCTTCCATTCTTTCTAAGCCATCCATCTCAATCAAGCCCATACTTGTTCATCTCCTCATCGATACCCATCTCTAACTTGGAGATTGTAACAACCAAGATTTTAACATGTTAAAACCATAAATCAAGGCATAATTAAAATTTTAATATAAGAATCAAGGGAAACGGGTTGCACCATTGCGTTCGTCTCGAAATTCTGCTTGGAAACGAGTCCGAGTTTTCGAGAATCGGAGTCCGTATGAGGGAGATATGACCCTCCGAAGTTTCAGGAATTTTCAGAATCGAAAACAGCTCGAATTCGAAATTCAAATTCGAACCCCAGCGCAGACTGGACGGGAATTTTCCCGGCCAGGAACAGGTCGACCTGGGGGTCGACACTATGGTCGACCTCCCAGGGACCAGGTCGACCCTATGGTCGACCAGGTGCCAAAACCCAGTTTTGATTCTGGGTTCATTCTGATGTTTCTAGACTCGTTTCGTGACCAGATTCTTGACTCTAAACCTATATAAACACCCTCCTAGCCCCATTCTCTCTACACCAATTCTCTCTAGCCTTGTGCTGCTCAAATTCTAGTTATAATTAAAAGAAAAAGGGACTTCTTCTTCTCCATCAAGACTACACATAGAGATTTGCAAATTGGGGGTTTTCAATTAGAACACGATTAATCAAATAGAGATTCAACATCAACTTCTGCTTTCTAATTCTCGATCCGCGCACTGTAAGTCCAAGTTACTTTTAGATTAAAACTATAAACTTAATATGGACATGTTATAAATTGGAATTGGACCTTTGTATGATAATTGATTCATATCTATTCTTGTTCATCTTGGATCTTGACTTTTGGGAATATTGCTATGAAATTTATTTGGGCCTACTCATGTTGTAAATCAAATCCTTTCATGTCCATAATATTATCGTGCTTGTGATGTTGAATCAGTTATTATTCATAAGTTTGGATTATCACCTTAATCATCACTATCACCTTATTATGCTAGATCTGTAATCCTAATGTTTTGGGACTATTATTCTATATGCCAGGGATGTTATAACCAATTATCTCAAGCTATATCATGCTAGATTTATCACCTTGTGCTCGTTCTTTTGCCTATCATAGTTTTGATGTCATTCCCTTTCATTTTGGATTTGGATTTACATGTAATCTAGATCGATTCACGTTTACGTGAGATGGGAATACGATTTGGGTAGATTAGGCAAAACATAAATTGGTTATGAACATGAAACATGAACATTGTTATAACTTGAATCTGGATATGGACATGAAACTTGCCTTGAAACTTGACACGAACTTGACATGAAACTTGAACATGGACATGACACTAGAATGAACCTGAAAATGGCCAACTCAAGGTTGGGTTGAGTTTGCAGTGTAATTCTGCCCAGAACCTCCCGGCAAATCCAGTGACTGCAAACAATAGGATCCAATGTGAATAGTTGGTCATATCGCGCTTGAAACCCGAGGTTAGACTGAGTTGTGGTGTAAATCTGCCCGGAACCGCCCGGCATATCCAGTGACTACAACAACAGGTCTGATGTGAGAGGTTGGGGTGCATTAATGAATTAATGCCACATGATAAGGTTAAGTCATGAACATGAAAGACATGAAAGACAACACTTAATCAACTTGACACATGATTCGTAGGGATAAGTCATGAACTTGAACGACAACACTTAGCCAATTTGACATGACACGTAGACGAGTTAAGTCATGAACTTGAATGACAACACTTAACCAACTTGACATGCTAGACTGATAAGGGTTAAGTCACAAATTTAAATGACAACACTTAACCTATTGGACGGAAACCCTAGTTACGCGGTCCATTTCAGCAGTAACCCACTAGATGTATCATGGTACCATGGAACTAGGCAGGGTAGGGCACGATTACAGGGCTGATTGTAAGCGACCATAAAGACGGCTGAGTTGGTGCGCCAGTGTAGGTTCAGGTGGACTATGGTCGTGCACGTAGTCCGGAGTTGAAAAAGCAGGCATTGGGCATCAGTAGGTTTACCTGTGCATGCTTGATTCGTGTCGGTGGTTGGCACCCTAGGGCTTGATACACCCTATGGTGGACCTAGCACAGGTGACTACATTCGTGATAGGGCCGTATGACACAGACACACGACGAGCTAGAACTTGTAGGGAGCCGATCGATTAATGGATCATTCCGTTGGACCTAGAAATGGGTCATTTCATGATATTGGGCCAAGGGATCATTTCATGGTTAACATATGACATGGGTTTGGGATACTAGTACAGTTGGTGCAGCGAACCTTGAACGTGCGATGCTATACCTGATTTATACTTGAATTATCATGCCATCTTAGTCTATCTTTCCCATCTTGACAGCGTTCTTATATTTACTTTCAGTTTATACATGTCATGTTACCTTTACCCGTTTTTATGCTGAAAGTCACTAGGACTTACCAGTCTTTATGACTGACCCGTTTTCTTTCGCCTCGTTTTCTTTCGTTTCCCCCCTAGGTTCTCAGGGAGGAAACTCTAGCACTTAGCTTGGATTTCACTTGCTTTCGGTTCAGCTCATGTACGGTTTGTTCTTGAGCTATGCTATGGCTGCATTTCTGCTACCTTCGGGGAATAAAGCTACTTTTGTTGTTTTAAGTTTATGCTTCTTTATTTATGCAAGACAAAATTTGTTGTAATGGAAAATAATGACTTTGGATATTTGGTACTTTGGATGTAAAAGGTTTTGACTCTTTTTGAAAGTAATGAAATTTATCTTTTGATTCTTCCGCTGTTTTATCTATGTTCTGTCTTGTAATATTTCTGTGTTTGTTTACCTCGATAACGCTCCTCTAAAACTAGTGCATTCCCTTTGTGAGTGACCCTAGCGGAAGTGGGGTGTTACACTTGGTATCGGAGCAGAAGGTTACCATACTGGGCAAAAGTTTTTAAAAAACTTCTAAAACTATTTTCAAAACCGTTTACAAAGAAGCATTTTTCAACAAAAGTCTTGTTTTATTTAAAGGCTATTCCCCAAAAGCCATTAGCACTATCCTTTGTTTCCTCGTTTTGAATCTCTTCTTTTTCATTTCAGCATATCTGGGAATCTTAACTTTCCAGAGGGCGTGCTAATACCTGGCTGGTTCAGGAGGTACTTAGAGGCTAGGGCCAACGATGCAGGCCCAGCAGATATTCCTCCTCCAGCTGCAGCAGTTCCTCCTCCTCCGCCCCCTCCTCGTGCAAATGCTTTCTCAAAGATCTGTAGAGATTTTAGGGCCATGGGTGGAAAGGATTTCAAGGGAACTGAATCATTCGTAGAAGCGAGGAACTGGCTCAAAGAAACTGAGGATCTGTTCGTTATCTTCGAGGTGGACGATAGGCAGAAGGTACAGTTGGCAGTATGAAGCTTCCTATTGGTGGGAAGTCACTAACGCTGAGAGGCTGGTTGAAACATGGATGGATTTCAAAATAAGGTTTGAGATGAAATTCCTCTTACAAGCTGAACGAAGTCTACAGCTGGAAAAGTTCTTATCTCTTAAGCAAGGGAGTATGACGGTCAAGGAGTACGTCAATC
The DNA here is from genome assembly GCA_030737875.1 of Allium sativum. Taxonomy (NCBI): domain Eukaryota; kingdom Viridiplantae; phylum Streptophyta; class Magnoliopsida; order Asparagales; family Amaryllidaceae; genus Allium; species Allium sativum. Next base: position 315,331,743 of record CM060909.1, on the reverse strand, counting down.
AATTCAATCAGCTGGCCCGGTTTGGACTGGACTTAGTGAATACTCCTCATACGAAGGCTCTCCATTTTGTTAAGGGATTGAATGAGCCACTTCACAGCTTGGCTATGATCCATATACCTGTGGGGGCTACTTACGAAAAGTTAGTGGACATGGCGCTCTTAAATGAAGAAGACAAGAATGGCAAGAAGGTGGTCAAGGCGAATGAGTCTCAAAACAAGAAGGTAGACTCCGAGAAAGGAGGCAAGAACAACAACAACAATAATGACATCAAGTCACGTGAGAAAAGAAAATGCAACTTCTGTGAAATTGATGGGCATATAGTCCAGGATTGTAGAAATAAGAAGATGAAGATGGGAGCATGCTTTCAGTGTGGTGATACTGGACATATCAGCAAGAGTAGCCCTAAGAAGCAAGGGCATGCCCCGCAAGCAAGACCTTCTGGGGGTACATCTTTAACTTCTTCTCCTAGATGCTTTGTTTTATCTTGCTTATCTTCTCGATCCTATCTTGAGAACCTTAGGTAGAGCCCTTGTAACACCCCGCCTCCGCTAGGGTCACTCGCAAAGGAATGCGCTAGCTTTAGAGGGGCATTATTGGTAAACATGCACAGAAATATCACAAGACAGAACATATATAAATAGCGGAAGTAAAATCAAACTTTCATAACATGAATAAATAAGGTCCAAAGCCTTTTACATCAGAGTACATCAAAACCTGTCTTGCAATAGTAAAGAAGCATAAAGACTTTTTAATAAATTATTCCCCAAGTAAAACAGTAAAGTAGCCATAGCCAAGAGAATGTCCAAGCCATCCCTGATGACCTTCAAGCAGAAGAAGTCCGAACTAAACAACATTGTTTCCTCCCTGAAACCTGGGGGGGGGGGGAAACGGAAGAAAAGAGGCGAAACAAAACGGGTCAGTCAAAAAGACTGAGTAAGTCCTATCTACTTCCAGTATAAAAACAGGTAAAGGTAACATGACATGCATAAACTGAAAGTAAACATAAAGATGACTACAAGATAGATAAACTAAATCGGGGTAACGGGCTGAACTACTGTAGCAAGCTAAACTAAGGTATCGTGAGAAACCACGGTGTCATGATAAATCAAGGTATCACATCGTCAGATCTCTATCGGGTACATTATCCCAAGGTATCTACCCCGTCTAACATCCCACGGTATCTATTATGTATATTCTTCCTAGTTCTAACATGTATATTTGCTCTGCACCTCTCGTACTAGTATCCCTACCCGCGTCACGTGTTAACCATGAATGTCCCGTGCTCAAAGTCGTGTTATGGTCCATGTCAACCTAATATCGCATATATAGGTTACTCAAATCATATGTTTCTTTCCATGTATATAAGTTCAGTCCTTTGCCGTACCTCGTACGGGCTTCCTCATGTCGTATTATCCTTGAATTCGTTTGGACTGTCACCCTTGTTCTAGCTAGGCTCTTCCATATGAATCATCGTTTGAACTACTAGGACTTACGCCACCTAGAACCACTAGGGATTACGCTTACCTATTGCACGCTTTCGTATTTCGGTTTGGGTTAAACCACCTAGGCCACTAGGGATTACGCTAACCCTCAACCGCGCCCTTTTCCCCACGCATTCATCGTGAATCGTTTTTCTATAACTGTATGCACATGTATCACATCGTGCCATCCGAGTCCTGTCACAGGGCAAAACAAGAAATACAGGACTCGGTCGGGAGCTTTAGATTTATCTGCCGATGCAGATACTAAGGTCTGCTTTTCTACACGTGGCTATGGTCCCACGAGACCCCTCCCTCAACTAGTGAAAGGCAACACAAGAGAAAATCTTGCATGAGAACTACACTCCGGCCAGCCCACATCCTACGGCCTACCTCACCCATAATTAGATAGCAAATTATGGTCTGTTGGGTGTCCCCTGCCTTTCCGTACGTACACGCTTGACTCAAGATGGTAGATGATCGGCGAACTTGCTATCTCGGGCACCTTATGTATCCGTCGACCCACTGCTATCCACCCCAGTCTTTAGGTCGCTCGCATAGCAACCAAGGCATATTCTTGGTTCTTCTACCGCAGACCTCAACCTCTTATGAGCCCAGGATGATCATCTGCGACCTCACAGAGGGATACCAAGAATATACTCACGTTCCCCAAAGCCGCTGCTTCGTTACCCAGTCCGCTGGAGCCTTTATCTAAATCAGATAGCCTGCTCCTACGCGTATACTTAAACGATGACCTACCGTATCGGGTTACTCATCTATCTAAGAAGTGGTCCAGATTTCCTTGACTAAGAATTATTACTTAGTTTCCCTTAACTAAGGTTTACCACTTAGCCTTATTTCCATTACCCTTGTTAACTATGGTTATTTACCTAATCCTCCGAATTAGGGTTTATCTAATGGGTTAAGTGTCACTTAAGTTCATAACTTAGCCCGTCTACAAACCATGTCAAAATTGGCTAAGTATCCAAGTCCAAGACTCAACCCTACAAACCATGTGTCAAGTTGGCTAAGTATATCAAGCGATCCATAACTTAACCTCGTCTAATTATCATTTTAGATTGGTTAATTAACTTGATCTTGTCAAATTACCGTGTCAAATCGGTCAAGCGTATTCAAGTGATTCGTGACTTAGCCTTATCATGTTTTCACGTTAGATTGGTTAAGTATAGATTAACTTAACCTCATCAAATTAACGAGTTAGATTGGTTAAGTATAGGTCACTTAACCTCATCAAATTAACGAGTTAGATTGGTTAAGTATAGGTCACTTAACCTCATCAAATCATCGTGTTAAATTAGTTAAGTGTTTAACTTAACTCCATTAAATTACCGGGTGGGATTAATTAAGTCTAGGCTAACTTAACCCCATCCGATTACCATGTTTAGATTAGTTAAGCCTAATCTTAACCCCATCCATTAACTGTATTATACGGTTAAGTGTCATTAAGAAAATTTACTTAACCTTATCACGTTATCGTGTTGGATTGATTAAGTGTTGGTTACCTTAATCCCGTCCACTAGTCGTATAAAAATTGTCAAGTGTCATTAGGCAAATCAAGTTACTTAACCTACCCAAGCTTATCATGTTTTGTTAAGTATCATTAGCCTAATCAAATTACTTAACCCATTTGTCCATATCATATTTGGTTAAGCCTCATTAATCAAATTAACTTAACCCTATTATGTGGCATTAATTTAATTAATGCACCCTCAACCTCTCACATTAGACCTTGTTGTGGTTACTAGTTAAGCCGGGCGGGTCCGGGTAGATTTACACCACAACCTAGTCTAACCTCGGGTCTTAAGCGCGACATGACCAACTTCTCACATTGGGTCCTATTGTTTGCAACTACTAGTTAGGCCGGTCGGTTCCGGGTAGTTTTACGTTGCAAACTCAACCCAACCTCGAGTTGGCCATACTCATATTATCTAAGTTCATCATGTTTCCAAAACATGTTACAAGTTTTCGAGCATTTGGGTAGACCTAACTTAATAGGTAAATTCCCAAAGGGTAGACCTAACTTAATAGGTAAATTCCCAAGCTCATGTTTTTTATGCATACTTACATGTCATTTTCCATGTTATCTTTCAAGTCATATTTTCAAGTATAAACACATGTCATATTCAAGTTAAGATTTTGCGACATGTTCATGTTTATCTAACTACCCAAAATCGTGTTTTCCCAACGCAAGCAAAGCGAGTCAACATAGTAAGGATACTATGTCACATATTGGTCTCAAAACATGCATGATGCCAAAAAGGGCTTGGCTTCCACATGCATGACATCATAAAGGGATTGGCCATAAACATGCATAGTGTCATAAGGTATTTTGGCCACAAACATGCACATTATCAAAAAGGGTTTGGCCACGAGCATGCATAATCTCATAAAGGATTTGGCCACAAACTTGCATGTTAGCATAAGGGGTTTGGGTTCATAAACATGCATAAGCCCCAAAATCTTGTCTTAGCCAATGTTTCACAAGTAAAGTGGTTCCTAAAAGGTTCATGCTAGCATTTCATGCATAAAGATCCCAACTTGCAAGGTAAACTAGGCTAAACATAACATGAGTGACATGATTAAGTTGCTACATCTTAGTCTAAGGTCATAGATCATAGAAAAGGGACAAAGTTAGGTTCACATACATGCATACTTATGTTTTATCTCATTTTATCCCATGTCAACATTAAAAATACCGTTTTGATCCAAAAGTAGCTAGAACTTACATAGGCAAGGTTTAGGAAAGGGGATCATGCATCATTTTGACGAAGGAAGGTGGCTCCTTTGAAGAAGAACCATCGTGAAACTCGCATAACAATGTTGATTTGGCCTCCATTTGGTGTAGCAAGCTTGCATATCTTGATTTGAACCCGATTTGAATGCATAGGCTCTAGGGATTGGAGATGGAGGCCATGATCAAGATTGATTTTGGCAGCACTTAGTTGCTAGGTTTGATTTTTAGGGATTTAGGTTAGGTTTAGGGTCTTTTTATAGAGATTAGGATAGTTTTAGCCCCTTAGATTAACCCTAGGATAGATTAGGACCATCAGATCTCGGAAGCTTCCAGACCCAGCCCAAGAACAAGACCAGGTGAGACAAGCAGGTGCGCCAGGCTATTTGCCCCGGCCACCCCCTGTCGACAGGCAAGTCGACAGGGCTGTCGACTTGGTCTGGGCCCAAGTCGACAGGCCTGTCGACAGCCCTGTCGACATGGCCTAGGCGGGAAACTACCCGCCTAGCCCCAGACCTGATTTCCAAAACTGTTTCCGAAATTCAAATTTTCCAGAGATCTTCTTTGGGCCTTTAACGAGTCATACGGACTCCGATTTTCGAAAACTCGGACTCTATTTCGCGTATTTTTCCGAGACGAACGCAATGGCATAGCCCGTTTTACTTGATTCAGAATTTAAAATTAAATTCTGCCTTGATTCTCGTTTTAACATGTTATTGAAATACGGGTTGTTACATTCTCCCCACCTTTTAGGATTTCGTCCCCGAAATCTCTAAGTTAGGAAGAACATATCCTACCATCCATCATCCATCTACTCAAAACATCATCCACATGCAACCATTGTCCTTAGATGATTTCTAATGCTGTATGAATATATGCAAAACGTGTGTGTATATGTTCCTTAGCTAATGCTAATGATCAGGCCTGAAAAATCTCTTGAATGCAAAAGTATGTTTAGCGCTATGAATCCAACATGTATGCAAATAGTCCTAGTCATATATATACACTATATGCGTGCACAAACATTCATCCATATGCAACGTCCACATGGTAACACATTCAATTTCATCCATAAGCAAGTATAAATACTCGTGCATATGCAATATGAAATGTGACCGAGTCGAGCTAATATCTAATGTAAATTCGCGCATCCACGAGCAACCACTTGCAACTATTTGCAACCATATCAACCATAACATGTTTCAAATACATGTTTACATCCATAGGGTTCTACCTAAGATTCCCTGAAACAGGGTCGAGAAGATAAACAGGACAAACTCCTTACGGGGTTTGTAACAGAAAATAGGACCGAGAGGATGTCCACAAAAGATAGCCTACAAGTAAGCTCTACAGAAAACAGGGATCAAGGATATACTCCCAAAAAGAGATATCATGCGCGTATCTAGTCTTTGACCATCAAAGTCGTCTTTTAACTTCGCGATTTTGTAGCTTCTTATTCCTGTTTCCATAACATGAGCTGGAACTCATTTCTTCGTCGCCTCTCGTTCCACTTGCACTTATCCTTTTCCTAGAATACTTGACGCAAATATGACTGCGTACTCATGATCTCATGCAAGCTTTCCAAAATTCACTAGTGAATCTCGGACCTCGTACCACAGGGTATTTCTCGTAGAAGAACTTCCTCTTGAAAGTAAACAAGTTACCGTGCGCACTTACTAGGGTAATTCCCATAACCCATACATAATCGAAGTAAACCATCCGTCTTATTGGCGAATTCTATTCAAACGGATTACCAACAACTGCATCCTGGGATTCTAGGTAACTAGCCATGACAGAACCCAAAAGGTTACACGAGACCAAGATGAGTCGAGAATCTAACTACCCTCTTTCCAAAACCGAGAATGGCTCCCCTTGCTGGATAACCACTTCATCCCTAGAATCCATCCACAACTTATAAACATAAGCATTATTTCCAAGCTCAACGCTTGATATAGACATTCTCAAATCCAAACAAGCCACGAGTAAATGGACCGATCTTCCAATAGGACTTGAGACAAAAACGGGATCCTCTATTATACTAGTACTAAGGTGCAGAGACTCAACTACCGAAGCAGACTTAAATGATACGAACAACGAAGTCCTAACGGGATGATAGAGAAGAAAAGCTAAACCTTTGACAAGATCGTTACCCTCCTTCCGAGGTACTCCAGAAATGAGAGCATACTACTGCCCTCCCGATGATCTTGTCCTTATCCCATAATACTTAACTATCCGCCCCGTTTCACCATGCCAAAGGTACTCTCTCGCCATGGGTTTCATTGTTCATCTTTCTCCCTCCTTTTAGGACTCAGCCATACCAACATGTTGCTTATCCCTGAGCTCGTATCCTTTATCCTTGTTCTTACTATCCTTTCACGCATAACTCTGCAACGGTCTCTCGAGAACCACCTCCATCGTACGGGAAACACTTACGCAGCTAGAAAGACTAGTCGCAGTCAAAAACCACTATGACTACAGATGGAGGAAAGAAAGAGATTCAATCAAGGAAACAAGGATAATGCTAATGGCCTTTGGGGAATAGCCTTTTTCTTTTTAAAAGAAAATTTTCTTGAAAAATGCTTCTTTGTAAACGGTTTTTCAAATAATTTTCAGAAGGTCTTTAAAAACTTTTGCCCAGTCTGGTAACCTTCTGCTCTGATACCAAATGTAACACCCCGCCTCCGCTAGGGTCACTCGCAAAGGAATGCGCTAGCTTTAGAGGGGCATTATTGGTAAACATGCACAGAAATATCACAAGACAGAACATATATAAATAGCGGAAGTAAAATCAAACTTTCATAACATGAATAAATAAGGTCCAAAGCCTTTTACATCAGAGTACATCAAAACCTGTCTTGCAATAGTAAAGAAGCATAAAGACTTTTTAATAAATTATTCCCCAAGTAAAACAGTAAAGTAGCCATAGCCAAGAGAATGTCCAAGCCATCCCTGATGACCTTCAAGCAGAAGAAGTCCGAACTAAACAGCATTGTTTCCTCCCTGAAACCTGGGGGGGGGGGGGGGGGGAAACGGAAGAAAAGAGGCGAAACAAAACGGGTCAGTCAAAAAGACTGAGTAAGTCCTATCTACTTCCAGTATAAAAACAGGTAAAGGTAACATGACATGCATAAACTGAAAGTAAACATAAAGATGACTACAAGATAGATAAACTAAATCGGGGTAACGGGCTGAACTACTGTAGCAAGCTAAACTAAGGTATCGTGAGAAACCACGGTGTCATGATAAATCAAGGTATCACATCGTCAGATCTCTATCGGGTACATTATCCCAAGGTATCTACCCCGTCTAACATCCCACGGTATCTATTATGTATATTCTTCCTAGTTCTAACATGTATATTTGCTCTGCACCTCTCGTACTAGTATCCCTACCCGCGTCACGTGTTAACCATGAATGTCCCATGCTCAAAGTCGTGTTATGGTCCATGTCAACCTAATATCGCATATATAGGTTACTCAAATCATATGTTTCTTTCCATGTATATAAGTTCAGTCCTTTGCCGTACCTCGTACGGGCTTCCTCATGTCGTATTATCCTTGAATTCGTTTGGACTATCACCCTTGTTCTAGCTAGGCTCTTCCATATGAATCATCGTTTGAACTACTAGGACTTACGCCACCTAGAACCACTAGGGATTACGCTTACCTATTGCACGCTTTCGTATTTCGGTTTGGGTTAAACCACCTAGGCCACTAGGGATTACGCTAACCCTCAACCGCGCCCTTTTCCCCACGCATTCATCGTGAATCGTTTTTCTATAACTGTATGCACATGTATCACATCGTGCCATCCGAGTCCTGTCACAGGGCAAAACAAGAAATACAGGACTCGGTCGGGAGCTTTAGATTTATCTGCCGATGCAGATACTAAGGTCTGCTTTTCTACACGTGGCTATGGTCCCACGAGACCCCTCCCTCAACTAGTGAAAGGCAACACAAGAGAAAATCTTGCATGAGAACTACACTCCGGCCAGCCCACATCCTACGGCCTACCTCACCCATAATTAGATAGCAAATTATGGTCTGTTGGGTGTCCCCTGCCTTTCCGTACGTACACGCTTGACTCAAGATGGTAGATGATCGGCGAACTTGCTATCTCGGGCACCTTATGTATCCGTCGACCCACTGCTATCCACCCCAGTCTTTAGGTCGCTCGCATAGCAACCAAGGCATATTCTTGGTTCTTCTACCGCAGACCTCAACCTCTTGTGAGCCCAGGATGATCATCTGCGACCTCACAGAGGGATACCAAGAATATCCTCACGTTCCCCGAAGCCGCTGCTTCGTTACCCAGTCCGCTGGAGCCTTTATCTAAATCAGATAGCCTGCTCCTACGCGTATACTTAAACGATGACCTACCGTATCGGGTTACTCATCTATCTAAGAAGTGGTCCAGATTTCCTTGACTAAGAATTATTACTTAGTTTCCCTTAACTAAGGTTTACCACTTAGCCTTATTTCCATTACCCTTGTTAACTATGGTTATTTACCTAATCCTCCGAATTAGGGTTTATCTAATGGGTTAAGTGTCACTTAAGTTCATAACTTAGCCCGTCTACAAACCATGTCAAAATTGGCTAAGTATCCAAGTCCAAGACTCAACCCTACAAACCATGTGTCAAGTTGGCTAAGTATATCAAGCGATCCATAACTTAACCTCGTCTAATTATCATTTTAGATTGGTTAATTAACTTGATCTTGTCAAATTACCGCGTCAAATCGGTCAAGCGTATTCAAGTGATTCGTGACTTAGCCTTATCATGTTTTCACGTTAGATTGGTTAAGTATAGATTAACTTAACCTCATCAAATTAACGAGTTAGATTGGTTAAGTATAGGTCACTTAACCTCATCAAATTAACGAGTTAGATTGGTTAAGTATAGGTCACTTAACCTCATCGAATCATCGTGTTAAATTAGTTAAGTGTTTAACTTAACTCCATTAAATTACCGGGTGGGATTAATTAAGTCTAGGCTAACTTAACCCCATCCGATTACCATGTTTAGATTAGTTAAGCCTAATCTTAACCCCATCCATTAACTGTATTATACGGTTAAGTGTCATTAAGAAAATTTACTTAACCTTATCACGTTATCGTGTTGGATTGATTAAGTGTTGGTTACCTTAATCCCGTCCACTAGTCGTATAAAAATGGTCAAGTGTCATTAGGCAAATCAAGTTACTTAACCTACCCAAGCTTATCATGTTTTGTTAAGTATCATTAGCCTAATCAAATTACTTAACCCATTTGTCCATATCATATTTGGTTAAGCCTCATTAATCAAATTAACTTAACCCTATTATGTGGCATTAATTTAATTAATGCACCCTCAACCTCTCACATTAGACCTTGTTGTGGTTACTAGTTAAGCCGGGCGGGTCCGGGTAGATTTACACCACAACCTAGTCTAACCTCGGGTCTTAAGCGCGACATGACCAACTTCTCACATTGGGTCCTATTGTTTGCAACTACTAGTTAGGCCGGTCGGTTCCGGGTAGTTTTACGTTGCAAACTCAACCCAACCTCGAGTTGGCCATACTCATATTATCTAAGTTCATCATGTTTCCAAAACATGTTACAAGTTTTCGAGCATTTGGGTAGACCTAACTTAATAGGTAAATTCCCAAAGGGTAGACCTAACTTAATAGGTAAATTCCCAAGCTCATGTTTTTTATGCATACTTACATGTCATTTTCCATGTTATCTTTCAAGTCATATTTTCAAGTATAAACACATGTCATATTCAAGTTAAGATTTTGCGACATGTTCATGTTTATCTAACTACCCAAAATCGTGTTTTCCCAACGCAAGCAAAGCGAGTCAACATAGTAAGGATACTATGTCACATATTGGTCTCAAAACATGCATGATGCCAAAAAGGGCTTGGCTTCCACATGCATGACATCATAAAGGGATTGGCCATAAACATGCATAGTGTCATAAGGTATTTTGGCCACAAACATGCACATTATCAAAAAGGGTTTGGCCACGAGCATGCATAATCTCATAAAGGATTTGGCCACAAACTTGCATGTTAGCATAAGGGGTTTGGGTTCATAAACATGCATAAGCCCCAAAATCTTGTCTTAGCCAATGTTTCACAAGTAAAGTGGTTCCTAAAAGGTTCATGCTAGCATTTCATGCATAAAGATCCCAACTTGCAAGGTAAACTAGGCTAAACATAACATGAGTGACATGATTAAGTTGCTACATCTTAGTCTAAGGTCATAGATCATAGAAAAGGGACAAAGTTAGGTTCACATACATGCATACTTATGTTTTATCTCATTTTATCCCATGTCAACATTAAAAATACCGTTTTGATCCAAAAGTAGCTAGAACTTACATAGGCAAGGTTTAGGAAAGGGGATCATGCATCATTTTGACGAAGAAAGGTGGCTCCTTTGAAGAAGAACCATCGTGAAACTCGCATAACAATGTTGATTTGGCCTCCATTTGGTGTAGCAAGCTTGCATATCTTGATTTGAACCCGATTTGAATGCATAGGCTCTAGGGATTGGAGATGGAGGCCATGATCAAGATTGATTTTGGCAGCACTTAGTTGCTAGGTTTGATTTTTAGGGATTTAGGTTAGGTTTAGGGTCTTTTTATAGAGATTAGGATAGTTTTAGGCCCTTAGATTAACCCTAGGATAGATTAGGACCATCAGATCTCGGAAGCTTCCAGACCCAGCCCTAGAACAAGACCAGGTGAGACAAGCAGGTGCGCCAGGCTATTTGCCCCGGCCACCCCCTGTCGACAGGCAAGTCGACAGGGCTGTCGACTTGGTCTGGGCCCAAGTCGACAGGCCTGTCGATAGCCCTGTCGACATGGCCTAGGCGGGAAACTACCCGCCTAGCCCCAGACCTGATTTCCAAAACTGTTTCCGAAATTCAAATTTTCCAGAGATCTTCTTTGGGCCTTTAACGGGTCATACGGACTCCGATTTTCGAAAACTCGGACTCTATTTCGCGTATTTTTCCGAGACGAACGCAATGGCATAGCCCGTTTTACTTGATTCAGAATTTAAAATTAAATTCTGCCTTGATTCTCGTTTTAACATGTTATTGAAATACGGGTTGTTATAGCCCTTTTGGATGTAAACATGTGATTGAAACATGTTATGGTTGATGATTGCAAGTGATTGCAAGTGGTTGCTCATGGTTGCAAAACACACATTAGGCACTAGTTCGGCTCAGTCACATATTTCATATTGCATATGCATGGGTGCTTATACTTGTATATGGATGGAAATTTGATATGTTATTATATGGATGTTGCATATGGATGAATGTTTGTGCACTCATGTAGAGATTATGAAGTATGTTAGGAATTTGCATACATGTTGGACTCATTACACTAACATATTTTGCATTAAGGAGGTCTGCGGAATCAGTAACTGCCTGATCTTTTGCATTAGATAAGTACATATAAACACACTCTTGCATAAGTTCATACAGCATTAGAAATCTTTTAAGGACAATGGTTGCTTGTGGATGATGGATGAGTAGATGGATGATAGGATGCATTCTTCTTAACTTGAAGATTTCGGGGACGAAATCCTTTAAGGAGGGAAGACTGTAACAACCTGTATTTTCATAACATGTTAAAACCATAAATCAAGGAAGAATTAAATTTTAAAATAAGAATCAAGGGAAATAGGTTGCGCCATTTTGTTCGTCTCGAAATTCTGCTTGGAAACGAGTCCAAGTTTTCGAGAATCGGAGTCCGTATGAGGAAGATATGACCCTCTGAAGTTTCAGGAATTTTCAGAATAGAAAACAGCTCGAATTCGAAATTCAAATTCAAACCCCAATGAAAACTGGGCGGGAATTTTTCCGCCCAGGAATAGGTCGACCTGGGGGTCGACACTATGGTCGACCTCCCAGGGACCAGGTCGACCCTATGGTCGACCTGGGGGTCGACCTGGTGCCAAAACCCAGTTTTGAGCCTGGGTTCATTCCGATGTATCTAGACTTGTTTCGTGACCAGATCTTGACTCTAAACCTATATAAATACCCTCCTAGCCCCATTCTCTCTACACCAATTGTCTCTAGCCTTATGCTGCTCAAATTCTAGTTATAATTAAAAGAAAAAAGGGACTACTTCTTCTCCATCAAGAGTACGCATAGAGATTTGCAAATTGGGGGTTTTCAATTAGAACACGATTAATCAAATAGAGATTCAACATCAACTTCTGCTTTCTAATTCTCGATCCACGCACTGTAAGTCCATGTTACTTTTAGATTAAAACTATAAACTCAATATGGACATGTTATAAATTGGAATTGGACCTTTGTATGATAATTGATTCATATCTATTCTTGTTCATCTTGGATCTTGACTTTTGGGAATATTGCTATGAAATTTATTTGGGCCTATTCATGTTGTAAATCAAATCCTTTCATGTCCATAATATTATCATGCCTGTGATGTTGAATCAGTTATTATTCACAAGTTTGGATTATCACCTTAATCATGACTATCACCTTATTATGCTAGATCTGTAATCCTAATGTTTTGGGACTATTATTCTATATGCCAGGGATGTTATAACCAATTATCTCAAGCTATATCATGCTAGATTAATCACCTTGTGCTCGTTCTTTTGCCTATCATAGTTTTGATGTCATTCCCTTTCATTTTGGATTTAAATTTACTTGTAATCTAGATCGATTCACGTTTACGTGCGATGGGGATACGATTTGGGTAGATTAAGTAAAACATAAATTGGTTATGAACATGAAACATGAACACTGGATATGGACATGAAACTTGCCTTGAAACTTGACACGAACTTGACATGAAACTTGAACATGGACATGACACTAGAATGAACCTGAAAATGGCCAACTCGAGGTTGGGTTGAGTTTGCAGTGTAATTCTGCCCGGAACCGCCCGGCAAATCCAGTGACTGCAAACAATAGGATCCAATGTGAGTAGTTGGTCATATCGCGCTTGAAACCCGAGGTCAGACTGAGTTGTGGTGTAATTCTGCCCGGAACGCCCGGCATATCCAGTGACCACAACAACAGGTCTGATGTGAGAGGTTAGGGTGCATTAATGAATTAATGCCACATGATATGGCTAAGTCATGAACATGAAAGACAACACTTAACCAACTTGACACATGATTCGTACGGCTAAGTCATGAACTTGAACGACAACACTTAGCCAATTTGACATGACACGTAGACGGGTTAAGTCACGAACTTGAATTACAACACTTAACCAACTTGACATGCTAGACTGATAAGGGTTAAGTCACGAATTTAAATGACAACACTTAACTTATTGGACGGAAACCCTAGTTACGCGGTCCATTTTAGCAGTAACCTACTAGATGTATCATGGTACCCTGGAACTAGGCAGGGTGGGGCATGATTATTGGGCTGATTGTAAGCGACCAGAACGACGGATGAGTTGGTGCGCCAGTGTAGGTTCAGGCGGACCATGGTCATGCACGTAGTCCGGAGTTGAAAAAGCAGGCATTGGGCATCAGTAGGTTTACCTGTGCATGCTTGATTCGTGTCAGTGGTTTGCACCCTAGGGCTTGATACACCCTATGGTGGACCTAGCACAAGTGACTACATTCGTGATAGGGCCGTATGACACAGACACACGACGAGCTAGAACTTGTAGAGAGCCGATCGATTAATGGATCATTCCGTTGGACCTAGAAATGGGTCATTTCATGAAATTGGGCCAAGGGATCATTTCATGGTTAACATATGACATGGGTTTGGGATACTAGTACAGTTGGTGCAGCGAACCTTGAACGTGCGATGCTATACTTGATTTATACTTGAATTATCATGCCATCTTAGTCTATCTTGCCCATCTTGATAGCATTCTTATGTTTACTTTCAGTTTATACATGTCATGTTACCTTTACCCGTTTATATGCTGAAAGTCACTAGGACTTACCAGTCTTTATGACTGACCCGTTTTCTTTCACCTCGTTTTCTTTCGTCCCTTCCCCCAAGGTTATCAGGGGGGAAACTCTAGCACTTAGCTTGGATTTCTCTTGCTTTCGGGTCATCTCATGTACGGTTTGATCTTAAGCTATGCTATGGCTGCATTTCTGCTACCTTTGGGAATTAAGCTACTTTTGTTGTTTTAAGTTTATGCTTCTTTATTTATGCAAGACAGAATTTGTTGTAATAGAAAATAATGACTTTGGCTATTTGGTACTTTGGATGTAAAAGGTTTTGACTCTTTTTGAAAGTAATGAAATTTATCTTCTGATTCTTCTGTTGTTTTATCTATGTTCTGTCTTGTAATATTTCTGTGTTTGTTTACCTCGATAACGCTCCTCCAAAACTAGTGCATTCCCTTTGTGAGTGACCCTAGCGGAGGTGGGGTGTTACAGAGATGATTTCCAATAGGTTATGATCGTCCCTCTGACTGGAACCAATCTTCTCAATCAAAGTGGGTCTGATCATCAAACTTGCTAACATTTCTGGATCCAATTCGCACTTTGGTCTGAAATCATACCTGTAAAGACCGAAAATTTCGCTCGATCCGAATCAGTCGCTAAACCGACCCAGACCGTTCGAAACGTCTGATTGTTTTGAGAACACGACAGATCAGAACGCAGACGGAAGAACATTTCATTGTATATTACAACAATTCATTAGAATACACGAATATACAGAGTATTAATGAATAAATATTACACAGAAAATATCAGGGATACAATACATTACATAGCAGCGAAAAATAATACAAACCACAACTGAAGGAGATATACGGATACAAAGCTTTCCAGATATCGTTTCAGCTGTAAACCAGGATCCTGTGAATATAAATCTGCAAAACCAAAACTACTAGCTGCCCATGTCAAAATAAGGGGACCCGGAGTTTAGGTTAAAACAATAAACTCCAAGTCAGTCATGGGACTGGTGTGAGAACTAAAACAGTTATTAATCTTTATTTTAAAATTAGGTAAATCAAGGGACCACGCCGTATAATACGGAACGGGTTTCCTCCCGAGAATACCAGTGCATAAAACAAACAGCGCAATGCTAAATAAAGAAAAATGAAGCTATTATAAGACCCAGGTCCTATCACACAATGCAACGCAAGCCGGGGGATAGGGTTTTACCTTATATTAGCCAAAGAATGCTTGATACGTGAAATTTCATGTTTTATTATTACCATAAGTGCATAGTGTCAAAACAATTTCAAATCATAAATATCTATCATAGACGGCATGGGTACCATATATCATTTCGTCATACTAGTTTTACAATTAAAACTGCAAAGTCATGTATTTGGAAATTGGATTTCCATCTGTGAACCGAGGCAAAAGATAGTCCTCTACCGATTTGAGACTGTCTAGCCCGAGTCTCAGGAACAGCCGCAACTGCCCCTTGGATCGTCAGGGCCGGTCCACCGATGTGGATTATAATGCCTGAACACTACGTTTCCCCGCCCTTTGGGGGCGTAAATGAGCCAACGAATGACTCCATCGGTCCCGGATCGACCGATATAACCGAGGCGCCTCGCAAACCAACAACCACATAAGTCAAACTCGTCAGGGCGTGTAAAACCACTGACGCCACTTCTAGCTAGAAGGAAACGCATGCCCTCCCTGATGTCCTCTCCCGTTTCTGGTTCACAACCGGGGTGTGAGGCTCACGAATCAACGCTACACAAATCTATGCCACACAGGTCGTGCTTTGATCATCACCACAAGACTTTTCTTTTCAACAGAAGCCTTGATCAATTGCCACTTAGGCGTGCCACACAGGCAATTCACTCCATGCGTTTGATATCCATCGATATATAACCCCTGAGCTCGTACGTCTCAGAGAAGGGCGTTAAGCAGGAGAATAAATTCTCCGCCGCCAAATAGATATATATTTAATAGAAATCAATCACACAGACTGAAATCCAATGTCAGACACACAGTCCATTTACAAGTTCGTTCTGGGTCTGAACGAAATCGGAGGCACCTAGTACCCCGCATATCCATCGATCTCCAAGTACTTCTGGACGATCACCAACTGATTCCCTCCTCTTGGGTGCACGGCCCTATCAAGATCACCAGTAATCACCCAAATGACGTGAAGACCTCCGGTCTTCGACCACCGTCTTCATCTTCGACACCACGTCGAATCAGTTATTCAGAATGGGATAAACCCGGTCTTTCTGAATAACTCGCGTATATAATAAACAAGTGTTACACAAACCCAACATACGCCTCATTCCAATTCCGAATATTCTTTTATTCAAATATTCTTATACTTTGGGAAAGGTTCCTATTAATTTTATCAAAGATAAATTCTTTAAATTTATTCTTTAATCTTCTTTGAATATCAATTCAAACTAGACGGGATTAGCGAACCACACCGAAGTAATCATTTATTTCCCAATCCCAACCTATTTATCCCAAGAAGTAAAACTGGTAATACTTCATATCTAACACCACGGTGTTATCGGTAAATTCAATTACCATTTCACGTTCAAATCTAATTAAAGATTTAACTATCGCCTGGAGTAAAACTGGTGATACTCCATTCTCAATCTTTTCAATCTAATTAAAGATTCATTAAAACTCCACTTCGTTTTAATCTTTAACTGGGTTAAAGAATCGATGTCATTTAAAAACAAGGTTCACGATAAACCCAAAATCACATCACATTAATTATCGGGTTAAAGAACAAGTGTTATTTAAAACACTGTTCACGATAAACCCAAAGATCAATACCAATTCAATTCCAATTAAATATTATTTAATTGGTACACTTCATTAAATCTAAATCAAAAGATTTAATCTTTTTCTCAACTGGGTTTAAGAACAGTGTTAATGAAGACACCATTCACGACAAACCCAAATCCCATTTGATATCAAATACAAGGCTCTGAATAGAAAATATACCGGCTTATATTCAATATCAAATTCTACGACTAACAAATATCGTATTGGAAATAACGATATATATATATATATATATATATATATATCTTTCAAATTTCCACAACCATATATGTATAATCACGAAATCCAACATCGAAATATTCCAAAGATAATTTCGATTCAAATCCAATCCAATTCAATTATTGGGAATTCTGGTTACTTTTAAAACCATTTCAAATCCAATTTATTTATTTTAAAAATAAATAAATTATTCCTCTAGTTCAAAACTAGTTCATTTCGATAAAAATCTATTTTTGTCGTTTCAAATATGGAGTTTTTCATCCTAATTCTTCACAAATCATTTCTTATGATTTTACACAAATTATTGATATTTTCAATAATTTTGTCAAGGCCCGTACAGTCGATTTCCATCAACGGCCATCGAACTGCACTTACAGCGAACTTTTCCAAATTTGATTTGGACATAATTCCAAATCCAACCGTTAGATTTCAAATTTCTAATATTCGTTAGAAAGCTCTTTTCGATACGAACCCAACGGTTCCGTTTTCAAGAGAATCTGACGATCGGATCTCCCGCAATGTCCATTCGAAGTCAATGGTCGAAATTAGCGAACTGCCGCGGCGCGGCGCGTTCTATTCATATTATATATATTTAATATATATAATGTATACTTCGTCGTTTTCAATTCAAAACGTGCTTAATAAATCGTTTTAAATTCATTTTCAAAACGGTTTCAACTTCATATTCAATTTCAAATCAAAATTGAATATTCCAATATAAATTCGTTTTAAATTCATTTCAAATCGATTTCAATTCAAATTCAGTTCAATTTCAATTTAATTCGATTTTCAATTCATATCAATTTAATTTCGAATTTCAATTCTACTCAATTTAATTCGAATTCAATTCTATCCAATTTCAATTTGAATTCAATTTCAATTCAATTCTTTTCAATTTCAATTCGAATTCAGTTCTATTCAATTTCAATTTGAATTCAATTTCAATTCAATCCTTTTCAATTTCAATTCGAATTCAATTCTATTCAATATAATTCGAATTTCGATATCTCTTTCAATATAATTCAAATTTTGAAAACACTTTCAATATACATTGAAAATTGAATAAAATCGATATAAATATCGTTCACGTCAAAATGGCGTCAATCTAATCAACACGACTTCATATATTTCTATTTTCAAATATTCTATTTCAAATATTTCTTTTTCAAATATTTCTATTTCCAAACTGGAATGAGCCCCAATCAATTACCATATAATGTTAATTATATGGATTTTCTACAACACATGTACAAAATAACAACGATAAATAATCAACCATCATCCAGAGTGCGTTCTACACTGTATAAGCATCAAATATAAACATTTAACGCTTATAACAGCCTGTCAATCAATCGATCGACATACAACTAATTATTGGGATTAGTGTATGTCATATATCATCCCAATACCCGTGTGGGGTTTCAAACAATCAAACACAGATTTTATTTGTGCAGTTGGGCGATGTGTAAAATTTATCATCCCAATCAATATCAGTCAAATGTGTGTATATAAACAAATTGTCCGGTTTGTTTATATTTATTTATTCACATTCATGTTAAAAATTATATTTTCAACTATAAAATATTTTTAACCACATAAATATTTTATTTCATTTCACATCACAACACACAATCAACTACACATCAAAATCAAACAAACAAGCATACAAGCCGTCCATGGTCTGTGGACGACGGGTGTCGGGTGCTACTAAACACTGTTTGCATCCTAGTATATATTATTAACTAGAAAACAAAAAAAAAAGCGAGAAGTTCTCACAGAGGGTTCCACTCCGCCGTGCTTTGATGTTGAACTACTGAACTGTCTGTATCTTCTTGAAATTCCAATGCAGTTCTTTTCGCGCTGTTCATAATAAAAATTATATTTTTATTACTTCACTCTAATAAATAAAAATCCTACTTTTACTTCTATTTTATATATTTATTTACAACGCTTCATTTTATATAAAAATTATATTTCTACTTCATATGTAAAGATCGAATTTTTATTTCATCGCTATAAAAATTTCATTTTTACCTCACTATATATATAATAAAAATCAGATTTTTATTTAGCTATATATATATATATATATAAAGATCAAATTTTCACTAGTTATATAATACAAAAATCGTATTTCTATTCTTTCTATACTATAAAAATCATATTTTTACTCATCTATTTTATAAACAATGTAAATTTCTATTTTCACTTCGCTATACAATATATAAAAATTCTATTTTTACTTCAATAAAAATCATAGTTTTTTATTATTAAAAATCTGATCTTTCAGGAATTTAAAATCAAAGAACTCATATCGAAGGGAGGAGCTCGTTCTAATTGACATTAGAAAGCCATCGGAGCGTTGGGCTGGAGGTGCACGAGCTGTTGGGGCTTCGGTTGGTGGCTGCGTCACTAGAAAAAGGGGTGAGTCTGGTTCATCGTCGCTGTTGGTGGTGGTCAGAGGGCATCGGGCTTACTGGGGGTCGGGGTTGACGGTCAGAGGTGGCGCAAGGGTTAAGGTGGAGGCAAAGGTGGGGTTTTGGTCGGAGGCGGCGCCGTGGTGGCCTAGGGCTCGCGGTTTCAGGTGATTGGCTTGGGGGGGTTCGAATCAGTGAAGGAGGAGGCCGTAGGGGGTGGCGTCGGTCATGGGGGAGCTCGCCGGAGGAGAGCGGTGCTGGGGAGGTCGGAGGCGTCGCGTGGCAGGCGGGATTCGATCGTTTTTTTTTTTTCTATTCGATTTTTTTTTAACGTGGGGAGGGGGGGCTGAAGTGGAAGGAAGAGAAAGGGCTTGACCCTCTATATAATAATATAAATTTTTATTTATTTTTATTTCTAAAAGTTAATTTTTAGTTTCGAACTCCAAACGAGACCCACCGCCTGTCGTCCATAGCTAATTACCCCCATGCCGAACACAATGGGATATGTATCGTAGGCTGATTCGATTGTTTCGATCAGTTTCCATCAAAATCAAAATATTACTCTATATATTGAATTTGAACGCACATTTCAATTTACCGGAGCCACATACTAACTCATAAATTCCAGAAAAATATTTTATAGCTTCGTATTGACGATACAGTCCTAACAAAACTAATTTCATCAAATTCTGAGACCGTTTGAAAAATGTCCATTTTCCAGTCGATTAAAATCAACTAAAACTGGTCAAATGCGTTTTCTTTTGCCACACTCACATATTGAATCGAAAAATTACAAATTTTGAAACCTAGCAATAACTTTACATCCCGGATCCAACAAAAGTGGTTTCGTTGAAATCCGAGGTCGTTTGCAAAATTTCCATTTTCAAGGGCTAGAATTCCATAGCGACTATTCTGAATTTTCAACTGGACATATCTTTTGATTCCCGCTATGAAATTTCAATTTTTTGGATTTGTTGGAAAGATATTATCAATTAGATTCTAATATTTTTGGTTTCGCAAAAATCCGGTTTATTTTGAATCCAGTACATTCATTTGAAGTTTGAAATCGAATTATCGAACTACCGCGCCATTTTCAATTCCTTTTATATATATAAATAAATATTTATATTCTAACGACGATCTATATAAATTTATACGTTCGAATTCTATTCAAAATAAATTTCTCATCGTTTTTATTCAAAATATTCATTTTAAATAATCAAAAATCGCTAAAATTGCCAAAATAAAAATTTTAAATTGGCTCGGATTTCCGGGTTATTACAGTACCGAGCGATGTACTCCAGTTGCTTCCATTCTAGAAACATAGCCCCTAAACTGGCATGTCTTTTACTCAATGCATCAGCCTCCACATTGCCCTTTCCTGGTGTATATGCGATGTCGAAATCATAGGAATCCAAGAATTCTAACCACCTTTGTTGTCGGAGATTTAGATCCTTCTGAGAGAAGAAATACTTTAATGATTTATGATCAGTAAACAACTCGAATCTTTCTCCCAAGAGATAATGTCTCCACATCTTCAATGCGAACACGATTGCTGCAAATTCCAAATCATGGGTAGGATATCTTCTCTCATATGGTTTCAGCTGCCGACTTGCATAAGCTACAACCCTACCTCCTTGCATCAATACAGCACCTAGTCCGGTACCACATGCATCTATGTATACTGTCATCTCTTCATTCCCCTTAGGAATGACTAACACTGGTGCACATGTCAGCTTGTCCTTTAGACTCCTGAATGCATTCTCGCACTTTTCGTCCCAGACGAAAGCTTGATTTTTCTTAGTCAACTGAGTCAACGGTGCTGCTATCTTGGAGAAGTCTTGGATAAACTTACGATAATATCCAGCTAATCCTAAGAAACTTCTTATGTCCGTTGCATTCTTGGGCGTAGACCAATCTTGTACCGTAGCCACCTTCGCAGGGTCCACGGCGATACCATTCTCTGAAACAACATGGCCCAGGAATCTTACTTCTCCCCTCCAGAAGTGACACTTAGAAAACTTTGCTTTCAATTGATGTTTTCTCAACAACTCCATCACTATCCTCAGGTGTTCCTCGTGTTCTTCCTCTATCCTCGAATAAACAAGGATATCGTCCACGAACACAAGAACAAACTTATTCAACTGATCTCTGAATACCCTATTCAAAAGATCCACAAAATATGCTGGTCCATTGGTCAACCCGAATGGCATGACCAACCACTCATAAAATCCAAACGACGTCCGAAATGCCGTTTTAGCTATACTTTCAGCTTCCACTCTAAGCTGATGAAAACCTATCGCGAGATCCAACTGGGAGAATACTCTCGCACCACTTAACTGATCAAACAAATCATCTATCCGCGGTAGAGGATACTTATTCTTCCTCATCACCTTATTCAATTCGCGGTAGTCCACACATAATCGAAGGGAACCATCTGCCTTGGTAGCAAACACAATTGGTGCTCCCCACTCAGAAACACTTCTTCTGATAAATCCCTTCTTCAAAAGATCGCTTACTTGCACCCCGAGCTCTCGCTGCTCCCTTGGCGCCATATGACGAAGTGGCATCACTATCCGTCTGGCA
Organism: Allium sativum; assembly: GCA_030737875.1. Taxonomy (NCBI): domain Eukaryota; kingdom Viridiplantae; phylum Streptophyta; class Magnoliopsida; order Asparagales; family Amaryllidaceae; genus Allium; species Allium sativum. Next base: position 315,309,543 of record CM060909.1, on the reverse strand, counting down.
TCTTTCACCAAATCAATACAGAACTCAATCTCTCGGTGTAGTGGAAGTCCGGTCACTTCCTCGAAGACGTCCAGATACTGGCCAGCCACAGGCACATCTGACAACTCATCATGCGGGATGTCGAGGGATTTTAGAAAACTAGCCATTACCCCATCATTAGGTAGACCACCAAACACTACCCTCCGCCCATCATCTGCTCTAACTGTCACAAAAAAGCCCTCACAATCTACCACCACCCCGTATCTTTGGAGCTAATCGACTCCCAAAATAATGCCAAACCCAGTAAAGCCCAAAACAAAGCAATCACAAACAAACATGCATCCATGACTCGATAAGACCACATTACGACAAATCATGCTAAGGCTAGTTGAACCACCAATCGGGTTCGTCACTACCAAAGGTCGATCGACAATCTCGGGCTCCAATCCCAACCTATCTTCCTGGTCACTAGATATGAAGGAACTGGAAGCTCCGGTATCAAACAATACTCGAACAAGAACATCATAAACAGAAAGCATACCTTGAATAACAACATTCTTTCCTTTCTCCGCCGCAGTTGGGGCATTCGACGAAGAAGGAACAACATTGATAGCGTATGCTTTCACAATCTGCTTTTCCTTAGGGGGTTGCAGACACTTGTCCTTGTGATATCCCACTTGGCCACAGTCGAAGCACTTCCTATCCGCTGGCTTGGCCCGGCATTCATTGGCATAGTGGCCCTTCTTACCACAGCTGAAGCACTCAACATCTTTCTTATTCTTTTTCTGCTGGCCATCCTTGGTCTGATTCTGCTTTCTCTTATTCTGAGAACCATTCTTGCCTCCACCGCTTGCTTGCGGTTTGGCTCCTCTGCAGATGTAACCTCAGTCTTCAACTTAATGTAAAGACTCTCTGACCTTAATGCTTTCCCCACAATCAATTCAAACGTCTCATCGGTGTGGTTAATAAGCCTTTCCCCAAGTACTGATCCAAACCTGTTATAAACTTTTCATTCTTCTTCTCGAGAGTGTCAATGAGGGATAATCCATACTTCGATAAAGTATTGAATTCTGCAATGTACTCCGAGACTGCCCTACCATTCTGCTTGAGCTCTAGGAATTTCCTAAACAACTCTGACTTCTGGGCAGCTGGGATAAAATTTTCACCGAATCGGGCTTTAAACTGATCCCATGTAACTTGATCCTCTAGAGTAGCTGCCTTAATAGTATTCCACCAATTCATCGCCCATCCTTGCAGCTGACGGGACGCTAGCTTTCTCTTCATCGCATCCTCAATACCCAAATCTTCGAAGATTCGCTCACAGCTATCCAACCAATCCTGAACATCCGTGGCCGATTCCATTCTGTGGAACGGGTTTCCACCAAGACTAGTGTAATCCTTGCATAGCTTGGCGAAATCGGCCCCAGGCGCCTGCACTGCTGCACCACCACCATTAGTAGCATTAGGAACTGCCCTCTGAACGTCCCTAAGCATCTCTCTCATGAAGTCAGTAAACATAGCCCTCATGTCAGGAGAATTCCCATTGTTGGCTCCTCTACCAGCACCCCTCGTATATCGGCTCATCATTCAATCTGTAAAGAGAAACGATTAACCATCCTCTTTGTGGTGTCAGTGCAGTGCGACTTCATCCTTAGCTATATTAATAGTGTATATATATATAGTTTTTGAAAACCAAAATAATCACAAATACGCGCTCTCATATACATATTATCTCTCCCTGGTGTCTTTCCCTAGGTTAACTACGCAACCTAGAGCTCTGATACCAAGTGTGACGGCCCGCCCCGCACCAGCTGACATTTCCCATGAAAGTACGTTGTGCCAATGTACAACCAGCACGGGGCGGTCGTCAAAGGAAGGAAAAAGAAGAGAACTTACTGGTGAACTAACAAAGAACCTGTAGAATGTCTCACAGCGCATGGAATAAAATATAATAACAACATACTTGACATAAAACTGGAGAGACAGTGCATAAGCTGGAAACTAAAACTAGACATCATAGCAGCGGAAATCCGAACACAGCTTATGTTCACATCATCATTATTACAGCTTTTCAATTGTCTCTAAAGCAAAGAAAAGGAAAAGGTACACTACTAATGCCCAAAGTAGTGACCCGCAGCGACACAGGGAGAATTTCTATATATATCATACGTGGAAGCCTCCTGCTCATCTCCGGTACATCTACTCATGCATCACCAGCTAACCTGTCTCTAGTCTGCTCGTCAGAGCACCCGGAGTAATAAGAAGAGACATAAAACTCTGGGTCAGGCAAAAAGTCTGGTATGAGCGATAAGCATCAAAACAAAACAATAACATGTATACTAGACCATACCTGAACCTGGACCTGCAACCAAAGAGTTAGCACAACATACCGCTCAATACTCTAAGGTGCCACTAACATATGGTGTAAAGAATACGGGGGTGGGGGCGTGCATGTCAAAGTGAAAGAAAACAACCAAACATAGCAACCATCCTCACATCTCTAACTTGGTGCGTAAAGAATACGACATCCACTACTTTGATCACCCTATTCCTTGCTATGATCACTCTGCCCCATGGAGCCAAGATGACACCACTGCACTGATCCATAACCACTAGTCTTTGCTATGTCCACTCTGCCCCATGAAGTCATAACAACTCCACTGCACTAGCTCATAGCCTTTCTACGATCACTCTACCCCATGGAGTAGTAACTACCCCACTACACTGATACGTAGCCTAACATCCATCTTGGTGGTGAATCAAAGTTATAGACGTCGATAACCCCTTAGCACGCGTCCCGTAGCAAAGCCTAACTCATGAAGTTGACTTGTTGGTTCCCAACTGGATCCTGGGTACAAACTTCCCATTTGGACTACCTTTGCATCTCGGGTTTTAGTCCTCTCCCTTCCCGGATCGGTTCGGTTCCTCCTTTTTCTTCGCTTTAGATTGTACTCCCAGTTGGGTTTGTGGTCATGCCTCAAGTCCAAGCTCTTCGGTTCGATCCGTGGCCTTCATATCGTGGCGGTTCGGATCGGTCTTGGTCACCCCTGGCGGATCGGGTCGGCCTTCAAGTCCTCTCATGGTCCATCAGTTCGGGTTGGAGAACTCCTGGCGGATCGGGACGGGGCTTCTCGTATGAGCGGTTCGGTTTGGATAGGGTGCTCCGATTTGTGATCCTCCTTGGCCATTAGTTCACGAACTTCCAGGAGGTTCGGATCGTGGAAAATGTCTACGAGCGGTTCGGTTCGCGAGTTGCACCTCGGGTCGGTCCGTGCTCCCATCCGATCCGATCCGGTTCGGGTACTTTCCTGCACTTTTCCTGCAACTTCCAGCGACTGTTATACGCCATTTGACGGCGTTTTCGACCAATCAAACTTTTTTAATCAATCACAAAACATACCATACAGTCATAGCAACATGTATAATCAACCACAAACACCAAAACAATAATTTAATAGGTTAAAAACGGATCAAACATTGCCAAAATCCCATATTTTCCCTTGAGCATGTTTAAGTAAAGCTAATGATAGGATTAGTAAAACTTAACCAAATTACCCAAATTTTCTAACAGAGGCCTAAAACAATATTTCGAAATTTATCAATATTTTTCCAGATTTTTAACATGTATAATTTCACTAATTATTATTAATTACCCTTAATTAAGTGAGGAACTATGCAAATCACTCACTTTTGCCACAAATAGAATATCAAATCTGAAATGATTCTCTGTTTGGGCGCGAATACCAAGGCTATACTGCAGCTCTACCTCAATCCTTGTGCTAACCCGCTTAGATTTGATGTAGATTTGGCTTAATTGGCGATTAGAAAATGATTTGGGGTGTTTTAGAAAGTGGAGGCCAGGGCTAGGTTGAGAGGAATGTCTTAGGCGGCTGGAAAATGAAGTAAAATTCGTTTTCTAAACCCTAGCAGCCCTCTTATACTCCAAATCCCAAAATTCCCCTTTGGGCCTAGCTGTTAATTACCCGGTTAAGCCCAATTAACCTGTTTTTCACTATTTGAAACTTGTTTCAGCCATATCTCCCAAACGGTCAGTCTGTTTGGCTATTGTGATCACTCTACGGAAAGGTAAACCATCATCCGGATCTAATGGAAGTGATATTAGGTCAAAACTCCTTTCCAATCAAAATTTATGGCCGAAACAAGATCAGCTAGGGGCAAAACGGTCATTTAAAAATCGGCAAAAATCATGAACATGGGAAATGACCCTAATAATTGTCTCCCAAAGTTACATGACCATACGACTTCGTATATGAAAGACATAAATATTCTACGATCCTCCGATGCGTAGAATGCGAGTCGTTACATAATTCTTCTTATTAGAACATCTGGCCACCAATCACTTTTGAATACCACATCGTCCATACAAGTCATCCAGGAATAGGATAAACCGAAGGCACCCTCCTACCACATCCTAGGAATCGCCCGATAGATCAGTATCAAGCAGTCCTTGCAATCCATTAATTTCAACCACGATCGGATCACCATTAGAATATCTATGGGCGCGACCCCAGAGAATTCGACCAGTAGCCCTTTTGCTTATGAAGATCCACAGTCTTCACCGCTCCATCTTCAATCGGCGTCTTCCACGTTTACATATAAGTTGGTTAGGAATGGTTTTCGAATATATTTGATGCCAGTCTTTCCGTACCAACAAGCATATAGGCCAGATTTAATAGTTGGTTATTTAACTATCAAATAAAACTATCATTCATCCATAAAAAGAAATTGAGTTCCCTGATTTAACATTCACCATTTTTTTAGCCTCTTTTTAATTAACCATCTGTTAGTTAAAACTTCTCTATTTTCCAATAAATGGAATTCTCATTTCTCTTCTTATATAAATATATAAGAATATTCAAAAAGCTATCATCTTAAAATACTTTTAAGAACGTATTTCTCATTTCGGTCATTAGTCCCTAATCGTAAATTAGAAAGAGAATAACTTCCTAAGTACCAACCCCAAAGGCCGAAACAAACATCAGATCGATACTCATAAAATCATTCAAGTCACTAATCCCCAGTAAGTTTCTAATTCCCTTAACTCCATTTCCTAACTTCTAACGAATAAAAATTCCAATTGTCAATTTTCACTTCAATCGAGATATTTATCTCAAACTTTTCACCATCTCAAATATTTTTCACATAAATATGATTTTCAAACCGTATGCTACAACTATTGTTGGTTGTACGATTTTTGAAATATTTGTTAAACGTTTATTCATTTCTAAATTGGAACAAAGCACTTCTTATACGATATAATCTCATTTACCAATTCAATTTCGTTTTAAGCTTCGTAAAATATAGTCTTGATTTCATAAATAATTTTCATAAACATCTCTATATATTAATTACAACTTAATCCAACTTTATTTCAATAAAACCGCATTCCATATCCAAAATATATGTATATAAATAACATTTTGTAAATTATTTATTTTTAATATTTATTATTTACCATCTTATAAAATTCTTTAATACAATCTATCTTTATTATTCAATCTAGTTCGACTCAACTCCAATCAAAGCCTAAAAATTTAAGAAAACTCTTCCTTCTAATGATTCCCATTTGCAAACTATTTTCCTTTCCGCTTATTCATATCAACGGCGAATAATATTCCTTAATACAATTCATACTTGACTAATTTAGTCAACTTGAATTCATACATGTAACTTCAAGTTTAAAGTCTATTTATAATTTCTAATAATAAATTTATTTCATATAATCTCTTTTATATTTTTCCTTGCAATTGGAAAATTTTAAATCTATTTAAAATATCGACTTATTATTCGATTTCCATTTCTTTTCCAAATTTCACACAATTTGCATTTTTCTTAAATCCCCCAATAAAAATTATTTGACTTCTTAAATGTCGCTTATAAAATCACCTCTTCGAGATATTTGTTTAATCAAATATTTAATATTAAATTCTATTTAATTTGGATTCTAAATAACCTTTTTATTTGGAAATAAATATTTCATTTTAAAATTCTTATTATATTTCAATTTTTATTTTGAAATCCATATATCATTATTTAGGATATTTAAAATATCCAAAATCAACAATTAGTGTTACTAACACATCCAAGCATACTATAAACTGTCATAGGTTATAAACACATCATATATCAGTATATATGTGAAAACAAACAATTTAAATGTGAGGAATCCAGCTGGATTCCTCCAACCTGTTTTCCTGCATCCACAGTTGTTAGTCAACAATAATAATAACCATCCTGCTTCGAGGTAGGATATCGCGGTATAAAAGGTAATCCACTATATATATTATGGGGCGCATAGGGAAATCATCCGCTAATGATACTGCAGGCATCCGCTAATGGTACTATGGGAAATATCCAATCACAATTATTATTATATAATATTATATATATACTATTATCACTTTATAAGAATCCAATTATCATCCATCAAACAATAAATAAAATTTGAACTATTAAAAATAGTTCCCAATAATTTAACTGAGTGAGTTTAACTCACCTCGATTTTCCTTTGCTGAATATCCGTTTAAAATTCCATATCACGCAGCAACGAGTCGACTTGAATGAATTATTATCCTATGATTATTTATTTTAATTATCGATTAACATTTATTAATTTAACTACTTAAATGGATAAGTAAATTATTCTATGTAATTAAATTTATTAAAACATATACCTCATTCGCCTTGACCAATTCACGTAGCAATTCCAAAGATCGTCGATCAACTCCATCAAAATCATCCCCAAAAAGATGCAACATCCCTTTCCGGTATTTTATCAAACATCACATAGACATTCGAATTTCAGGATATAAACTTTCCCCAAATGCCTGCTACCTAGCTTCAATCAACATCAGCTCATCCTCGGTCCATACATACCCTCAACAACACCTCGTTTTCTAGCATCCGTCATCACCCAAAAGAACAAAGACACAACTCGCCCCCTTTTAAAATTGTCGAACAAAGTCCAACTCCCATCGTTTTCTTGTTAGTAATTGAAATCCTTTCCAATAAAATGAACTACAAATCTCCCCTAATACAACCATTAAAATATTCACACTACCATCAGTAAGCATCGAACTCTACTGTTGCTAAAAACAATAGCATCAACCCTTTCGAATTTATTACTCCAGTCACCCCTTTCCAACGTTGCACCATTCCAGAACCGAATCTCCTCAATCCATGACTGAATCTGTTCGAGTTGTAATTCTTATCTGAACGCTCTATTATTGATGTCGAACTTCAGAATTTCCTACGAATTTTGATCGCGATGTCTCTTTATGATTTCTTCGAGTTTGGTCATGCTTCAAGAAGCTTCGTGGCCCTCCATCGCGATCATGCTTCAAGAAGCTTCGTAGCCCTCCATCGCGATACACTAATTTCGTTGTCTTCAATTTTCGAGTTCCAGACTGCAAGCTTTAGGAATCTCGAATCCAAAAGTCGCACTTCCCTATTTCAATTTCTATTTTGATTTTTGATTTCTGGTTTTTATTTTATCTGCGTGGATGGATTTCGATTTACGAATAACTAAAAAGGAAGGGAAAACAAATCGAAGGACGGAAAATGAATTTGGTTTGGAGGATAGGAAATTAACGAAGGTGATGGCCTTTATTATAGAAGTGAAAGGAGAATGATAAGGATCATGTCTTTCAGGTAGGAGTTGGTATAGATTTGTAGTGTACCATTGACGCTTAAGGGAGAAGGAAATGGAATCGTACGCGTGAATGGAAAGAGGGGTTGGTTTCAGCTTACAGAGTAGTCTACGTAAAAAAAAATAGTCGTTCCCTATATACTAATTATTTAATTGATTTAATTTTATTTATTAGTATTTAACCGTTGTGACTTAAATTAAAATACCCTGTGATTACGAACCCATATTTGAGCGCAACGAAAGACATTCCCAGGGTCCTAGCACTATTATGGACACACTGGAATGGGTTTCGAAGTCTAATTCGACCATATACAGAAGATATTAAATTTTACTAACGATTTGACATTAAATTCAATTTAATATAAATCAACTCAAAAAGGGTTATAAATTATTATTATCACAAACTGAATTCATAAAATTTCCAGAATAAACTAACTCGGAATTTTAAACTTGATATTTCATTCTCCAGTTAAACCAATATTAAATTTATTAAAGACCGATTTATTTTATTAAACAAATCGTTATCGTTTTATATTCGATTCAATAGCGACTATTTGAAAATTAGATTTGGCTATAAATAACAATCTATAATATGAATTCTCGATTGTTCTCTTTTACCACAAAATTATAGTTCAACAGATTCGAATGTTTCTGGTTTCAACGAATTCAGACTTATAACAGATTCTGTACACTAAATTGAAGTTCAAAACTAATTATTACGAACTACCGCGTCGTTACGAGCTCGTTTATATTATCTATCTATCTATATATATATGTTAAAATTTTGTTTTGATTAATATAAATTTCTATTTATATTATGAATTAAATATATAAACTAACTTAAATATTCAAGTATAAATCGATAAAAATAAGGGACGTTACATTCCTTCCTTCCCCCTTTAAAGTATTTCGTCCCCGAAATTATTAGTAGGAAAATAGCTATGCCTTATTAACTTCTCACATTCCACTCATGCAACTCGATACTCACCTCAATATCGAACCAACTTACTAGTTTCCAATTCCACTTAGAAATTCTTAATTTCGATTAACTTTTTGTTAATAAAATTTTTCAAAACTGTTGAAAAAATTTCTAACTCCCTAAATTTTCGAAATAATTCACCAGAGTCTTCTTTGTACGAGCTAATAGGTACAACTACAAAATACCTTTCTGGGCCTTCCCCAATCAAAAAGAAAATTAAAAAGCCAAGTGGCTTGCCCAATAGGCTCATACAATCCCATATTGAATTAAACATGTACCTTTTTGTTGGGCATCTCATATTTATTCCTCACACTTGCTTCTATCCAATAAACTGTATAATCACATACATATCCATTTCTATTTGATCACAATCAATTTAACTTTTTGTTCTTAATTTTCCAATTCATCCATTAATTGGTTTTCTTACTTAACTCGTTATAGTTTAAAACAACCAGGTTCAAATACATATATGTACATATACATACATACATATATACATATATATATATATATATGCTTATAAACAAGTAAGTTTTACTATTCAAGTTTTAGGTTAAAATTTTAATTTACAAGTTCATATAAATTTACACTTGAGTTCCAAATTTAGTGAAACTCAATTCGGTTCATGCTCCATTTTTCTATTCAACTCAAGTTTATAAAATCTGAGTTTATATTCACTATTCAATATACGCATTCACTTCTATTTCAGGGCTTAATTTCATAACCTAAGCTTATTTGAGTAATATCCCAAGTCATATTCAATTATTTCTATCTCGAATTGGATTTATCTTAATTCACTTCTTATTCTACTCGATTCATTTAAATTGTATGTGTCGAGCTCTATTTAGATTATCTACATTCAATTTATTGGTATTTCAACTTGAATTCAAGCATTTTCATTCCATATTAGTTTAATAATCCGTTTTAGTTTAATATGGTTTCAATTTCAATCCAAATTTATTTTATTTACTTCAATCAAATTTCAATTCATTGTACTAGAATTTGTTTTCCTTAGCTTCCAATTTATTTTCAAATTCTGATTTTTATTTCAAAAAAAAAATCATCCATTTCATCTTTTGGTTATATTAAATCAGTTCAATTCCATAATACCATTTGAATTATATTCAAATCAAGCAATCAAATATCAACAATAATATGAGAGAATTATTTCTTTTCTATAAAAATATAATTTGGGTGAAATTATTTCATTTACCCGCTTTACAAAATAATATTGTATCGGTTTCCAATTCAAAATTGAACCGATAAAGTGACACAATACAAAACATTTTTATAAAATATACAAATACACACTCTCATATATATATATATATATATATATATATATATATATATATATAAAAAATCAACTCAATCTACGACATTACTAACCCTATCTCTATCGAGTTATGCCACAGAGCCAAGGTTATTCCTAAACCATTGCTCTGATACCAACTTTAGCATCCCGGAAAATTCGACTCTCGAATTCAGGCACTAAAACATCGTGTGTCCAAATTCAAGAATCGAAAACCCAGAAAGCTAAATTAGAGTGTGAGAAAAGATAAGATTAGAATAGAAGAAAAATAAGAAGAACAACTAGCCACAATATCAGAGTCTAACATAGCAGCGGAATAAAATATAATACAGAAATAAATCTTTATCGAAAACTTGAAATAATACTTACAATTTATCAAAGTACAACGGACATTCAATTTATCTGGATAGTTATAACAACCTGTCTTCATTTACAACACACAGTATAATAATATCTAGAAATATCATACGTCTGAACTCCTCCATCTTGTCTCTTGAAGTTTGTAACTTATCCTGAACCTGTAAAACTCGAGTTTGGCCCGAGCATTACAAACGCAATAGGTTAGTCTGGTGAACCAGCATGTGAAAAACTCATTAAATTATGGGTATCATTCAACTTGATTTTAAAGTAAAAAATCATTTCAAAAGAAAAAGATAATCATACGACCATTCCACACATAAACATGAACAGTTTTTACCTTACGATAATCCAAACCATTCTTGAAATTATAATTATTCTAATATTATGATAGTGTTTAAATCAAATATAACCATATAGTAGAACGCTTGCATCTCACGCTTTACATATAATATTTGAAATCACAAACCTAGAGCGGTAATTGGAGATTGGATTTCCAACTATGACAAGGTATGGAACCACCTTCCGATCAGTGTACTCTAGAGGGGATACACTGGAGTTCAACAAGAACATCTTGCAACTATGCCACACATGACCGACCATTCATTTCGGTTGAGTGTATCGAATGTATATCACCAACGGTTAGGCTCAATCACCGTTTCCCGAAAGGGACAACGCCGAAAGATTTAAGACTGAAAATAATTTTCTTTAGATAGGTGATTATATACCCTAATGGGAGCGACCCATTTAGCCATGTTGCCTGCCCTATTTCTGTCATTTGCCAACTGATTAGGCTTGAGGTTATAATTCTTCTTTTTAAAACAATTGGCCACCATTCACTTTTGAATCCTACATTGTCCATACAAGTGATCCAGGAATAGGATGAACTAAAGGCACCCTCCTACCACATCTTATAAATCACCCTATAGATAAGTAGCGGGTACTTCTTACAATTCGTCGATTTAAACCACGATCGAAACACCATTAGAATATCTCCGGGTGCGACTCCAGAGAATTCAACAAGTAGCACTTTCACTTATGAAGATCCACGGTCTTCACTGCTCAATCTTCAATCAGCGTCTTCCACGTTTACGTAGTAATTGGTTCGGAATGGTTTTCAAATATATTCGATCTCGGTCTTTCCGTGCCAACAAGCCTATGGGCCAGATTTGATAGTCGGTTGTTTAACTATCAAATAAAACAATCATTCATCCATAAAAAGAAATTGAGTTCCCTGATTTAATATTCACCATTTTCTTAGTTTCTTTTTAATTAACCATCCGTAAATTAAAACTTCTCTAGTTTGCAATAAATGGAATTCTCATTTCTCTTCTTATGTAAATATATAAGAATATTCAAAATCCTATCATCTTAAAATACTTTTAAGAACGTATTTCTCATTTCAGTCATTAGTCTCTAACCGTAAACTAGAAAGAGAATAACTTCCTAAGTACCAACCCCGAAGGCCGAAACCAACATCAGATCGATACTCAGAAAATCATTCAACTCATTAATTCCCAGTCAGTTTCTAATTCCCTTAACTCCATTTCCTAACTTCTAACGAATAAAAATTCCAATTGCCAATTTTTGCTTCAATCGAGATATTTATCTCAAACTTATTACCATCTCAAATATTTTTCACACAAATATGATTTTCAAACCGTATGCTACAACTGTTATTGGATATACGATTTTCGAAATATTTGTTAAATGTTTATTTATTTCTAAACTGGAACAAAGTACTTCTTATACGATTTAATCTCATTTACCTATTCAATTTCGTTTTAAGCTTCGTAAAATATAGTCTTGATTTCATAAATAATTTTCATAAACATCTCTATATATTAATAACAACTTAATTCAACTTTATTTCAATAAAACCGCATTCCATATCCAAAATATATTTATATAAATAACATTTGTTAATTCTTTATTTTTAATATTTATTATCTACCATCTTATAAAGTTCTTTAATACAATCTATCTTTATTATTCAATCTAGTTCGACTTAACTCTAATTAGAACTTAAAAATTTAAGAAAACTCTTCCTTCTAATGATTCCCTGTTGCAAACTATTTGCCTTACCCCTTATTCATTTCAATGGTGAATAATATTCCTTAATACAATTCATACTTGACTTATTTAGTCAACCTGAATTTATACTTATAACTTCAAGTTTAAAGTCTATTTATAATATCTAACAATAAATTTATTTCATATAATCTCTTTTATAATTTTCCTTGCAATTTTAAAATTTTAATTCTATTTAAAATATCGGCTTATTATTCGATTTCCGTTTCTTTTCCAAATTTCACACAATATACATTTTCTTAAATCCATCAATAAAACTAACTCAACTTCTTAAATGTCGCTTATAAAATCACCTCTTCAAGATATTTGTTTAGTCAAATTTTAATATTAAATTCTATTTAGTTGGGATTCTAAATAATCATTTTTATTTAGAATTAAATATTTCCTTTTAAAATTCTTATTATATTTCAATTTCTATTTTGAAATCCATATATCGTTATTTAAGATATTTAAAATATCCAAAATCAAAAATTTGTGTTACTAACACATCCAAGCGTACTATAAACTGTTATAGGTTATAAACACATCATATATCAGCATATATGTGAAAGCAAATAATTTAAATGTGAGGAATCCAGCTATTTAAATGTGAGGAATCCAACTGGATTCCTCCAACCTGTTTTTCTGCATCCACAGATGTTAGTCAACAATAATAATACCCAACCTGCTTCGAGGCAAGATATCGCGGTATAGAAGGTCTTCCACTATATATATTGTGGGACGCATAGGGAAATCTTCCACTAATGGTACTGCAGGAAATATCCAATCACCATTATTAGTATATAATATTATATATTTACTATTATCACTTTATATCATTCCAATTATCATTCAACAAACAACAAATAAATTTTGAACTATTAAAAATAGTTCCCAATAATTTAACTGAGTGTGTTTAACTCACCTCGATTTTCCTTTGCTGAATATCCGTTTAAAATTCCATATCACGCAGCTACGAGTCGACTTGAATGAATTATTATCCTACGATAATTTATTTTAAATTATCGATTAACATTTATTAATTTAATTTAACTACTTAAATGAATAAGTAAATTATTCGATGTAATTAAATTTATTAAAATGTATACCTCATTCGCCTTGACCAATTCACGTAGCGATTCCAAAGATCATCGATCAACTCCATCAAAATCATCCCCAAAAAGATGTAACATCCCTTTCCAGTATTTTATCAAACATCACAAAGATGTTCGAATTTCAGCATACAAACTTTCCTCAAGTTCCTGCTACCGAGCTTCAATCACCACCAGCTCATCCTCAATCCATACACACCCTCAACAACATCATGTTTTCTGGCATCTGTCATCACCTAAAAAAACAAAGATAGAACTCGCCCCCTTTTAAAACTATCGAACACAGTCCAACTCCCCTCATTTTCTCGTTAGTAATGGAATTTCTTTCCAAAAAAACAAACTGTAAATCTCCCCTAATACAACCATTAACATACATCAATAAGCATCGAACTCCACTGTTGCCAAAAACAATAGCTTCGACCCTTCCGAATTTACTACTCTAGTCACCCATTTCCAACGCTGCACCATTCTAGAATCAGATCTCCTCAATCCATGACTGAATCTGTAACACCCCACACCCGCTACGGTCACTCACTAAGGGAATGTCATAACATCGGTGGAGTATTTTAAGTGAATATAGAACAGAAAAATTACAACAAGACAGATATAAGTAATACTTGAGAATTTAAAACATCATTTCATTGCAGCGGAAAGTAAAACATGTTTGGTTACACCAAAACCATAAACAAGAGTCAAGTACATAATATCCATCCTGATAAAACAAAAGTACATAATCCCACTACATAACTTAATAGCCATAATAGAAAAGATAAACTGAGCTTTACATCCACGTCCAAGCTCCAAAAGATAGATAAAGCAGTCTGATTAAAGCCCACTAGTGCTAGGCCCACTCTGATAACCTGAGGGTTGGGAAAAAGATAAAAACAACGGGGTCAGACATAAGTCTGAGCGAGTCCTATAACTTTAACAATACAATCATTAAAGTAACCAGAGTAAGACATGAGCTTGATATACGGTAACGACTGGGGATAAATGGCTACACTAAGCAGCCAACTAGACTTAGGATGAACTAAGATAACCGTAAAGACGCATTTACCCACCCAAGGATAATTACTACACTGCACCACACCAGTTCTACCCACCCAAGAGTAATTCCTACTTAAGGTTGATCCCACTAAGCGTACTTAGTAATTTTTAATAGTAGTTTCGTGTACCCCTAGCTGACTACATAGGTGCCGTCTGCCCCTATCTCCACTAGGTGTACCCACTAATCCCCAAGCGATCGGTTCCCTAACGTAGATACCCGTGCTGGCCCCACAGTGGGGTGTATCATTCCCCAAAGTGGCAACCTGATAATATCAACGGTGCACGGCTTATACCTACACGATGCAACAACGTCTTACTTACCAGCCCGGGTCCACACACGCATATGAAACCCGTTGGACTTGCGTTGCCACCGCTACCCCGTTTTGGCCTCTTATAGTCAAGCCCAGTACGCGTGTCCCGTCCTCGACATGGGTCGAGCCCAATAAGATACATATGGGTTACTGGTTGAAATGGGCCCCCACAAGCTACTACTTAAGCTTGTCATTTTATCTAGTGCATCCCACTTAACCCCTTTTTATAATCATGCCCACTTACATGTTAAGGTTTGGTTAAGTCATCTAATCATATTTTAATTACCACTCAAGGCCCCCACAAGCTACTACTTAAGCTTGTCATTTAATCATATTTCAATTGCCACTTAAGGCACCCACTAGATTTCCACATGCCACCCAAGGCACTTACTTGATTCCCACATGCCACCCAAGGCACTTACTTAACCCTTTAATCATGTTTAATTACATGTTCCACTTTGGTTAAGTATTCTAATCGTATTTTCTATTGCCACCCACGGCAACCCACTAGTTTCCTCATGCCACCCAAGGCACCCCCACTAGTTACTACATGCCACCCAAGGCACCCACTTAACCCATCATGCCTCACTACATGCTAATTTGGTTAAGTGTTCCTTAATTAATTAAGATCGTAACCTTTTGTAAAGACCTCTCACATTAGACTGTCTTTTATGGCAGCTGGATATGCCGGTTGGTTCCGGGCAGCCTTACACCATAACAGAGTCTAACCTCGTGTCTTTACACTTGTCACGTATTTAGTTTATGACTAAGACCTCTCACATTGGGCCAATCATTTGTAGCCGCTGGATTTGCCGGTCGGTTTCGGGCAGTCTTATGCTACAAAAGGGTCCAACCTCGTGTCTTAGTCGATTAATTACACCTAATTAATCACCCCCATAATTTGTATTAATTGTCCCTAATTAATTACAAATATTTAAGAATATGGGTAGACCTAACTCAATAGGTAAATTCCCAATTCCATAATATGGGTAGACCTAACTTAATAGGTAAATTCCCAATTATGTCCATCCACTTTATGGTATGTTTAATCATACCCACTTCACACAATTTTATGTGTTCATTAATTTTTACCCCATCGTCCCCACGTAAATACGTTAACATGACATACTTCAAAAGAGAAGATTCATCATACACACAATGGGTTCAACTTAGCATATCATTAACATTATCATGGGTTTAAAAGGTGTCAACTTGCATATATGACCATAAACCCAACTTGCATAAATAACCAACCCAAACTTGCATGAATCACATATGTCATAAAGATGGTAACTTGCATAAATGTTCATGTCATAGACCTATCATAAAGGTGTCAACTTGCATACATGTCATAGGTCTAAAGAGATGAACTTGCACATGTACTTATGTCATACAAAGGGGTAAACTTGCATAGCATGTCACATGTTAACTTGCATATAACCAAACACATAACTTGCATAACATGTTACATATGAACTTGCATATAATCATGCACATAACTTGCATATAACCAAACACATAACTTGCATAACATGTTACATATGAACTTGCATATAATCATGCACATAACTTGCATTACATGTTACATATGAACTTGCATACAAAGGTAAACTCGCATATGTTATGCATATCACTAATCCAAACAACTTGCATAGATTATGCATATTATAGATCCAAACTCATAGGTTAAACTTGCATGTCATGTCACTTATTTCACACATGACTCTAGCATAAAACCAAGCATTTAACTTGCATAAAACCAAACACTTAGCATGCATAAAACCGAATACTTAGCATGCATAAAACCCACCACTTAACATGCATAAACCCAAACACTTAACTTGCATAAACATAGTGTCATCATGAATAAGTGTTAAACATAGTGATTAGCAAACTAGCATCATAACATATGACCTAAAACCCATTGATCCGCAAGCAAAACCATATGATCTCATCACATCTCATCTACTTAGTTTAGCAATTGGTTATTAAAGTGATAGAAACTCACCACTAAACTCCAATAAGCAAACCCTTGCCAAAAATCACCCAAAAACTCTAGCCTTGAAAATAAAGCTTGCAACTTGATGATGAATGCAAGCTAATGATCACTCATACAACTTAAAAATGCTTGTATGAACATGAAAGCCTTCATAGAAATAGTTTAGAAAGAGGATGGAGGCTAGGGTTTTGAGTGGAGGCCATGATCATAGAAAATTTTGGCATAGTTTAGTTAGAGGATAGGATTATGATCATTTAGGGCTAGCTCAGGGTCTTATTTATAGGATTAGGATGTGTTTTAGACCCTTAGATTAACCCTAGGTTAGTTTAGGTCCGTCAGATTTCGTCCCAAGCCCTCCAACCCAGCCCAAAACTCAACCAGGTGCACCCAGGCCAGAATCAGCCGACAGGGCAAGTCGACAGCCCTGTCGACTGCCAAGTCGACAGGCAAGTCGACAGCCCTGTCGACAGCCAAGTCAACTTGGCTGGGCGGGAGTTTTCCCGCCTGGCCCCCATTACTGCATGTTTCGAAATTCAAATTTCCCGAAAACTTCTTTGGGCCTTAACCGGGTCATACGGACTCCGATTTACAAAATTTCGGACTCTATTTCGCGTATTTTTCTGAGACGAACGCAATGACGTAACCCGTTTCCCCTGGTTCTCACATCTGAGATTGTTAATTCTGTAATTAGTGAATATCAGTGTTAACTGAAATTCGGGGTGTTACAGAATCTGTTCAAGTCATAACTGTTACCTGAACGCTCTATTATTGATGTCGAACTTCAGAATTTCCTATGGATTTTGATCGTGATGTATCTTTCCGATTTCTTCGAGTTTGGTCGTGCTTCAAGGAGCTTCGTGGCCCTCCATCGCGATACACTAATTTTGTTGTCTTCATATTTCGAGTTCCAGACTACAAGCTTCAGGAATCTCAAATCCAAAAGTTGCGCTTTCCTATTTCAAATTCTATTTTGATTTTCGATTTTTGATTTTTATTTTATCTGAGTGGATGGATTTTGGTTTGCGAATAACAGAAGAAGAAGGGGAAAAAATTGAAGGACAAGAAGTGAATTTGGTTTTGAGGATGGGAAATTAACGAAGGCGATGGCCTTTATTTATAGAAGAGAAAGGAGAACGATAAGGATCACTGATATACACGTAAATGTGTATATTTTATCCGCTTATTTATCTAGTTTTCTATTTAAAATAATTAATATTGTGTATTTATAGCTGTGTTTTCAGATTGTTGATAAAAAGCTTGGTTTAGAGCATTTGATGGACAAAGCATGAAGAATTTGCTTAACAAGAGTGAAGTTGAAATTACTAAATCTTGAAGAGTTTAAAGCTTGAAGAATGGTTGCAAATAGAGTTCAGCTGGGTAGATTTGGCTCACTAAAGACTCATATTGCGTTCACATTGGCTCATTTGCAGACCATCTCACTCATGTTGCGTTCACATTAGCTCATTTGCAAGGCCTCTCACTCTATAGCTGCGTTCACACTATCTTATGTGTTAGTTGGTTTAATTCATTAATCCCACATTATGGAATTTGCCAAGTAGCCTTTGTCATATCAGCTATAAATACACTTTATCTCATTCATTGTAAAACACATTGGGTTTTATTCTGTAATTCTCTTCTTGGAATAAAATCATTCTTCCTCTGTTCTATTTAGTTTTAGTTTTATTTATGTTCATGTTATTTAGTTTATTTTTCTCTTCTTCTTTAGCTATGTCTAGCTAATCCCCTTCGATTAGGGGGTGATGACGCTAATAGATATGATTCAATATGAATCACATAGCCAAAGAGATTAGAACTTCATGTATGTAGATCTAGATCTGAATTAAGGGTTAGATCTGAACCTTCATTTTCTGTGTCGTTTAAGAGCTATGCTCCTTCACAGGGTATATTCGCGTTCGATCTAACAATTATCAGATTTAGATCTAATTTTAGGGTTTTAGAAATTAATTAGTGAATCTGTCCTGATAGCCTATGGTTGTTTAAGAGCTCAGCTCCTGCATAGGCTATGCTTGTCGTTATTTACTTATTTGTTTCTAAGAACCTAATTATCGTGGATTCATCTTTGTGACAGAAACATGAAATAGATCTATATTTATTTGTTGGCTATTGATGAGTATGAATCCAATCTATGTCATTATCCCCTAATTGCTTTCTCTTATTATATAAATCTCTCTTTTTATTTAATTGCTGTATTTTCTGTGTTTTTAATCAATCAAAATCCTGGAATAACTTGATTGGATTTATTAATTAAAATATTTTTGGTCCCAGAGTTCGACACCCTCTACAACAATCCTTGTTGTTTAGGAAAGCCGAACGGATTTTACAGTTGTTTACAATTGTATAATTTGTTCGCAAACAATCACGTCTTTCAGGTAGGAATAGGGGTAGGTATAGATTTGCAGTGTACAATTGAAGATTAAGGGAGAAGGAAATGGAATCGTACACGTGAATGGAAAGAGGGGATGGTTTTAGCTTATAGAGTAGTCTGCGTAAAAAAAATAGTCGTCCCCTGTATACTAATTATTTAATTGATTTAATTTTATTTATTATTATTTAACCGGTGTGACTTGAATTAAAATACCCTGTGATTACGAACCCCTATTTGAGCGCGACGAATGACATTCCTTGGGTCCTAGCACCATTCTGAACATACCGGAATGGGTTTCGTAGTCTAATTCGACCATATACAGAAGATATTAAATTAAACTGATGATTTAACATTAAATTCGATTAATATAAATCGACTCAAAAATATAAAATAAATTATTACTATCACAAACTGAATTCATAAAATTTCAAGAATAAACTAACTCGAAATTTAAACTTGATATTACATTCTCCAGTTAAACCAATATTAAATTGATTAAAGATCGACTTATTTTATTAAATTAATCATTATCGTTTTACAAACGACTCCATAACGACTATTTGAAATTTGATTTGGCTATAACTAACAAACTATAATATGAAATCTCGATTTTTCTCTTTTATTACAAAATTATAGTTCAACAGATTCGAACGTTTCTAATTTCAATGAATTCTGACTTATAACGGATTCTGTACACTCAATTGAAGTTCGAAACTAAATATTATGAACTACCGCGCCGTTACGAGCTCGTTCATATTATATACATATATATATATATACACGTTAAAACTTAGTTTTAATTAATATAAAATTCCATTTATATTAATAATTAAATATATAAACTAATTTAAATATTCAAGTATAAACTGATAAAAATGCGGGACGTTACACTAACATTCTATAAAATATAAATACTAGCGTGTGTGTGTGTGTGTGTATGTATATATATATATATATATATATATATATATATATCGAGGCACCCCTGTTCTGCAGCACCCCTACCCTACGATGAGCTATACTAATCCAACAAGATTTTATAGATGTTCAATCCACACACACACACACACATATATATATATATATATATATATATATATATATATTATCATCTGTCCAAAATTTGAGCTCGTTCCGACATTCATAAAATAATATGCTTGATGTTTTAATTTAAAGGTTCAAATATATGTCTGAACTGTGAATAAATGAGCTAAGATTTTGAAAATGTTACGAATTCGGAACGAACTCAAATTTTGGATAGATGATAATATATATGTGTATTGAACATCTACGAAATCTTGTTGGATTTGGATTAGTGTAGCTCACAGTAAGGTAGGGGCGCGAAAAATGTTTTAGTGCCCTCGAACACTCCTATATACACACATACACACACACACATATATATATACATATATATATATATATATATATATATATAGTGAAGCATATTTTATATATATGAGTATATATGCATGCCCAGTTGGGCCTGCATCTAATTACTTTGACATTTGAACTTTGTGTATCATTAGTTTATACCATCTTTTCAAATGAGCATGTTATTTTTTTTTTCATAACAAATATTGCATGATTTGATATTGACCTTATGTAAAATTATATTTCTTTTATTTCTCAATATTTCATTATTTCTATTAATATTTTTTACTGCTTTCTTCATTACGTCGTTTGTAGAATCGATTAAATTTTCACTTTAACCTTTGTGTTATGCCTATTTCACCAAGAATGTGTGGAACTACATTTGAACAATTTATGTATATTTCTTACTTTAATATTTTATTCAATGAATGTGTTTAAAAATGCGTGTTTCATTCTTATTTTTATTACATGCCTAAACAACATCATCGAGAGGATTAACTCATTATGGAAGTAGAAGTTCAACGAAATATGGAATGCTTTTAATATTTATTTCCTTACTTCAACTATATTTCTTTTTGACTACCTGATACTCACTCACTTGCATACCACTTTGGCTAAAAGGTCTATTATTTGTAAATTCATATGGTAAAATGATGAAATTTAACTCTCTTTTTTGTCCTTTCAAATGTATTCCTTATGTTAGCTCCAAGCAGTTAAATCACAACGTATTTAACAGTCGACCCTTTGATGTTCCATTTTCCTACTTTATCCATGAACAAAGAAGAGAAACCGATTCATCACTGCTAAGGACTCTATAGTCTGAATCTATAGTATCATTATTTTAACATGAGCATCCATTATCCATAAAACATCTCCATTGTATGGTGTTGACACGTTAAATTCTAACCATACAACTCCTTTATCTATAATCATAACATGATCATCCATCTCTCCATTAAAATCAGCATTAGAGGCAGTCTCAATTGAAATAACTGCCTTGCCAGAAAATGCAGTATCAAGCCACGTATCTACATGCAAATTTTTATAAATGATCATAAAGTAACATTTTTATCAATTAAAAAAAACTTAGTTGCTTCTTTTTGAAGTTTGATTCCTAGCAATAGTTGGTTCTCTACCATTTTTCCTAGATCAGCAAGCATTACAGAGTTCAAGCTCCTCACTAAAACACACAATTAAGAATAAATAAAATTAAAAAACGAAAGAATATGGCTGCAAACTCATTCACCATAAGTAGAAACTCACTCATCTTAGTATTTTCTCAAAAAAAGTTTAAAAATTTGGCAAAAACATAAGATTTTACTTTATAAAACAAACAAATTGATAAGCTATAAGTAACAAAAAACTTACTTATGGCTTATTGCATATTCCATAACTAACCTTCCTGCAATTATAATTTATCTATTATAACACTTCAACTTATTGTCATTGGCTCCAAACTACTTATAAGTTATTATTCAAAACCGGTTATCAGTTAGTATTTCAAATTTATCATCCGACATTTTACAGCGGTAGATATGAAAAATATAAAGTTCACGGTTCAAGCGTCCATGAATTAGCAACTAATTCAGAAAATCAAATAGACACACAAAACAAAACCAACGACACAGAGTACCTGAAATAAGATAACATTTCATTGTCGTAGCAAAACATACAACACACATGAATGCACAGTTACAACGAGGACTTCATTCATGTTTTAGGGAAACATCCCTAAAGAGGAACAATTAATTAAAAAGCTAAAAAAGCTAAAAAAAGCTTAAAAAGAAAAGGTAAATAACTTATTTAAATCGTTGTATAAAAGACGATTTAATCTTTAAATAAACACACACACGGAATGGATGTAGAATGCGAGAACCATCTCTTTCATCCACCTAAACATCACTAATTATACTCATTAGTTTGACTGGTTGTGCACTTGAATAGTGATGAATGTTTATGAGATTGTAGGTTCAATTCATGTAGGCAGCCATACGGTAGAGCCGGTCTTGCACATGTACATGTTCATGTAATGTAGGTGATACAAAGAAACACCGGAAAACAGTGGCTTTTTATAATTTTTTCAATTCCCAATTTTTGTTCCTTATGTTAAAGGCTATGATAATTTATCCAACTTTGGTTCTTATTATTAATGATCAATATACAAAGTTTTGTTCAAAAATGCAGACAGACTGTACAAATGCTATTCATATATCTTGGGTTTGGAAAACAAAGTTGAATCACTTCAAATGTTTGCTTTTACAGACTCTGAATCCACATGTACAAATTTTTGCTATATTTAGAGTGAAAATATCAGATTCTGCTTGAAATATTAGGAATAAATACTAAGAGAAGGAGATTCTTCTTCGTGGGCATAGCGAGAAATGGTTAGAAATGTGTTACCTACCTGTTTCCAGCAGTTCTTGTTAAGAGTCTGGCTTTGAAGTTATTCCTGCTGTTTTTATATGAAAGCAATAAGAAAATATTTGTCTACTTTTATAAGATTACATTAACAAATAAACACATAAATATGACTTGTTCCAATGTTACCATGTGGGGATCATGTTATAAATGGAAATTCAATAGCAGTTGACTCAAATAATTGCAAGGAGTTTCAAATTATTTGAGCTGCCATCTAAAGCAAAGAAATGGTTTAAGATTATGTTTTCAATACCAGGAACATAATCGGATTCAAACATGCAGTTTGAGTCACGTCTACATCTCGATAAATAATTACCTATATCATGTGCAAATTGTAATGAAATCAACAATTCAAAAAGCCTTCGAACAAAGTAATGTATTCAAATAGTGGAATTGCTAAAAGTATATGATTAGAGGGGGGAAAACCTTTAAGTGCCATGTTCTGAACAATAGCTTCCAGATCGCTTCATGAACCCTGAATGTATTTTGTGTTGGAATTAGTTAACATAACCATGAAATAGGATGCATATAACATAATAAACAATCAATCAATACAATGAAGCTTCAACCTGAACTAATTATTTAGTAAATTGAATGGAGTCATTTACACTGCAGTGGAAAGATGAAAAGTTGCAAATTGGAAATAGCTTTTATTTAGAGAATTAGTGATCTATAGTTTAAGAATACTGAAATACTAAGCTAAGAATAAATTTAAAAGCTATTAGGCTAATTATTGGTTTGCACTAAAGGAATCATCATGCATTTGTAGAAAATAAGGAAACTTGAAGTGAAATGGTACCTATATCTTGTTTGAAATCTGCATTTAGCTACGACTTCCAGTCACCTATATCCTATGAAAATTGTAACGAAAGTGACAATTCAAAAAGCCTTTGAATAAAGTAATGTATTTAAAAAGTGGAATTGCTAAAGTATATGGCTACAGGGGGGAGGAACCTGAGGTGCCATGTTCTGCTTAATCCTTTGCACTTTAGCAGCCTCGACTTCGTTCATTTTCATCTCCTTAACCTTCCTTGAGAACCTTTTCCGTCTAGGAACCAAAATAAGCTTCATCATGTCTGATATAATCATCTTTGTACAAATGGAAACGGTCACCATTCTCTTCTTTAGGGCAGTCCTGGCCTTCTTGATCCCTCCAAACACCTTCATGTTTCATCCCGGCCCCAGCCGACATCCATTTAAACACATAATGCCCCACTCCTGCATGTTCCAACCATCCTTTTGTGTAAAACTCCATCACACTACTTCGATTATCTGTTAATACTATATTTGTTAGTTGTGCTCCATGAGCTGACACCACTATGTTTGTCTCACATAGCAGTTTCACATTACAACAAATGGTCAACATCAAATATCACCTAACTGAAACAACCCAAACTCGCCCTTACGGGAAAGCCCGGATTGAGTTGAGAACATGACAAATTATAACATAAACAAAATAAAATTTCATTGTTATTACAACAATTAAATCAGAGTACAAGAATATTCCAGAGTATGAATAAATATTATACATCAGAAAATATCAGAAATTTAAATTACATTTAAACACGTAGCAGCAGAAAAATAATACATAACCCAACTGAAAGAGATACATGGATACAAAGCTTTCCGTATATAGCTCCAGTTATAAATCCAGGATCCTGTGAATATAATATCTGCAATAACCCAACACTACCAGAAAATGTTGTTTTAGTGATGGGAAATTCCATCTCAAATCCATCACAAAACAATACTTTGCAACGGATTTGTAACGGATATTACCCTCCCAATTCATTAGGTGCTAGATCCATCACAAAATGGTTAGTGACGGAAAGTCAATAAATTTTGTGATGTTTTTGTCATGGTACGTAGCAAACAATTTATATTTCTATTTAAAAAGCATGTAAAATTATTTCAAATTTCCATCATTGATCTATTGAAAATTTGCTATGGATTTGCTACGAAACATTTGTATTTTCAAACAGCAAATTATTAAATATATTTTCAAAAATCCATCGCAAATCCATAACAAAATTAAACATGGAAATTTTGTTCTGGTTTGCAAATCCGTGGCAAATCCATAACAGAATTAAACGCTAAAATTTTGTTTTACTATGCAACTCCGTGGAAAATCCATCACAAAACAAATAACAATTATGATGGATTTCTGCTGCTTTCGTACAACCTGCATATACACTGACAAATCCATATACATTGCTCGTACAACCTGCATATATACTGTGACGGAAACACTAAAAGATTCCACTGGAAAACAATACAATAATATAGACAAAGATAACTAAATATAAAATAGGTGCTTCTAATACAAATATATCACCAAAATACAAAATTGATACCCCAAGTTCAAACCACAACAAAAAAAAGCTACTGTCCAAACTACAAAAAATAAATTATAGCTTGTCGCATCTAAATATTGTCAAAAATATCAGCGGTCTAAACTGATGGATGATTGTACCTAAATTTCTAGAATATCACGATGGAGGAGGATGAGTGGTTTGTGACAATCATTGCTCAATTTGCATCAACCTACTATTCAGTGCTTCATGATTCTCTCTGTCATGTCGGCGCTCCACCTCAATCTGTCGACGTTCCTCCTCAACATGGTAAAGCTTTTCCTCATATAGTCGACTAGTCTACTCTGCTCGAGACTTGACGAGATCCATCTCCTTTTGCATGGCAATTAATAGCTTCTAGTTCACCTGCTATCGTCGAGTTACAATTGCTATCGTTCATCATCATTCTTCGTCTTTGTGCCGTGGATGAACCCATCTATAGTGTGAAAACTGTGTATTAGTTGGCAAATATTACATGTACATTGTTCTTCTTTTTGTGCATATAACACGCTGCAAGTGCACTATAACCAGCCCTAATTGTTTTTCCTGCCCAATTTCAAATCAATGTAATGCACTTGCAGCATCAATCAAAGGAGAAACATTAAAGTCGTTGATTACCCAACAAAGGTAATAAAAGGCATACAAAGAAAAGAATTTGCTGGTGTCTGTGTAATTGAAATCCAAGAAAGCAATTCAAATCTGAATAATGCATATCTACTCACATATTAGACTTAAAATGCATGTTGAATTCATTGTCTTGAGCCTCAAAGGGGGACTGAGCCTCAGGAAAAGGGAAGATGAAAGCATGATTGTATGGAAATGCGTGGATAAAGATTCAATTAGAGCTTGGGATTAACCTCAAGTATGCGAAAGGTTTACAATATGACACAGGAATGCAAGAGGAAACAAGTATCTAAGCAACCAAAAAGTCCAACTAGGAAAAGAAGCAGAACACACATTGTATAACCTTATTTTGGTTTAATTTAATCTATCATCATTAAAACTATATGTATTTGGATGGTAAATATTCAATTGTTGAATGGTTAAATTGCATTTGGAACAAAGTTAGTAATCTTGAAATGGAAATCTGTACCACTTGTTGTGAATAATAGATTGCCAACCCAAGACAAAATGAGCAAATGCGGCTACACTGGAAATCTATTATGTCCTCTATGTGAAATTAAATCAGAATCTACTGATCATTTGTTTTTTGAATGCAGATACTCCTACGTGTTCAGCAACAATTTGTTTTTTTGGATATAGACAACAAGGATTGTATCACTCTACCTTAATTCATTGCTTTCATCAACAAACATTGAAAGACAAAACATACAAAAACATCTAGCTTATGCTCTTATCACTATTGCAACTTATCACATATGGAAGGAGTGTAATAGCAGGGTTCATAACAAAACCAGAGCAAGCAAGCATTGGATTTGGATCATCATATTTTTAGACAGTCACTATATTATGCAAAAATCTAAAAAAAAAAAAAAAAACAGATCAGCAAAGTCGGTTTTGTGTTGGTTAGGATTTAGGATACAACATTAATACTATATGTAGCGATCTCGCCATTGTATTATCTCACCATTGTATTATCGAAGAAAATTTCAAGTAATGTCCTTTAATAATATGTAGAATGTTGATTAAGAATGATCGAATGTGAAAATATTTCAATGTATACGGTGACTACTAAATTATATACATGACGTAAATTCCAAAATGTCAATAAATGCAAGTATGAAGTAAACTAAAACGGTCAAAATAGTCTATTTCGACTAGATCAAAATTCAAAATTCAGTGAGTCCATGTAGTTGTGGAGTCTCGGTCTGACAATATATTTGGATAATTTGTTACGATCAGAGCTTTAGTTCGATGTTTCCATATGCCACATTGGTAAACTTTAATTCTCATATTCAGTCTGTTGCTTTCCATAAACCAATATAAGGTTTTAGTTCTCATATTTTATTCGAGTATCTAACACATTCGGAGTAAATGATTAAGAAAATCTCTTGTTCTTACTAGACTAGGAGATCATGATTTAAATTATATGTAAATATCGAACACACATTGTATGAATTGGCTTAACAGAGCTTAACCTTTAAAAAAAGTCATTTGAGAATAGCAATAAGCATATTCATTGGTATTGTAACAATTACACCAAAAATGCTTACAGGTAGGTTGCCTGAAACGACCTGAACTTCCCCGGTAAGGAAAGCCCGGATTGGGTTGAGAACAAACCACAACAGAACACAGACAGAAGAACATTTCATTGTATATTTCAACAATTCCATCAGAATACAAGAATATACGGAGTACGAATAAATATTACACAGAAAATATCAGAGATTACAATACATTACATAGCAGCGGAAAATAATAAAATACACAACTAGAAGAGATATACGGATACAGAGCTTTCCGGATATCGTTCCAACTGTAAGTCAGGATCCTGTGAATATAAATCTGCAAAACAAAAACTACTAGCTGCCTGTGTCAAAATAAGGGCACCCAGAGTTTAGGTTAAAACAATAAACTCCAGGTCAGTCATGTGACTGGTGTGAGAACTAAAACAGTTATTAATCTTTATTTTAAAGTTAGGTAAATCAAGGGAACACACCGTATAACACGGAACGGGTTTCCTCCCAAGAATACCAGTGCATAAAACAAACAGCGCAATGCTAAGTAAAGAACAATGACGCTATTATAAGACTCAGGTCCCATCACACAATGCAGCGCAAGCTGGAGGATAGGGTTTTTACCTTATAATAGCCAAAGAATGCTTGATACGCTAAATTTCATGTTTTTAATTCTTAATCAGACTCCAACCGCAAATTAGTAAGAGAACGATTTCCTAAGTATTAACCCCGAAGGCTGACACCAATATCAGATCAATACCCAGGAGACCACCCGTCTTAACTCGTTTCCAGTTAGTTTCTGATTTTATATACAATCATAAATATCAATTATAGGCGGCATGAATGTCCCATACCACTATGTCGCCATATATAGGTATACAATCAAAACCGCAAAGTATCGTATTGGAAGTTGGGTTATCATTTATGGTATGAACCGAGGCTAGGGATCGTCCTCACTGATTCGAGAGCCTCTAGTCCGCCCCACAGGATTAGAGCTCGAGTGACCCTTGGATCGTCAGGGCCGGTCCACATGGAGTGGATTAAAATGCCTGAACATGTGTTTCCCCGCCCTATGGGGAGTAAATGAGCCAACGAATGACTCCATCGGCTTCACATAGTCACCGATATATCTTAGGCGCCTCGCAACAGCAACAACCACATAAGTCAAACTCATCAGGGCGTGTAAAACCACTGACCCCACTTCTAACAAGAAGGAAACGCATGCCCTCCTTGATGTCCTCTCCCGTTTCTAGTTCATACCGGGTGTGAAACTCGCGAAGTAAACATTACACAAAGCTATGCCACAAAGGCCTTGCTTTGATCATCAACCACAAGACTTTGCTTTTCAACAGAAGCCTTGATCATTTTCCACTTAGGCATGCCACACAGGGAATTCACTCTTTGCGTTTGATATCCATCAATATATAACCCCTGAGCTCGTGCGTCTCAGAGAAGGGCGTTAAGAAAGAGAATAAATTCTCCGCCGCCAAACAGATATATATTTAATAGATATCAATCACACAGAATAAAATCCAATGTCAGACACACAGTCCATTTACAAGTTCGTTCTGGGTCTGAACGAAATCGGAGGCACCTAGTACCCCGCATATCCATCGATCTCCAAGTACGTCTGGACGACCACTAACTGATTCCCTCCTCTTGGGTGTACAGCCCAATCAAGATCATCAGTAATTATCCAAACGACGTGAAGACCTCCGTTCTTCAACCACCGTCTTCATCTTCGACTTATCGTCGTATCAGTTATTCAGAATGGGATAAACCCGGTCTTTCAGAATAACTCGCGTATATAATAAACAAGTGTTACACAAACACAACATACACCTCATTCCAATTCATCAGTCGCTAACCGTAAATTAGCAAGAGAATAATTCCCCATATATTAACCCCGAAGGCCGAAACCAACATCAGATCAATACCCAGGAAACCGTTCTGCTTAGCTAACCTACAGTTAGTTTCTAAATTTCACATTCTTAGGGAAAGGTTCCCATTAATTTTATCAAAGATAAATTCCTTTAAATTTATTCTTTAATCTTCCTTTGAATATCACTTCAAACTAGTCGGGATTAGCGAACCACACCGAAGTAATTATTTATTTTATTTCTCAATCCCAAGCTATTTATCCCATGAAGTAAAACCGGTCATACTTCATATCTAACACAACGGTGTTATCGGTAAATTCAATTACCATTTCACGTTCAAATCTAATTAAAGATTTAACTACCGCCTGGAGTAAAACTGGTGATACTCCATTCTCGATCTTTTCAATCTAATTAAAGATTCATTAAAACTCCATTTGGTTTTAATCTTTGACTGGGTTAAAGAATCAGTGTCATTTAAAACACGGTTCACGATAAACCCCAAAATCACATCACATTTCAATCAGTCCCTAACCGTAAATTAGTAAGTGAGCAATTCCTTAAGTATTAACCCCGAAGGCCGAAACCAACATCAGATCAATACCCCAGAAATCATTCAACTTAACTAATCTCTAGTTAGTTTCTGATTTTCTTAACTCCTTTGGGTCTAAGAACAGTATTATTGAAGATACCCTTCACGACAACCCAAAATCACATTCCATTAATTATCCGGTTAAAGAACAAGTGTTATTTAAAACACTGTTCACGATAAACCCAAAAATCAATACCAATTCAATTCCAATTAAATATTATTTAATTGATACACTTCATTAAATCTAAATAAAAAGATTTAATCTTTTTCTCAACTGGGCTTAAGAACAGTGTTAATGAAGACACCATTCACGACAAACCCAAATCACATTTGATATTAAATACAAGGCTCTGAATAGAAAATATATCGGCTTATATTCAATATCGAATTCTACGACCAACAAATATCGTATTAGAAATAATGATATATATATATATATATATATATATCTTTCAAATTTCCATAACAACATCTATATAATCACGAAATCCAACATCGAACTATTCCGAAGATGATTTCGATTCAAATCCATTCCAATTCAATTATTGGAAATCCTGGTTATTTTCAAAACCATTTCAAATCCAATTTATTTATTTCAAAAAAATAAATTGATTTTAATTCTAGTTCAAAACTAGTTCATTTCGATAAAAATCTATTTTTATCTTTTCAGATATGGAGTTTTTCATCCCAATTCTCCACAGCTCATTTCTTATGATTTTACACTAATTATTAATATTTTTAATAATTTTATCAAGACCCGTACAATCGATTTCCATCAATGGCCATCGAACTGCACTTACAACGACCTTTTCCAAATTTGATTTGGACATAATTCAAAATCCAACCGTTAGATTTCAAATCTCTAATATTCATCAGAAAGCTATTTTCGATACGAACCCAACGGTTCCGGTTTTAGGAGAATCCGACGGTTGGATCTCCCGTAATATCCATCCGAAGTCAATGGTCGAAATTCGCGAACTGCCGTGGCATGGCGCGTTCTATTCAACCCATTATGTATATATAATATATATATTATATATATATATTGTTGATTTCCTTTCAAAACGTATTTTAAAAAACCGTTTTAAATTTGTTTTCAAAACGATTTCAACTTCCATCTCAAATTCAAATCAAAATTGAATTTTCCAATATAAATTCATTTTAAATTCATTTCAAATTTATTTTAATTCGATTTGAATTCATTTTCTTTTCAATTCAATTCAATTCAAATTCATTTTATATTCAATTCAATTCGAATTCACTTTATATTCAATTCAATTCGAATTTGCTTTATATTCAATTCAATTCAATCTAATTCGAATTTCAATTGTTTTCAATATAATTCGAATTTCAATTCTTTTCAATATTCATTGAAAAATGAATAAAATCGATATAAAACTCGTTCGCGTCAAAATGGCGTCAATCTAATCAACAGGGCTTCATATATTTCTATTTTCAAATATTCTATTCCAAATATTCTATTCCAAATATTCTATTTCAAATATTTCTTTTTCGAATATTTCTATTTCAAATATTTCTACTTCAAATATTTCTATTTCAAATATTTCTTTTTCAAATATTTCTATTTCAAATATTTCTTTTTCAAATATTTCTATTTCAAAACTGGAATGAGGCCCAATCAATTTCCATAGATTTTATTTCTATGGATTTCCATACAACGCATGTATATATCAACAACGACAAATAATCAAGCATCATCCAAAGTGCATTCTGCACTGTATAAGCATCAAATATAAATATTTAACGCTTATAACAGCCTGTCAATCAATCGATCGACATACAACTAATTATTGGGATTAGTGTACGTCATATCTCATCCCAATACCCGTGTGGGGTTTCAAACAGTCAAACACATATTTTATTTGTGTAGTTGGGCGATGTGTAAAATTTATCGTCCCAATCAATATCAGTCAAATGTGTGTATATGAACAAATCGTCCGACTTGTTTATATTAATTTATTTCATTTCATATATACGTTAAAAAAATTATTTTTTTAACTATAACATATTTTTAACTATATAAATATTTTATTTCATTTCACATTACACAATCAACTACACATCAAAATCAAACAAACAAGCATACAAGCCGTCCATGGTCTGTGGACGACGGGTGTCGGGTGCTACTAAACACCGTCTGCATCCTAGTATATATTTTAACTAGAAAATTAAATTAAAAGTGACAAGTTCTCACCTACTAGCTAAACCAATACACCACGACTCTTCTTATGTAGGAAACCTTCATCGTTCTCCTCTTGTCACTTTCATCGTCCGCATACGCTACATATATAAAAATCGAATTTTTATCTTCACCTCATAAATATAAAAATCAAATTTTTATCTTCACTTCGTTATAAAAATTATATTTTTATATTGCTCTTCTCCTAATAAAGATTATATTTTTACTACTCTACATGAATAAAAATCATATTTTTAATATGCCACTAGTATAAAAATTATATTTTTAACCTTTCTATATTATAAAAATTATATTTTTATTTTCTCTATTATATAAAAATTCTATTTTTAATACTCTACCTATATAAAAATAATATTTTTATTATCTTTCCTATATAAAAATCATATTTTTATTCTTTCTAAAATATAAAAATCATATTTTTATTAGTATACAATCAAAATCAAACCCTTTGTGATGTAAAACGATGGGTATATATTTTCCTTCATATAAAAATTAGATTCCTAACTTGGTTAAACTAAGCTAAGTATTTTAAATAAATTAAAATAAAATAATATAAGGACTTACAACGAAAAGGGGATGAGGGGGTGAACTGGCGGCCACAGGAGGAGGCGCAGGCGGAGGAGAAGGGGGACGAGGCAGATCGAGGGGGGGGGGGGTAGCAGCGCGTCGCGTAGGTGGTGGGGGGTAGCAGCGGCGGTGGCGGCTCCGACAGGGGGGGGCAGCGCGCGATCCTTTTTTTTATTTCTGTAATCGATTGAGAGAGTGAGGAAGTGGAGGGGGTAAAGGGAAAGAAGGGGGTATATATATATATATATTTTTATTTAATTATTATTTCTCAAAAAGCAACTTTTATTTTCGACCTCTAACGAGACCCACCACCTGTCATCCATAGCTAATTACCCCAATTCCGAACACAATGGGATATGTATTGCTGGCTGATTCGGCTGTTTCGATCAGTTTTCGTCAAAATCCAAATATAACTCTATATATTGAATTTGAACGCACATTTCAATTTATCGGGGCCACATACTAACTAGAAAAATTCCCGAAAAATATTTTCTAGCTTCGTATTGACGATACGGTCCAAACAAAACTAATTTCGTCAAATTCTGAGACCGTTACAAAAATGGCCATTTTCGAGTCGATTAAAATCAACTGAAACTGGTCAAACGCTTTTTCCTTTGCCACGTCACATACTAATTTGAAAAATTATGAAATTTGGAATCTAGCAATAATTTGACATCGCGGATCCAACAAAAGTGGTTTCGTCGAAATCCGAGGTCGTTTGCAAAATGGCTATTTTTAAAGGCCGAAATTCCATAGCGAATGTTCTGAAATTTCAACTGGACATATCTTTTGATTCCCACTATGAAATTTCGATTTCTCGGATTCGTTGGAAAGATATTCTCAAATAGATTCTAATATTTTTGGTTTCACTAAAATCCGGTATATTTTGCACCCGGTACATTCATTTGAAATTTGAAATTGAATTACCGAACTACCGCGCCATTTTCAATTCCTTTTATAATTATAAATAAATATTTATATTCTATTGTCGAGCCATATAAATATATACATTCTAATTCTATTCAAAATAAATTTCTCGTCGTTATTATTTAAAATAATTCATTTTAAATATTCAAAATTCACTAAAATCGCCAAAATAAATTTTTTAAATTGGCTCGGATTTTCGGGTTATTACAATCTCCCCCACTTAAAACTTTTCGTCCCCGAAAAGGAACGAAGCCGAAAGTTGTTTAACTAATCAACTCAACTTTCACTATTTTCACTACGGCTTAAGTTCTTCAACTTTTCAGTTTCTAAGAAATTTTCAAATTTTTCAAAAATTTGGCTAACACCCTAAATTTTTCAAAAATTTCGCCATAACCTCCCCTGCACCGGGGACTTCGGGATATTTCATATAGCCTCCCATGGCCTTCTTCAATCCAAAAGAAAATAAAAAGCCAAGCGGCTAGCCAATCGGCTCACAAAATTATCATCACCCAAACAAAACAGTAAATTATGGTAAACATGTACCTATTTGCCGGGCAAACAATTTTATTCTTTTGCTCTAGCCTCCTTGCTATGACCTGTTCAGTGTAAGTACATGTATATGCATGCAAATGCGACAAATTTTCAATACAACTCACTATTTGATTCAATTTGGCTAAAGGTTCGACATTTATGAATCAAACAATAATCAAACAACACAATCAGCAATCAATTAGTGAATTATCATTTCAAATTCAAAACTTTGATATATAGTCAAAAATCACATTTTTGATGCCAAATCACAACAATAAGCCCTATCTAATTTTGGTTCTCACACCAGTCAATAGGAAACATATAGAAATCCCACTTTCGTCGCTCGAACACGACACTGATGATGCCATGGTCATTATCAGCATCATCTCCGGGCAAATAGAGTGTGATTCTATATCTATCCAGCATATTAAAACTTCAAATACCCGTGGATCAGATGTATATGCAAAATCTAAATATACTGGATTGTCCAAATTCAATATAAATAAATAATCAAATACGAATAATTGATTTAAATTTTCAAAACAAAAATTGTTTTCACTTTTAAAAATATACTCTTCACACTCGTTCTAGGATACTACTGATCCCATCTCTAACGAGTCATTCTCATTGGATATTACTAATCCAATTTCTGATGAATTCTTTCGTCCGGTTCTAACGTGTCTTGTTCTCTGAGCTTTGTAAACCAAAGCTCTGATACCAGCTGAAACGACCCGAACTTCCCCGGTAAGGAAAGCCTGAATTGAATTGAGAACAAACCACAACAAAACGCAGACAGAAGAACATTTCATTGTATATTTCAACAATTCCATCAGAATACAAGAATATACAGAGTATGAATAAATATTACACAGAAAATATCAGAGATTACAATACATTACATAGCAGCGGAAAATAATAAAATACACAACTAGAAGAGATATACGGATACAGAGCTTTCCGGATATCGTTCCAGCTGTAAGTCAGGATCCTGTGAATATAAATCAGCAAAACCAAAACTACTAGCTGTCCGTGTCAAAATAAGGGCACTCAGAGTTCAGGTTAAAACAATAAACTCCAGGTCAGTCATGTGACTGGTGTGAGAACTAAAACAGTTATTAATCTTTATTTTAAAGTTATGTAAATCAAGGGATCACGCCGTATAACACGGAACGAGTTTCCTCCCAAGAACACCAGTGCATAAAACAAACAGCGCAATGCTAAATAAAGAACAATGAAGCTATTATAAGACCCAGGTCCCATCACACAATGCAACGCAAGCCGGAGGATAGGGTTTTTACCTTGTAATAGCCAAAGAATGCTTGATACGCTAAATTTCATGTTTTTAATTCTTAATCAGACTCCAACCGCAAATTAGTAAGAGAACGATTCCCTAAGTATTAACCCCGAAGGCCGAAACCAACATCAGATCAATACCCAGGAGACCACCCATCTTAGCTCGTTTCCAGTTAGTTTCTGATTTTATATACAATCATAAATATCAATCATAGGCGGCATGAATGTCTCATACCACTATGTCGCCATATACAGGTATACAATCAAAACCGCAAAGTGTCGTATTGGAAGTTGGGTTATCATTTATGGTATGAACCGAGGCTAGGGATCGTCCTTACCGATTCGAGAGCCTCTAGTCCGCCCCTCAGGATCAGAGCTCGAGTGACCCTTGGATTGTCAGGGCCGGTCCACACGGAGTGGATTAAAATGCCTGAACATGCGTTTCCCCGCCCTATGGGGCGTAAATGAGCCAACGAATGACTCCATCGGCTTCATAGTCGCCGATATATCCGAGGCGCCTCGCAACAGCAAAAACCACATAAATCAAACTCGTCAGGGCGTGTAAAACCACTGACGCCACTTCTAACTAGAAGAAAACGCATGCCCTCCCTGATGTCCTCTCTCGTTTCTGGTTCATACCGGATGTGAAACTCGCGAAGTAAACGTTACACAAAGCTATGCCACAAAGGGCTTGCTTTGATCATCAACCACAAGACTTTGCTTTTCAACAGAAACCTTGATCATTTGCCACTTAGGCATGCCACACAGGCAATTCACTCTATGCGTTTGATATCCATTAGTATATAACCTTTGAGCTCGTGCGTCTCAGAGAAGGGCGTTAAGCAAGAGAATAAATTCTCCGCCGCCAAACAGATATATATTTAATAGAAATCAATCACACAGAATAAAATCCAATGTCAGACGCATAGTCCATTTACAAGTTCGTTCTGGGCCTGAACGAAACCAGAGGCACCTAGTGCCCCGCATATCTATCGATCTCCAAGTACGTCTGGACGACCACCAACTGATTCCCTCCTCTTGGGTGTACGGCCCATTCAAGATCATCAGTAATCATCCAAACGACGTGAAGACCTCCGGTCATCAACCACCGTCTTCATCTTCGACTTATCGTCGTATCAGTTATTCAGAATGGGATAAACCCGGTCTTTCCGAATAACTCGCGTATATAATAAACAAGTGTTACACAAACACAACATACGCCTCATTCCAATTCATCAGTCACTAACCGTAAATTAACAAGAGAATAATTCCCCATATATTAACCCCGGAGGCCGAAACCAACATCAGATCAATACCCAGGAAACCGTTCTGCTTAGCTAACCTACATTTAGTTTCTAAATTTCACATTCTTAGGGAAAGGTTCCCATTAATTTTATCAAAGATAAATTCCTTTAAATTTATTCTTTAATCTTCCTTTGAATATCACTTTAAACTAGTCGGGATTAGCGAACCACACCGAAGTAATTATTTATTTTATTTCTCAATCCCAACCTATTTATCCCGTGAAGTAAAATTGGTCATACTTCATATCTAACACCACGGTGTTATCGGTAAATTCAATTACCATTTCACGTTCAAATCTAATTAAAGATTTAACTACCGCCTGGAGTAAAACTGGTGATACTCCATTCTCGATCTTTTCAATCTAATTAAAAATTCATTAAAACTCCATTTGGTTTTAATCTTTGACTGGGTTAAAGAATCAGTGTCATTTAAAACACGGTTCACGATAAACCCCAAAATCACATCACATTTCAATCAGTCCCTAACCGTAAATTAGTAAGTGAGCAATTCCTTAAGTATTAACCCCGAAGGCCGAAACCAACATCAGATCAATACCCTAGAAATCATTCAACTTAACTAATCTCCAGTTAGTTTCTGATTTTCTTAACTCCTTTGGGTCTAAGAACAGTATTATTGAAGATACCCTTCACGACAACCCAAAATCACATTCCATTAATTATCGGGTTAAAGAACAAGTGTTATTTAAAACACTGTTCACGATAAACCCAAAAATCAATACCAATTCAATTCCAATTAAATATTATTTAATTGGTACACTTCATTAAATCTAAATAAAAAGATTTATTCTTTTTCTCAACCGGGCTTAAGAACAGTGTTAATGAAGACACCATTCACGACAAACCCAAATCACATTTGATATTAAATACAAGGCTCTGAATAGAAAATATATCGGCTTATATTCAATATCGAATTCTACGACCAACAAATATCGTATTGGAAATAACGATATATATATATATATCTTTCAAATTTCCATAACAACATCTGTATAATCACGAAATCCAACATCGAACTATTCCGAAGATGATTTTGATTCAAATCCATTCCAATTCAATTATTGGAAATCCTGGTTATTTTCAAAACCATTTCAAATCCAATTTATTTATTTCAAAAAAATAAATTGATTTTAATTCTAGTTCAAAACTAGTTCATTTCGATAAAAATCTATTTTTATCTTTTCAAATATGGAGTTTTTCATCCCAATTCTCCACAAATCATTTGTTATGATTTTACACTAATTATTAATATTTTTAATAATTTTATCAAGACCCGTATAGTCGATTTCCATCAACGACCATCGAACTGCACTTACAACGACCTTTTCCAAATTTGATTTGGACATAATTCCAAATCCAACCGTTAGATTTCAAATCTCTAATATTCATTAGAAATCTCTTTTCGATACGAACCCAACGGTTCCGGTATTAGGAGAATCCGACGGTCGGATCTCCCATAATATCCATTCGAAATCAATGGTCGAAATTCGCGAACTGCCGCAGCACGGCGCGTTCTATTCAAGCCATTATGTACATATAATATATACATTATATACATATTGTCGATTTCCTTTCAAAACGTATTTTAAAAAAAACCGTTTTAAATTTGTTTTCAAAACTATTTCAACTTCCATCTCAAATTCAAATCAAAATTGAATTTTCCAATATAAATTCGTTTTAAATTCATTTCAAATTGATTTCAATTCAAATCGATTTTAATTCGATTTGAATTCATTTTCTTTTCAATTCAATTCAATTCGAATTCATTTTATAATCAATTCAATTCGAATTCACTTTATATTCAATTCAATTCGAATTCGCTTCATACTCAATTCAATTCAATCTAATTCGAATTTCAATTCTTTTCAATATAATTCGAATTTCAATTCTTTTCAATATTCATTGAAAAATGGATAAAATCGATATAAAACTCGTTTGCGTCAAAATGGCGTCAATCTAATCAACACGGCTTCATATATTTCTATTTTCAAATATTCTATTCCAAATATTCTATTCCAAATATTTCTATTTCAAATATTTCTTTT
This sequence comes from Allium sativum, assembly GCA_030737875.1. NCBI lineage: Eukaryota > Viridiplantae > Streptophyta > Magnoliopsida > Asparagales > Amaryllidaceae > Allium > Allium sativum. The sequence continues at coordinate 315,270,666 of CM060909.1, read as the reverse complement.
TCGAATATTTCTATTTCAAATATTTCTATTTCAAATATTTCTTTTTCAAATATTTTTATTTCATATATTTCTATTTCAAATATTTCTTTTTCAAATATTTCTATTTCAAAACTGGAATGAGGCCCAATCAATTTCCATAGATTTTATTTCTATGGATTTCCATACAACGCATGTATATATCAACAACGACAAATAATCAAGCATCATCAAAAGTGCATTCTACACTGTATAAGCATCAAATATAAATATTTAACGCTTATAACAGCCTGTCAATCAATCGATCGACATACAACTAATTATTGGGATTAGTGTACGTCATATCTCATCTCAATACCCGTGTGGGGTTTCAAACAATCAAACACAGATTTTATTTGTGTAGTTGGGCGATGTGTAAAATTTATCATCCCAATCAATATCAGTCAAATGTGGGTATATAAACAAATCGTCCGACTTGTTTATATTAATTTATTTCATTTCATATATACGTTAAAAATTATATTTTTTTAACTATAAGATATTTTTAACTATATAAATATTTTATTTCATTTCACATCACATTACACAATCAACTACACATCAAAATCAAACAAACAAGCATACAAGCCGTCCATGGTCTGTGGACGACGGGTGTCGGGTGCTACTAAACACCGTCTGCATCCTAGTATATATTTTAACTAGAAAATTAAATTAAAAGTGAGAAGTTCTCACCTATTAGCTAAACCAATATACCACGACTCTTCTTATGTAGGAAATCTTCATCGTTATCCTCTTGTCACTTTCATCGTCCGCATACGCTACATATATAAAAATCGAATTTTTATCTTCACCTCATATATATAAAAATCAAATTTTTATCTTCACTTCGTTATAAAAATTATATTTTTATATTGCTCTTCTCCTAATAAAGATTATATTTTTACTACTCTACATGAATAAAAATCATATTTTTAATATGCCACTAGTATAAAAATTATATTTTTAACCTTTCTATATTATAAAAATTATATTTTTATTTTCTCTATTATATAAAAATTCTACTTTTAATACTCTACCTATATAAAAATAATATTTTTATTATCTTTCCTATATAAAAATCATATTTTTATTCTTTCTAAAATATAAAAATCATATTTTTATTAGTATACAATCAAAATCAAACCCTTTGTGATGCAAAACGATGGGTATATATTTTCCTTCATATAAAAATTAGATTCCTAACTTGGTTAAACTAAGCTAAGTATTTTAAATAAATTAAAATAAAATAATATAGGGACTTACAACGAAAAGGGGATGAGGGGGTGAACTGGCGGCCACAGGAGGAGGCGCAGGCGGAGGAGAAGGGGGACGAGGCAGATCGAGGGGGGGTAGCAGCGCATTGCGTAGGTGGTGGGGGGTAGCAGCGGCGGTGGCGGCTCCGACAGGGGGGGCAGCGCGCGATCCTTTTTTTTATTTCTGTAATCGATTGAGAGAGTGAGGAAGTGGAGGGGGTAAAGGGAAAGAAGGGGGTATATATATATATATTTATTTAATTATTAATTTTATTTCTCAAAAAGCAACTTTTATTTTGACCTCTAAACGAGACCCACCGCCTGTCGTCCATAGCTAATTACCCTCATTCCGAACACAATGGGATATGTATCGCAGGCTGATTCGGCGGTTTCGATCAGTTTTCGTCAAAATCCAAATATAACTCTATATATTGAATTTGAACGCACATTTCAATTTATCGGGGCCACATACTAACTAGAAAAATTCCCGAAAAATAGTTTCTAACTTCGTGTTGACGATACGGTCCTAACAAAACTAATTTTGTCAAATTCTGAGACCGTTAGAAAAATGGTCATTTTCCAGTCGATTAAAATCAACTAAAACTGGTCAAACGCGTTTTCCTTTGCCACGCTCACATACTGATTCGAAAAATTATGAAATTTGGAATCTAGCAATAATTTGACATCGCGGATCCAACAAAAGTGGTTTCGTCGAAATCCGAGGTCGTTTGCAAAATGGCTATTTTTAAAGGCCGAAATTCCATAGCGACTATTCTGAAATTTCAACTGGACATATCTTTTGATTCCCGCTATGAAATTTCGATTTCTCAGATTCGTTGGAAAGATATTCTCAAATAGATTCTAATATTTTTGGTTTCACTAAAATCCGGTTTATTTTGCACCCGGTACATTCATTTGAAATTTGAAATCTAATTATCGAACTACCGCGCCATTTTCAATTCCTTTTATAATTATAAATAAATATTTATATTCTATCGTCGAGCCATATAAATATATACGTTCTAATTCTATTCAAAATAAATTTCTCGTCGTTATTATATAAAATAATTCATTTTAAATATTCAAAATTCATTAAAATCGCCAAAATAAAATTTTTAAATTGGCTCGGATTTCTGGGTTATTACATTGCCACTAGGATAAGCGCGTCCCTTTGCATTCAGTGGGGGTGAGAGCATGAAAAATCACCATTTTTCGCTCTTGGGGAACCTCGCCAACATCCTCACCAATCTCTGCTCTTAAAATGACCAATCTTTCATTATATGCAGTATGCCACTTGGCCTGATTGCATTCGGTGTTGCCCCATGGCATAAAAGCCTACTTTTGGTTGTGCCTCTTTCCCAATCTACAAATTTTCATTTTTCATAAGCATTACCATAATACTAATACAAACCAGATGACATATCCATACAAGTTGTAATGAATTAACCCAAGCAATATGAGATATTTTACTGATCAACAGTAAAGGAAGGGCAAAAATTAGCCTGATGCAATACACAGTGCTGGATGCATGGTCTCTTGTTCTTTGAAACATGATATTTGTTGCAAGATATTTTTTTCAGACTAACATATATATTACATGTATCTTAATTTTTTGTTCAAAGCTTTTTTACTTTCCTTTTGCAAACAACAGCCAAGAATTAAGGATAGTGGGCTATCTCCAAAAGTACTCTGTGACATTAATACCTTGTTACTGCCAGTCATAAATATTTAAGAAATCACCAATCATAAAGTTTGTTACTGCTACATATGACACATATGTAATCTACAGAAGTCGTCGTATGTTATTGATATTTTACAATACAATATACCATCGTATGAAATTGAAATACTGAAATAAGAGGTAAGTGCTGAAATATCATGGAATGGTAAGGTATGAATACTTTTTTTACCATCTTAAGGACTGGTAACGTGATTAGGTTGAGCTGAAATAGAAATTTCTTCCGGTATATGAGAACATGGAATAAAATTAGTTCAAGAAAGCGAGGCATTGCTGAAAAATCATGGATGGTGAACAAAGTTGATAGCTACAGTCAATATACGAACATGATTAAATTATTAGTATGATCAAGACTATTATATCCAACATGAAGCAACATTTTAGATGAAGAAGATGCTGATTAGTTGATAGTGTTAGCCAGGAAAACCATGAAGTTTTCGCTTACCCAAACTACCCTTGCAGTGACATTTCCACATAGAGGCTCTAAAAAGAATCCACCAACCAAGGGAATAACTTGTATGAATTACATTAAATTTAAAACAAAATTAATTTTGTAGTATTTTTTCCTTATTAGTTGTGTCGACAAAATGAAACTAGTTGACCTTACAGAATTCATTACATTAACATAAATGGTTTAGAACGCTACAGTTATATACATATATGACTATGCCTTACATAATACTAAATTTGAAACAAATTTAGTGTAAAGTGTACCCACAACACTGTCATGCATTAGCTTTCATAAATTCAAGGGCCTAATCAAGTTTTATAACTTACAATATAATAATAGAGAACGCTACAAGAAGATACTCTAGTTAAAACCACAATAAAAATATATAAAGCTATGCATGCCTAATATTGGGTGGGGATGCAGCAAAGACTTGTAAACAATTCATATTGTAAATCCTAGCTAGGAATCTGTAAGGCATAGAAGGATTAAAGATATGGATCTTAAACCATGATAATACTTGGTAGCTTAAGTAATGTACTCAACGGGCATAGCTATATGTTAGAACCCACAAAGTATACTACATGTATTAGCTGGACCTTAATAGGCATGTTAGAATCCACAAAGTATACTACATGTTAGAATCCACACAGAACATATTTATATATGCATGAAAATTAACTAGCTTGTATGTTACCGTGTAATCTCTCATAGTGACATTCCCCAAAAAAAGGTATAGTCATATCTAATCCAACCACACAAACTACACAAATAGACATTTTTGTTTAGTACTCAGTTAACATAAATTATCCATTCGGTTACTCAAATGCAAAAAGGTTAGTACTTCAAGAACATAACTATCTAACTATAGTTACTGCATAATTGATGCAAGTTTCCTAGCGACAATATTTTGCATTAATCCTTGTGTTTTAAAAATCACTAGTAAAGGATGTAACCGAGTGGCATCAGATAAGTCAACAACTAAATAAATCATGCCACAAGTTTTTTTTCTCAATAACAGAGGTATTGTCACACTTTTAATGTGTTTATTTAACATTTTTTCACAACACTACATTTAATGTGTTTATTTGTTCATGTAAAACTTGCTTAGTTTAAAGGCTGATAAATCTTGACAGAAGTAAACTTATGATGATTGCAGCTTAGAGTGTACAGTGCAGGAAACATAATGGATGAACTAGAGAAGGCGAAAGTGGAGTACGTGGAAGCTTCAATACGAATAACAAGCAAGAAGAAGATCGTCATACCCAAGCTTCTATAATGGCATATGCATGACTTTGCAGACGACATTGAGTCACTTATAGAGTGAACTTATAGCCAGCTACCAAGAAACAGTTCATTGAAAATATCCATTATGGAATGCCTAGGTGGAGACATTAAAATGCCCTTAGCAAAGATGGTACAAGTTCAACCTTACCAAACTGAATTTCGATATTTGTTGACGACGGTTTAAGTTAATTAATCTATTTGTTTAAATTCATGGTTAATGTTAGTGAATACCATCAATGGAAGATATCATGCCTGTACTAAAAATAAGTAAATGATATTTCTCTATCTACTTTTAGAAATAGATACTCTTAACCCATAACTGCTACCTATAACAGGTATTATAGCATCTTGATTAAGTTCATACATAAAGTATTGGTTTCATCATTCTGGGACTCAAGACATCAAGAAAGAAAAATAAAAACTAACAGAGCCACCTAACTATAGTAAAATGATAAAAAATCAATTTATTTGCTATAGTAACAAGATCAAAATTTCCTAATTTATGTGCTATCTAAATCACTTAACCAGATTATAATTCCTAAAATAATAATAAGATAATGAAGAATGCTTGCACTAAGCCCATCCTTACGTTGTCAATTACTGCAAACAAGCTTCCTTTGATAACCTAATCAAACGTATATGCAAATCTTAATAAAGTACTGCAACTGATCATTAATACGATAGGCAATTGAACAGTTATAGGAATTCAAATCGCTATAGGAATTCAAATCGCTATTTTCCAAAAACACGACAGGCAATTGAACATCAAAATGGAATTTTAATGATAATACGAGTACCTGTTTTGATTAGACTTTATAGCCGATGGGAATTTCTCAATTGGTATTTCATCGATGATATTTTGTTGACGATAATGGTAACGTTGAAAATTTGGGAATGGCGGCTTGAAAATTAGGTTTTAGAAGCAGAAGTTTCGAAGAGCTAAGGGCAGGAAGGGCGCGAATATTATCTACTTTTTAGGAAGCGCGCGAATATTATCTGTTACCGCCCGTGTGATATTGTTGTATGCTGATTTATCTAATGATACGTTGCCAATGGGACAGGTCAGAAGAGTGAGTTATATCCACTGTCGGTTCCATTTTAACATATATACCATGAATTTTTTATAAAATTCTTTCTTTTCAGTTGTATATACATCCATCACAAAAACGTGACACATTGATTGATGATAGATATTTTCAATAATTTTTAAAATAAAATTATTATAGATTGTTCAGAAAAGTTTATCATAGCAAATTTGTTACAGATTTGTGTTGAATTTTATATTCATAATAACTAATACATCTCTTATTTTTTTCTTGAGAAACAAAATTGCAAATCTATGATAAACTTGTGATGGAATTCTTTTGATTTATCTATTTTTATTAAAAAAAAGGTTAATTGTATATTACATCGCAAATCCATAATAAATCTACATAGAAATTACGATGGCGTTATGAATTCTTGTCGCAACAACATTTTACTTAATTTAATTAACATAAAATTTAGTGACTTTTCAACGATCAATGATAACTCCATAGTTGATTTGCGATGGATTTGTTATGATCGGTGACAAATAGCATTTGACATCACTTTTCCTTTTTTTAAAGGCAAAATTTAGCCATGATTTTCATATCCGTGACAGTTCCTTGACTAATTTACCACGGATTTGTTAGAGATTCATGTTACATCACAAAAAATATGTTGGTCAACAGAAAAATATATTTGAAAAAAATACTTTAAAAAACAACTCAGATCCATCTCAAATCCGACACAATTTTGCTACGAATTTTTCAATAGTTGTGTCACTATAACAGCATTTTCTAGTAGTGCAACTACTAGCTGCCCGTGTGGAAAATAGGGGCACCCAGAGTTTAGGTTAAAACAATAAACTCCAGGTCAGTCATGGGACTGGTGTGAGAACTAAAACAGTTATTTAAAACTTTACTTTAAAATAAAGTAAATCAAGGGACCACGCCGTATAACATGGAACCGATTTCCTCCCAAGAATACCAGTGCATAAAACAAACAACACAATGTTTTTTGGACAAATGAAGCTATTATAAGACTCAGGTCCCATCACACAATGCAACGTAAGCCGGAGGATAGAGTTTTACCTTATAATAGCCAAACATGCTTGGTACGTTTAAAACAAATCATTTTGATACTATTATAAGTGTAAAGTGTATGAAAACAACTTCAAATATAAATGTATCAATCATAGATGGCATAATGCCCCATCCCACTATGTCGCCATACTAGGCTCTACAATTAAAACCGAAATGTCACGTATTGGAAATTGGATTCCATCTATGAGTCGAGGCCAGGGATGGCTCCTCACCGCTTTGAGACACTGTAGCAAATGTCTCAGGACTACACACTCTGGGCAACTCTTGGATCGGTTGGGCCGGTCGTCTCTTACGTTTGAGGATTAGTTATTCCTGAACACACGTTTCCCGGTCCTATAGGACATATCCATCGGCTCCGTAGAAACCGATATATCCGAAGCGCCTCGCTATCCATCATCCACATAGGTAAAAAAAATATAAATGTTTGGGCTCCATACCATGACACCACCCATAGCTAGAAAGAAACGTCATGTTCTCCATACGGTCTGGTCCCGTTTTTGACTCATACCGAGGTGTGAGGCTCGCGAATCAACGCTATACACAAAGCTATGCCCTTTAAGGCCGTGCTTTGATCATCAACCACAAGACTCTGCTTTTCAACAGAAGCCTAGATCATTTGCATCTCAGCATGCCACACAGGCAATTCACGTCATGCAACTGATGTCTATCGATATATAACCTCTGAGCTAGTACGTCTCAGAGAATGGTGTTAAGCAAGAGAATAAGTTCTCCGCCACCAAACAGATATATATTTAATAAAGATCAATCAACACAGAATAAATTCCAATGTCAGGCACATATCCATTTACTAGTTCGTTCTGGGTTTGAACGAAACAGGAGGCACCTTATTCCTCGTCTCATATGTCTAATACAAGAGAGAGGTCCTCGCATATCCGGTCGATCTCCAAGTACGTCTTGACGATCAGCAGTTATTACCTTTTCTTGGTCTTCAACCACCATCTTCATCATCGACTTATCGTTGAATCAGTTATTCAGAATGGGTATAAACCCAGCCTTTTCGAATAACTCGCGTATGTTATAAACAAGTGCTAGAAAAACACAACATACGCCTCATTCCAATTCAGAATATTCTTTTATTCAAATATTCATATCTTTTGGGAAAGGTTCCCATTAATTTTTTCAAAGATACATTCTTTTGAATTTATTCTTTAATCTTCCTTTGGATATCAATTTTAAACCAAATTAAGGTTTATCAACAAGTCGGGATTATCGAACCATACCGAAGAAATCATTTCTTTTATTATCCCAATCCTAACCTATTCATCCCATGGAGAAAAACTGGTAATACTCCATGTCTAACACCCTGGTGTTATTGGTAAATTTAATTACCCTTTCACGTTCAAATATAATTAAAGATTTAACTATCGGTTGAAGCAAAACTGGTGATACTCCATTCTCGATCATTTCCCAAATTTGATTATTTAAATTTTCATATTCACATTTCAGTCAAATTAAAGATTCATTAAAACTCGACTTAGTTTTAATCTTCCCAAAAACCAATATTAATGATTATTTAACTTTGGAAATAAAACATGTCGCATCGACAATCTACACCGTACCATTGATTTCTACCAATATATAACCTCTGAGCTCGTACGTCTCAGAGAAGGGTGTTAAGCAAGAGAATAAATTCTCCACCACCAAACAGTTATATATTTAGCATAGATCGACAATACAGTTCGAAATACAATGTTAAACATGTAATCCTGTTTTTAACTGGGTTAAAGAACTAATGTCATTTAAAACACAGTTCACGATAAACCCAAAATCACATTCCATTAATTATGCAATCTTCACGGAAAAATAGATCAATATATAATCGATATCAATTTTCGTATCCGACTAATAATATAAATGGAATAACGACAAAGCCTTTTAAATTCCATACATATTAACATTCTTCCTCCGCAGAAGCTCACTTCTATTATTACCAAATCGAATTCCATTCAATTCCAATTTATTTTATTAAATTGGAAAACATTACTTTGGAAATTTTCCATTATATCTTAATAAAAAGATTTATAAATTCCAAATCATATTTCACTGTAAATCGGGTTAAAGAACAAGTGTTATTTAAAACACCGTTCGCGATAAACCCAAATATCCAACTCTTTCATTCAATTCCAATTAAATATTAATTAATTGGAAAACTTCTCTAAATCTGAATTAAAAGATTTATTCTTTTATCAACTGGGTTTAAGAACAGTGTTAATAAAGACACCATTCACGACAAACCCAAAATCCCATTTGATATTAAATACAAGGCTCTGAATAGAAATTATATCGGCTTATATTCAATATCAGATTCTGAAACCAACAAATATCGTATTGGAAATAACGATATAAAATATATCTTCCAAATTTCAACAATATCCATATAATCATGAAATCCAACATCGAAATATTCCGAAGATGATTTCCATTCAAATCCACTCCAATTCATATATTGGAAATTCTGGTTATATTAAAACCCTTCACAAATCCAATTTATTTTATTTAAAAAATATTGGATTTCAAATCTAGTTAATAACTAGTTCATTTTGATAAAAAATATACTTTTATCATTCCAAATATGGTATTTCTCATCCCAATTCTCTTCAAATCATTTATTATGATTTTATACAAATTATTAGTATTTTTAATAATTTTATTAAGGCCCTTTCAATCGATTTCCATAAATGGTAATCGAACTGCACTTACAACAACCTTTTCCAAATTTGATTTGGACATAATTCCAAATCCAACCATTAGATTTCAAATCCCTTATATCCGTTGAAAAACACTTTTCGATACGAACCTAACGGTTCTGGTTTTAGGAGAATCCGATTGTCGGATCTCCCGTAATGTCAATTCGAAGTCAATGGTCGAAATTCGCGAACGGTCGCGGCGCGATGCGTTCTATTCAGGCCGTTAAATATATATAATATATATTATATATATTTCGTCGATTTCCATTTAAGACGTATTTTATAAATTCGTTTTAAAAACGATTTCCACTTTCATTTCAATTTTAAATCAAATTGAATATTCCTTATCATTATACTATATAAATGGTAAAATTTCAAAAATCAAATTTTGAAATATTTTCCTTTTCGATATTCATTATAAAAATGAATAAAATCGATATAAATATCGTTCGTGTCAAAATGGCGCATCTCTAATCAACACGGCTTCATATATTTCAATATTTTCGTGTCCATCCAAAATCGTACTTTAAAATCAGATTTTAATCCTTTATTGAATATTATTTTAAAATATTCGTTATTCCTGAATTGGAATCAGACACAGTCAATTACCATTTAAGGTTATTTATATGGATTGCAGATAACCCATGTATACAACAACAATGATATACAATCGACCATCATCCATAGTGCACTACACAACTGCAAAGCATCAAACATAAATAATTAATGCTTACAACAATCTGCCAACCAATCGATTGATAAACAACTAAACAATTGGGATTAGTGTATGTCAAATATCATTTTTTTAAGCGAAAAGGTAATCCATTCAATAAACAAACTATTACAGGACCTACTGCATAACGTATGTCAATTAACATCCCAATACTCGTGTGGGGTTTTAATCAACACACACAGATTTTATTTGTGCAGTTGGGCGATGTGTAAAATATATCGTCCCAGTCAATATCAGTCAAATGAGTGTACATAAACAAAATCGTCCGATTTGTAAATGAATATCTATTTTCATTTCTGGCGAATTTTATGCCATTCATATATGCATTAAAAATTATATTTTTAACGATAAAATATTTATTTCAACACATGAATATTTTTAATAGTTCATACATTCAATAAAAATGGTATTTTAATGTTCAAATATTTTATTCAGCACATGAATATTTTATACAGTTCATATACACAATAAAAATGTTATTTCAACTAACACATTGATTTTAGAAAATTTCGACAGCATAATGGCGCGATACTAGAACTGGAATAAGGTCTAGCCTTATCCCTCGCCTAATACCGGCTCGCGCCAAACACATCAATTCTATTCAATTCCATTCACATTCCAAACCAAATTCAAACAAAGAAATCAATCAAAACAAACAACCAAACATCCATGGTTTCAATCAAAGGTGTCGAGTGCTACTAAGCACCATCTGCATCCTATTATATATTTAACTGTAACATAAATTAGAGTGAGAAGTTCTCACCTTTGGGATCCACTCCGCCAGTTTTATTTCTGAATATCTGAACAGTTTGGATTTGCCCAAAATTCCAACGCAATCCTTTCACGTTGTTCATAGTAAAACTCACATTTTTAATATGTTGTTTATATATTAAAAATCGCATTTTTAAACAACGATATTTATAAATAAAAATCGCATTTTTATAAAGCTATATATATATATATATATTACTAATCATATTTTTACAATATCACTACATGTATAAAAATCATATTTTTATATTCTCTACATATATAAAAATCATTTTTTTAATTCGCTACATATATAAAAATCATATTTTTATATTCTTTACATATATAAAAATCATATTTTTAATTCGCTACATATATAAAAATCATATTTTTATAACGCTACTGTATAAATAAAAATCATACTTTTATATCGATGTTTATATAATAAAATTCATATTTTTATCTTGCTCTTTATATATATATTTATAAATCCAATTTTTATCATGCTATTCATACAACAAAAATCAGATTTTTAAACTGCTATAATATATATAAAAATCAAATTTTTATAATGCTCCTTATACAATAAAAATCAAAATTTTATTTCAAATCTATATTATAAAAATCATATTTTTATATTATTAAAAATCGTATTTTCATATTATTAAAAATCATGCCTTTATATTATTAAAAATCAGTTTTTAAAAACAATGTTTAATTACTAAATTAATTAAATTCATTACATAAAAAAAGAAATAAAATAAAATAAATAGAAAAACTCACTGTTGTTGGAGGCTCGAAGGAGGAGATGGCCAGTGGGAGCGGCGCAGGGGTGTGGGCAGACGGCAGGTGGGTCACGGCGATCTAGGGAGGTGGCGGTGGTGGCTTTCTGGGCGGTTTGGGGGTTTGAAGGGAGAAAAGGGGGAGAGAGGAAGAATGAAGGCGCTGGAGGTGGGGTTCACGGCGAGGGGCGGTGGTCGGTCTGGGGAGGTGGCGGCGCCGACGCGGTGGCCAATGGGGTTGAGCAGGAGGTGGCGGCGCCGACGCGGTGGTCAATGGGGCTGAGCAGGAGGTGGCAGCGCCGACGCGGTGGCCAATGGGGCTGAGCAGCGGGTTTCGTTCTTTTTTTTATGACCCAAAACTAACGGGGAGGGAAATAAAGAGGGAGCGGTTTTTTGTATAATTTTATATTTAATTTAATTTATTCCCCAAAAGTTGACTTTTTAATTCGAACTCCAAACCGACCCCAGCGACTGTCGCCCTTAGCTAATCACCCCCACTCCGAACACAATGGGATATGTCCGGTAAGACAATTCGATTGTTACGATTAGTTTCATAAAAAATAAAATATAAATTAATATAACGTTCAAAATTAATTTCAACGTACATTTTAATTTACTGGGGCCACATACTAATCCCAAAAATTCCCGAAAAATAAATCTAGCCATTTTTTGATGATACGGTCCTAACAAAACTAATTTGGTCGAATTTGGAGACCGTTTGAAAAACGGTCATTTTCCAGTCGATTAAATTCAAACTGAAATTGCCAACACGTTTAAATTTACCATGCTCACATATTAATTCCAAAAATTATGAAAATTGGAATCTAGCTATAATTCAACATTCTGGATCCAACAAAAGTGGTTCGTCGTAAACGGAGGTCGTTTGCAAAATGGCTATTTTTAAGGGCTATATATTATATTAAATTCCATAGCGACTATTCTGAATTTTAAACTAGACATAACTTTTTATTCCCGTTATGAAATCTGGATTTTTCAAATTCTTTGGAAAGATATTTTTAAACAGATTCAAATATTTCTTGTTTCACTGAAATCCGATTTATTTTGAATCCAGTACATTCATTTGAAATTTGAAATCGAATTTTCAAACTACCGCGCCATTTCAGGCTCGTTATATAATTAAAAATATATTTATTCATTCTAACTTCGATTTAAATAAATTTTTAGTCGGCATTATTTAAAATAAGTCATTTTAAATATTCAAAATCCATTAAAATAGCCAAAATAAAAATTTTAAATTGGTTTTGAAAATCTGGGTTGTTACACTAACATTGTGTTTAGTAGCTTTTTTTTCAAAATAAATAAACAGAGAAGATAAATATAGATATGAGGTTTTAATTATACCCTAATGTGAGTTTGTTGTTCAAGAATCAACTCAGCACGTTAAATATAAATATGAGGTTTTAAACATATTACATCTACTATGCAACTACTAAATACCATTGAGGGTATTAAACATATGCCAACCGTGGTAATGATTTATATATTTCTCCCAAAGCATCATTTTTTTCTAATCCAGAAAATAAACATTACATATGCCAGATTAAGATGTTATTGAAACAAAAATTGTGCTAATTAAAAGTACGAACTCCGCTATAAAGATCATAGTTTCTTTTAGTTGTCATATTGGTTCTTCCTAACCTAGGATCAGCTAAAAAGAAAAAGACCAAAAAAAAAAGATAGTTTTGTGTTAAGTAGTATGAATAATAAAGGAAAAAGAATATGCATTATAATTAGATACTATCATTAATTACAAAATGTTAAAAATTATTGACAGCATAGCAGGGTAAAGTATTGTTTTTCTTGATGTTATTAGAAACTGTCATTAAATTGATGGAGTTGTCTAGAGTGTGATGTGTTGCTGCAGCACCATAAAGGAAAAAATGGAAACAAAGGAAGTATGCCTTTAAATAGATTTATGGAATCAGGGTAAGCTGTGAATAAAATCCGATATAGCAGATGGTCGATATAGAAAAAACATGTAAGATGGACAAAATCATTAATGTGATGCATCATAGAGAACTAAGGGCATAATGCAATAAATAAATAAATATTGGACATACATTAGACGAAAAGTGTAATAGGGGCAGAGCAAAAGCAGTTTCCACATGCTAACCTTTTGGTTCACAATTAAACTAATAAAGGAGCTGCGTAATGTTAGTTTCTCCCATTCAAACAAAGAACAAAAGCTAGCATGTAAGGAGCTATCTAAGAGTGTAAGATGCACAAAATACCATACTATAAGATGTATAATATAACATATTTCTCATACCGCAGTAATCATTTTGTTTGTTGCCTTCCAAAAATAAAGCAATCAAATTATATTATAAGTAACTTCGCACCATTGGGGCAATATAAACCCAAAATGTGACATTTTCAATAAAAAGCAATAGAATAAAGCATAGTACCTGGCTTTGAAGTAGTGTGCATAAATTTATGCCCACCGAACAATTTATTTTCCTTTCTGAAAATCTACCTGCTGCATAAGTCAGTTGAATAACAACAAAAATAATGTGATAGATCACTACAACATTTAATCTAATAAACTAAAACTTAAATAGAAAAAACTTAAACCGGACCTGAATACTTAGTATGTTCCTAAAGGTCGAGGCCTTCCTCTTGCTCAATCTGATGTACAGAGTCAAAAAAGAGAATTTTTCGTTTGTGGCTTTTTTTCAGTTTTAGCCTCCTTTTGTAAAAAATTGCAAATATAGCCCCATTTGGGCCACGTAAGTGGTGATATGGCTGTTGCTTTATACTGGCGCAATCACAGATTGCGCCAGTATGAAGTAATCTTTTGGGGCGCAATCCAGAATTGCGCCCCGGAAGATTTGTTTTTCTTTAAACAGCCGACCTCTTTCCTTTCCTCCTCATTTCTCAAACTTTTCACTTCCAACCCAAAACCCCTATACCTCAATTAAATAAAAACCCAAATTTCTTCAACTAAATTCAAGTTCTCAATTAAATATGGCAAGCTCTTTGACACAGGAACAAGCTTTAGGTAATAATCTCTTTAAATTTTGTCTAGTTCTTTCAGAAATTGGATTCAGGGTTTTTTGATTATTGTTCGGATTTTGTGCACAGTTGATTCATTTCTGCTAGTTAATGATGATTTATTGTTGTTTAATATATACAATAATAGATTTCATGATAGTTTTATTGAGATTTGAAGAAATTAGGTTTAGGCTTGAGGTTAGTCATAGAAATTGAAATTTCATGGTAGTTTTGTCGAATTGAAGATTGCTAGATGATTTCATAATATTGAGTTTGTGTAGAATTGAAGATTGGTATTTTTGTATTTATTTTGGAGAAACATAATACTAAATTTGTTAGCATTGAATTATTGTAGAATACGCGGAAATGTTTTCCAAACCTGTAAATGGGAGTGTCTTATATTTACAGTCGGAACATCGTTCAAACAATGTGGAATATATGTCACTAAGCATAGAGCATTCATCCCTTCATTGTTATTATGTGTATTAACTTATTAAAAAATAAATTTTGTTATTTTGTGATAGGGAAAAACTGTTGTTGTTACCATAGAACACTCATCTTCGTTAAAGTCGGTCACCTCAAATCGTGCCGGTGTGTTAGCACTTCTAGAACGAGCGGGTTTTCTTTTAATACATCGACTTGGATTCCTACAACTTGACGGCCATCTTATAACGACTTTGATTGATCAATGGAGACCGGAGACATCGTCATTTCACCGAAGATGCGGTGAAATGATGATCACAATGGAGGACGTAGCGTTTTTGCTTGGCATACCAATCCATGGTCGTCCATTCACCGAACCTGAACCAACTGATTATGCTGAGATATACGAGAAATTGCTAGGATTATCTCCTCCAGGAGATGCATGGTGGTGGTCGAGATGATTACTATGAAGTGGTTTAGGGAATAACTAGTGGGGGACATTCCTGAGGATGCTTCGCAAGTACAGGTGGAGCAGCGTGCGCACGCGATTATAATTCACATTATCACATCTCGTTTGGTATGTGACTATTCGAAATCTCGTTTGTGGCTTAGATGGCTATATTACTTGGAGGACTTTGATGAATGTCGGCAGTATGCTTGGGGTAGCGCCGTACTTGGCTACACATATGCGAGCTATCACGGATGGCTTTAGGGCCAGGCGATTCCAATGGAGGTTGTCTTACATTGGTGCAGGTATTGCATCTTATGTTTTATTATATGTATACAACTTATGTTTTATTATATACATATGCAACTTATGCGTTTACAGACTTGGTCTTCAAAGTATCTCTCGGTTATGAGAATAACAATGAAGAGTTTGGAAATTGATTTTTCTTTTCCTTTTGCTTCGAGGTACTATTACTAGAATTATAAATTGCACATAGTTATTTTTTAAATTGCAGTAATAAATCTTGAATGTTTTTAATAGGTGAGTCAGCCCGAAGAGCACGTTGGCGTCGCCCAGACACAATGTTAAGCTCTATCGTAACGAGTTCGATATACTCGATTACGATGTTGTTTCATGGACCCCCTACACTGAGGCATTTCCTCATCTACCTCCATTATGTGTAATTGCATCCATTTGGATAAGCTGGACATTTATGAATGCGTCGACCTATATTGTAGCCATCCGCTCGAACAACAACTTCGACCGCATAACCGCAGTAGCAACATACTAGTTAAGAATCAGCTTCTTGTTCATATGAAATTTGAACATGCGGTACTCGATATACCTCCACTTCGTGTGGTGGTTGAGCGACCGACTATTCATACGAGAGTTGAACATGGGGTACTATATCTTTTTGTTGAGGTTGTACGTTTGTCCCTTCACTGAGTGGTTCTTCCTGAAGGCCCAATAGGTTCAGATTTGGGAATTCGTCCGCAAACTCTTGCAGTTGCATTTGTTAATACGCCTGTTCATCGAAGTCTATAGATGATGGCCAAGAAGACATTTTGTATGGGTATTTAATTGAGAACTTGAATTTAGTTGAAGAAATTTGGTTTTTGATTTAATTGAGGTATAGGAGTTTTGGCTTGGAAGTGAAAAAGTTTGAGAAATGAGAAGGAAAGGGAAAGAGGGTTGTTGAAATAAATAAATAAAACTTTCAGGGCACAATCATGGATTGTGCCCCGAAAGTTTATTTATTTCAACACTGGCGCAATCTGTTATTGCACTAGTTTAAAGGACCAGCCATATCACCACTTACGTGGCCAAAAGGGGGATATATTTGCAATATTCTGTAAAAGGAGGCTAAAAGTGAAAAAAAATAGGACACAAACGAAAAATGCTCATTAAAAAAAGTGCAAACATTGTTAAGATCAAATAAAAAAGTCCAATCATTGAGAATCAAATTCAAAATAATTACCCTATTGAAAACTTCCCTGAAGTTCCTCTCTAATTGCATTCAGGGAAGTCATGCATGAATTTAACTACATGCAGAATTTTGAAGTCTTACTTTAACAATCCCAAATTATATATATTGTCAACCGATCAAATACTGGACATTTAAGCCAAACCCGTTTGTTGAATTAGCATATCAATTACAAATCATAACCCAAATATATTTTGATTTCCTCCTAAAACTAGACACAAAATTGATAATGAGTAAATATTTCCCCATATACATGAAGAAGCTTCCCGATTTCGCTTTTAGGTACTCGTGGGGATATCAACATATGAAATGAATCAAATTTGCATATCCAATAACATATGCCCACAATAATAGAACCTGAAAACCCTTCGGGCAGATTTACGAATCTTAAAAGCCAGCCATCGTAATGGGAGGTTTCTTACCGAACAGTAGTACCAAAAGCAATCAGAATCTCCATTGTAGACCCAAATTAGAGTTACAAAGCATGCACCGCATGCGATTTAGTTTTGACTTCCAATTGAGTTGGGGGTGGCTTTTGCAGTAGAATGCTGAAGATGACTTGGTAAGAACTTTGTACGGCCATAGTGGCATGAGGCAGACCACTGATTTCGATGTAGATGTGGTAGAAGGAACTGATGGATTTGCTTCATGTGTAGGTGGGAGCTTCGGTGATGGAAATCGGAAGAGGAGGCGATTTTTTGGAAATTGGTCGGGGAAGGTCGCGATAGAGGTAAGCAGATGATTTAGGAAAGTTGTTTACTTGTGGATTCCATTGTTTGCAAAGTGGAGAAAATAGATATTTAGGAAATTCGATGGATCTGGGATCGCACGAGAAGGGTGAAGGGTATTTTGGGAAGTTCAAAACGACGTCTAGTAAATTAATGTAAAGAATTTATCTTATTAGTAGTAGAGATAGTGAAACATATTAAACAAGTTTTGATTAAGAACACTGTATGGTATCAAGTGAAGATTCAAGATGATGATATGAAGTCCCAATAGTTAAAGAATGAGATTGATAAGTATTGAAGAGTATAAAGTAATAAGGTATCTCAGATGAGTTATTAAGTTTAAGTTACATGTTAAAACTCTACTAACACTTTTCAGAATTCTATTGTTGTAATTTATATTTTTTCAAAATATTACCATGTTTTATTTTATAAATGTTTTCAAAAAAAATAATAATTCCATACAATATCATTAAACTGTTAAATATACTTATATTTTAAATATTAAATTTTTGACTACTTATGAATTAATATAGTTTAATGTTTATTATAAATTTGAATTTAATATGTTTTTTGCTAAATCCAACTGATTTTTATAGTACAAGTCCGCTTTATTACAATAAATAATAAATATAGTTTAAATTAGAAGATATGCCAATCACCTGTTTGGTACAGAGCGACACCACGCTACATGCTATCAAATACAAGTTGTGAAGGACAGTCTAAAGCAACGTGCAGTGTGAATAACAACATACAACATTAACTCTATAAATAAACTACATCTAAAATCCAAAATAAAAACACTAAAATCATTTTATTGCTGACTGCAAAGCAGTCCCAATAACAAACATTAGTACAAAAAATATGAAAAACACAAAAGCTATCAAGGTGCTAAACCAAGCATGACACCAGTCAAGAGCCAAGCAGGAAGAAAACCATACAAAGCATGTTGCCAAAATCTTTCATGGCCAAAAAATTACAGATGCAAGAAAAAAAATTCCACAAAGCAAGATTTCCTCAACCATATACCACAAGCAGAGGCATACCCACTTATAGTAGAGCAAGGGCCGACGCCCTACCTCAAAATTACAAAAGCAATGCAAAAAAAACCTCACTTCATCATCCAATATACCTCGACCTCACTTCCTGGCCCTAACTGAACTTCAAAGCTAGATCCGCCACTACTGACCACAAGGTTACCACATATACAAAAAGTGCATGTAAGAAAACACCACAAGACCAACCATAACTGTTCCTAGCATAGCCCAACAACCACCAAGAAAATCAAACAAAAAGAGCTCGAACGAAATCAAAACATAACTTAGAAAAGTAAGCCTGCAAAGACAGGGAGATGCAGAAGGAGAATAGTGGTTCACTTGATATGTGACCGATATGCGGAGCAGGAGAAGTCATGCAAGGAGGAGAAGAAAAGGTGAAACAACTGACACTCCTCCAAAAAAACAAACCAGAAAAGTCGCTCAAAAACCCGAGCACGTCAGCGTTAATGTCGATAAAAGGGTGATTGTTCCGACCTCCACGACCATTACGTCCTCTTCTACGAATGTGTTGTGCATACATCACCTTGTCTTTCTTGAGACTTGCCTTAGCTTGCAAAGCCTCTTTGAGAAGCTCTTCTTTATTTTTTCTATAAAGCATTAATGTTTACCCAACAAGCGTGTCGATCCCTAACTAAGGTTCACAATATACGAAAACGCGAACGAGTAGAGGTGAAAAATGGAAAGTAAGGAACCAAAAAATTGGCTCAAGGGAGGAAGAACGAAGAGGAGTTTACAACGAACTCAATGTTAGGAGGGTGAGAGTAGAAATGAGAAAATTCTAGACGAGGATGAGAGCTAAAAGAAGATAAGAAGATAGCATAAAGCGTTAGAGTTTTTAGGGTCGGGAAGGAAGATAAAAAGAGAGAAAAGGAGAAAAGTATGGAATGGAAAGATGTAGAAGATACAAGGAAGATGACTGAGGTGAAGCGGAGCGATTTTGAGTGCACAAAAGTTTAGACCTAAAGAGAAGAAAGTGATGAAAGGAGATGCGAAGTCCCTGTTAATCTACATTTTTGAATTTAATATATAAATATATATTTATTTATACTTTGATATAGTTTTATGTTTTTCCTACATTGATGTTAAAAATATTTTTACAATTATATTAGTTATTTATACATTTACTATTTATATTAAAATATTTCTAAATTATTTATAAATAATAACTTTTATTATACTTAATATAAAATATATTTTAATAAATTTTACAAAATTTTGACTTATCTTACGAAGCAACAAATTTTTTATTTTTAAAATAAAGTATTTTTATAAAGATACATAGATCATGTCGACATACTCTACATCTCTATGTCGACGTGTAGGGCTGTCAATTAGAACCGAAAACCCGAACCGACCCGATAAGGCCCAAACCCAAACCGAGACTGATGGGTCTTGGGTCGGGTTTAGGTGATAAAAATACAATTACGACCCAATCAAACCCAATCTGAATTGGCCCGACGCAAAAAAGCCGACTAATAAGCATTGAAATATACACTACAAGAAAAATACCATATTGCAACTAGCTATTTGCAACAGGCGTCAAATGACAATTGCAGTAAATGATATTTAGCAACAGACCTTTCGTAGCAGTTACAATAGATAAGATTTAACAACAGACCTTTCTTTCTATTGCGAAAAGCATATTTTTCGCAACTGCTTTCTTTACTAGTTGCAAAAACATACTTTTAACAACTGCACTTTCATGACAGTTGCAGTAGACATATTATCTGCAACTGCGCCTTTCATGACAGTTGCAATAGATATATTTTTTGCACCTGCGCTTTCGTACTAGTTGCCAAAAAATATATTTAGCAACTGTTTTCGCCAATTGCGATAACTGTAATTTTTTTACAACCATAAAGCCAACTCCAAAAAATATACTTCTAAAAATTATTTATTTCCCCACTTTTGGTGAACATAATTACTATTAAATATAAAAGCACAAAGCAATAAGTGATGTTCAGTTATAATATAAGAAATTTTAAGTAATCATAGTTAATTGATATGACTTAATACTTTAGTAGTTAATAAATATGAAAATCGAGTAACATATACTTATAAAATATGAAAATTAAAAACACATGATTAACAATTAGTCTGTTTGAATCTCCAATATTAATTTGTTGGGAAAAGTACTTTGTTTATTTAGTATTTAATAATTGTAATTGATAATTATATTTAACATTCTATAATTTAAATAATTTTATAACTTAGAATTAAAATAAAACAAAAAAATATTCATAACATTTTATTTTGTTTCTTTTAAATTTTCATGGAATTAAAAAGATTTAAATTTTAAGTATAACATAGCACTACAAAAGAGGTCGTTAATTTAGAAATATTCCTAATTTTGAATTTCATATAAGAAGATAATGAAATCCCAAACCTATAAATAAAATTTATTGTAATGTGTATTGCAGTGTTACAACTTTATTCATAACAATACAAGCTTTTTATGGTTCAACCCAATTTTTTGACTTTAAATCTAAATAGTTTTGCTGTAAACAAATTTACAACAATTTATTTTTCATTAGATACATTTGGAGGTAACACGTTTTGGCTTGCGTTTTCAAAAAAAAATTCGTTTCCCGCTTTCGCCCTCGAAACCCTATAATCCAGTACTTCCCCTGGAATTTACAGATCCCTTTTCTCCACAAGCAGCCCCATAACCTTCCACAATCCTCTCCATCTCACCTTAACTCACTGATACCCAATTTTATTTGTCACACTTTATAACCCTAATTTTACAATTTAGAAATGGCACCCAAAGTCGAAAAAAAGCCCGTGGAGAAAAAATCCACCGTTGAAGGTACCACTGAAAAGGAGTCTACAGTGATGGTGAAAGACTCCAGCTGGCAAGAAACCCATAGCCGAGAAGAAGCTTCCAAGGACTCTTCCGCTAGCGCCGACAAGAAGAAGAAGTGAAAGGCCAAGTCGATTGAGGCCAACAAGATCTATATTTTCAATGTTTTGAAGCATGTCCATCCCGACATCAGGATCTCCAGCAAAGTCATAGGAATCATGAGGAACAAAAAGAAGCCGACAATAACCTCCAGGGAGATACAGACTTCTGTTTGCCTTGCGCTTCCTAGTAAACTCGCTAAGCACACTATATCGGAGGGCACCAAGGCCATCACCAAATTAACCAGCGGTTAGTTAAGTCTCAAGTTTGCTATATGGTACTTATCTACCTTGGCTTTGTCCCTGATTTTCATTTGATTTTTATTCGACTGATTAGATGTAGTTGGATATGTTAAGGCACTGCTTAATTTTCAGTGATATTTTAGTCTAGTATTATTAATGTGGTTTGATTCAGTACGTTAACAAGTTGAATACTTATTTGTTTCATATTTCAAAAAAAAAAAACTTAAGGTGAATTAACATGTAAGTGTTTAACCTATTTTGTTTGTTTATGCTCTTAATTGTTTGGTTTCTTCATTCAGATACAAGCTGAGAAACTAGTGATCGATTCAAATAATGTTGCAAAAGGATAGGTTGAACTTATATCTTGGTATGGAATTAACAAGCTTGTTATGGGAGCAGCAACATATAAGTAATTTTCCAGGTTCAAATTTTATTTAAATTATCAATTCTATTTTTTGTTAAAAAGAAATAGATGCCCTTAGTTTCTTGTCTGACTGAATAATTTACAGTTAAGAAAAATGGAAATGCCAAAATCTCGGACTACAATTACCGTGAGACAACAAACAAACTCAGTTCACTTAACTTTGTCCCTACACATCTTTCTTCTTCTCGATTCTATTATACATGCGAAAATATATTACTGTAAAGGTCACGATAGCATATATTTGTACGATTAAACAATTATTGATTTTGATTCTAGTTTGTAGCTCCTTTTTATTCTGTGTCTGTACATGATATATGTTTAGTGGACACAATACATACATATACATGCATACATACATATGACATTGGAATAGAGATTAGAGATGTTAGGAAAGTGTAAACTAATGGGATTTGATAATAATTTTTTAAAGGGAGAGGTAATATCTTATTCAATATTTCAGTTTCAAATATAACCTATTTTGCAAATGTTCGCTTTGGTATATCAGTCTTGAGATATAAGGGAGTCAAGGAAGTCTAAGTGAATATTTTTATATAATATTTCTACTGTTTTTCTTATGAATATACAAATACCTTTTTTTTGGATGAGGTAGTTAACTTATATGTATCATATTTTGTTTTGTGAAAAGAATAGAAAGGCATTTCTGTCTTCTGTAAATTATATTGTTATAAATAATTTACCGATGATCTGAATACTTATGTTTTCAATTGATATAAAGAGGCCTTACTTGTGTGTTTACATTTCTTTATTTGTGAACAAATAGTCTCCAAAGGTCACAATAAGTGAGCAAAAATTTAAGAATCAGATTATATCAGATGCGAATACCTTGTTTTCTTTATTCCAAAAATCATGAAATGAAACAGTAAGTTTGAGCTGCATTGCTTTTATTGACCACATCTCCTTTTCTATTCTTGAAATGTCGATAAGCTGTTGCCCAAACGTTTGATGCATGACCCATATACACCGATCGTCTTAAGTGGGCTCCCAAAATCAGAATATATGTATTTTTTGTGACTGCCATGGTCCATCAAGCTAATTCAATGAATACATTATATGATAACTGCTACTCTGTTGGCAATGTCAAATATCACAAGGCTCAAAACACAAAGGTCCGTTACATACTCAAATTTTTTACTAATCCTGAAAACTAAAAAATAAATAGAAGCAGAACAAAATACGATGCACATACCTTACCTTTTGCATGTTTCCTATAAATATTCTCTGTAATTGCCACTACTGTTTAATTATATTAGATTTGGAAGATGATGTCACATATGCATTCTAGTTGTATATTGGCTAGTTCATTTAAAAGTTGGACAATGTATAATAAACTTGTCAGCATACACATGAGAGTTCGGAAAAAGAAAGGATAACTTTGAGTATGTGTTGATTCTCTTCCAGTTCAGATATTTTAGGTGAGTTTACTTTATTATAATTGTTTTCTTCTATTTGGTTATCACTCAGCGCCTGATGCATGTCGTTAATACGAATATCTATTCGTTTTCCGTTTCTTCTTCTTAAGGAAAAAGCATTCGCTTCTTCATCCGAGACTTCTAAGACTTAGATTTATTTCCAGATCTTGGGCAGAGATTTTGATAGTGAAAACTGATTTTCACCATTTCATGAATTATAGATTTTGGCGTGTGCCTGTTCATGAGCAACAACAAACTTGAAGCATGAAATGCATATTTGTTCTAATGAATTAATAATATTTATTCTCTTGTTGCAGTATATGTATGATAGAAAATATTCTATTTGAAGAAAATGTGTCGTTTGAGAGAATAAATTGTTATATATGAATGATGTATGAAAATTATGGAAATTTTTGTTGTAATTGTTTGTATCATTAAAACTTTGTTGGAATAAGATTTTTATTTGTTTATTTCATCTTATGATATACATTGTTACTAAAAACATTTAATATGTAATATTTATAAGTTGTAGTTAATTCTTTTAATGTTACAAATAAAAGTATATCAGACTCTATGGTAACAGGCATATACAGATGCAGAAGAACCTATTGCAATAGGTTTGCAATTGTCTTTTGTTGTTGCAATAGGACTTATTGCAATAGGCATATACAGTTGTGAAAAGTGATCGACCTATTACAACTTGGGCTATACCATTGGGAGCAGGTCTGTTGCACTTAGTCTACTACAACAGATTTTGTCAGTTGCGAAAAAGGTTTTTTGTTGTAGTGATATGTATTTTTAGTGTTACTGTCCAATCGAACCCGAACCGAGTCTCGGGTCGAGTCCATATTTTTGAAATGTATAGTTTAGACCATACAAAACCCGACCCGCCTAGAAACAAGATCCGCAAGGTCGGGTCGGGTCTAATTTCCACCCCTTTAGACGTGCTAGCCGGTTATTCAAAATGTAAATTTTAAAAGAACTGTATTTTCGTCATTCCACTTTTCCAATGGATAAGACCACTATTTCTATATAATTGCGTATGAAATTTTAATAATTAATTTCTTCTACAAATTTATGTTGTTTACGCTAATCATATTATACTCAGACTCAGTCAAAATTCAACCAGAACTGAACTCCATTACTATTGGTTTAATGCTCTATCATTTACTCTATGATCTCTCCGCTCTCTCATTCAATTCAATATCAAAGTGTTATTCAAGGATTATCGGATCACCTGTAATCACAGATCAAAAGATTTATGCCTGTAATACTCCATCAAATCTTATCGTTATAATTGTGGGTGCATTTAAGCCTTGAAACCAATTGGTTATGCTAGTAGCTCCCGAAATCCAGTAGGTGCAATTATGCAAAAAAAATCAATTAGGTCTACTTGGTAGCCTCATAAGTCTAAGTGAATCTACCCATAAGGTCTGTAATTTTAGAGGGTATCTCCTAACCTTGAAATAAAGATTGTATATTTAAATTATATTGCTAAACTGTAATAACCCAAATTTCGACAGACCGGTTTAAAAATCCCAATCTATCGAAGCTCGAGTTGGCTTGCTTGGTATCCTGCAGAAAAGACAGAGATAATAAATATATCAAAGCTCGATAAAACATCTCACAGCGGAATGGATAAAATATAGTAATCAAACATAGCCTTACCGAAATAGTAACACTATCTAACAAGTGTCCAAAGACTACCAAATCTCTGCCATAAATCTAGCCTGCCAGTATGTTATGAGGAGGGGGTCTAAACACAAAGTTCTGGTGAGAGGAAAAATTATACATTCTGAAATAACCAGACTACATATATCGTTAGTCATATTTTCTTAATTATTAGGTTATTCGGGTTAATAGCACTCAAAGCTCTGCACTCACGTCATACCCACCTACTCCTAGTAGGTTAAACCTAATATAATATATATGTAGTTATGCCCAACATCTCAAGGTACTCCCCAAAGTACCCTCCTCGTACGGTATTAGCAATCACACCAAGGAATCGCGCACAAACTTCATCCTACGTCACATTGCGTATGGAAATCTATATCATTACGCCATGTAATCGCACATAACCACCATCGCTATGCCACGTAAGCGTATGGATCCTCGTATCTGGACTCCTCTGTCAAATCCCGTCTCAATATGGAGTAATGCCCTAATTTCTACAATACACCACCCAGTGCGTGTTTCTAAACCCACACATGAACGTGCTGCCTACTATAACCCGAGTCTCATAATAGGGCTGCATCCAATGCATGGAACTCGGTCGAGATCGTTCAATATCTATAATGGACAGCTTCATTAGGCCTACAATACAAATATTCACATATAGTTTGTCTTCTTATGGTGCTATGGCCCTACCTTGGCCTCTCCCTCAACTAATGAAAGACTACATCAAGAACTAATGATGTGACCCTAACAACCAATCTAGCATCCAATTTGGCTTATCCCTCACCAACACTTTAAATGTGAAAGTACGTTGTCTATTGATTTAGCTCTTAGTCTTTCTACCTCCCACTAACAACCGATGACAGGTATTTGATGATTACTATCCTTAATTTGGTCCTGACCAACCTCCTCCACGAGGGAGGCAAATCGCCGAATGACCCAACGCCATCCGCCACAGCCTTCTGACTGCCACACCATAGTTGCAGCCAAGGAATACTCACCGGATGGTATCGTACATACCATACCTTTGTGGGTACATCCCGAAGCCTACCACAGAGGACCATCACGGAGTATCATCACGTTCCATAAAAGGTTTGTGCCTCCCTCTAGTCCCGTAGAATAATCAGTTGGACGTGCCCCTTTCTTGTCTCCAGACATCACTATGATCTACCTCGTTGGGTTCTTTATCTCCATACGTACGGCCTAGTTCCAACACATCACGCCATCGCGTTATTAGATCCTACATCTAATCTTTTAATCCTATGC
The DNA here is from genome assembly GCA_030737875.1 of Allium sativum. Classification (NCBI taxonomy): domain Eukaryota; kingdom Viridiplantae; phylum Streptophyta; class Magnoliopsida; order Asparagales; family Amaryllidaceae; genus Allium; species Allium sativum. Next base: position 315,243,739 of record CM060909.1, on the reverse strand, counting down.
TTGCTTTATCCCATCACACTGCTAATTAATGTAATTATCCACATATTCACATTTTATTCAAGTTAATTGGTTCATTAGCTCACAATTAGTTGCTAACTTTCTATAATCAGCCCTATGCCGTTGGAGTAGACTTCTGCTTATTATTTATTACATTCATTAGACTTAATATTTCTAATTATAAGTCTACTAATAATAAGCCTACTTTATTCTTTCTTATTAAATTATACCTTTATCTTGCGTTGTTACCACAACCATTGTTCTAGGTTTGCTTATTAAATTAGTTCCCTTAACTAAGGTTTATTAATAAGTTCTTTGTTCATCATTAATTACAAATTACGTTATAATAACATTTGTCCCTAGGACAAGCTTACCTATTATATTTCCTTCCTTTTCATATAATTAATTATAATAGTTATATTCCCCGTTCATCACAATCTTCTTAGGTTACTCAATATGAAACCACTTTTACTATTGTAATCTTTCTTTAATTACCGTCTTGTACATTCTTATTATTCTAGGAAAATATTTCGCACACTTCATTACCATGGTTAGCAGAAAGATATAAGGATCTATTTACATAATGTACATCAATTAAGATCCGTAGTTGCAAGCTATTTCTTTTATTTTCATTGTGGACATACATATATATTTTATTTTATTAGTGTGCAATATGGCAAAAGAACCACTACTTCACATTAATCCCTTTTTCCTTTCTTTTCTTGCAACTACGTTCTCGGTAATTTTTCCATTGTAGAAATGTATCCATTTTTCCTAAATCTAACTAAATCGGTCCACTATTAATTTTCCCTTTTCATTTTCTGAGTTAAATGTTAATTCTTGTTTTTCATATACCGTTTCCAATTACTGTAAATTTTCCGTACAAAATTAGGCATTCCAATTCTTTTTCCATTACTCCCAATTTCACTGTAATTCTGTTTACAGAGTATCCAATTTACCATGGAATAACAATCTTAAGAACATAGTCATGATTATTATAAATTTCACAATTTCAATATTATAGTAATTCTCAATCCAAACAAAAGATTATGGAATAGATTTGTACAACAGTAATATTCTTACCGTACCTAGAAATAGAATATATTGCAATTACCACGAATTTCAATTACTTATCACATTAAGAATTACGGGGAATGTAAACGATAAATATATCGTTACCAAAAGGTATAATTTAAATCCACTGAAACTGCTTTAGAATCCTTGAACCTGATTCAGATATGTTATTCTGTGTCTTCCTAATTAGATCTAGTATTGAGATAACCACGGATTTACAAATCTGATGCTAAAAAGAAAGAAACCTTAATAATACAGATTCACATTGAATTCATCTCGCGTAGACAAGAAATTTGAACACCTATATTGTAGATCTATAATCTTTGTCTTCAAATCTTGAATCAGAATTCCTAAAACTAATATTCTTATTTCTGAAAGATTTGGAGAAGAAAGAAAATGACAGAGCCTTTGTATTATCTCAGAAAATATGAGTTGGAGGCTAGGCTCTATTAGTCTTTTATAGGTGTATAGGGGATTCTGGTCTGTCAGATTAAATAAAATAAAATATGAAACGTATAAGTGCAAAATATAATGTTAAATAGATTAATGTTGGGTCGATCTGGACCACTGGTGGGTCGACCCATGTGCCGACCCACCTATGGTCCGGGTCGACCCATGACCTGGGCCATTAATGTTAATTTTGCCAATATTAATTCTTATTTAACATTGCCTTTTAATGTTCCTTTTTGTTTCCAAATATTGCTATGTAAATTATTTTCTTCTGTTTATAATGTATATCCAACATTTGAATTTCAAACTTATGTGCATATATACGCGTATAACTCTTCAAATCATTGTCCGTTAATAGCTGCTCAATATATGTCATTAATAATACTTTAAATTCATTGATTCCTTCCCTTTTAATATATATTCAAATTTCAAACGCAACTATTCTCTTGCCTATTTTTCATTCACCCTACATTTATTACTTTCTGCCCTTAAATTACACTTTAATTTCAATTTTTAAATTTATGCATATATATTTGCACACAACTTCATTTCTTTTCAAAATTCAAATGATGTTATGCCAACATTTATTTCTAACTTTGTAACGAACTGGCGATTTTCGACTTCGAAAATCAACACAAACTACCATGTTGATTATTCAGACATAGGAAATACTTGATCATTAATAGGAAGAAGTTAGAGGGTGATAATAGATAAGATAGAAAATTAGAATAGAAGAAGAAGAACAAAATCAGAGTAAACACGAACCTCACAGCGGAACGAATAAAATATAATATATAACATAACTTTACAATAAAATAGTATATATATATAATAACATTATCAGAGTACAACACTTACACACAGCGGAAATAACAATAGCTATATAATCCTGAAGCCTCCCGCTTCAATACTCCAAGTATATCTGTAAAGCCCTGAACTGCTTGACTGGCCGTACAAATTTGGGCACCCAAGAGTTTAGGGAAAACAAAACAAAACACTCTGGGTCAGTCATGGGACTTGTGTGAGTAAACTCAAATTATTTGGTTTAACTTTCCAAAATCCTTTTCAAAAGAAAAAGTAATCGTAAGACCGATCCACACATAAACACGGACGGTTTTTACCTTACGATAACCAAAACACTTTTTGGAAATCAATAGTTCTCTGATATTATAATATTGTCTAATCATAGGTAATTAACAATCTAGAAGAACGCTTGCATCTCACGTTCCACATATATAGTATACAAACAAAACCGCGGGCGCTTATTGGAGATTGGATTCCAACTATGACAAGGTATGGGACCACCTGCTGATAGTGTATCTCTAGAGGCGAATACACTGGGTTCAACTAGAACGTCTTGCAACCCGGCCCACACATGACCGAGCACTCATTTCGCTTGAGTGTATCGAATGCATATCACCAACGGTTGGGAGCTACCCACCGTTTCCCAAAGAGGGACAGCATCGATAATGGATAAAAGAATGAAATGGATTTTCTCTAGATAGGTGATATACACCCTACTGGGAGCGACCCACCTAGCCATGTTGCCTGCCCGATTTCTGTCATTTCCCGGTTGATGAGGCTTGAGGTCATAACGTACCTTTTGAAATACCTGACCACCATTCACTTTGAATGCCACATCGTCATACCAGCCAAATCACAAATTGATTTCCTCAAAAATACCACGGGTATAAAACTAAGAGAAACGAATTCCTCCGCCACCAAACGTAAGTACGTTTGAAGAGATCAACTTACGCGACCCGTTAGATATACTCTGTCAGACATTCGTCCATTCACATTGTCCTGGGCTTGGACAAACCGAAGGTACTATTCTGTAAACAGGATAGCCCTTGCATAACTCCGTCTTCAATTATTTTCATCATATTTGATCGCAACGCTAACGTCCATACAGAGTGGTTTTCAGATAATGAATCTGATCCCGGTTTCTCCGTATTGACGACGGAAAAATGGTCAAAAATTTCGATAGTCGGTGATTTAACTATCAAAGAAAAGAAAGTGTGCAAACAACGATATTATTTCCAGATCGAAATTCTATCGATCAATCAACATTCAATATTTATCTCTTTTAATTAAATTATCATTAATTTATTCATTTCCCATTTCTATATACTCAACATTTCTTATTTTCTAAATTTAGGAAATATAAGTCATCATACATTGGAAAACATTTCCGTCTCTGTTTCACATATCACTGTCATACCAGTATTCTTTCTCATCAACATTTCATTTTCTATGATTAGAAAATATTTCTGATTATATTTGGAAAATGTTTCCAAAATTTATTCATTTGATTTAAACAGATGTTTAAATAAAACATCTCTAAGCCAATTTAAACCATTACACTCATTAACTAAATTCACTTAATCAACCTTCACTATCGAACCTTAACCATTCCTTAGTTAAAAACGAAGTCAATCATGTTGGGGTATAACTACCTCTCAGACCTTAACTGAACAACATTTCTAACTTTGAAATAGACAAGGTTCACCTTTCAAGTCTTTAACAAACTTCCTTGCAAAACTCTCGGATTCTATTTATGAATCCGCTTCTTATTTGAAAACATTTATTATAACTATAGCGTTATAATCCCTACTTCTGAAATATCTAACTTCAAAGTATAACTTTTATTCCTTAATTTAATTAAATAACTTAACCACTAATTTATAAATAAATAAGTAATTCTTGATAAAAATGGAAAGTAAATATTACTTTCCCGAATTCGATATAAACAAATTCAATGTATAATTCTCTTTTTTTCGAATAATCTCTATTCGATAACTTCTTTTCGAATAAACTATATTCGATAACCCTTTCTTCGAATAACTATATTCGATAACTCCTTCTTCGAATAACTATATTCGATAATCTCTCTTCGAATGATTTACATTCGATTTACTCTCTTCGAATGATTTACATTCGATTAATCTCCTTTAATTCTAATCGAATAAACTATTTCAAATAACTCCTTTGGATGACTCATTTGGATTAACTCGGTTTGATTAACTCGTCTTGACTAACTCAACTCGATTAACTCAACTTGACTAACTTAACTTAATTAACTTACTTATTTAACTCAACTTATTTAACTCAACTTATTTAACCCCTATCGAATAACTAATATTCGATTAACTTATATTCGAATAACTACGTCTGTTTTAACTTTATTTTCGAATGGCTAATATTCAGTCTAACTCCATTCACTTGACTCTAGATCGCAGCGATCACAATGGTTACGCCTGATTCCCTCAGGAAACATCCGCCCGCCGTAGGCTATCTGCAGCCCTGCGAATTATGTTATGTTGACCCGCTTTTTGGTCAAAGCAGTCACACATGAAATCTCTGATCAACAATACGCTCCAGTATTGGAAGCATCGTCAGAAGACATGCAGCGATTTGGTCAAAATTGCATCACAAACAAAGAACGGCCCGAAACTCCTATCAGATGACCTTTTTTGGGCTCAAAAATAGCGATTACAAATCCAAGCTCGTAACTCTTGTAGACCTCTGAATTACCTTCAGTTTGAGCTTTGGTTTGGCTCAATCGGACTTACGGTTTGAAAGTTATGCTCGTTTCCGTGAACGCATGCAGAAACGGAAACCTGGAATTTAGCATTGAATAGATCCTCGGATCGGACAAGTCTGTTCGGATTGGACGCTGCCTTAAGATGGACAGCTTTGCACTTGCTCTTCGCATTCACATCAGCATGGATCGGATCGGAGAGAGCATACCCGATCCGCTCTACCTTCGAAGCATTGGGCACGGAGTCCTCGGATTGAAGATACCGACTCGGTTCAGATCGGACCCGAACCGACCCCCTGGACCTGCTCCTGTATCGTGTGTTTGACCGATTCATAAAGCATAACCACCTCCTATTAATCCAGATCGGCTTCCACCTGTCCTTGCACGATCTGAAGACCACTTCTTCCACTTTCTCCGAGATGGCCTCTCTACCCTCCACGTGGCCCATCCGAACCGGACCGCTTCTGGGCCTGGCAAGGCCCCTCTACGCTTATAAATACACCGTGAGATGGACATTTGAAGAGATATTTTGGTTCTCACCGATCATGGCTTCTTCCACTACTTCACGCAATGTCATTGCTCAATAAGGAAGCCAAATTCCACATTATAACACGAGGATTTTGTGTATAATCCCCACTTTTCTCACTTCTTTTCATGGTAAATACGAGGATTTCGTGTATAAATCGTAAGCAAACTGTATTGTAATAGCTTCTTAGGATTTAAGAAACTATAAAGTGGACATAGGCTTGGTTTGAGCCGAACCACTATAAAAATCTTGTGTGTCTCCTCTTTATTTTATGGTTTTTTCTGCACTAATCTGTGATTGTGAGGTTTTCACATAGAATTTGGGTGTTAAGCCCAAATTTCGGTCTAACATTTTGGCGCGCCAGGAAGGGGACAGCAATACTACTTCAATTTTAGCCTGAAAGGAATCGGATTGCTCGGCAATTGGATCAATGGTTAAGCGAAAGAAAGACGAAACCTTCTCTCGTGCTAAGGACATTGGCACTGAAGGCGCAGGGAACGAGGCGAGCCAGGAGGCTTCCTCTTATGGAAATCCATCAACATACTTAACTAGAGACGAAATGGACGGCGTTCTCACTGAACTTAGAGCCCAGATGGCAAGGCAAGACGATCTCCTCTACAAACAACAGGAGATGATCAACCAATTCTTCACTCGGATGGAAGGAAGGCCGAGCGACAACACTCAACTCATTGGAAATGGCATGGAATCAGCACCACCAGGAGTAGCAATTCGGATCGGATCGGACCCGATCCGAACCGAAGGAGATCTAAATTCAGTAGCCACTCAAGATGCATCAGCTCACGCCAACCGGGTTGGATCAGCCTTTACTCGACCCGCTGCTCCACTTGAGCTCGGGGGCAACCCCCTTAATTTGGGAAACTCAGGTCGAGCACGACCAATCACTGCCCCGGTTCGGATAGAACCCACACGAGTGCAGCAGCACGAAGCAACTCAGAATGGCAACCAAGCATCGGTTCGGACCGGGCATCACGAACCGAACCGGTTCGGCCTCCACGACCCACAACATGGGGGCACCTCTGAACCGAACCGAATGGCCTTCCAAGCTCCCCGTACTTTTCCGAACTCTTCTGGACTTAACGCTGAGGGCACCAGCTCTGATCTTGGAAGCTTGCAACAGCTCTTTGAAGGCGACAAACTAGCCAATCTCATTGAACGCCTCTCTAAAGGTCGCACTTATCAGAATGACATGGATGATGTCAATCACAACCCATTCACTCAGGAAATCAGGAATTCCGGCAATCTACCAGATTCAAACTTCCACAACTGGAGCCCTACAACGGCAGGACGGATCCTACCGTGCATCTCACGCGCTACAAACGGCATATGGAAGTTCAATCGGCATCGGAAAACGTCATGGCAAAGTGCTTCCCTCTCTTCTTGACTGATATTACTACTATGTGGATTCGGCAGCTGGAATCTGAATCGATCAACAGCTGGAACATGTTGGTCGCTCGCTTTATTGAACAGTTTCAAATCCACATCGCTCGACCCAAGAACGTCATGTCGCTCACTACAATCAAGCAGGGGCCCAGAGAAACTCTGCATTCATTCCTGGAAAGGTTCAACGTTGCAGCAACATCTGTTGATTGACCTGAGCAATCTATGGTATTTATGGCGGCAGTATCCGGCGTTCTGGACAACTCGGAGTTCAAAAAATCCTTGTACTGGGACCCACCACGGAATCTCAGCGAATTCTACCATGAATCATATAGATTTCTACGAAGAAGACGCAATGTTCAAAAAGAAAATTCTCGATGTCAACATGCTCAGGGACGGAGAACTGTCTGATTTTGGAAGTGGAAAAGGGAAAGTTGCTGTCAAGAATGACCGCAACGCTCAGCCCCGGAGAAGGCCTAGATATGAAAAGTACACAGAGCTCAATTCGTTACTAACCAACATCTACGTGAACACAAACGGTGATATCTCTTATCCAAAGCCTCCCAGGAGGGAGCCATCGCAAAGAGAACGTGATTCTGGAAGACACTGCATATTTCACGATATGGATGGTCATAACACGGATGATTGCAGGCATCTTAGAGATCTGATTGAAGAACGGGTTAGACGTGGAGAGCTACCTGAGTATGTGAAACAACCTACAGTGCTTTCACCCGCGATGCCACCGCCTGCTCCCCGGAGAGGGAATGAACCTGGATCGAGCTCCAGTGGGCTCATCATCAATTGATCTAGATTGGACCACTCTGCATTTTCAGCACTTCTTAGGATTTAAGATATGTCTGTTTGCTTTCTTTACGTTTTCCGATTGGCTAAATCAGAGTACACACGTTCGGGGTTAGGATTTAGCTCCAAAACGTGCTCTGGACTCGATGACAAACCAATCAGGATTTGTTTTGGTTTTGTACTTGGAATTGAATAAGAAAGGAATTTCCTAACATGGATTATGTTTGGCGAATTTAAGTGTCTTGTCAGGTTGTGACAGGATTCTCAATCTCGATTAAAGTATGGTTTATACTTATCTCGAAACCCTTGGAACGGATTGTGCCTAGGGACGGACTGTCTTGTCAGGCTTTGGCAAGTATAGCTCCATCTCGGCATGAGTATGGATTGTACTCCACTGAATTTCTAATTATGGATTATACTCAGGAACGACGAATGATCTCGTTAAGATCTGGTAAAGGAACTCAATAAAACTCGAGTATGGCTTATGCTCAGTTTGAACTTCCTGGTATGGCTTATACCTGGAAGGTTAGGTCCCTCCTCTGGTTTTGGCAGGATGATTCGAACGTCTCTTGAGTGTGGTTTATGCTCAAACAAACGCCCAAGCATGGTTTATGCTCGAAAGTATAATCAGTTTTGTTAGGTTTTGACATACCTGTTTGCTTTCTTTTCTTCGCAGGTATGGTTTATACTCACCTCTGGCAGGCCAGGCGTGGCCTTGGACTTCTTGGGTTATCCAGAACACATCATCCTTCGTTCAGCAAGATGTGTTCTGGGGGGCAAAATGTTGAGCCGCTTTTTAGTCAAAGCAGTCACACATGAAATTTCTGATCAACAATACGCTCCAGTATTGGAAGCATCGTCAGAAGACAGACAGCGATTTGGTCGAAATCGCATCACAAACAAAGAACGGCCCGAAACTCCTATCAGATGACCTTTTTTGGGCCCGAAAACAGTGATTACGCAGCTGAGCTCTATAATTCTTGTAAATCTATGAATTACCTTCAGTTTGAGCTTTGGTTGGCTCAATCGGACTTACAGTTTGAAAGTTATGCTCATTTCCGTGAACGCATGCAGAACCGGAAACCTGGAATTTAGCATTGAGTAGATCCTCGGATCGGATCGGACAAGTCTGTTCGGATCGGACGTTGCCTTAAGATGGACAGCTTTGCACTTGCTCTTCGCATTCACATCAGCATGGATCGGATCGGAGGGAGCATACCCGATCCACTCCACCTTCGAAGCATTGGACACGGAGTCCTCGGATTGAAGATACCGACTCGGTTCGGATCGGACCCGAACCGACCCCTTGGACCTGCTCCTGTATCATGTGTTTGACCGATTCATAAAGCATAACCGCCTCCTATTAATCCAGATCGGCTTCCGCCTGTCCTTGCACGATCTGAAGACCACTTCTTCCACTTTCTTCGAGATGGCCTCTCTACCCTCCACGTGGCCCATCCGAACCGGACCGCTTCTGGGCCTGGAAAGGCCCCTTTACGCATATAAATACACCGTGAGATGGACATTTGAAGAGATATTTCAGTTCTCACCGATCATGGCTTCTTCCACTACTTCACGCAATGTCGTTGCTCAATAAGGAAGCCAAATTCCACATTATAATCCAAGGATTTTGTGTATAATCTCCACTTTTCTCACTTCTTTTCATGGTAAACACGAGGATTTCGTGTATAAACTGCAAGCAAACTGTATTGTAATAGCTTCTTAGGATTTAAGAAACTATAAAGTGGACGTAGGCTTGGTTTGAGCCGAACCACTATAAAAATCTCGTGTGTCTCCTCTTTATTTTACGGTTTTTTCTGCACTAATCTGTGATTGTGAGGTTTTCACATAGAATTTGGGTGTTAGGCCCAGATTTCAGTCTAACACACTAGCAGTCGTACGAAATGGCAACTCATCCAGAATAACTATGTTCAATTAACTTTATTTGGTTAACTCTTTATTCGAATAACTAATATTCGATTAACTTTAATTGAATAACTAATATTCAATTAACTCTACTGATTAACTCTAATTGGTTAACTCTAACTGATTAACTCCTTTGATTAACTCTATGTCCCTATTCAGTTTCAATTGTCGATGTTGAAATCGATTCTTACTTCTCTATATAAGTCCCGACTTATATATTCTATTTATCCAATGATAAACATTTTATTTAATTTATAGAATATTATTTGTAAATTTATGTTTTCAATCTGTCAGTCAGAATAGATTCTATTTAAAATCTTTGCTTCAAATCCATATCATATTGTACCCGTGTGCTAAGCACTGGTCTAACCTTTCTAATGTAAAATTCTCCTTTCATACAATTCTAGTCACTTTTCAAGTATTTCCTTTTATAATCTATTTATTTACAAAATAAATCCCTTTTTGATAATTCTATTTATTTTATAAAATATTTTCTTTTTATAAAATCTATTGATTTTATAATTAATTACTTTTATAATGTAACTATTCCCTTTTCTATTTGTTTTACAAATATTTCTTCCTTCTATTCTGTTTATTTTTCAAATAAATATTCCTTTTCAATTCTATTGGTAAATGATTTACAAATATTTCTTTTTCAATTCTATTTGTAAATGGTTTACAAATATTTCTTTTTCAATTCTACTTGTAAATGTTTTACCAATGTTTTCCTTTTCAATTCTATTTGTAAATGTTTTACAAATATTTCCCTTCAATTCTATCTATTTGATTAAAAAATAAGTATTCCTTTTTAATCTATTTATTTTCTAAATAAATAGTTTTCTTTTTATAAAATCTTTTCATTTTATAAATATTTCTTTTTCAATATAACATTGAAAATTTTCTTTTTAACATTCCAGTATTCCTTATGGTATTTAACGTACCATATAACAATGATCGGTATCATTCAACCATACAAAATCAACAACAGATTTTATATCACATCATATAACACAATATATGAAAAACAGTAAAATAAATGTTGAGGAACCCAGTTGGGTCCCTCCGACCTGTTTCCCCGCATCCACAGATGTTAAACAATAACATTAACATCAATTCCATTTTACTATGAAATATTCTGCTATACAGAATCAATATTTGATTAACGATTTATATCTATTTTGTTATCTATGTTTTCAATCAACTGACTAGCAGTTCAACCAAACAGCCAACACACAGCAAACAATCATTATTTATAAATTCTAAAAATATTTTATAAAAATATAAATTGAGTAGAGTTAGAGAGATTTACTCACATTTCGCGTTAATCGTTTAATAACAATTTGCGTTAGTTGATTCTGATCAGACAATTTATTTCACCATAAATTGTAACGAGTTCGAATCCACTCCCAGTTAGTTCCAGTGCGTAGCCGTCGTCCATACGATCCCAACGGATCCAACGACGCTCAATTCTGATAAGGTAGCCTCAAGTTAATACGATTACAAGATTATAAATTATATAAAACAAAACTTGAATTCTATTTTTATTTTGGGCTTTAACCTTTTAACTTTGGCCCATCTCCAATTCCTTTTACCATAACCGCTCCCCTTCTTCCTCTTTCTGTTCGAACCATTCCAGTAAACCCACAATGAAACCATGGCCGACTTTGTACTCCCTCTTCTCCCCTATCTCTTCATCGATTCAGGAATGGACACCACCATCGAACTCCACACCTGAATCTCCATCTTCTCATCACCACCACATTCATCTCGTCCTCCTCGAGTGCATCGCGACATCAGGAGTCCCCGTCGCCCCATTTCACAGTCACGACACTTTCTAACTCCGATATCCACAAAACTCGGCATGTAAGTGCTACTCGACCTCTCGAATCCAAAACCGACCACCAAAATCAATATTAGTGCCTCAATCCTTCAATTTTCTTAACCCTAGTTGGCGCTAGAAGCACCCGAGCATCACAAGCTCACGTCGCACCACCCAAAACATATGTTAACTTGAAGCTCTCTACTCCAGAGTGTTAAATCTATATGTGTTTTGATTTATAGAAGTTTGTTTGATTTGTTTTGGATTTTAGAAAATGGATTCTTTTACTGGAAAATGAAGAACATCGGTGGCGCACTCATTTTGACCAGAGGAAGCAAGTTTTAGGTTATAAGGATATGGGGAGGCTATGTATAGGAGGATTTTATTATTTTTAAATTCGATTGTTATATTTGTTTTTAATCAAATGTTGTCTATACTTATTATTAAAAATCCCTATGATCACACATGGTATTCAAAAATCACGAAAATGGACATGCAGCTACAGTCCATCATTACGAATCCAACGAAACTGGTTTTGTCGAATTCCGACTTCGTATGCTCACACAACGTATTTTGAACCATCAAAATACTGACTGTTCTTCACATTAAAATCCTGTACGGCCACATACTGACTTCAAAAATCACGGAAATTGAAATCTAACAATAATTTGATGTTGCGGATCCAACAAAATTATTTCGTCGAATTCTGAGGTCATTTGCAAAAGTGGCTATTTTTAAAGCTCTAAATAACCCTTTTAAATATATAAATATATTTAAAAACATTTAAATTTAATATTTAAAAATAAATATTATCGTATATATTAACAACAGAATATCATACTGCAACACTGGGATTTATAACTCGATATTTCAAATCCAATGTTACATCGATATTCGATTTATATTTAAAAATCCTTTTTAAAAAATAAATAAATCAATATAAATTATGAAGGAATTCCATAGCGACTTTTCTAAAATTTGATTTGGACATAACTCAAAATCTACACAATGAAATCCCGAATTTTCTCTTCCACTAGAAAGATATACTTCACCAGCTCCTAACGTTTCTTATTTCACAGAAATCCGATTTAAAATGGACTCTATACATTCAGTTGAAGTTCAAATCACCAAATTACGAACTGCAGTGCCATTTCGAGCTCGATTTTAATTATAATATAATTATACGTTCAACTGGCATTCAAAAAATATATTCGTTATTCTAATTCAATTCTAAACTGAATTAAATAACACAGATGATCCAATTCACACTATTTTTGTGAGTTCCGCTATTTCTGACTATTTCAGAAATTAAATATATTATTATATTATTTATTTTAATTAAATATTCACTATTATTTAATTCAACGACCATTTCAACTTCTCAATCCATACTTATATAATTAAATAAATTAATTATTATACGATAAAAATACGGGTCGTTACATTCATTCCCCCTTAAAATAATTTCGTACTCGAAATTGCTAAGGTAGAGAACAAACCCTATTGACTAGTACAAATTTATTTGTTTACCTATGAACTTCAATTTCAACTGAACCAATTGATTTCAATTAAAATATTAATTAATTCTTATCAACGAAAATTTTCTAAAATCCTGAAAATTTTCTAACACCCAAAATTTTCGAAAATTTTTGCCAGCACCTTCTTTGTACCGGTCAATAGTTCAAACCCCAACTCGCCTCTCTAGGCCTTCTCCAATCCAAAAGAAAATCAAATAGCCAAGCGGCTTGCCAAATCGGCCCATAAATCACCAAATCTATAAAAATAAATGTATACCTTTTTGTCGGGCATATCATTACATCCTTTCCATCTGATACCTTGTCAGCATATACAAATGCATTTCCAAACAAAATTCCAATTTTATCCTGAAAACCAAATCATTCACGTATCCATGCCAAAATTCCATTTCAAACCAAAGTTCCATTCTTGATTCCAACTCCTAACTCACCAATCAATACATTTAACCAAGTTAAGTTCCATCCCATATTTCATTAACTGGTAAATTCCTCTAATCACAAATCTTTATCTCATAAGTCAAATTGGATTTTTACCAATCTATTCCAATTCACATGGGTCCAATTATATTCAAGAATCCAATTTTTCTTGATATCATTCTAATTCAATTTAATTTCAATTACCACTTAGCTGGCTTTACTTTAATTCCAATTTGCTTTCACAAGTTTTATTTCCACTTCTGATTTTAATTCAAATTTCAATTTGCTTTCGAAATTTTTCTTTAAATTTGTTTTTATTCAAACAATCTTTCCTGGGAGTTTTAAACAGTTTAACTTTGCTTTTCACAAAAATCAAATATTCCTTTTGGATTTCAAACAACTTGCTTTTCTCAAGATAATTCAAAAACAAAATCTTTGGTAGTAATACATCACTTAGAACTCGAAAATGAACACTGATGATGTGGCCAGCATCATCAGAGTTATTTCCCAGCTATGAAGTGAGTTCAATACTATATCACTTATCAAAACCATATTTAAACACTTTCATTTTGAAATCTTTTTCAAAATATCATTCACAATACTTGTAAACAATTTAAAATCTCCCAGGATTTTAAAATTTTCTTAAACTTAACTCAAATCCACTTACAAACACTTTTCCCCAGTTTTCAGAATTTTAATTCCAATTCTGATTTAATTCAGATTTAATTAATCTTCTTTTATATTATACGAACTCAAATTGGTTATTTATATAACCATTTCAATTATAATCAACCAACACATCCAATATATGATAATAATTCAAAGATATACCTTTCTTTTATATCAAAATATATTTTGGGTAAAATTATTTCATTTACCCTCTTTCAAAACATATTGTGTCGATTTGTCGTACTTGAGTGTTCAGAAACCCCTACAGATACAGCGGATCAAACTGATCGATCAGAACCCACAAACAACTCAACCAATTAATCTCCACAATATAAAACCATTTTTATATCAATAACAAATTCGTTCACTCGTATATATACACTCAACTCAATCTAGGGTATTTCTAACCCCGTCTCTACTGAGTCACGCCACAGATCCAAGGTAATCACTTAACCTTCAGCTCTGATACCACTATAACGAACTGGCGATTTTTGACTCCAAAAATCAAGACAAACTACCATGTTGACTATTCAGACATCGAAAATACCTAATCATTAATAGAAAGAAGTTAGAGGGTGAGAATAGATAAGATAGAAAATTAGAATAGAAGAAGAAGAACACAATCAGAGTAAACACGAACCTCACAGCGGAACGGATAAAATATAATATATAACATAACTTTGCAATAAAACAGTATATATATAGAATAACATTATCAAAGTACAACACTTACACACAGCGGAAATAACAATAGCTATATAATCCTGAAGCCTCCTGCTTCAAGCTACTCCAAGTATATCTATAAAGACCTGAACTACTTGACTGTCCGTACAAATTTGGGCACCCAAGAGTTTAGGGAAAACAAAACAAAATAAACTCTGGGTCAGTCATGGGACTGGCGTGGGTAAACTCAAATTATTTGGTTTAACTTTCCGAAATCCTTTTCAAAAGAAAAAGTAATCGTAAGACTGATCCACACATAAACACGGGCGGTTTTTACCTTACGATAACCAAAACACTTTTTGGAAATCAATAGTTTTCTGATATTATAACATTGTCTAATCACAAGTAATTAACAATCTAGCAGAACACTTGCATCTCATGTTCCACATATATAGTATACAAACTAAACCACGGGCGCATGTTCTATTATAATTTATCCTTACGTTGTGAGTTATACAATAGGTTCCGCATGTGTTTACCTTCCTCGATGATCGGTTATAACTGCCTAGCATGTCTTTCAGTGCTTTATTACTCTTGTTTAGTGCAGGAGTTATGGGCGGTCGTCACATTTGGTATCAGATCTCCGGCTATCGATATTAACCAAAGTTCGAAGACATAATAGCATATGAGAGACGTATTTGTAGATTTCTAATGGATGTATACTATATATGAGTGTATAGTATAATAGCTTTTAAACTCCATTTGCAGTTTTTCTCGTAAGTGGCTAATCATTCTATTTTTAAATTTTAGAATGAGTCATCGATCGTTATCATTCTATTTTTAAATTTTAGAATGAGCCGTCGATCGTCTAGACACACTGCTAGGGAGGAGAATGTTTATGCAGAGGGTGATGGCGATATACTAGATTACCCAGCTATGTTCGAAGCTATGATGGGAGCGAACATGAGGTGGGTGCCTACTCCAGGATCAGTCGCGGTAGCTGTTGGTATTCAGGTGCAGGTACCAAGGGTGATTAACTTCGAAAATCTATCTAAGGACTTCACTGCTCTTGGTGGGAAAGCCTTTCAAAGGTACAAAGCCGACAGTTGAGATTCAAGGGTGGCTAGATACTTGTATCCGGATCTTTGGAAACTTGGGAATTGATGATGCGACTAAGAAGAAGCTTGCATTAAGATAGATAGAATCCAGAGCTATATATTGGTGGAACTCTATCACTCTAGAGACTCCAGAAAATGAGATTTCATGGGAGTTATTCCATCTCAAATTTGAAACAAGGTTTATTTCTACCGTTTAGAAGTCTATTTTGTTTAGGAGGATTGTGGAGCTTAAGTAAAATGGTCGACTAGTGTTGGATTATGTTTCTGATTTTTAAGCTTTGTCTAAGTATGCACGTTCATATATTGAGACCCCTTACCAAAAGAACGAGAAGTTAGTTATGAGCTAGTGTGTCTGTTGGTCGAGAGATTTTTGATGGACCATTTATTGTGACTAAACTAGTCCAAGTTCATCCAGTTTTTGTATGATTTGTCGTAGTCTAGTGTTGGCGAGTCATGGTTTCCCCTTTGTGGAGATTTGTTTGTTTCGAACTTCGCTGGGTTTGGGATTACTTTGGGTATGGACTAGCTCATAGGGTATGCGACAAAAGTGGATAGCGTGAAGTTAGAGGTGACAATCGGGAATGTGTAAGGGCGAATGGTTATGATTTAGTGTAAGCCGGAAGATGGTGTCTTTGTGAGCTATTTGTATTCGCTTGTGATTCCGTGGGAAGGCATGTCATTGGCGCCGATCACCAGTGAGTTTAAGGATGTCTTTGACGAGGTCAAAGGGTTTCTGCCGCATCGTGAGATTGAGTTCAGAATCGATTTGGTCGAGAGTGCTAGACCTATCGACGTGCCTCTTAGGCGAATGACACCTAAGGAACAGCGAGAGTTAGATGTGAAAGTTCATGACCTTTTGGGAAAAGGTTTCATTCGGAGGAGTGTATCCGAATGGGGTGCACAAGTTATGTTCGCCACCAAGGCTAATGGATCCTTGAGATTGTGTGTGGATTATCGTGGGATGAACAATGTGACGAAGAAGAACAAGTATCCGTTGTCGAGGATAGATGACTTGTTCAATCAGCCTCATGTGGCTAAGGTGTTTTCTCAGATTGATTTGGCAACAGAATTCCACCAGTTGAGGGTGGAAAAGGATAGTGCGCGTAGATTGCTTTTAGAACACCATCCAGATTCCTTAAATTGTTGGTGATGCCATTCTGTAACAACTCGAAAATCTGGGCCAGTTTAAAATTTTTATTTTGGCGATTTTAATGAATTTTGAATATTTAAAATGAATTATTTTAAATAAAATCGACGAGAAAAATTATTTTGAATATAATTCGACGTATATATTATATACGTCGTCGTTAGAATATAAATATTTATATATAATTATAAATAGAATTGAAAATGGCGCGGTAGTTCGATAATTCGATTTCAAACTTCAATTGAATGTACCGGGTGCAAAACAATCCGGATTTTAGTGAAACCAAAAACATTAGGATCTAATTGATAATATCTTTCCAACGAATCCGAAAAATCAAGATTTCATAGCGGGAATCAAAAGATATGTCCAGTTGAAAATTCAGAATAGTCGCTATGGAATTCAGGCCCTTAAAAATGGACATTTTGCAAACGACCTCGGATTTCGACGAAACCAGTTTTGTTGGGTCCGTGATGTAAAGTTATTGCTAGGTTTCAAATTTCATAATTTTTCGAATCAATATGTGAGCGTGGCAAAGGAAAACGCGTTTGACCAGTTTCAGTTGATTTTAATCGACTGGAAAATGGCCATTTTTCCAACGGCCTCAGAATTCGACGAAATTAGTTTTGTTAGGACCGTATCGTCAATACGATGCTAGAAAATATTTTTCTGGAATTTTTCGAGTTAGTATGTGACCCCGGTAATTTGAAATGTACGTTTAAAATCCAATATAATGATTTAAATGTGAATTTAACGGAAACTGATTGTAACAGTCGAATCAGCTCACGATACTTATCCCATTGTGTTCAGAGTGGGGGTAAAACGCTATGGGCGACAGGCGGTGGGCCTCGTTTCGAGGTCGTATGTAAAGGTCAACTTTTTGCAAAATAATTAAATAATTAAAAATTTAAAACCTTTCCTCTCCTATACCCAGGCCCCCCCCGTTCGAATTCATTTTACAGGAATAAAAAAAAAAAGAGGGAGCGGATCGAGGAACCCGACGCGCCACCGCCCCTGCCATCGTCCCGCCACCTCTGATGAACCCCCCCCCCCCCCCCCCCATCGCCGCCTCTCCTCCCTCCAGCCCCTCTTCCCCGATTCAAACCTCCCCAAATCGGCAGAACCGTGACCCCCCTCACCCATCACGCCACCACCAATCCACCGCCACTCAGGCAGAGCCGCATCACCCCTCAGCTGCCCAGACGCCGCTCTGGCGAACCCCCCCTCCACGTTCCCCCTCTCTCCAATTCAAAGTTCAAGCCCTTAACCCCAAAGCCCCGTACCCTAGCGCAAATCGACCGCTGCCACCAGTCCTAGCAGCGCTAGCAACCGGCGTCGCGCGAGCTCCGACCTCCTCATCCTCCCCTTCGTCGATAGTGAGTTTGAGGTTGTTTTATCATATAAAGTCTGAGATTTTTACTAGGTAAAGTTAAGATTTTTCTTACATAAAGTTTAGATCTTTGATTAGGAATAGGATTTTTATTTTTAACCTTGAACAAGGAATAGGATTTTTATCTTATTTATGAACAAGGATGGATTTTTATTTATGAAAAAGGTTAGTTTTTATATGATAGAATTAATAAAAATATAATTTTTAAATGATGTAGAATAAAAAAGTTTGATTTTTATAAAGGTAGCGATATAAAAATATAATCTTTTATATATGTATAGCAGTAAAAATTCGATTTTTATATATTGAATAGTGAAGTAAAAATTCGATTTTTATATATTGAATAGCGAAGTAAAAATTCGATTTTTATATATTGAATAGCGAAGTAAAAATTTGATTTTTATATATTGAATAGTGAAGTAAAAATTTGATTTTCATATATTGAATAGCAAAGTAAAAATTCGATTTTTACATATGTAGATAATACGGGCGACGAAAGAGATAAGAGACAAGAACGACGAAGATTTCTACTTAAGAAGTGTCGTGAAGTTGGATAGCTATTGGTGAGAATTTCTCACCTTTCAATTCATTTTTCTAGTTATATATATATACTAGGATGCAGACGGTGCTTAGTAGCACCCAACACAATCGTCCACAGACCATGGACTTGTTTGTTTGATTGCAAAAATTAGTTAGATATTTGATTGAAATTGAATTGTGTGGTGAAATGAATTGATTGGATTGATGTGTGAATGGCGTGGGCCTTCACTAGACCGGGGATAAGGCTAGGCCTTGTCCCGTTTCTAGTATCGTGCCGTTATGCCGCCGAAATTTTCTAAAATATGTTAGAAAAATAAAAATATCATTTTATTGAACAAATGAACCGAATAGAATATTCATAGGTTGAATAAAATGTTTTATCGTTAAAAATATAATTTTTAACATGAATGTGAATAAATAAATATTCATTTACAAACCGGACGGTTTGTTTATGTACACCTATTTGAAGGACATTGATTGGGACGATAAATTTTACACATCGCCCAACTGCACAAATAAAATATTTGTTTGATTGTTTGAAACCCCACAAGGGTGTTGGGATGAAATATGAAGTTCACTCATCCTAATTGATTAAATATGTCGATTGATTGATTGACAGGCTGTTATAAGCGTTAGATATCTATATTTGATGCTTATACAGTGTAGTGCACTTTGGTTGATGGTTGATCATTTTTCAATGCTATTATATACATGTGTTGTATGAAAATCCATATAATTAATTTTATATGGTAATTGATTGGGCCTCATTCCAGTTTAGAAATAGAAATATTTGAAATAGAAATATTCGAAATGGAATATTTGAAATATCAATATATGAAGCCGTGTTGATTTGATTGACGCCATTTTGACGTGATCGATATTTATATCGATTTTATTCATTTTAAAATGAATATGGAGAAGTAATTTTGAAATCGAATATTTCGAAATGAAATGAATTGAAAACGGTTTCGAAATGAAATGAATTGAAAACGATTTCGAAATGAAATGAATTGAAAACGATTTCGAAATGAATTGAATTGAAAACGATTTCGAAATGAATTGAATTGAAAACGATTTCGAAATGAATTGAATTGAAAACGATTTCGAAATGAATTGAATTGAAAACGATTTCGAAATGAATTGAATTGAAAACGAATTCGAATTGAATTTAAAACGAATTGAAATGAATTCAAATTGAATTGAAATTTGAATTGAATAGAAATGAATTTTAAAACGAATTTATAAAGAAGAATTCAATTTTGATTTGAATTGAAATGGAAGTTGAAATTGCTTTTGAGACGAATTTAAAACTATTTATATAATTCGTTTTAAATAGAAATCGATGAAATATATATTATATATATTATATATATAATATAATGGCCTGAATAGAACGCGCCGCGCCGCGGCAGTTCGTGAATTTCGACCATTTATTTCAAACGGACATTACGGGAGATCCGACCGTCGGATTCTCCTAAAACCGGAACCGTTGGGTTCGTATCGAAAAGAGCTTTCTAACGAATATTAGAAATTAGAAATCTAACGGTTGGATTTGGAGATACGTCCAAATCAAATTCGAAAAAGGTCGCTGTAAGTGCAGTTCGATGGCCGTTGAAGGAAATCGACTGTACGGGCCTTGATAAAATTATTAAAAATAGTAATAATTTGTGTAAAATCATAAGAAATGATTTGTGAAGATTTGGGATGAAAAACTCCATATTTGAAAAGATAAAAATAGATTTTTATCGAAATGAACTAGTTTTGAACTAGAATTATAATTCTATTTATTTTTAAATAAATAAATTGAATTTGAAATGGTTTTGAAAATAACCAAAATTTCCAATGATTGCATTGGAATGGATTTGAATCGAAATTGTCTTCGGAATATTTCGATGTTGGATTTCGTGATTATACAAATGTTGTTATGGAAATTTGAAAGATATATATATATATATATATCGTTATTTCCAATGCGATATTTGTTAGTCGTAGAATTTGATATTGAATATAAGCCGGTATATTTTCTATTCAGAGCCTTGTATTGAATATCAAATGTGATTTGGGTTTGTCGTGAATGGTGTCTTCACTAACACTGTTCTTGAACCCAGTTGAGAAAAGATTAAATCTTTTTATTTAGATTTAATGAAGTGTACCAATTAAATAATATTTAATTGAAATTGAATTGATATTGATTTTTGGGTTTATCGTGAACAGTGTTTTAAATAACACTTGTTCTTTAACCCGATAATTAATGAATGGGACTTTGGGTTTATCGTGAACCGTGTTTTAAATGACACGGATTCTTTAACCCAGTTACCGATTAAAACTAAGTGGGGTTTTAATGAATCTTTAATTAGATTGAAATGGTCGAGAATGGAGTATCACCAGTTTTGCTCCAGGCGATAGTTAAATCTTTAATTAGATTTGAACGTGAAATGGTAATTGAATTTACCGATAACACTGAGGTGTTAGATATGAAGTATTACCAGTTTTACTTCATGGGATAAATAGGTTGGGATTGGGAAATTAAAACAAATGATTACTTCGGTAAGTTTCGTTAATCCCGATTAGTTGAAATCAAAATTCAAAGGAAGATTAGAGAACAAATTCAAGAAATTATCTTGGATGAAATTAATGGGAACCTTTCCCTATGAATGTGAAATCAGAAACTAACTGTCGGTTAGCTAAGCAGAATGGTTTTCTGGATATTGATCTGATGTTGGTTTCGGCCTTCGGGGTTAATATTTAGGGAATTATTCTCTTGATTAATTTACGGTTAGTGACTGATGAATTGGAATGAGGCGTATGTTGTGTTTGTGTAACACTTATTTAAAATTTACGCGAGTTATTCGGGAAGACCGGGTTTATCCCATTCTGAATAACTGATACGACGATAAGTCGAAGATGAAGACGGTGGTCGAAGACCGGAAGTCTTCACGTCATTTGGGTGATTACTGATGATCTTGATTGGGCTGTACACCCAAGAAGATGGAAACAGTTAGGGATCGTCCAGACGTACTTGGAGATCGATGGATATGCGGGGTACTAGGTGCCTCCGGTTTCGTTCAGACCCAGAACGAACTTGTAAATGGACTGTGTGTCTGACATTGGATTTTAGTCCGTGTGATTGATCTCTATTAAATATATATCTGTTTGGCGGCGGAGAATTTATTCTCTTGCTTAACGCCCTTCTCTGAGACGTACGAGCTCAGGGGTTATATATTGATGGATATCAAACGCATGGAGTGAATTGCCTGTGTGGCACGCCTAAGTGGCAAATGATCAAGGCTTCTGTTGAAAAGCAAAGTCTTGTGGTTGATGATCGAAGCACGGCCTTTGTGGCGTAGCTTTGTGTAACGTTTACTTCGCGAGCTTCACACCCGGTATGAACCAAAAACGGGAAACGGACCTCAGGGAGGACTTGCGTTTCTTTCTAGCTAGAAGTGGCGTCAGTGGTTTTACACGCCCTGATGAGTTTGACTTATGTGGTTGTTGCTGTTGCGAGGCGCCTCGGTTATATCGGTTTCGGCCGATGCATTCTGGTCGGCAGACGGACCAGACTTACACCCCATAGGGTGGGGAAACGTATTGTTCAGGCATAATAATCCACATCGGTGGACCGGCCCTGTCGCTCCATGGGGCAGTTGCGGCTGTTCCTGAGGCTCGGGCTAGACAGTCTCGAATCGGTTGAGGACTATCATTTGCCACAGTTCATAGATGGAAATCCAATTTCCAAATACGTGACATTTGCGGTTTTAATTGTAGAACTAGTATGGCGACATGATATATGGTACCCATGCCGCCTATGATTAATACTTATGATTTGAAGTTGTTTTATACACTATGCACTTATAATAGTATCAAACGATTTGTTTTAAACGTATCAAGCATTCTTTGGCTGTTATAAGGGAAAACCCTATCCTCGGCTGCGTTGCATTGTGTGATGGGACCTGGGTCTTATAACAGCTTCATTTTTCTTTATTTAGCATTGCGCTGTTTGTTTTATGCACTGGTATTCTTGGGAGGAAACCCGTTCCGTGTTATACGGCGTGGTCCCTTGATTTACCTAACTTTAAAAATAAAGACTAACTGTTTTAGTTCTCACACCAGTCACATGACTGACCTGGAGTTTATTGTTTTAACCTAAACTCTGGGTGCCCTTATTTTGACACGGGCAGCTAGTAGTTTTGGTTTTGCAGATTTATATTCACAGGATCCTGGTTTACAGCTGGAACGATATCCGGAAAGCTTTGTATCCGTATATCTCCTTCTAGTTGTGTATTGTATTATTTTCCGCTGCGATGTATTTAAATGTAATTTAAGATCTCTGATATTTCTGTGTAATATTTATTTGTTTATACTCTGTATATTCTTGTAATCTGATGCATTGTTGTAATATACAATGAAATGTTCTTCTGTATGTGTTTTGTTGTGGTTTGTTCTCGAACTATCCGACGCTTTCCTTTACGGGGAAGTTACGGGTTTTCACACATTCGGGTTGACTAACACGACAACATATTTTGTGGATCTTAAGAATAAGGTTCTCAGAGATCAGTTGAATAAGTTCATGCATGTGTTCGTGGATGATACTCTGGTTTACTCTTGGAATGAAGAAGATCACAAGACGTGCTTGCAAGTTGTTTTCGAAATCTTGCAAAAGAATCAGGTGAAAGTTAAGTTTTCGAAGTGTCACTTCTGGAAGAGGGAAGTGAGGTTCCTAGGCCATGTTGTTTTTGGAAATGGAATAATGGTTGACCCTGCTAAGGTGGCAGCAATCCGGGACTGGGATAGACCTAATAATGTGAAGAATGTTAGGAGCTTCCTTGGGTTAGCAGGATATTATCGCCGGTTTATCAAGGATTTCTCCAAGATAGATGCACCATTAACAGGATTGACGAGAAAGAATCAAGTGTTCACATGGGAAGCGAAGTGTGATCAAGCTTTTGGAATCATTAAAGAGAGACCAACGAGTGCTCCTGTTTTGACGATTCCAAGTAGGAATGAAGAAAAGGTGGTATACACCAATGCATGTGTTACTGGACTTGGAGCAGTGCTAATGCAGAAGGATAAGGTTGTGGCATGCGCATGTCGATAACTGTAGCCGCACAAAAGGAATTATCTAACTCATGATTTGGAGTTGGTGGAGATCGTGTTTGCTCTGAAGATGTGGGGACATTACCTATTGGGAGTTTGATTGGAGTTGTTTACGGATCACAAGTCGTTGAAATATCTTTTCTCCCAAAAGGATTTGAATCTTTGGCAGCAATGATGGCTAGAGTTTTTGGCGTCGTATGATTTTGGTATATCCTACACTCCTGGTAAATGTAACGCAGTGGTGGATGTGTTGAGTTGAAGACACGCAAATTTGGGAGCGATGTTCTAGGAATGGAAACACCTCGAGTACTCGGTAGGAATTGATTTCAGACCACGGTGTGAGATGGAACCTGAAATGTTGGCAAGCTTATCGATAAGACCTACTCTCGTCAAATGGATTAGCGAGAGCCAAAAGCTTGATACAAAGCTTGCCGAGATTATCCCGAAGTTGGAACCAGAGGATAAGGAATTCGAGGTCGATTGAGAAGGTTGGCTTCGAAAGCAAGGACGACTGTTTGTTCCTGATATCGACGGACTGAGAGATGAGGTTTTGAGGGAATGTCATCACTCGAAGTTGACGATTCATCCTAGTGGTAATAAGATGTATCGGGGAATGAAGCGATCTTACTACTGGGAAGGTATGAAAAGGGATGTTGGAAAGTTTATTTCCAAATGCATGAACTGTCAGTTGGTGAAAGCTGAACAGAAAAAGCCGAGTGGGTTGCTTCAGCCATTTGAAGTTCCCATGTGGAGTGGGAGCAGACATCGATGGATTTTATCGATGGACTACCTAGAATCAGGGCAGGAAACAAAGGAATTTGGTTTATGGTGGACCGCTTAACCAAAAGCGCCAGATTTATTCCTGTCAGATCAACTAGGATAGCATCGAAGTTGGCTAAGCTGTATATAAAATGGATAGTTTGATTCCATGGTTTCCCGAAGAGCATGGTGAATTATCGAGAGTGGATTTTGGAAGAGTTTGCAAGAAGCTTTGGGAACTGAATTGTGTTCGAGTACAACTTATCATCCCCAAACCGATGGTCAAACCGATGGTCAAACCGAGAGGGTTAACCAAGTTTTGGAAGATCTCCTGAGGGCTTGTGTATTGGACTTCAAAGGATCATGAGAGGAATGTTTACATTTACTTTAATTTACATATAATAATAGTTACCAGTCGAGCATTGGGATGGCACCATACGAGGCATTGTATGGGAGGCCATGTAATTCTCCGGCATGTTGGTTAGAAACTGGAGATAAGCCGATACTTTGGCCAGAGATGATTAGAGAAACTTTAAATTGTATCAAGATTGCTCAGCAAAGAATGAAGATAGCCCAAGATCGCAAAAGAGTTACGCTAATAAATGTCGTAAAGATTTGGAATTCGACATTGGAGACATGGTTTTCATAAAGATTTCTCCTTTGAAGAATGTTGTTCAATTCGGAAGTAAAGGAATGTTAGCTCCAAGGTTCGTTGGATCGTTTCCGATAGTCGAGCAGATTGGGAAGCTTGCATATAGATTGGATTTATCCAAGAAGACGTCAAGTGTGCACAATGTTTTCCATGTTTCTATTATACGAAAGTTCGTGTACGATTCGAATGTGGTGGTATCTCCGAAGTAGTATGAAGACCTAGAAGTCGAGATTATAGTTACGAAACCTCGTAAACCGCTTCACGTTATGGGAAAGACACGAAATAGCTTATGAGAAATACGGTTAGGCTAGACAAGGTACAACGGAGTGAGGAAGATGACGATTGTACGTTGGAGACGGAAGTGAGTATGAAGATGACCCATCCAGAACTCTTCATCGGTATGGCCCTATCGTTTCATCACCACATCATTGTAACTTGTACTATTGTGTTTGTTGTTGTTGTTAGAATTCCGCATGCTAGGATAAGATTATGGATGCAATATTTAATGGCTGCGGGTTTGGATGATAGAATTGGCTACTCGTGGATGATAGGCATGCAGAATTGTTTTGGTTGCTTGAATTTGCTTGGGATTTCGGGGGTGAAATTCCGAAGGGGGAAAATGTAACAGCCCGCATTTTACATTTCAGAGGATCGTAAAATATTGTATTTAATTACCTAAGGGTTGGATCATTCTCATATTTTGATATGTTGTTTATGGGGATGTGGGACATGTCCATAATTTTTACCAATTTTATTTGTGAACATTTTTCCTCTGTCAGTTTTGTATATGGCATGACTTTTGAATGGGATCGAATTAGGCGCCGGGATTGATTTCGTTGGAAAGAAAATGATGTTTCCATTTTCGTAGAGTGGTCACAATAAAGATTTGGTTCAGCGGTTTAGGACGAATCGTTGTTTTAAGATTTTACAAAATTTTGTTCATGTTTGGTTAGTAATTAATGGGTTGAATTGGGGTGGACCATTAGTGGGTTGTTGGATATAAATAGGGGGTTAGAGAGATGGAGAGAGGGTCACTTTTCTTCATTCTCTCATTTAGTTTAGCATATAATTCTCCTTGCTCAATCAAATATACTTTTCCACCATTAAAATTCTAGATGTACGCAAAGGGATTAAAGATCTACATCAAGCGAATTTAGATCTACATCGAGATAAGGGAGGTCGCATCAAATCAAGAGATTTTCGGATAATTCTTCGCTGTCCAAATTGGGGTAATTTCAAGTTTATTCGAAGAAATTGTGAGTGATAAGCATATCTCACGCGGATTCATAGTATATGGGTTATACAATCGTATGTTCATCATTTCAATTTGTTTTCGTATAGATCTAATCAATGTAAGTATTATTTTTAACTCATAGCACCATAGGATATAATCTAGCAACTTATAAACGGTAAAATCATATGTTAATTCTACGTTTAGATCCATTTAATGATTTGATTAATTGTTAAATCGTTATTTTAATGTTCGCTAATGATTGCGTGATTTGTTGTAGTTATATTGATTAAATCGTTGCTGAAAAAGTTGGTGTTTGGTTAGTTTTTTAGAATGAAATCGAGTTGTGAGTAAGTGTGAAGATTAGTTGAAGTTTAGAAGTTTCAGCGTATGTATCGGGATAAATATTGGCAATGAATCGGACGGAAAAAGTGGTCAATGGATTGGGAAAAATTAAGTTGAAGAATCGGTCAAAAATCATTTTTGCCTTTCACAGCGTTTAAAAATGCTATAATTGGCACGGATCGGGCAAAACTGTTGCATATGGATAGGGTGGTACCAAGGGTAGTACCAAGGGGTGTGCATATGTGAAAAAGTTGGATTTGGAAAGATGTGCTCTGCGGATCTGCGCATTTGGCATGGATCGGGCAAAAAAACTATGTCATAGCATATCTAAACGCTATGGTATGGATCGAGCCAAAGTACCGTAGTACCAGCACCACACTGACCAGTGCACGGTGAAATAGGTGATCGGCCAAGGTGCGCGCTGGGAGAATTATGGATCGGGCAGTACCAGGGGGATGGGTTGGGCTAAATATAGTAGCATGGATCGGGCTAAATGCTATGGTATGGATTGGGCTAAATGCCAAAGTACCAAGTGCAAGAGTATGAAGTGTTAGAGTACCAAGTACTAGACGTGTTGCACATGGTAAAATTAGTGATTTTCCAAGGTGCACGCTGGGAATTTACACTGTTTTCATAGTACCAAGTACCAGAGAACCAAATGACAATGCCAGGGAGTGCCAAAATTGAACCAGGACATGTAATAGCATTGGCCAGTTTTTAATAGCAACAAAGCTGTAACTGCTATGAAATGTAGTATCGACCAAATGAAGCATGTTTTTGACTCGACAATGGTTCCAGTTTCAATGCAAATTCAAGGAGGAATGTCTAAAGCATCATGAAGTTTTCATTGATCATCGTAATGCAATGAATATGAAGAAGACTCAAGGTAGTGAGTTCGTGGATAATGGTTGCTTGAGAAGGGGATTGAGCTTATGAATAGTCATCGAGTTGGATGGCTAGAGATATCGAAGGCCGAGGAATTATCATTGTCGTAAGTTCTAGTGGACTCAAAGCAGGGGTGCAATAGGGATGCCTAAAAGACCAGAAGTGACTGGTCGAGTACATTGGGCAGCTCGATGGGCCTAAATACGTTTTGTCGTATGGTATATGGAGTTTTTCTAGACTGGGGTTTACCGTTAGCCCTTGACAGTTGATGGTAAGGTGTTTAGTCGATCATACAGTTAATGATGGTTTAAAGAAGGATTGGCAGTGATAGTTAGAGTCATAAGTGATGTCTGTTTTGCTTGTATGGTCTTGTATAGGTTATTCGAT
The DNA here is from genome assembly GCA_030737875.1 of Allium sativum. NCBI lineage: Eukaryota > Viridiplantae > Streptophyta > Magnoliopsida > Asparagales > Amaryllidaceae > Allium > Allium sativum. Next base: position 315,215,378 of record CM060909.1, on the reverse strand, counting down.
GTCGAAGGAAATATCTATTGGGTGCTTGTCTGATGTTGGTTTAGGCCTATGGGGCTTGTGCTTGGGGTATGTCAAGATGTATTAGGATGGTCTGTGCTTGGTAACTATTTTCCATGAATGTATTGTTGTTTCTAATTGATTCACTGTCGGAGTTGGGAAGACGGGTTTGGGTTCTTCTCTGCTGTATTGGTAGATTGGTTGATTAATCTACCTATTCTCATATACTTTATTGATGATGTTAGTTAGTTGTTTTTTCGCTCATAAGACTGTTATCTGACTCAAGGTTTTATATCTCCCTCTTATTACCTTGGGTTGTTCATCCGATTTTGGATGAGCAGACTGAGTATCATATGACAGGTGATGTCTTAATGAGGACGATGTTGTTAAGAGAAACGTTGAACAGGAGGCTTCCGTTTTAGTTTCTACTATCTAGTATATGATGTTTTTCCGCTATTTGATGTATTCTCTGAGTGTTATAGAGAGTCATTTTGTTCAGAGTTTATTGATGTGATCCAAAATTGTTATGGATATTCCTTAGTGATATTGAAGTTTAAATTTCTCTGCAGTTATGTTTCCCTATTATAGCATGTTGTATATGTTCTATTATACTTTATCATTGCATTGTGAGTTATATGACAGTTTCCACATGTGTTTACCTTCCTCGATGATCGTCCATAGCTGCCTGGAATGTCTTTCAGCGCTTCATTCCTCTTGTTTAATGTAGGAGTTTTGAGCGGTCGTCACAAAAATTATCACCAGTTCAGATGACATTCAAGCTAAAGATTGGTTTTTATATTCTAGAGAAAACAGCCATAACACAAGTAATATGAATAACCTAAATCTTGGTAATAGAGAATAAAAAAGTACGCAATCCATCTTTATGGGTAATGGCACCACAACTGTAACACCCCACATCTGTTAAGGTCACTCACAAAAGGGAATGCCTTAACTTCAATGGAGCATTATGGGTACTGGAACAGAAATATCAGAAGACAGACATATATAAAACAGCGGAAGGTAAAGTAGAAGTACTTCAAATCATTTATTAAATATAATTGTTTACAATAAAAGCCCATCAACCTCCAATACCTAATTACATAGCTAAAATATCTGTCTTGCTCAAAAACAAAGAAGCATAAAAATAAATTGTAGTATTCCCCAATAAAGCAAAGCAAGCCATAGCCAAGAGAGATCCAAGCCGTACATGAAAGAGCCTTTGAGCTTGGCAATATCCGAATTAAGCAGTACTCCCATCCTGATAACCTGGGGAGAGGGGGAAACGGAAGAAAAAGAGGCGAAACAAAATGGGTCAGTCATAAAAACTGAGTAAGTCCTAGTGACTTTCAGCATAAAAAAACAGGTAAAGATAACATGGCATGAATAAACTGAAAGTAAACATAAGCATAAGGACAAGATAAGCTACAGGCACGATAACTAAGAATAATATCATATGATTTTTGTCAAGTATAACATCGCAAGGTTCCCATTCAAGATAAACTAAGTATAATTTCGCAAGATTTCTATCAAGCATCGTAAGATTTCTCTGCTTTACCAAAATATTTCTATGATATCTATTTGCTCTGCACCACCCGTACTAGTATCCCAACTCGTGTCATGTGTTGACTATAAAATGATCCCTAGCCCAATGTCATGAAATGACCCATTACTTGGTCCCATGAAACGATCTATTAATCGATCGGCTCCATAGAAGTCCTAGCTCGTTCATGTGTCTGTGTCATACGGCCTTATCACGAATGTAGTCACCTGTGCTAGGTCCACCATAGGGTGTATCAAGCCCTATGGTGCTAACCACCGACTCGAATCAAGCATGCACAGGTAAACCTACTGATGCCCAATGCCAGCTTTTTCAACTCCGGACCACGTGCACGACCATAGCCCGCCTGAACCTACACTGGCGCACCAACACAGCCGTCATTCTGGTCGCTTATAATCAGCCCAGTAATCGTGCCCCACCCTGCCTAGTTCCAGGGTACCATGATACATCTAGTGGGTTACTGCTGAAATGGACAGCATAACTAGGGTTTTCGTCCAATAGGTTAAGTGTTGTCATTTAAATTCGTGACTTAACCCTTATCAGTCTAGCATGTCAAGTTGGTTAAGTGTTGTCATTCAAGTTCGTAACTTAACCCTACGAATCATGTGTCAAGTTGGTTAAGTATATTCAAGCGGTTCATGACCTAACCCTACCAAATCATCGTGTCAAATTGGTTAAGTATATTCAAGCGGTTCATGACTTAACCCTACCAAATCATCGTGTCAAATTGGTTAAGTATATTGAAGCAGTTCATGACTTAATCCTACCAAATCATTGTGTCAAATTGGTTAAGTATATTCAAGCGGTTCATGACTTAACCCTACCAAATCATCATGTCAAATTGGTTAAGTATATTTAAGCGGTTCAAGTTCTGGTTTACTTAACCCACCCATTCATGTCATATTGGTTAAGCGTCGTTAGTCTAGTCATATTACTTAACCTTTCCATTCTTAGCATGTCAGTTTATTGGCATTAATTAATTATTAATGCATCAACCACTCACATTAGACTTGTTGTTGCAGTCACTGGATATGCCGGGCGGTTCCGGGCAGAATTACACCACAACTCAGTCTAACCTCGGGTTTAAGCACGATATGACTAACTTCTCACATTGGATCTTATTATTTGCAGTCACTGGATATGCCGGGCGGTTCCGAGCAGAATTACACTGCAAACTCGACCCAACCTCGAGTTAGCCATGTTCGCATTCATATTCATGTTCATATTTCAACCACGTTCATATTTCCAGTTATATGCCAATTATCAAGTTCATAATTCACGTTTTTGCCCCAAAACGTATTTCCAAATTATTACCTTAATTCACTATAAGGTTATGCCAAGTTATAGCCTTTTATTTACAATACATGCCAACTAACCAAAACCCAACTTATGCTCTTTCATATTAAACCTCTACCAAGTCATAAATTATCATATATATTTCTACTCCATATTTTACATAATTAACGTACGCCCAAGTTCTAGATTACATGTCAGTATTACATATGCCCAATTCATACCAAATTTACATATGTTCAATTCACGCCGTTTTACATGTATGCCAAGTTTATGCCAATTTACACATATATCAAGTTTCATGTCGTCTTACAAATGTCAAGGTTCATGATTTACATGTTTACAAAGGTATGCTCAATTTACATAGATCAAGTTTTATACCCAAAATTACATGTATATCACGTTTACACCAATTTACCCATAACAAGTCCTAGCCAAATTACATATATCAAGATCCATGTCAACTTACATATATTAATCCCAATCGCACAATAACCATTATAATGACAATACCCAAACTTACCACATTTCATGTTAATGGTAAATTATTCCCCAACATCCAATTTTCATATTATGCCTTCGATTCCACCAAAAACATATATTCCACTAGGCAATATTCCAATATTTCCCCCGTATACCATCGCACGTATATCGTAGTTTAGGCCTAGGTCCGAAATTGACCTAGGTTCATCAAAAGAAAAAAAATAGGGGGAGGTGGAAGTTGCAATAAGAACAAGATCAAAGAGAAAACAACATAAATCATCATGATAGGCATAAAGATTACAACTTGATGATAACATTACTACAAATCAAGAAAACTGCTGAATAGATCATAAAATTGACATGATCATGAAGATAGTCAAGTCTCAAAACTGAAGATTCAAGGAGCAACAGAAATAGATTAGAATTGATAACCATACTTAAATCCAGTTCCACTTTATACCATAGCCATATCATAATTAAATATTTAAATCTAAAAGTAACTAGAACTTACAGAGCAAGGCTAACGAATTAAGAACTGAAATTGTCACAGAACGTTGCAGTGACGTTGTTTTATCCTCTCGAATATTTGTAGAGGCGAATATTTGTAGGGGCTATGTTCTTTGATTTGAAGCGAGTTTGAATGCTTAAGCTTTAATTTGGAGGCGGTGGCCATGGTTCAAGAGGTAAATTAGCAGCATAACAGTGTAAGAATGATTTGTATGAATTAGGATAGGTCTTAGGATGTTTATATAGGAGTAGGAAACTTATTTAGGCCCTTAGATTAACCCTAGAATTGATCTGAACCCTCAAATTTAGTCACAGGCCCGAAAAACGCACCCACGAACCAACACAGCCGAGCTGGGCTCGACCCAGCACCAGGGAGGTTGACTGGGTGGTCGACCCCCTTTGGGCCAGGTCGACTACAAGGTCGACCATGTAGTCGACCTGCCCCTGCCCACGTCGACTACCCAGTCGACCTAGGTCCTGGGAGGGAAATTTCTCGCCGAGCCCGGGTACTCGTTTTTGAAACTCGAAATTTGAATTTTGAATTCGGATTTCTGAGCTGTTTTCGATTCCGAAAATTCGTGAAACTTCGGAGGGTCATATCTCCCTCATACGGACTCTGATTTTCGAAAACTCGGACTCGTTTCCAAGAAGAATTTCGAGGCGAACGTAATGGCACAACCCGTTTCCCTTGATTCTTATTTTAAAAATTAATTTTGCCTTGATTTATGGTTTTAACATGTTACTAAAAATTTGGGTTGTTACATTCTCCCCTCCTTAAAGGATTTCGTCCCCGAAATCTTCAAGTTAAGAAGAATGCATCCTATCATCCAATCAACCATCTACTCAACCATCATCCACAAGCAACCATTGTCCTTAAAAGATTTCTAGTGCTATATGAACATATGCAGAAAGTGTGTGTATATGTTCCTTATCTAATGCAAATGATCAGGCCTGATTGATCTTCCTAATGCAAAATATGTTTAGTGCCATGAGTCCAACATGTATGCAAATAGCCCTAATCACATAAACACTATATGTGTGCACAAACGTTCATCCATATGCAACATCCACATGATAACACATTCAATTTCATCCATAAACAAGTATAAACACTCGTGCATATGCAATATGAAAATGTGTCTGAGCCGATCTAGTGCCTAATGTGTGTTATGCAACCACGACCAACCACTTGCGACCACTTGCAACCATTTGCAAACATCAACCATAACATGTTTCAAACACATGTTTACACCCAATTGTTCCTACCTAAAGATATAGTCGAATGATAGAAGCAAGTAAAAACTTTGTGCCCACTAGGCAATGCCAAAATTGGAAATCTACGTCACATATATACTGATTAGGAGAAGAACTCCCTAATCACCAGCCCTGAAGACCGAAATCAACATCAGACTGGTACCCAAAGAATTTCTCAACCCAAACAATACATATGTTTCTAGAAAACTAAGCATCATGGGCTCCTTTTTACCATACTAACAATACACTCTCTTGTCATGGGTTTTATTATTCTTTCATTTTGGTTCTCTCCCCTTTCACCTTTTTCTCCTTCGTGGATTAAGCCGGATCAACAAGTTTCTTATCCTTAGGCTTTTGTTCTTTATCCTCATTCTTGTTATCCTTGTATATTTTGTTGACAAGTCTCTCGAAAGCTACCTCCATCGCACGGCAACTCTACAAAGCTTGAAATAAGATTAGACGCAGATGGAACTACTGCGGCTGTAGATGGGAGTTGGGCACTTCTTTGCCCTCCTACATGTGTCATACACCTACAAAACTATGGTGAAAAAAAAGAGAGAGAAGAAACTCAAAGAGAGAATCAAAAGATAGTGCATATGGCTTTAGGGAATATGCGTTTCGTAAAACAAAACTTTTCTTAGAAAGATGCTTCTTTGTAAACATTTTGAAAATAATTTCAGAAGGTTTTTAAAAGCTTTTGCCCAGTCTGGTAACCTTCTGCTCTGATACCAAATTGTAACACCCCACATCTGTTAAGGTCAGTCACAAAGGGAATGCCTTAACTTCAATGGAGCATTATGGGTACTGGAACAGAAATATCAGAAGACAGACATATATAAAACAGCGGAAGGTAAAGTAGAAGTACTTCAAATCATTTATTAAATATAATTGTTTACAATAAAAGCCCATCAACCTCCAATACCCAATTACATAGCTAAAATATCTGTCTTGCTCAAAAACAAAGAAGCATAAAAATAAATTGTAGTATTCCCCAATAAAGCAAAGCAAGCCATAACCAAGAGAGATCCAAGCCGTACATGAAAGAGCCTGGGAGCTTGGCAATATCCGAATTAAGCAGTACTACCACCCTGAGAACCTTGGGGGGGGAACGAAAGAAAAAGAGGCGAAACAAAAAGGGTCAGTCATAAAGACTGAGTAAGTCCTAGTGACTTTCAGCATAAAAAACAGGTAAAGATAACATGGCATGAATAAACTGAAAGTAAACATAAGCATGAGGACAAGATAAGCTACAGGCACGATAACTAAGAATAATATCATATGATTTTTGTCAAGTATAACATCGCAAGGTTCCCATTCAAGATAAACTAAGTATAATTTCGCAATATTTCTATCAAGCATCGTAAGATTTATCTACTTTACCAAAATATATCTATGATGTCTATTTACTCTGCACCACCCGTACTAGTATCCCAACCCGTGTCATGTGTTGACTATAAAATGATCCCTAGCCCAATGTCATGAAATGACTCATTACTTGGTCCCACGAAACGATCTATTAATCGATCGGCTCCCTACAAGTCCTAGCTCGTTCATGTGTCTGTGTCATACGGCCCTATCACGAATGTAGTCACCTGTGCTAGGTCCACCATAGGGTGTATCAAGCCCTATGGTGCCAACCACCGACACGAATCAAGCATGCACAGGTAAACCTACTGATGTCCAATGCCTGCTTTTTCAACTCCAGACCACGTGCACGACCATGGCCTGCCAGAACCTACACTGGCGCACCAACACAGCCGTCGTTCTGGTCGCTTATAATCAGCCCAGTAATCGTGCCCCACCCTACCTAGTTCTAGGGTACCATGATACATCTAGTGGGTTACTGCTGAAATGGACCGCGTAACTAGGGTTTCCGTCCAACAGGTTAAGTGTTGTCATTTAAATTCGTGACTTAACCTTTATCAGTCTAGCATGTCAAGTTGGTTAAGTGTTGTCATTCAAGTTCGTGACTTAACCCTACGAATCATGTGTCAAGTTGGTTAAGTATATTCAAGCGGTTCATGACTTAACCCTACCAAATCATCGTGTCAAATTGGTTAAGTATATTCAAGCGGTTCATGACTTAACCCTACCAAATCATCGTGTCAAATTGGTTAAGTATATTCAAGCGGTTCATGACTTAACCCTACCAAATCATCATGTCAAATTGTTTAAGTATATTCAAGCGGTTCATGACTTAACCCAACCAAATCATCGTGTCAAATTGGTTAAGTATATTCAAGCGGTTCAAGTTCAGGTTTACTTAACCCACCCATTCATGTCATATTGGTTAAGTGTCGTTAGTCTAGTCATATTACTTAACCTTTCCATTCTTAGCATGTTTGTTTATTGGCATTAATTAATTATTAATGCATCAACCACTCACATTAGACTTGTTGTTGCGGTCACTGGATATGCCGGGCGGTTCCGGGCAGAATTACACCACAACTCAGTCTAACCTCGGGTTTAAGCACGATATGACTAACTTCTCACATTGGATCTTATTATTTGCAGTCACTGGATATGTCGGGCGGTTCCGGGCAGAATTACACTGCAAACTCAACCCAACCTCGAGTTAGCCATGTTCACGTTCGCGTTCATATTCATATTCATGTTCATATTTCAACCACGTTCATGTTTCCAGTTATATGCCAATTATCAAGTTCATAATTCACGTTTTTGCCCCAAAACATATTTCCAAATTATTACCTTAATTCACTATAAGGTTATGCCAAGTTATAGTCTTTTATTTACAATACATGCCAACTAACCAAAACCCAACTTAGGCGCTTTCATATTAAACCTCTACCAAGTCATAAATTATCATATATATTTCTACTCCATATTTTACATAATTAACGTACGCCCAAGTTCTAGATTACATGTCAGTATTACATATTCCCAATTCATACCAAATTTACATATGTTCAATTCACGCCATTTTACATGTATGCCAAGTTTATGCCAATTTACACATATATCAAGTTTCATGCCGTCTTACAAATGTCAAGGTTAATGATTTATATGTTTACAAAGGTATGCTCAATTTACATAGATCAAGTTTTATACCCAAAATTACATGTATATCACGTTTACACCAATTTACCCATAACAAGCCCTAGCCAAATTACATATATCAAGATCCATGTCAAATTACATATATTAATCCCAATCGCGCAATAAACATTATAATGACAATACCCAAACTTACCCCATTCCATTTTAATGGTAAATTATCCCCGAACATCCAATTTTCATATTATGCCTTAGATTCCACCAAACACATATATTCCACTAGGCAATATTCCAATATTTCCCCCGTATACCATCTGTAACGACCCGGGAAATCTGAACCAATTTAAAAATTTTAAATTGGATAAAATAGTGGATTTTAAATATTTAAAATAAATATTTTGAATAATACCAATGAAAAGTGAGTTTGAATCGACGTTTGAAAACGAAAATAATTAATTCTAATTATAAACAAGGCCTGAATGGTGCGGTAGTTTCAAAATTTGAATTCAAACTTTGACTGACTGTACCGGGTGCAAAACAAAACGGATTTGTGTGAAACCAAAAATATTTAAATCTGTTAGTGAATACCTTTCTAACGAATCTGAAAAATCGAAGTTTCATAGCGGAAAGCAAAAGTTATGGCCAAATGAATTTTCTGAAAGGTCGCTATGGAAATTATATAGCCCGTGAAAATGGTCGTTTTGCAAATGACCTCGGAATTCGGCGAAACCACTTTTGTTGGATCCAGAATGTTAAACTTTTGCTAGGTTTCAAATTTCATAATTTTTGAAGTCAATATGTGAGCGTGGCAAAGGAAAATGTGTTTTGGTCAGTTATAGTTAAATTGGATCGACTAGAAATGGGCCATTTTTCAAACGGTCTCTGAATTCGACGAAACTAGTTTTGTTGGGACCGTATCGTCAAAACATAGCCAGATTTATTTTTCTGGAATTTTTCAAATCAGTTTGTGGCCCTGGCAAATTGAAATGTACATTCAAATCGAATATTGAATGTTATATATTTTAAATAGAATAAAAACTGACTTAAACAGTCGATTGGGCCTACGAAACATATCCCATTGTGTTCGGAATGGGGGTAAAACGCTGGGGACGACAATCGTTTGGGTTTGGATTGGAGGTCGTGTTAGAAAACCCCTTTTAAAACCTACCGGCCAATCAGATTTTTTATTAAAAAAAGGAAAAATTCATTTTCTCTCTCCCCGACAGTCGCGATTGAAGGCGGAAAGCTCTTCAAAGCTTCCAGCTCCGATTCCGACTGCCTCCTCCACTTTCAGCCCCTCCGCCAGTTTGGGTTTTTGTCCATCTCTCCCTCCTCTACAAATCCGACCTAGTCTCGCCCCTCCTCGTTCAGCCGTCAGCAAGATCCGCCAACTCGAAGTCGAGCGTTTCAGGCCGCCGCCACGAACACCAGGGTCCACCGAGCTAGCACACTCCCCCACGCGCGCAAAGCTCTCTCCTAGCCCTTCGACGCTGCGAAGGCTGATCGTCCTCTAGCTTCACGGATTTCGCGAAATTCCCAACCCTAGTTTCGAACCAAACAGAGAGGTAACGGTTTATATATATTAAAATATATTATAGCATTTTAAAAGCGCAACCGTTTATGATTTCACTGTAAAAATCATATCTTTTTCGTTTGTTGACGAAATTCAGTGAAACAAGAGACAGTGGACTGGTGTGGACGCCTTCTACATTCTAGAAGAGACCGCATATTTTTCTGAGCCTTCTGCTATTTTTGGTGGAGTGGAACCCAATGTGATATTTCTAAATTATAAACGATATGGAAAACGACGATGTATAAATTATATAATCGATGTATGAGTTATATAAGTGTTGTACACCTCTTGTATAAGCGTTGTATAAGTTGTACGTTTGATATATAAGTTATATATGCGTTGTAAAAATTATATATGTGTTGAAATAGAAGTGAAATGCTATGTATAAATATATATATATATATATATACGCCCCTCGTCCACAAACCATGGACGATATTTATTGGTTGTGATTGGTGTGAAAATTGATTGATAGCGAATGGTTGATTGAAATTGTTTGTGGTTGAAATTGATTGATTGTGGTTGAAAAATACCCGTTTGTGGTTGAGAAATATTTGGTTGAAACCATATAGGATTAGTTTGTGGAAATGAAAAAAATATACATGTCGCCTGCGTGCGAACTAGATGCATGATTCCCCATTGTCAAAAGCTGCGAGGCTTTAAGGTAGAGCGAGGAGCCGTACTAGGGACAGTCCCGGTTTTAACTACCCTGCCGTTATGCTGCCGAAATTTTGAATAATATTAATGTGTTAGAATTATTTTCCTGTGTTGAAACTATATTCGTCTGTTGAATAGAAAACCTTCATGTGTTGAATCGACATTCATTCGTTGAATTGAAATTCATGTGTTGAATGGTATTCGTGTTTTAAATAAATTGTTTTAACAAAAAAATCACCTTTTTATCTATATATGTAAACTATAGAAAACCTTCATGTGTTGAATCGAAATTCATTCGTTGAATTGAAATTCATGTGTTGAATGGTATTCATATTTTGAAAGAAATTGTTTTATAATAAAAATCCTATTTTTATCATCAATATGAACTATACAAAATAATCTTGTTTTGAAATAAATTGTTTTATAATAAAAACCCTATTTTTATCACCTATATTAACTATATAAAATAGTCGAGTTTTGAAATAAATTGTTTTACATTAAAAATCACATTTTTATTATATACATGAAGTGAAATGTTGAAATAGAAGATAGTTAGATAAAAATATCATTTTTATCAAATGTATGAAAATCATATAGTTTTGAAATCGAAGAATCGATATATATATATATATAAATAGAATTGAAATATATCAAATAACGAAGCTGCAGTTCGTATTTTGAAACCGTGATTTCAAACGATTAGTGTGGGAGATCCGACCATCGGATTTTCCTGAAACCGCAACCGTTGGGTTCGCTTTGGAAATATCTTTCCAACGGCACCAACTTTGTAAAAATCCAACGGTTGGATTGTCTGGAATGTTTAATTCAAATCTGAAGAAAAACGGTGCCAGAATCGATTATATATATATATATATATATATATATGTATGTATGTATATAAATATAATTATATTTAATCGAATAACGACGCTGCAGTTCGTATTTTGAAATCGAAACTTCAAACGATTATACCGGGAGATCCGACCGCCGGATTTTCCCAAAACTGGAACCGTTGGATTCGTTTTGAAAAGATCTTTCTAATGATATGAATTTTGTGAAGATCCAATAGTTATAATTTCAGATATGTGTAAATCAAATCTAAAGAAAAACAGCGCCACAGCCGCGTTATGGCCCGAAGCGTCGTTTTGAATAAATTGGCTATTTTAAAATAAATAAAAATAGAGATAAATCGTTATAAAATATAATAAACGATATGGTTGTGAAATTTAGAAATTAACTGAAGGTTAGCTAAGTCGAATGGTTTCCTGGATTTTGATCTGATGTTGGTTTCGGCCTTCGCGGTTAATATTTGGGAAATCGTTCTCTTACTAATTGACGGTTAGTGACTAATGAATTGAAATGATGCATATGTAGTGTTTGTGTAGCACTTGTCTATTATATACGCGAGTTGCACAGAAAGACCAGGTTTATCCCATTCTGAATAACTGAATCGATGATAAGAAGTCGAAGATGAAGACGGTGGTTGAAGACCGATCTTCACCTCGTTTGGATGGTAACGGATGTCCTGATTGGGAGGCATCCCGAAATATGGATAATGAGTGGGGATCGTCCAGACGTACGCGGGAATCGATGGTTTGCAAGGTATATAGTGCCTCCGGTTTGTTCAGACCCAGGACAGACTTGTAAATGGACTGTGTGTCTGACATTGGAATTTATTCTGTGTGATTGATAGCCATCAGTTATATAGCGTGAATTGCCTATGTGGCATGCTAAGATGCATTGATCAGGGCTTCTGTTGAAAAGCAAAGTCTTGTGATTGATGATCAAAGCACCGCCTGTGTGGCATAGCTTTGTGAATAATGTGAATTCGCGAGCTTCACACCTCGGTATGAACCAGAAACGGGAGAAGGACCTCAGGGAGGGCATGCGTTTCTTTCTAGCTAGGAGTTGTGTCAGTGTTTTACACGGCCTGACATTTTACTTATGTGGATGATGGATAGCGAGGCGCCTCGGATATATCGGTCGATCTGGGACCGATGGAGTCATTCGTTGGCTCATTGACGCCCCATAGGGCGGGGAAACACATTGTTCAGGCATAATAATCCACATCGGTGGACCATCCCTGACGATCCAAGGGGCAGTTGCGGCTTTTCCTGAGACACGGGCTAGAGCGTCTCGAATTCGGTAAGGACTATCTTTTGCCTTGGTTCATGACGGAAATCCAATTTCCAAATACGTGACTGTGCGGTTTTGATTGTATACCTATATATGGCGACATAGTGGTATGGAGCATTAATGCCGTCTACGATTGATAGTTATGATTTGAAATTGTTTTTGAAACATGTAAACACTAGTAATAATATCAAATGCTTTTGTTTTATTCGTATCAAGCATATTTTGGCCGTTATAAGGTAAAAACTCTATCCTCCGGTTTGTGTTGCATTGTGTGATGGGAACTGAGTCTTATAATGGCTTTATTTTTATAAAAAGCATGGCGATGTTTAAAAGAATTATTTGTTTTAAAGCACTGGCAATCCAATGGAGAAAATCCGTTCGACGAAAGTGGCGTGGTCTTGTGATTGGCCATATTTTAAATGTGTTGAGTAGATTTCTCATACCAGTCCCATCACTGACTCGTAGTTTGTTTCACTTTCAAACTCGGATGCCCCTTTTTCTACACGGGCGGCCTTGTATTCAGGTTTAGCTGGCTCTTTCTGGATAGCTGGAGCCGAAGATGGATTCTATTCTTTATCTCTTTTTATGTTGTTCAGCTCCTGTTGTACATATTATGTTTGTTTTCCGTTGTAGACATTTATGTATAGCTGAACTGTATTTGTACTAAGTATGATCATGTATACTGTGTTTTAAATAAATTGTTTTAACAATAAAAATCACCTTTTTATCTATATATATAAACTATAGAAAACCTTCATGTGTTGAATCGAAATTCATTCGTTGAATTGAAATTCATGTGTTGAATGGTATTCATATTTTGAAAGAAATTGTTTTATAATAAAAAAATCCTATTTTTATCACCTATATTAACTATATAAAATAGTCGAGTTTTGAAATAAATTGTTTTACATTAAAAATCACATTTTTATTATATACATGAATTGTTAAAAATAGTGAAGTGTTGAAATAGAAAACAGTTTGATAAAAATATCATTTTTATCAGATGTATGAAAATCATATAGTTTTGAAATAGAAGAATCGATATATATATATATATAAATAGAATTGAAATATATCGAATAACGAAGCTGTAGTTCGTATTTTTAAATCGTGATTTCAAATGATTAGTGCGGGAGATCCGACCATCGGATTTTCCCAAAACCGCAACCGTTGGGTTCGCTTTGGAAATACCTTTCCAACGACACCAACTTTGTAAAGATCCAACGGTTGGATTGTCTGGAATCTTTAATTCAAATCTAAAGAAAAACAATGCCAGAATTGATTATATTTATATATATATATAATTATATTAAATCGAATAACGACGCTGCAGTTCGTATTTTGAAATCGAAATTTCAAACGATTATACCGGGAGATTCGACCGTCGGATTTTCCCGAAACTGGAACCATTGGATTCGTTTTGAAAAGATCTTTCTAATGATGTAAATTTTGTGAAGATCCAACAGTTAGAATTTCATATATGTGTAAATCAAATCTGAAGAAAAACAGCGCCACGGCCGGGTTATGGCCCGAAGCGTCATTTTGAATAAATTGGCTATTTTAAAATAAATAAAAATAGCGATAGATCGTTATAAAATATTATAAACGATATGGATGTGAAATTTAGAAACTAACTGAAGGTTGGCTAAGCCGAATGGTTTCCTGGGTGTTGATCTGATGTTGGTTTCGGCCTTCGGGGTTAATATTTGAGAAATCGCTCTCTTACTGATTTACGGTTAGTGACTAATGAATGGAAATGATGCGTATGTAGTGTTTGTGTAGCACGTGTTTATTATATATGCGAGTTGCTCAGAAAGACCGGGTTTATCCCATTCTGAATAACTGAATCGACGATAAGAAATCGAAGATGAAGACGGTAGTCGAAGACCGGAAATCTTCACCTCGCTTGGATGGTAACTGATGTCCTGATTGGGAAGCATCCCGAAATATGGATAATGAATAGTGATCGTTCAGACGTACGTGGAGATCGATGGGTTTACGAGGTATATAGTGCCTCCGGTTTCGTTCAGACCCAGAACGGACTTGTAAACGGATGGTGTGTCTGACATTGGAATTTATTCTGTGTGATTGATAGACATCAGTTACATGGCTTGAATTGCCTGTGTGGCATGCTAAGATGCAATGATCAAGGCTTCTGTTGAAAAGCAAAGTCTTGTGGTGATGATCAAAGCCCCGCCTGTGTGGCATAGCTTTGTGTATAACATGAATTCGCGAACCTCACACCCCGGTATGAACCAGAAACGGGAGAGGACATCAGGGAGGGCATGCGTTTCTTCCTAGCTAGGAGTTATGTCAGTGTTTTTACATGGCCTGACATTTTACTTATGTGGATGATGGATAGCGAGGCGCCTCGGAAATATCGGTCGATCCAGGATCGATGGAGTCATTCGTTGGCTCATTTACGCCCCATAGGGCGGGGAAACGCAGTGTTCAGGAATTTTAATCCACATCGGTGGACCGGCCCTGATGAACCAAGGGTCACTCGAGTTCTGATCCTAAGGCTCGGGCTAGGCAGTCTCGAAGTCGGTAAGGACTATCTTTTGCCTTGGTTCATGATGGAAATCCAATTTCCAAATACGACACCGTGCGGTTTTGATTGTATATACATATGGCGACATGATATACGGTACCCATGCCGTCTATGATTGATATTTATGATATGAAATTGTTTTTGAAACATATAAACACTAGTAATAATATCAAATGCTTTTGTTTTATTCGTATCAAGCATATTTTGGCCATTATAAGGTAAAACTTTATCCTCCGGTTTGCACTGCATTGTGTGATGGGAAATGAGTCTTATAATGGCTTCATTTTTATAAAAAGCATTGCGATATTTAAAAGAATGATTTGTTTTAAAGCACTGGCAATCCAATGGAGTGAACTCGTTCCACGAAAGTGGCGTGGTCCTGTGATTAGCCATATTATAAATGTGTTAAGTAGATTTCTCATACCAGTCTCATGACTGACTCGTAGTTTGTTTCACTTTCAAACTCGGGTGCCCCTCTTTCTACAGAGGCAGCCTTGTATTCATGTTTAGCTGGCTCTTTCTGGATAGCTGGAGCTGAAGATGGATTCTATTCTTTATCTCTTTTTATGTTGTTCAGCTCCTGTTGTACATATTATGTTTGTTTTCCGCTGTAGACATTTATGTATAGCTGAACTGTATTTGTACTAAGTATGATCCTGTATACTGTGTAACTCTGATGATTACGTTTATCCAGTATATTCTATTGTGCATTATCTGGTGTATTTATTTATTTATGTTCGGCTATTATCTGTTTCTGTGTTATATTCCAAGGATTACCCTTGCCGCCGTCAGTACGGGGTTCGGGGTCGTCACATTTGTTCAAAAATAGAACCAGTAGTGTTCTAGGACGCGTAACTCTATACAGATAGGATCAGTAATATCCTAGTATAAGTAAAGCAGAATGAAATACACCCTAGTAGACACATTTACATTGAAGTATTTGTCTCTATGTTTTGCAATATCTTTTCTGTTGACCTGACACTTTGTCTGCTAATTGCAGACGCACTAGAAAATGAGTGACAGGAACGGAAGAAACAATCGTATGGCTCGACCAGCTAATGAGCCAGTTGTACTCCTATAGCCAGAATCAGATATAGAAGTTCTATTCAAGAGATTTCAAAATCTGGGTGGATCGCCATTCTTAGGCAAAGATTCCATTATGGAAACACAAGCTTGGATCCGTTCTACAGAGAAAATCTTTGAGGGTTTAAAGCTGAGAGATGATCAGAAAAGATTACTGCCGTCTTGGGCACTCAAAGAAGAAGCTTTATTTTGGTGGGATTCAGTTATTAAAGATAATCCAGAAGGTGATATCACCTGGGATAGATTCAAAGTGAATTTCTTAGAAAGATTTACTCCTCCCGAAGCAACTAAGCGACTATGTGATGAATTTTCTTATATGATACAAGGAGATATGACCATTCCATAATATCATAAAAAATTCAACGAACTTTCTCACTTTGCTCCCCATCTATATCAAAATACGAAGAGAAAGAATCTGAGATTAATTAATGGGCTTCAAAGGAAATACCAGAATAAAGTAATGGGGCATGTGAAGCTTCCTTTTTCAGAAATGATTTATATGGCTTATCAGTACGAAGATCTAGACAAGAAAGGTATGTTACGCTACGAAGAGGAGGTCAGTTCTAGTAATAAAGTTGAGCCTGAAACTAATCGTCCCGAGGCCAGTACGATGTCAGAGGTTAGTAAGAAGCCTAAAGACAATCGGAAAAGGGCCAGACCAGGGAAAGAACCAGTGACGACCACCGTATGCAATAACTACCACCAAAGAGGGCATTTGTCGATAAACTGCGGACCCTTAAAGAAGCGATTAAAAGGTGGACTTCAATCCAAAGAGGGATTTCAAGAGAATAGAAAATGCAATCTCTGCCATCAGGCTGGTCACGTAAAGCAAGATTGCTGGCAGTTGAAAAAGACTGAAATAGTTCAAGTGAATGAAGTGGCAGAAACTTCTGAGCCCTCAGCTATTCAGGAAAGGCCAGATGTTTTAGAAGGCACGCTAACTGTCAAAGATATCCCAGTTAAAGTACTGTTTGACACAGGCGCGCCGCGAAGTTTTGTTGCAAAGAATGCGGTGAAGAAACTGGATTTGAATTTGAAGAAACTCAAAGAACCAATGACTGTCCAAAATCCGGTCGGGGGTTCCATCGATCTCAGTTGGGTTTGTGGAGTGTCAGTTTCTTTTTCTCGTTATCGGTTCCCTACCATCGCAGTCGTCATGAATTTTACAGAATTTGATCTTATCTTGGGGTTAGACTAGTTGACCAAATATGAAGCTGAGGTTAAATGCGCCGGCAGAGTCGTTAAGGCAAAGATAAAATCAGGTGATTATATAACCATTCCCTGTGAAGGCCAGAATTCTAATAGAAAAGACTTCTGGGCAGCTTTGGATGTTTCTCCTACTCAAATAGAAAATATCCTTGAAGTCACAGAGAATATTTCCGACCTAGTAAAAGATATTCCTATCGTCAAGAATTATGCGGATGTGTTTGAAGAAGTTGTTCGCTTACCTCCGCAGAGAGAAATAGATTTCAAGATCGCTTTGATTCCGAATGCAAGGCCGGTAGTTCACGCTATTCGAAGAATGTCCTTGAAAGAGAAAGAGGAATTAGACAATCAAACACGATAGCTCGTATGGCAGGGTCTGATCAGGCCTAGTTTCTCTGATTGGGGTGTAGCAGTGGTGTTTGTCCCAAAATCTGACGGTACTCTACGGCTATGTGTGGATTATCGTGATTTGAACAAGCAGACCATAAAGAATAAATATCCATTGCCGCGAATCGATGACTTATTGGATCGTCTGAATGGAGCACAGGTATTCTCAAGGATGGACCTAGCTACAGGCTTCCATCAGCTTCGTATTGCCGAAGAATGTGTTCCTATGACAGCACTCAGAGGTCCAGACCTATTCTATGAGTGGTTAGTAATGTCGTTCGTCTTATGTAACGCTCCAGCATACTTCGTCGATTTGATGAATAGAGTGTTCAGAGGAGTCCTGAATAAATTTGTTCTGGTTTTTATTGACGATATTTTAATCTTCTCTAAATCAAAGACTGAACGTGAAAAGCATCTGGAACAGGTTCTAGAAATTCTGAGACGGAATGTATTGAAAGCCAAACTGTCCAAATGCATATTCTGGCAAGATGAAGTGAAATTTCTGGGCCACGTCGTATCGAAAGAAGGAATTGTTGTGGATCCAAGTAAAATCACAGCTATTCAGAATTGGAAACAGCCCAGTACTCCTACAGAAGTCCGCAGTTTTCTCGGATTGGCTAGTTATTACCGGAAGTTCGTTAAAAACTTTTCAAAGATATCTGGTCACTTAACAAAGCTTACAAAGAAGCACTCAAAATTCAAATGGACTCCAGAATGTGAGGAAGCTTTTGAAGAGCTAAAGTTAAGATTAACAGCAGCTCCAGTGTTAACCATCATCGATGGCAATCAGGATTTGAAAGTTTGGACAGATGCTTCTAGAGAAGGCCTTGGCGCAGTGTTAATGCAAAGAGGTCAAGTAATCGCTTATGCTAGCCATCAATTGAAGCCGCACGAGAAAAATTATGTCACTCATGATCTTGAGTTGTTGGCTATCGTATTCTCTTTGAAAATCTGGAGACACTATCTTCTGGGTGAGAGATTTGAACTGTTTACAGATCACCAGTCGTTAAAGTATCTGTTCACCCAGAAAGACTTGAATCTGAGGCAGCAACGTTGGCTAGAGTTCCTTGCAGCATACGATTTTGAGATTATGTACACTCAAGGGAAAGCCAATGTCGTGGCCGATGCGTTAAGCCGAAAGAATGAAATGATCGCCAGCTTTATTATTACGACTTCCTTGATTGAAAAAAATATCTATTCTTCAGAAGGAGGATAACTTTATTAAGGATACGATCAAAAGGATTCAGAAAGGCGAACCCTCGTGTTTTCAAATAGATAACGACGGAATCCTGAGATTGAGAGGAAGGATTTGTGTTCCTGATATCCCCGAGCTAAAAAGGGAAGTGTTAGATGAGTGTCACAAGTCAAAGCTGAGTATCCATCCTGGTGTGGGCAAAATGTATAATGACCTCAAGTGAACATTTTGGTGGAAGGCTATGAAAAGACGTTTCAATATATGTTAGCCGATGCCCTACTTGCCACCTAGTCAAAAGCGACCAACAGAAACTTGCTAGACTGTTGCAACCGCTGGAAGTTCCAGGCTGGAAGTGTGAACATATTTCCATGGACTTCATTGATGGTATGCCCAGAACCAGAAAAGGAAATGACAGTATTTGGGTGATAGTAGATCACTTCACGAAGACCGCCCATTTCATACCTGTCAGATTGAACAGAACTGCTCAGAGTCTGGCACATATATACTTCAAGGAAATTGTAAGGCTACATGGAGTGCCGCTCAGTATAGTCAGTGATAGAGATCCAATATTCACTAGCAAATTTTGGGAGGCATTTCAAGTAGAGCTGGGAAGAAGCTGAACTTGAGCACCGCTTATCATCCTCAGACAGACGGTCAGACTGAGAGGGTGAATCGTATACTAGAAGATCTATTGTGGGCTTGTGTTCTCGATTTCGATGGATCATGGGAAGACCATTTACATTTGGCAGAGTTCTCGTATAACAACAACTACCAGGCGAGCCTGACAATGTCACCATACGAAGCATTGTATGGTAGACCGTGCCGATCTCCTGCTTGTTGGGTCGAATCTGGTAATAGACTTGTGTTGGGGCTAGATATGATCCGAGAAGCTGCGGACAAAGTCGATTTTATTAAGAAACGATTACTCGCCGCTCAAAGCCGCCAAACAAGCTATGCCGATAGGAGAAGAAGAGATATATCTTTTGCTGTTGGCGACTATGTATATTTGAAAGTATCGCCGATGAGAGGAATTATCCGGTTCGGTAAAACGGGGAAGTTGGCACCCAAATTCATTGGTCTGTTTCCTATTCTTGAACAGATTGGAACTCTCGCTTATAGGGTTCAATTGCCTGATTGGTTGCCTAGAGTGCATGATGTATTTCATATATCTCAACTTCAAAAGCACGTTCATGATCCAGACTTGATCGTGGAAGAAGCAGCTCAACAGAATATTGAAATTACCCCAGAATTGGCTGTGAGAAGAGAGCCGCTAAAGATCATCGGCAAAGAAACCAAAGAGCTGAGGAACAAGAAAGTTCACTTAGTCAAAGTGCAATGGAGTGGAGATCCACGAGATTGTACTTGGGAAACTGAGGAGAGCATTCAGAAAGCCTATCATAGATGCCGAGTGGATATATCTGATTGACTCCGGTGCAAGGTACATTTACCATACTTTGCATTACCAATTAGTTATCTACTCTGTTGTTATTTTCTTTCCATGGATGTGCACTTTTAATTCTATAGTCTGGATGATTTTAAAAGAGTATAGATTTTGATTAGTATATTTTTGAAAAGTTAAAAACAATTTGATTGTTGTTTGTGTTGTGTGATTGTAGGGTTGATTAATTGAATTATTAAAACGATAGTTAATTTAATCAATAAGAGAATAATGGTAGAATTTATTCATTTAAATCACACATTGAACTGATTAGAAAATAGGTAGAAATATATACATGTGCATTATATATGTTTGAACAGGTAAATGGATAGCTGTTGAGTAAAGATTTTATTTGCGTGCCCGACAAATAGGTAAACCTTAATGAGTTGGATGCGAAATATTATTATATCAACTCCTGTGAATGCCATTGGATGTGGAGTGCTGGTTATTCTATGTGTAATAATAAACGTCGCCATAGGATAGTAACAATTAATTTTGAACTACATTACATGGCATACTTCTGAAGATAGGCATACTTCATCATATACCACATAAGCATTTGGAGCTCGTGTGACAAGGTGGAAGATTTACCATACGAGCGAGAGGCTTGTATGGCGATGACTATATTTTACAGGTTGAACTGATGACTGATATGGACTATTTAAATTGTAACGATAAAATTGCCAGATTAATAAAAACCCCACACGGGTATGGAGTTGACAATAATCACATCTCTCTAGTTATTAGATACGGCACATGGACTATTTATTTCCCACACGGGACGAGGTGACGAGGATTTATCCTCTGGAGCAATTAAAATACACACTCCCTCAGGATTTGATAGGGTGACGAGAATTTATTCTCTAGAGTTATTATCTATACACGCTCCCCTGTAAACACCAGAATATATCACTATAAATATCTGTATGCTTTATAGGATTTATTGGGTACCTAATACGGCCCAATAAATTTCCAAACCCCTCCCCGTACAAAGGAGGTTATGGCGAAATTTTTCGAAAATTCCGGGTGTTAGCCAAATTTATGAAGAATTTGAAAATTCTCAGAAACTGAAAAGTTGGAGAATGGAAGCCAGATTGAACGTAGAGTTGATAAATCAAACCACTTTTGACTTTGTTCCTTTTCGGGGACGAAAAGTTTTAAGTGGGGGAGATTGTAACGACCAGGAAAATCTGAACCAATTTAAAAAAATTTAATTGGCTAAAATAGTGGATTTTAAATATTTAAAATAAATATTTTAAATAATAGCAATGAAAAGTGAGTTTGAATCGACGTTTGAAAATGAAAATAATTAATTCTAATTATAAACAAGGCCTGAAATGGCGCGGTAGTTTCAAAATTTGAATTCAAACTTTGACTGACTATACCGGGTGCAAAACAAAATGGATTTGAGTGAAACCAAAATTATTTAAATTTGTTAGTGAATACCTTTCTAACGAATCTGAAAAATCGAAGTTTCATAGCGGAAAGCAAAAGTTATGGCAAATGAATTTTCTGAAAGGTCGCTATGGAAATTATATAGCCCGTGAAAATGGCCATTTTTCAAACGACCTCGGAATTCGACGAAACCACTTTTGTTGGATCCGGAATATTAAACTATTGCTAGGTTTCAAATTTCATAATTTTTGAAGTTAATATGTGAGCGTGGCAAAGGAAAATGTGTTTTGGTCAATTATAGTTAAATTGGATCGACCAGAAATGGGCCATTTTTCAAACGGTCTCAGAATTCGACGAAACTAGTTTTGTTGGGACTGTATCATCAAAACATAGCCAGATTTAGTTTTCTGGAATTTATCAAATCAGTTTGTGGCCCTGGCAAATTGAAATGTACGCTCAAATCGAATATTGAATGTTATATATTTTAAATAGAATAAAAACAGACTGAAACAGTCGAATGGGCCTACGAAACATATCCCATTGTGTTCGGAATGGGGGTAAAACACTAGGGACAACAGTCGTTGGGTTTGGATTGGAGGTCGTGTTAGAAAACCCCTTTTAAAATCTCCCGGCCAATCAGATTTTTTATAATAATAAAAAAGGAAAAATCCATTTTCTCTCTCCCCGACAGTCGCGATTGAAGGCGGAAAGCTCTTCAAAGCTTCAAGCTCCGATTCTGACCGCCTCCTCCACTTTCAGCCCCTCCGCCAATTAGGGTTTTTGTCCAGCTCTCCCTACTCTTCAAATCCGACCTAGTCTTGCCCCTCCTCGTTCAACCGTCAGCAAGATCCGCCAGCTCGAAGTCGAGCGTTTCAGGCCGCCGCCACGAACACCAGGGTCCACCGAGCTGGCCCACTCCCCCACGCGCACGAAGCTCTCTCCTAGCCCTTCGACGCTGCGAAGGCTGATCGTCCTCTAGCTTCACGGATTTCGCGAAATTCCCAACCCTGGTTTCGAACCAAACAGAGAGGTAATGGTTTATATATATTAAACTATATTATACCATTTTAAAAGCGCTACCGTTTATGATTTCACTGTAAAAATCATATCTTTTTCGTTTGATCACGAAATTCAGTGAAACAAGAGACAGTGGACTCGTGTGGACGCCTTCTACATTCTAGGATAGACCGCATATTTTTCTTAGCCTTCTGCTATTTTTGGTGGAGTGGAACCCAATGTGAGATTTTCAAATTATAAACGATATGGAAAACGATGATATAATCGATGTATGAGTTATATAAGCATTGTACACCTCTTGTATAAGTTGTACGTTCGATGTATAAGTTATATATGCGTTGTAAAAATTATATATGTGTTGAAATAGAAGTGAAATGCTATATATATATATATATATATATATATATATATATACACGCCCCTCGTCCACAAACCATGGACGATATTTATTGGTTGTGATTGGTGTGAAAATTGATTGATAGCGAATGGTTGATTGAAATTGTTTGTGGTTGAAATTGATTGATTGTGGTTGAAAAATACCCGTTTGTGGTTGAGAAATATTTGGTTGAAACCACATAGGATTAGTTTGTGGAAATGAAAAAAATATTCATGCCGCCTGCATGCGAACTAGATGCATGATTCCCCATTGTCAAAAGCTGCGAGGCTTTAAGGTAGAGCGAGGAGCCGTACTAGGGACGGTCCCGGTTTTAACTACCCTGCCGTTATGCTACCGAAATTTTGAATAATATTCATGTGTTAGAATTATTTTCCTGTGTTGAAACTATATTCGTCTGTTGAATAGAAAACCTTCATGTGTTGAATCGAAATTCATTCGTTGAATTGAAATTCATGTGTTGAATGGTATTCGTGTTTTAAATAAATTGTTTTAACAAAAAAATCATCTTTTTATCTATATATATAAACTATAGAAAACCTTCATGTGTTGAATCGAAATTCATTCGTTGAATTGAAATTCATGTGTTGAATGGTATTCATATTTTGAAAGAAATTGTTTTATAATAAAAATCGTATTTTTATCAACAATATGAACTATACAAAATAATCTTGTTTTGAAATAAATTGTTTTATAATAAAAATCCTATTTTTATCACCTATATTAACTATATAAAATAGTCGAGTTTTGAAATAAATTGTTTTACATTAAAAATCACAATTTTATTATATACATGAATTGTTAAAAATAGTGAAGTGTTGAAATAGAAGATAGTTAGATAAAAATATAATTTTATCAAATGTATGAAAATCATATAGTTTTGAAATCGAAGAATCGATATATATATATATATATATATAAATAGAATTGAAATATATCGAGTAACGAAGCTGCAGTTCGTATTTTGAAACTGTGATTTCAAACGATTAGTGCGGGAGATCCGACCATCGGATTTTCCCGAAACCGCAACCGTTGGGTTCGCTTTGGAAATATCTTTCCAACGGCACTAACTTTGTGAAAATCCAACGGTTGGATTGTCTAGAATGTTTAATTCAAATCTGAAGAAAAACAGCGCCAGAATCGATTATATATATATATATATATAATTATATTTAATCGAATAACGACGCTGCAGTTCGTATTTTGAAATCGAAACTTCAAACGATTATACCGGGAGATCCGACCGTCGGATTTTCCCGAAACTGGAACCGTTGGATTCGTTTTGAAAAGATCTTTCTAATGATATGAATTTTGTGAAGATCCAACGGTTAGAATTTTAGATATGTGTAAATCAAATCTGAAGAAAATCAGCGCCACGGCCGCGTTATGGCCCGAAGCATCGTTTTGAATAAATTGTCTATTTTAAAATAAATAAAAATAGCGATAAATCGTTATGAAATATTATAAACGATATGGTTGTGAAATTTAGAAATTAACTGAAGGTTAGCTAAGTCGAATGGTTTCCTGGATTTTGATCTGATGTTGGTTTCGGCCTTCGTGGTTAATATTTGGGAAATCGTTCTCTTACTGATTGACGGTTAGTGACTAATGAATTGAAATGATGCGTATGTAGTGTTTGTGTAGCACTTGTCTATTATATACGCAAGTTGCTCAGAAAGACCGGGTTTATCCCATTCTGAATAACTGAATCGACGATAAGAAGTCGAAGATGAAGACGGTGGTTGATGACCGATCTTCACCCCGTTAGGATGGTAACTGATGTCCTGATTGGGAGGCATCCCAAAATATGGATAATGAGTGGGGATTGTCCAGACGTACGTGGGAATCGATGGTTTGCGAGGTATATAGTGCCCCCGGCAGGACGGACTTGTAAATAGACTATGTGTCTGACATTGGAATTTATTCTGTGTGATTGATAGCCATCGGTTATATAGCGTGAATTGCCTGTGTGGCATGCTAAGATGTAGTGATCAGGGCTTCTGTTGAAAAGCAAAGTCTTGTGATTGATGATCAAAGCACCACCTGTGTGGTGTAACTTTGTGAATAACGTGAATTCGCGAGCCTCACACCCCGGTATGAACCAGAAACGGGAGAAGGACCTCAGGGAGGGCATGCGTTTCTTTCTAGCTAGGAGTTGTGTCAGTGTTTTTACACGGCCTGACATTTTACTTATGTGGATGATGGATAGCGAGGCGCCTCGGATATATCGGTCAATCCGGGACCGATGGAGTCATTCGTTGGCTCATTGACGCCCCATAGGGCGGGGAAACGCATTGTTCAGGCATAATAATCCACATCGGTGGACCGGGCCTGGCGATCCAAGGGGCAGTTGCGGCTGTTCCTAAGACACGGGCTAGAGCGTCTCGAATTCGGTAAGGACTATCTTTTGTCTTGGTTCATGACGGAAATCCAATTTCCAAATACGTGACTGTGCGGTTTTGATTGTATACCTATATATGGCGACATAGTGGTATGGGGCATTAATGCCATCTATGATTGATAGTTATTATTTGAAATTTTTTTCGAAACATATAAACACTAGTAATAATATCAAATGCTTTTGTTTTATTCGTACCAAGCATATTTTGGCCGTTATAAGGTAAAAACTCTATCCTCCGGTTTGCGTTGCATTGTGTGATGGGAACTGAGTCTTATAATGGCTTCATTTTTATAAAAAGCATGGCGATGTTTAAAAGAATTATTTGTTTTAAAGCACTGGCAATCCAATGGAGAGAACCCGTTCCACGAAAGTGGCGTGGTCCTGTGATTGGCCATATTTTAAATGTGTTGAGTAGATTTCTCATACCAATCCCATGACTAACTCGTAGTTTGTTTCACTTTCAAACTTGGGTGCCCCTTTTTCTACATGGGCAACCTTGTATTCAGGTTTAGCTGGCTCTTTCTTGATAGCTGGAGCTGAAGATGGATTCTATTCTTTATCTCTTTTTATGCTGTTCAGCTCCTATTGTACATATTATGTTTGTTTTCCGCTGTAGACATTTATGTATAGTTGAACTGTATTTGTACTAAGTATGATCCTGTATACTGTGTAACTCTGATGATTACGTTTATCCATTGTATTCTATTGTACATTATCTGGTGTATTTATTTATTTCTGTTCTGCTATTATCTGTTTATGTGTTATATTCCAAGGATTACCCTTGCCGCCGTCAGTACGGGGTTCGGGGTCGTCTCACCATCGCACGTATATCGTAGTTTAGGCCTAGGTCCGAAATTGACCTAGGTTCATCAAAAGAAAATAAATAGGGGGAGGTGGAAGTTGCAATAATAACAAGATCAAAGAGAAAACAACATAAATCTTCATGATAGGCATAAAGATTACAACTTGATGATAACATTATTACGAATCAAGAAAACTGCTGAATAAATTATAAACTTGACATGATCATGAAGATAGACAAGTCTCAAAACTCAAGATTCAAGGAGCAATAGAAATAGATTAGAATCGATAAACATACTTAAATCCAATTCTACTTTATTCCATGGCCATATCATAATTAAATATTTAAATCTAAAAGTAACTAGAACTTACAGAGCAAGGCTAACGAATTAAGAACTGAAATTGTCACAGAACGTTGCAGTGACGTTGTTTTATCCTCTCGAATTTTTGTAGAGGCTATGTTCTTTGATTTGAATCGAGTTTGAATGCTTAAGCTTTAATTTGGAGGCGGCGGCCATGGTTCAAGAGGTAAATTAGCAGCATAACAGTGTAAGAATGATTTGTATGAATTAGGCTAGGTCTTAGGATGTTCATATAGGAGTAGGAAACTTATTTAGGTCCTTAGATTAAACCTAGAATTGATCTGAACCCTCAAATTTAGTCACAGGCCCGAAAAACGCACCCACGAACCAACACAGCCAAGTTGGGCTCGACCCAACACCAGGGAGGTCGATTGGGTGGTCGACCCCCTTTGGGCCAGGTCGACTACATGGTCGACCATGTAGTCGACCTGCCCCTGCCCAGGTCGACTACCTAGTCGACCTGGGTCCCGGACGGGAAATTTCCCGCCCAGCACGGGTACTCGTTTTTGAAACTCGAAATTTGAATTTTGAATTCGGATTTCTTAGCTATTTTCGATTCCGAAAATTCATGAAACTTCGGAGGGTCATATCTCCCTCATACAGACTCCGATTTTCGAAAACTTGGACTCGTTTCCAAGCAGAATTTCGAGGCGAACGCAATGGCGCAACCCATTTCCCTTGATTCTTATTTTAAAAATTAATTCTGCCTTGATTTATGGTTTTAACATGTTACTAAAAATTCGGGTTGTTACAACAACCAGAATTACACACATTAACAGTGCAATTTTTAAGAGTGAAACAAAACTTATATTTAAACAATTTACTCGGAATGCTAAAAATCAAGTAAAACTTGATGAGTGCGTCCAAATTTGGTAAAGATAATCAAATTTATTTTGAATTCTTTCTAGATTATTTTTTGTTTAGAGACTTACCCAATAAAGAAATTTTATTACAGAGTAATGAGCATTAGACCTATATATTTTCAAACTTTTGGAGAACAATAGAAAATATGATAAAAGAAAATGGTGCAACTACTCTAGTTCTAGCAAAAATACTGATGTGAATATGCTTGACTTTTAGAATTGTAAATTAGGGTGCCCAAATATTAACAATGTAAGATAGAAATAATAATGTTGAATATGTTGATACCTTTTATCTTTATATTTGTACTCTTTGTCAAATGGGAAAAGGTAACAAGATACCATTTCCATAATCTCAAACTAAATATAACATGCAACTAGCAATGATAGTTGTTGACTTATGTGATCCAACCTCAATTAATTTTGATATGGCTACAACTATTATTATTTTTTTGTTGATTCATATTCAGGATTTTCTTCGATTCATTTTCTTAAGTCAAATGCAGAAACAACACTTTAATCCGGTTCATAGTTTCAGAAGAAAGGCCAACCAACCACAAAATAAGAACAATTAGAACTGATAAAGGAGAAAATTTTAAACTATTGAGAGATTACTTTATTATAATAGTAATCACTTATAGGTTGACTTGCCCTCATTCTTTAAAGCAGAATGAGTAACTTAAGAAAAGCACTAACATATTGTTGAAACTAGTCTTACACTTTTTTCTCAATTCTTTATCCCTCTCAAATTTTAGCTAAATACATTTGACACAAGTGTGTTCTTCATAATAGCCTGCCAACTAGAGCTCTTCAAAATATGTGTCCTTTAGAAAAGTTATTTAACATTAAACCTAACTATCAATTTTTTCAAAAAAATTGGGTGTCTATGCTTTCCTTATCTAAGACCTTTCAAAACCCATAAACTAACACTTACATTGGATCCATGCACTATCATTTGTTATGCTCATAATCAAAATGGGTACACGTGCCTTACCAATAAAGAAAGACATGTTGCATTTTGTGAATTCACATTCGCATTTGCCAAGCCTGAGATAAAGATTACACAAAAGATCTACAATGCAAAAGTTTCTATTCCATCCTCTCCAGTTGATATGGGTAATCAAACCAATGATTCAAGTTCATATCATCAAGACAAGTCCGCCCTCCAACTCACATCACCCAACAGTAGGCTAGTTTAGGATGATAACTCATCCCAACTCACCATGCCTACCATTGAGGCAGGTCAGGGTAACACTGACACCACAACAAGCTCTGACAACAGTCAAGATAGCTTAGGTGATCAAGAAAATTCATCTTCTGACCAAAACAACACATTTAGCTATATTGAAACCAAAATCAGAACAAGACAGGGAATCATTTGAATACTAGACCAAAATATAGGATACTTAAATCAAAAACTACAATATAACTGGTAAAGATAAGGAGCCAACAATTTATGATGAAGCACGCAAATATTCACATTGGAAAACTACTATAGATGAGGAATTCACTACCTTAATCAAAAATAAAACATAGCGTACAGTTCTAAGGTGTAATCACATAAATATAATTGGAAGCAAGCGGACATATAAAATAAAAAGAAAACCAGATGGATCTATGCTGAAGTATAAGCCAAGATTGGTGGAAAAAGGATTTACTCAACAATATGGCTTCGATTGTAGAGAAATTTCCTCTCCAATAGTTAACTCACAATTATCGGAGTATTTCTAACCATTTCTCTATTTAACAAGTGGATAATCAGACAGCTGGATGATAATGATGCTTTCATGAATGGTGAACTTCAAGAAAATGTGTATATGTTTCAACCACAAGGCTATATATAAGGGGACAACAACACAATAGCTTGCAAACTTCACAAAGCATTATATGGATTAAAGAAAGCTCCTCAAGTTTGGTATGAAAAGTTAAAAGAAACTCATAACTTTTGGAAACCATAATGCCAAGTCTGACACGTGTCTGTGTATCAAATTCAAAGAGGACACATAATTTGTGTTCTGGTTTATGTAGATGATCTTATCTTAACTGACAACGGTTCAGAAGAAATCAAAATGGAAACAAAGTATCTGGATACTACTTTCTCAATAAAAGACCTGGAAGAATTAAATTAATCCCTTGGAATTAAGTAAAAAAGACAATCTAATATCAATTTATGTTTATACCATAGAAATTATATCACAGAAATTTTGGTTAAAGCAAAGATGGATAAAGCTAAACCTCTCCCTACTTCAGTGATTACCAAACTATCATTATCAAAACATCGAGGATATACTTTCATTAATCCAACACTTTATATAAGCATACTCTATGCCCTATAATATGCTACCACTACCAGACCTGACATTGCTTACATTGTTAATAAAGTCTCAAAATCTATATATGCATCAGCCCTATGAACAACATTAGAAAGCGGTCAAGCGTATTCTACAATATCTAAAGAGTACTATAAATCATAAATTCTACATGAGTGCTGGAAATGACATAGAATTAATAGGCTATTCTGATACAGACGGGGCCTCCGATCATGATGACCGAAGATCCACGTCTATATACATCATCTTCCTCAGTGAAAACCTAATCTCCTGGCGCTAGAAGAAACAGCCAACTATCTCTTGCTCAAACATTGAAGCTGAATGTAGTGGTGTGGATAGGGCTACTACTGAAATTACTTTGCTCGAATCTCTCATCAGAGAACTTGGCATCAATCATCAGAATAAGCCAGTCATATGATGTGATAACATGAGCATTGCCTCTTTCACAGCAAATCTGATCTTACACTCACGAACTAAACGTATTGAAGTAGATATGTACTTTGTTCTTGATCACGTAATCAGTGGGAAAGAAGAAGTAAATTACATTCCAGCAATTTTTCAAATAGCAGACATCTTAACCAAAGCTGTACCAAAAGGAAATTTTGAGAAATTAAAAGAGATTTGAAGATCGAAGAAGTGGAAGAAAAATGAAGAGATGAAGAAGACCCTAAATTAATTTGACATGGGGAGTTAAACAACACAAACCTATTCTGTTGAGATATTTTATACCTTAGGCTTTCAAGGGTATACTTTTGTCCTTTCAGTTTGTAATGTTACGAATATTTTCGTTGTTAACTATATATAGTGTTGTACATTTTCTCTGTAATTCTATTCAAAATCAATAATAATAAACACCTTACAGTTTTTTTAGAACAATCAATCTAGAAAATCATGTTAAGATATAAAATAGAAAATAAATCTATATGAATTTTTTGCTTTCAAGAGAAAAGATATAGTAATTCATCCAATGCATCGTTTCTTTAGCCTCCCTGCCATCCAATTATGATCATCGCCGTAATGGCCTAAGATTTTGTATGTCTATACCGATATTTCTATATTTTCTCATGATCGTCATTGGAAATATAAAACACAAGATACGAAATAAAAACATTAGATCCTAACTTCTTGATACTAAACTATCGACACTTGATCATATAGACAAGCTAAATAATGATTATCAATGAATTATTCTTGCATGACGGTTACTTTTGATTCAAATTCCATACACAAAACTGCTGTAATTGTATGATCAATCGGCATTTGCTAAACATCTAAACTCTAAACCATATACTGATATACAATTTTAATTTAGTGCTTGAAATAAAAAAAAATCCAGTTATTGAAAACCCAAAACAGAAACGCTGTGCTCACCTGTCAAGGAAGATAAAGATTCGCTCGTTAGTCACTGGAAATAAAATTCACGGTCAGATGCTTTTTCTGGCGCTGCCTACTGCCTTGAATTCAATGATTGCGCTCGAGAATTGGTTCACGATTTTTTTAGGGCTTGGATCGACAGATTTAATTTGGTGCCCCCAGAATATTGATGCTGTTAAACAACGTGAGCTATGTTAGAGATAATCAT
Organism: Allium sativum; assembly: GCA_030737875.1. Classification (NCBI taxonomy): domain Eukaryota; kingdom Viridiplantae; phylum Streptophyta; class Magnoliopsida; order Asparagales; family Amaryllidaceae; genus Allium; species Allium sativum. The sequence continues at coordinate 315,183,903 of CM060909.1, read as the reverse complement.
CAAGTATGTTTCCTTTTATTTTTCATTTATATTAGGATTGTATTATTTATGAGTTATATTAGGATTGCATTAATTATGAGTTATATTAGGATTGTATTAATTTGGTCTATATTTGGTATAGATTCAAATATGCTATAGAATATTCTATTCTAGAATGCTCTCTCCCATCTATAAATATGTAATTATGTATTCAAGAAATACAATTCTATTTTCTGTTTTCACATGGTATCAGAGCACCATTAAATAAAATTACACTCTTGTCTTTCTCAATCTCTTATCATGGCTAATGATAACAATCCTCCTACTGTTTCTATCAGAGCTGATCCTTATGTTATCCATCACTCTGTTAGTCCCTCTACTGTTCTTATCACACCTCTCTTAACTGGTGATAATTATGGCTCTTGGAGTCGTGCCATTACAATGGCGTTACGAGCCAAGAGCAAATTTGGTTTCGTCGATGGTTCCTTACCGATCCCAACGGCGGAAACCGACACTGTCAATTCGCGCCGCTGCAACGATCTTGTTGGCAGCTGGATACTCAATTCCGTATCTCCGGAAATTAGGCCAAGTATTCTCTATGCCGACAGCGTTGCCCAGATATGGATCGATCTCAAAGAGCGCTTTTCTCAGTCTAATGCGCCGAAGATATATCAGTTAAAACTCTCTATCTCCTCACTCAAACAAGAAGGTATGAGTATTTCATTGTACTTCACCCAACTTAAATCTTTGTGGGATGAGTTGAGTAGCATTATTTCAATTGATCCGTGTACTTGCGGAAATGGAAAGTGTATTATTAAACAGCAAAATCAGGATCGAGCCATGGAGTTCCTTCAAGGACTGCATGATAGTTTCTCTGCAGTGCATAGTCAGATTCTTCTTATGGAGCCATTTCCGTCCATTCAGCAGATTTACAATCTTGTCCGTCAAGAAGAGAAGCAACAAGAGTTGAATGTTCGATCAACCCTACCTGTTGAGTCTGCTGCCTTCCAAGCTTCAAAGCCACCATATCGTGGGCTGTCAAAGAGGCAACATCCATTCTGTGATCACTACAACCGATATGGACATAATCGAGATAAATGCTATCAACTGCATGGCTTCCCAAGCAAGCAAGAAAAGCGCGCAGCTGAACATGGATCAACCTCTCATGTTGTGCCAAATAATCATCTGACAACTCAATAGTACAACAAGTTGCTTGCTCTCTTGGCCAAAGACGAAGTTGGTGAACTCTCGGCTAACTTAGCAGGTATAATTCTGTCTTGTATGCCTTCTTATTGGATTAAAGATTCAGGTGCATCAAATCATATATGCACATCACTATCAATTTTTTCTTCATATGTTCCATTGCAAAAACATAAGTCTATTCAATTACCTGATGGCACTTTTGCATCAGTGACTCACATTGGAATTGTTAAACATTCAAAATCCCTTATTCTCAAAGATGTACTTTTTATCCCATCATTCAAATTCAATTTATTATATATCTCACAATTAGCAAAACAACTTAATTGTGAAGTAATTTTTTCTAAATTTCAATGCCATTTTCAGGATCTGTTGACGAACAGGACGATTGGTCAGGGTAGAGTTCATTGTGGCCTTTACTACTTGGAGGATGTTTCCCATTTGAATTCAGTTTTTTCATTTCAGCATTCAAATAATTTTGATCTTCTCATTTTAAATTTCTTGTTAATAATTTTCCGGATATATCCGTGAATAATAATGTTTGCCCACAAACTAAGCAATGTCGTGGTTCATTTCCGCAAAGTGTATCTTGTTCTTCTGTATGTTTTGAATTATTACATGTTGATGTTTGAGGACCATTTAATGTTCCATCTAAAAATGGTTCACGTTTTTTTCTTACCATTGTTGATGATTATTCAAGATGCACTTGGGTCTATTTAATGAAATTCAAGTCTCAAACCTTGATAAAACATTTTTTTAATCAAGTTAATAGACAATTTGGACTGTCAATCTCCACTATACAATCTGGAGATGGTGGTATTTTTATTCCACAACTTCAATCTCTTCGATCTGACAATGGAACTGAGTTTCTTTCATTAGAGTTTCAAAATTGGTTTCATTCTCATGGTATAATCCATCAACGATGTTGTGTAGCCACTCCTCAACAAAACGGGATTGTGGAACGTACACATCGACACTTGCTTGATGTTGCTCGTTCACTACGATTTCAAGCTAATCTTCCCCTCTCATTTTGGGGCGAATGTGTTCTCACCGCTGCATTTCTCATAAATAAATTACCCACATGTACTCTTAATTTCAAATCTCCTCATGAAGTTTTATTTGGAAAGGTTCCGTCTTATTCATCTTTACGTGTGTTTGGCTGTCTGTGTTTTGCGAAAAATATGCATATTAAAAATAAATTTGATGCACGAGGTAAGCCACGCATTTTTGTTAGTTACCCTTATGGTCAAAAAGGATATCGACTTTATGATCCTTATTCTCATCGCATAATAGTCTCACGTGACGTTATTTTTCATGAATCGGTTTTTCCGTATAAAAACATTTCAGATCATAGATCTAACGACATTTCCATCACTCCACTAGATGGTGATTTACCTACAAATTTCACACCATTTCAAAATGATTCATCAGTACCAACTAATATTTCTTCATCTAATACAGCTGAAAATGGTGAAAATTCACTTCAAAATCATTCTCCAAATCTGATTCCAACAGAAATCGCTGATTCAAATCAGTCTCAGCAAACTAATAATAATTCTTCAATTATAATTCCCACGAATACTGCTGATTTAAATCGTCCTCAACGAATTCGACGAAGGCCATTACATCTCAATGATTATGCATGCAACGTCTCTCCTTTACCTACTTCTTTTCCTTTATCCAAATATTTATCTTTGGAAAAGTTTAGTCATTCTCATCATGTTTTTTTGTCCAAAATTATTAATCATGATGAACCTCAAACTTATTCTCAAGCAGTTCAATCTTCTGCTTGGCGTGATGCAATGTCTGTTGAAATTCATGCTCTCGAAGCAAACAAAACATGGTCTGTTTGCTCATTACCACCAAATAAAACACCAACTGGTTGCAAATGGGTATATAAAATTAAATATTTCTCTGATGGTTCTATTGAACGATATAAAGCACGTTTAGTAGCCAAAGATTACACCCAAGTTGAAGGAATTGATTACCATGATACTTTTGCTCCGGTAGCAAAATTGGTCACCGTTCGTCTACTTCTTTCTATCGTTACAATTAAAAATTGGTCTCTTCATCAATTAGACGTAAATAATGCCTTCCTCCAAGGTGATCTAAATGAGGAAGTTTATATGAAACTTCCTCTTGGTTTTCCTCGTCATGGTGACAATCAAGTTTGTAAGCTCCATAAATCTATTTATGGACTTAAATAAGCTTTGCGTCAATGGTTCTCTAAGTTTTCTTCTACTTTAATTCAACGTGGTTTTTGTCAGTCTAATTCCGATTACAGCCTCTTTACGTATATTCGTGATCATATTTCAGTATTTGTTCTTGTTTACGTAGATGATATTATCATTACAGGAAACAATGAATCTTTTATTTCCATGACAAAACAATTTCTCGCCAAATCTTCTCCATTAAAAATCTTGGGCGTCTAAGTTATTTTCTTGGTATTGAAGTTTCTCGTTCCAAAAAGGGATTATTTTTGTGTCAACGTAAGTACACACTTGACATATTAAAGGATTCAGGTATGCTTGGTTCTCGTACAACTCCAATTCCTATGGAACAACATTGTCGACTTCTTCCAGATGACGGCAATCCCTTGCTTGATCCGTCTCTTTATCGATGACTCATCGGTCATCTCTTATATCTTACAGTTACTCGTCCTGACATTCAATATGCTGTCAACAAACTTAGCCAATTTATGCAAAGCCCTCGTTCCACACATCTTGATGCTGCAAATAAAGTCCTTCGATATCTCAGAGGTTCTATTGGTAAAGGTTTATTCCTATCGGCAACGAGTTCTTTTTCTCTGGTCGGTTTTGCTGATTCCGACTGGGCAGGTTTCTCCATTACTCGTCCTTCTACTACCAGTTATTTTACAATGCTTGGTTCTAGTCCCATCTCCTGGAAATCAAAGAAACAACCGACTGTTTCTCGATCATCTACTGAAGCTGAGTATCGGTCTCTTGCTGCTATTACCGCTGAAGTCCAATGGTTACATTCAATCTTATCCGAACTTGGTTTTCCACCATCTATTCCTACATCAATACATTGCGATAGCCAAGCGGCAATTCATATTGCATCAAATCCCGTCTTCCGTGAACGAACTAAGCACGTCGAAATAGATTGTCATTTCGTTCGTGAAAAGATTCTCTCCAGTATTATTACTCCTTCCTATATTCGTTCTTGCGACCAACTAGCGGATATTTTCACAAAACCACTAGGTGTTGATAATTTCAAACGATTGCTTAACAAGTTGGGCGTGCTCGACATTTCTCTCTCGGCTCCAACTTGACGGGGGGTGTTAAACAACGTGAGCTATGTTAGAGATAATCATCAAATATGTTTCCTTTTATTTATGAGTTATATTATGATTGTATTATTTATGAGTTATATTAGGATTGCATTAATTACGAGTTATATTACGATTGTATTAATTTGGTCTATATTTGGTATAGATTCAAATATGCTCTAGAATATTCTATTCTAGAATGCTCTCTCCCATCTATAAATATGTCATTATGTAATTATGTAATCAAGAAATACAATTCTATTTTCTGTTTTCACAGATGCCCTAAGCGATCGCTTTAGTGGCTTGTGCAAAGGGTCGGCTCTGCTTTTGCATGATAGGGGATTATTCTATTAAAATTTTAATAAACAAGATTGATTGATAATTCGAATGAGTAGAGCTGATTAAATTTGGACATAGCGCGTGCTATGTGTCTTAATCAAACTTGTTTAATTAAGAATGCCAGCGAACGAGAGCAATGCATTGGATCAAACTATTTAAGCGGACAGATCGCTGAACTAAATAAGGATTTAAGGCTAAGAACGGGACTATTGAGCAAGATATTTTAATTTATGATTTTTATTTTAATTGATTTATACTTAATTAATTATTTGTTTTTCACTTTACAATGCATTTAATTACAATGAGATAATAATATATCAGTTAAAATGCATGCAGATTAACAATATGATACTGGTAAATACGAAAAATGCTAGAATCAATCAGTGCAACCATACTATAATAATTTATCTTTTATGATATCTCAAATTGTTGTCATTTCAATGTTTACATGTGGTTGAACTTGTTCAGTTACTCTGTGTATTGCATTTCTCATAGTATAATATTCTTTCAGGTACTCCTCTGCAGTAAATTTGGGATCAATGTTATAACTTTTAAAATTTTGATCTTTACTGATGTGCTTGTATATGAAATTGTAGATAACTATCGTAATTATAACTTATACTTAAGTTGAATGAGTACATTGATATATTCTTTGAAATGACAAACCATTTTTGTATATTTTCTATGCATTAACAACTGTCTACGAAATTCAAATTGTAGGAACTAGGAAAATAAGTGCAGATCAGTAATTATTCACACAGAGCACTGCATATATTGAAAGACGGAAACATAATTGCAGCAATATCTGCAATTATTATAAATAACTACAAACATATCTGCTACTATTTTACAATGTAGTGTAAAATTAAGTTACTACATGGAAAAATTGCAGACATGTATGCAGATTTTGCAAATAGTTGCATATTTTGTTGCAATTTACTGAATATGAAGTATTTTTCATTTGTATGCAAGTTTTATCATTTTTATGATGATTTTCTGCAATACTTGAATGTTTGAATAAATGTAGGCTTTGAATTTGAATTTTTGGTGCACATCAGCAAAAATTGCGTGAAAATCAACAATTTTTTTTATATAATTACTGCAACGTCTGCCATATTTTGGAAAATAACAGAAATTCACTGGTACGTTCATAATTTTTATTTTTATTTTGTTTTTGAATCGCTTTTTTTTTTTTTTTTTTTACTTTTTTTACGATGATGATTATGAGTGGAGTTAAATTTTCATGTTGTTTTTTGTTTTTTTAAATGATTTTCGAAAGATAGGTACCTAATTTGTTAAATTTAAGACAATAAGGTTTATTGTATTTTGATACTTAAACTGGACCTAAGGTAAACTTCTACTATAAAATAAAATAGTTGTAAATTGAGTGTCGTGTGACTTGATAATATATTTTCGGAGAACTTGTACAACATGTAAAAGAACATAAAAAAAGTCACTTATTTGTTGATTTTAGAGTATCAAACAACATAAAAAGAGTCACTTATTTGTTGATTTCAGAGCATCGCAGCTGTAATGTACATGAATAAAACAATCATTTTTGAGCATCGCAGCTGTAATGCGCTTGGACAACTGATTAGCAACGTTGAATCACTAGACATGACGCGAAGTTAACGTGTTAAAAAAGGGCTGCAAATTTCGAGTGCGATTTTGTTGACATCTTTTGAAAGATGGCAACAAAACACTCGGCTCTTATTGGTGGATATCGGGGGGTCCATATGGGTCCCCCTTATTTCCACCAATAAAGAATGAGTGTTTTGTTGCCATCTTCCAAAAAGATGTCAACAAAATCAAATTGGCAAATTTCACGATAGACACACACACGCGCTATATTTTATAAGCTATACCCTACATTTGGCACGTAGCATCTGGTTTTATGTATTTTATTCAGATATTCAATTTTGCGACTAACTTCCATGCAATCACTTACCGTTATCCTCTGCCGAACCTGGAGAATCAGATGTTTCCAAATAGGATTCGAATAAAATTCGTGTACTCTGGACATCTCACATCATGCAGCATTATAAGTTCCGATGCGTAGAAGAAATTTAGAAACACAGTGCGTTTGAATATCAACCAATATTCACATTAAGTAGTTTTTGAAGCAATGTTACATTCATATGAATTTCGAATAATATTCAAATTGAGTCCAATGGTCCAAATAAAAAAGAATATATGTTTCCTATAAAATGCTTATATGTAACCAACGTAGCAATGCGAACATGTGTATATGGATCACGACCAAGAAAGAGAAGGTATGGTCATTTAAATGTTGCAGATTGTTCACCAAAAGAAGAGGATGATAAGCCATGATGTCCAGAGTTGGCTTTGACAAAGAGAAAACGCATAGGTGCCGTTCGCAGCAAAATAATGGCATGTTAGAGATGCGTTGGTACGAACTTAGGACATAAGCCAACTATCCATTTTCCACAACGTTGCTTCCACACCTTCATAAACCCCTTCCTCTTTCCCAATTTTAGCAGCGCCTCCACTCCTCCCCTCTCCTACTTGATTTTTCTGCTGACCAACGAAGCTGCAAAACATGATTTTTTTTGAAGTTGTGTTTAATTTTTTTTATCTCTCTAATATATATTTTTCTTGGATTTTTTTTTTTTTTTTTTTTTTTTTTTTTTTTGTTTTCATAATATTTTCCGATTCTGGTTCTGTTATTTCCCAACCCTTTACCAGTTGGAGATAAGAACGGAAGCTAACTTTCATCGATACTTACATTGAGTTTTTAGAAAAGCAAACAGCTGGGGCTAGAAGCTTTAGGGATGGTCGTGGCGGCTTTAAATGACAGTTTTAGTCTAGGTTACACAAAAACCCAAATAAAAAACAAGTGGGGTAACTTAGAAGGGTCGTTTCGTGATTGGGACAAGACTGCTGCGGATATCGGACGAGTAGTGAGATTCAGTAAACAATCGGTTGGATGATACTGACGACTGGTGGACTAGCAACCTAATCAGAGCATATAGGCGATTCAAAAGAAATGCACTGATAAAGTTTCGAGAGTAAAACCAACTTTTTGATGGCTGTTTAGGCATGCCCTTTTGCCTATATCTGATACCTCCTACTGTACTTGTGCATCCACTTACATCAGCTCAGTTTTTCACCGCTGTCGACGCTGGTTATTATTCCGATTGGATGACTACTGACAATCCGCCTTATGCTCAGCACCCTAGGCGCAGACATACCGAACATGGTAGCATGAGCCGCTCTTTTGTGACCCCAACCTTGAGGACGTCGTTTCTCATTGCTACAATATTGTTCGAGTAGTGTTAGATATGGAGCGATGAAAAATTATGCTAATTTTCCATAATCACTCGTGGAATTTGGAAATTATCGGCGCACTAGACGATAGTGATGTACGAGGGTTTATTTTGGCGGAGTTGAGGAGATTGGATCATCGTCATAGATAGTGGGTTTTTATGTAGTCGTTTTATTTTCAATGTACTAGTTTTATTTCTGTTTCGTGTAATGAAATATGGTCGTTTTTTTTATGTGTAATTAGTGGTTAATTAATTTAAAACAAATAAATTAAAATCGCATTATATATAAATACCATGTTCGAATATTCCGTTTACAGAAAAAAAAAACACATTTCCCGTTCACTAACGTGCCACACTCAAATGGCACGCTCAAATACCCCGTTACCATTCGCAAAAAACACACTCATATCGTGATTTAGACATGCATATATATATATATATATATATATATATATATATATATATATATATATATAGAGAGAGAGAGAGAGAGAGAAATTCTATATGAACACAAAATTTAGACACAAACTGAGACACAATGAATCTCCACCGTTAGACTGCCCCTTGAATTCCACCCCTTACATAAAGACAAACTGATTCAATGGCTCATATTTTATGTCTTTCTATTTGTGTCAAATTTTGTGTTCCAATAGCCGCTCCCATATATATATATATATATATATATATATATATATATATATATATATATATATATATATGGGCAGGTTCAATGGCACCCCAAAAACTTAGCACCCTTTTAGCCTACCACTTTTCCATCACACATTTCCTTCATCTCTCATTCCACTCATTCTCTCACCTCCTACTCACTTTCTTTAAACATAAATATGTGGCTGAATTTGAGGTGCAAATGTGGGGTTGAAATTCAGAGAGGCTCCCTGATATATATATATATATATATATATATATATATATATATATATATATATATATATATATATATATATATATATATATATATATTACAATTTGAGCACTCAAATTCAAAACACACACCGGAAAAACAAAATTTACAACCTTTTCCATGATTCCATCTCGAAAACTCGGAGAGCTGAAGAGCCTCTGAAAGCTGACAGTTCAAAGTTATGACAACACGCAAAATTATCAAATCTTATTTCATTTCTATTATCACATAGGCAGAAATACTTCTGTTGTGAATTAAATCTAATTTATTTTCACACATGCATGTGTTAATCATTAAATAAGTTTAGTAATATTTATTAGCCTGAGCAATAAATAATAAGAATATTAATTGAATACAATCATCCAATTTTGTGTTTTCTGATACATATAATAAGTAAAAGGTGAACTTTATTTATGTACACATTTCTAATGATTTAATCCGGCCTATAAATTAGGATCTTTGACATTTATTTAAAATTTAATTAGTTTCTTTACCTAGCGTAAATTTATTTAGTTCTTATTTCTAGCTCTTCTCCTTTACAATCTACATCTGAATCGAAGTCTAGTTGCAGTACACTAATCAAATTTACCACGGTGAGTACTTCTTTTCTTTCAACTTTAAAGTTGATCAAATATATGCAAAGTCGTATTTTTGTATCACCATTATAACATAAAATTTATTGACAACTATGTTTAGTAATCTTGAAAATTTTATAGTAAAATGTGACAAGTGCTGTGTAGTTAAAGCCCCGTAATATTCTAGCTATAGCAAATAATACTCTTCCGACGCAATCTAATTTCTATTTAGCGTTGATGAAATTAGATACGCTTTAAGTACTACTATTTTTCTATTGCACTAGCTAAATTAAGAATTTATATGATTCAATTTAGCAGTACTAATATATAGATGCTAACTTGAAGAGTTTTCTTTTGAAGCAAATTACAAAATTCAGCATAAAAAGCTAATTTTAAGGCATAATTTGTCAATATATAAAGTAGAAATCTATTTTGGTCATTAAATATAGTGTGCATAATCATTATATTTTCTGATTTTGTTATATAAAATTGATTAATATTAATTGCTTCTACTTAAATGTTGTTAGAATGATAATTATTTAATTTTAGATATTTGATTTTTCATTTAATGGTTCTTTTTACACATCATCGTGTCTCGTCATTTCTCTTTTTATCCTCGCTACAACTTTTTATAGCTTTGCTGCTATCCGTTAAGCGTTTTAACCATACAAGACATAAGCGATTTGTAATAGAGGAACCTGAGTAGTTAACTATTACATTCAAATTTTTTTTTTTTTTTTTTTTTAATTTGTTTAAAAGGAAAACTGACCGAAGTCGTAAGCTCTCCACAGTGCACCTAGCCTGGCCTGGAGCACCACATAAGTGACTGATCTTAGCGTATGCACATGATAAGCATGTAGCACGTCATCCGTGGTTTCGAACCCACGCTACTGTTACCATGACACGAAGTCCTTAAAATCTGTAAGTTACTCAATTTATCGATTAACTTACAAAATAGTTATAGATTAACATAATAAAGTAAAATGATGGATTAACTGATGAAATTCGTGGATGAAAATAAAAGTCTGAAGTAAACGTTCACATTGATTTTTAAATAGAGAATGCGTATGATTTCGGGATTAAACGTTTTAATTTTAAATATAATATGATGCATCTCTTTATAATTTTCAGTCTGGATTTGCATTAGTTATTACCTGCTGTTTAAAAACAGCAATCAATCATCTGGCAACTCACACGGATGAACCCCACGGGACCCTAAACCACGTTGAGCTTTTCTAAACACAGTGAATAACATAAAGATAGCGATTATGTTCTCAAATTAAGTTATTAGCGCCCAATATTTTATCAAGGCAGCAATAAAGTTGAATAGAAAGATAGTACATTCATAGAGGACTAGGCTACTATTCTTATTAGTGAATCGACTGCAATATAGCAGAAGAATTATCAATGCGTTTCCTATACATTGTTCGATTGAAGCAACCATTACCATATTGTATCAACTTTCACTTACCCCTTTTAGTTGAGCACAAAGGATAGAAATGTGGAGAACAAATTTAACATTTTGCAGAAAAAAAAGGTACATATTTCCTGTGCTTAGGGACTGCTTTTGTCTACCAAAAATTTAACATTTCATTATTTTGATTTACTTTTTCAAAATTTGATATTTTGATTAGGCTGGCTGTACATTTTGGAATAGAAAAGCATGGGACCATATGATTTTAATACTTAAATGAATGTCATTGAGTAATCAGCTACAATGCAACTCAATTTTATTGGTACTTCGGGCCATAACATAGGCAAACATGTTAAAATAAGCGACCCCTCCACTCATCAGGTTTAATTAATTATGTTGTCCCCTCCTGCCTATCTTACCTGCCCTGCAAATCCCAGACTTATTTAACCATTTTAGTCATCTATAAAATACATTGGAGGACACCAGTTTATCAAATTCGTTACGACAAATGATTAAGATCTACTGAGATACGTGTGAACCAAAAATTTGATCCAGCAGCTCTGACTAGCAGCAAATGTAGTCAATGACTATAAAAACAATTTTCAATCTTACATACATGAACCCACCATCGACTGAGATTTACTGAGATACATGTGAACCAAATATTTGATCCAGCAGCCCCGACTAGCAGCAAATATAGTCAATGACTATCAAAGCAATTTTCAATCTTACATGCATGAACCCACCATCGACCAAGACCAATAATATCAACATGATGTCGTGATCAGGGCCGGCCTTGACATGTCAGAGGCCTAAGGCCAAATTGGAAGATGGCTGATCATTTTAAGGCCCCAGCCTAAGTAGGAAAATGAAGAAAACTAGCATACTATAAACACAGTCACCCAACCAGTCCCTTCCAAGTATTGAACACAATACCTTCAACCCACAAGCCAAAAGCATTACCACCCAACCACTTCTCCTTTTCTAAATATTAAAAAATATTATATTATCGAATTTATACATACACGAGATTATTTGTCTGAGGCCCCTTTCGAGGCTTACGCTCTAGGCGACCGCTTAGTTGGCATATGCGTAGGGCCTGGCTTGGTCGTGATTTACAAAAAAATGTAGTTTTCTTCTAGGTTAACATTTCAACAACAATTGTCTCTTCCATTTTTGTTCAGTACAATTCCCAAAAAAAATATTTATCTCTCGAGTTTGCAATGTATTAATTTTTTATTTAGTACAATTTATCATTTGCGCCTAGGCAAAGATGGGAAAACTTTACAATGCAATCCTTTAAACATTTGCACCTGATGTTTCAAAAGTTTATTAAACAAATTTCTATTATAATGTTGTTAGAATTCAAAGGATGAATGACATATACTTTAGTCCCACATTGGCAAAAAGAAGATTAGCTCCATGCATTTATATCTATTCCTCATTCCCTATATTGACCCTTAGGATCAGGTAATTTTGTGCGAGGGGAATGACCTAGATCATATGAACCAAACACACACGCACGCGCGCCGCCCTCTCGTCCCGTACCGAACCGAACCGGGTCGGATTTGGGCTTGGGCTGAAATCTTATTTTTTCTACGAAAAACTTAACCATTTTTTACGGGTTTTTCGGAAAGATGGCGGATTCAAATTCAAACTAATTGGATGCGGGTGCGACCCGTTGGGAACAAGCGGGTGCGACCCATTACGGTTCAAATGAGCGGCGCGTTCATTTGAACTCAGATGGAAACGGAAAATAAACGGCTGCGTTATTTCGAGCGGGTGCGACCCGTTAACGCATCCATTTGAAGACTATATATAAGTAATGACTCTGATCAAATCATGACCGAAAAATTAAACTGGTTTTCTCCTTCCTTCCGCTGTACAATCTGCCATTACTGATCGTCACAATCAGTTCATAATCACCACAATCTCGAGCAGTTCTGTCGTCTGTTGTATCCTGGGAGGCTTCGACTGAAAGTCTTAAGGAAACTGACACGTTTCAGGCCTCAGACGAACTCGAGATGGCAGCAGAGCAATTGTCAATAAAAACTGGCAAATTGAACAAGCCAGACTTGTTCAAAGGCGAAGGTGATGATTTTCTGAATAGGCAGAGTCAGATGTTGTTCTATCTCACCACCCTTGGCTTGCAGAGGTATCTTGAAGAAGATGAACCGGTGCCGCCTACACCAGGAAACGCCAATGATGCAACTAAGCATGATGGTCATTCTATTGATGCGTGGAGGCATTCAGACTTTCTATGCAGAAACTACATTCTCAACTGCCTAGACAAGGTCCTGTACAAAGTGTACCAGCTGTAACATCCCGTATTTCTGTTAACACTAAAGTTGCTAATACAAAAAAATAAATGTGTAAAGGGGAGATGTATCTAATGTGCATACAAAAATAATTGTGTAAAGGGGAGATGTATCTAATGTGCATACAAGAATAATAATAAATGTGTAAAGGGGAGATGTATCTAATGTGCATACAAAAATAATAATAAATGTGTAAAGGGGAGATGTATCTAATGCGTACGTATTTATATGGATTGACAAATAATAGTAAATGTACATTAAGAAAGAAATGGTGAACATAATTGGCTTCTCTTTACAACGGACTGCTCTGGTTAACCCTAGCTTCATCGACGGCTCAAATTAACTTGCAACTCTATAAAAAGACCCTAGGTCTCAAACTAAAAATTCACAAAAAAAAAAAAATTGGAGCCACCATGCTTTCTGCTGAGAACTAGAGGGAGCCTCCACTTGAAAGAGACGAACAACATAGCGAATACAAACTAAAAGATTAAAAAGCAACAACAAATTAGAATCAAAGCAACGTCTTCCCAAAGGAAAGCTTTGCAAATTCAGAATTTCAGAACTCAGAAAACAAGACCGTCTACGATTGTGAGTTTAGCTACATTTTTAGAATGCGAATTAATATGAATATCATGTGTTGCGATGAAATGATAATAGTACGATACTCGTTATGTTATTAATATACGTTTGTGATTTGATTCTATTATCATGTTGAATTGAGAATTATTAAGTACGATGTTTATTATGTTTTATAATATTAATCTATGCCAGTGACTTGATTCTATTATCATGTTAAATTTGGGATTATTGGATTAGATTATTTGTATAAGCGTGGACTTGGATTGTAACATCTTATGAGAATTGTGTAGTTTATTATGCAAGTTTATGTAGTGAAGTTATGCGACCAATTGTCAAATCTATATGTTCATGTTTGTGCAAAACTTATGCCATGTTCACACTTATCATATGTTGGGATTAATTTGCAAGTATGTTTAAATCTATGTTATTAATTAACACATGTGTATGTTGATTAGCCTATGTGGCTAACTCACATATACATATGTTGATTTGCCTATGTTGCAAATTAACATATGTATATGGATTAGTTCATATTGCTAATTCTCATGTATGTTGTTAATATGACCTATGTTAAAAAAACACATATATGTTGAGTTAGCCAATAAATGCAAGTTCATACCTATGACATTATAATGTTTATGTTAGTCTTTTTGCAAGTTTGTACCCATGACATTATAATGTTCATGTTAGTTATTTTGCAAGTTCACCCTTAAAATGTTCATGTTAGTTATTTTGCAAGTACACCCTATTATGTTCATATTGATTATGCCATCAATACCAAAGTTATACCCTTGTCATGTTTACACTAATTTATGCCAATTTGCGTATATTAAATTAGGCTAAGTTTTTAGCCTAATACTTTACACCAAAAATCATGCGAACGTAAATTAGGCTGAGATGGTTAGCCTAATATTGGACGGGGTAACGTTGGGTTAAAATGATAATTTTAGGAAAACTTGCCATAAATTGGTCATTAATCACATAAGTGATTTATGGCATAAAAATGCATTAATTACCTTAATTAATGAGATTAATTGGAAATGAATGTGACAGTAATTTGAATATTTTCTAATTTACATATTGGTCATTAATCACATAAGTGATTTATGGCATAAAAAGGCATTAATTACCTTAATTAATGAGATTAATTGGAAATGAATGTGACAGTAATTTGGATTTGAATAATTTACATAATTAAAATGTAAATTAGAAAATACGAACGCGCTTAACCCGAGGTTGGATAGAGTTGTGACGTAAACCTGCCCGGACCCGCCCAGCTGTCCAGTTGTCACAACAATAGCTATCCAATGTGAGAGGTTAAGGCATGGGGCCCAATAACGACCCGAGGTTAAACTGAGTTGTGGCGTAAGACTGCCCGGACCCAACCGACATACAGGCAGCCACAACAATATCTGTCTAATCTGAGAGGTTGGTGCTCTAATAAGACAATTAGAGCTGATTTAGAACTGATAGGGTTAAGTCAATTTAATAAATACTTAACCAAATTCAACATGTTAAATAATTTGGATGGGTGGGGGTTAGGTTCATTCAGACACTTAACCACTTAACATGTTTGACTAGAAAACCTAGTAACGGGGACCCGTTTCAGCAGTAACCCAATTAGGTATCATGGTACCCTGAACTAGGCAGGGTGGGGCACGATTACTGGGCTGATTGTAAGCGGTCAAAAGCGACGGCGGTTGGTGCACAGTGTGGGTTCTAACAGAGTGCGGGCGTGCACACTCTGGAGCAGACAAGTCAGGGCACTGGAGCATCAGTAGTATACCCTATGTATGCTTGAATTATGTCGGGGCCGCCACTATGGGACTTGATACACCCCATGGTGGGACCAACATAGGTATCTACCAAATAGGGCCGTAGGACACATGTGAAAATACGAGTAGGAGCCGATCTTTTAAAGAAAGAGAAAGGGATCACTTCACCCCAATCACGGGGTGCCTGTTGGTATAAGAATTAGTAGGTGCAGAGATAGAGATTTAAAATTGGGTGCGAAGGGATGTTCATTTTAAGACACCTTATCTAGTTCTAGGATAGTCTATTATCCTGATATCGTCCTGTTCTCACTTTATGCAAGTCATGATCTTTTTATTATTAACATTTTAGGAATATAGCTAGACTTACCAGACTTATGTCTGACCCATTTTCCTTTCGTCTTCTTTTCTTCCGTTCCCCCCAGGTCCACAGGGAGGAAACACCGCAGCTTAGTCAGTTTTTCATCCATCTTGAAGAGAGAGATTGTATTGCTTGGATTTCTTTCATTTGGACCATGGCTTTGGATATCATTTATGGGGATTATGCAGCTTTATTTATGTTTCACGCTTCTTTAACTTTTAAAATCAAGACAGTATTATGGTTGTAATAATTGGAAGTTTGTTTTGAGACAATGTTGGAAATGTTCTGTATAAACACGTATTTATGATAATAAAAGTCTGTTGGTTTTTCCGCTGCTTATTTATATGTGTTTATATCTGTCTTGTGTTTTATCTGTGTCTTTTACTTATAAACCTCCACCAAAATTAAGGCATTCCCTTTGTGAGTGACCTTAACGGAGGTGGAGTGTTTCACTTGGTATCAGAGCATAGGTTTACCAGACCAGATAAAAAGTTTTTGAAACTATATTCAAATTAAAATTTAAAGAAGCATTTTTCAAGAAAAAGAATTGTTTTATAGTTTTAGAAAGGCATAATACTCCAAAGCCATGTGAATTATCTATCCTTCGTTTTGAATCTTTCCTTTTTCGTTTCAGCATGTCGGGAGAATTTAACCTTCCAGAAGGTGTGATTGTACCTGGTTGGTTTAGAAGGTACTTGGAAGCTAGGGCCAATGAGGCGGGCCCAGCGAATCTTCCTCCCCAGCTGCAGCAATTCCTCCTCCTCCCCCAGTTGCTGAAATCCCCCTCCTTCTCCTCCTCCTCTGAGAGGAAATGCTTTTGCCAAGACTTGCAGAGATTTTAAAGCTATGGGTGGGAAAGACTTTCATGGAACCGAGTCCTTCGTAGCAGCAAGGAACTGGCTGAAAGAGACCGAAGATCTTTTCGTTATCTTCGAGGTAGAAGACAGGCAGAAGGTAAGACTGGCAGTGTGGTTGCTCAAAGGAGAGGCTTCCTACTGGTGGGAAGTCACCAATGCAGAAAGACCAATAGAAACGTGGGAAGATTTCAGATTTAGATTTGAGCTGAAGTTCCTTTCAGAAGCTGAGAGAAGTCTTCAAATGGAGAGGTTCCTATCCCTTAAGCAAGGGAGTATGACCGTCAAAGAGTACGTTAACCAGTTTGATCAGCTGGCTAGGTTCGGACTGGACCTAGTCAACACCCAACACAAGAAGGCTCTCCGCTTTGTCAAGGGACTGAATGAGCCGCTTCATAGCCTGGCCATGACCCATATACCTATAGGAGCTACATATGAAAGGCTGGTACAGATGGTGTTACTACATGAGGAGGATAAAGGCAAGAAGGAGACAAAGGCGGAAGGGTCTCGGGGAAAGAAAGAAGCTTTACAGCCTAAGAAAACAGACTTTATTTAAGAAGGGCGGGAAAAACGACAAAGCTCGCGAAACAAGAAAGTGTAATTTCTGTGGTGTGGTTGGACATGTGGTGAAAGACTGCAGGAAGAAGAAGGCAAAGATGAATGGTGGTTGCTTTCATTGTAGAGAAACATGACATAGCTAAGGACTGCCCTAAGAGGCGAGGGCAGGCGCAGAAAGCTGCATCCACTTCGGGTGGACAAGTTCATGCACTGGAGGCACCTCCTCTGCAACAGCGAGGTAGAAATACTTCTGTAGAAAGTGTAGTTTATCTTTATGATCACCCAGTTCGCACTTTATTTGATTCTGGTGTATCACACTCCTTTATTTCATCTGCTTTAGTAGAATCTCTGCACCTAGAAACTAGTATGGTAGAGGATCCCTTGGTTGTCTCCAATCCAATTGGAGGCCCAGCTTATTTGTCAATGATCTGTATGAATTTGAAAATCTCTATTCTAAGTGTAGAATTTAGATGTAGTACCTTTGTTTTGGGCTTCTCGGGGTATGGATTGATTTTGGGCATGGACTGGCTATCCAGTAATTGTTCCATCCTTGATTGTGAGAAAAGAGTGGTTAGGCTTTTAACGCAACTCGGTAACACTCTGGAAATTACTTGTAATCCCTCGAATGTTGTTATGCTTAGTTATCTTGAATCGCTTGACGCTTCTGTTGAGAATTTGCAGTCAGTTAAGGTGGTCCGAGAATATTTGGATGTCTTTGATGAGGTGAAGGGCTTACCTCCGAAACAGGAAATAGACTTCCGCATCTATCTTGTTGACAATGCGAAGCCCGTTGCTTTGCCTGTTAGGCACATGGATCCTAGGGAAAGGAAAGAGCTCAGTAAGCAGATTAAAGAGCTTTTAGAAAAGGGGTTCATTAGGCGGAGCATTTCAGAATGAGGGCGCTCTAGTGGTGTTCGCTACAAAGGCGGATGGTTCACTCCGTCTATGTGTTGACTATAGGGAGCTAAACAAGCCGACAAAAAAGAATAGGCACCCTCTCCCCAGAATTGACGATTTGTTTGACCAGCTTGTAGGAGCGTCGGTTTTCTCCCAACTTGATTTGGCGACCGGATTTCATCAGCTAAGGGTAGCCGATGATAGCATCGATAAGACAGCTTTTAGAACACCAGACGGATTCTTTGAGTGGCTTGTCATGCCTTTTGGCTTGACAAACGCACCCGCTTACTTCGTGGACCTAATGAGTAGGGTGTTCAGAGATTTCCTCAATAAATTCGTGGTGGTCTTCGTAGACGATATTTTGATCTTCTCAAAAAATGAGGAAGAGCATGCTCAGCACCTAAAGGCAATCATGGAGACTCTTAGAACACATCAGTTAAAAGCTAAATTCTCCAAGTGCCACTTTTGGAGAGAAGAAGTGAGATTTCTTGGGCATATAGTGTCCAAAGAGGGGTTAGCTGTAGACCCCGCAAAAGTAGTAGCGGTGCAAGATTGGAAGGCACCAAGGAATGCAACCGAGGTACGAAGCTTCCTCGGGCTTGCAGGCTTTTATCGGAAGTTCATCATAGATTTTGCAAAAATCTCAGCTCCTCTTACAAGGCTAACAAAGAAGAATCTAGTTTTCTCTTGGGATTTGGATTGCGAGTTTGTTTTCCAATGCTTAAAAAGGGCTCTTACAACAGCCCCGGTTCTGGCCTTGCCGGATGGAAGCAAAATGTTTACAGTATACACGGATGCATGCGGGACAGGACTAGGCGCTGTCCTAATGCAAGAAGGAAGGGTAGTAGCTTATGGCGGAAGACAGTTGAAAGTCCATGAAAGGAACTACCCAACCCACGACCTTGAGTTGGCCGCCATCGTCTTTGCGCTTAAGTCTTGGCGCCACTATCTCCTAGGTGAGAAATTTGAACTGTATACTGACCATAAATCTTTGAAGTATCTCTTCTCGCAGAAGGACCTTAACTTAAGGCAACAAAGGTGGATGGAGTTTCTTGCCTCGTATGATTTCGAGATTTCCTACACTCCTGGCAAGGGCAACGTAGTCGCAGATTCCTTGAGTAGAAAGAAGCTAACGTTGAGCCCGCTATTTGTTGAAAGGCAAAGCCTAGAGTTTATAGCCAGTTTTGACTTTAGGCCCTCCTCTGATTTTGTACCTGATCTATTAGCATCGCTAGAAGTGCGGCTCACTCTCTTAGACTCAATAGGGACCGCACAACGAGAAGACCCTCAGCTTGTAGAAGTGGTTGATAAGTTCGTCAGGGGTGAGACTTCTAGTCACCTCGATAGATACACCATCGACGACAAAGGGTGGTTAAGACGGGATGGAAGACTATGCGTCCCACAGGCAAAGGAGTTGGTGAAGAAAGTTCTTGAGGAGGCACGTCATTCCAAGATGACAATACATCCAGGCGGGGACAAAATGTACAAGGACTTAAAGAGAGTTTTCTTTTGGAGTGGCATGAAGAAGGACGTGGCAGATTTTGTTTCTAAGTGCATGATTTGCCAACAAGTCAAGGCAGAGCAGAAGAAGCCTGGCGGTCTGCTCCATCCTCTAGAGGTCCCACAGTGGAAGTGGGATAGCATTTCAATGGACTTCATTGATGGGCTGCCTAGGTCTAGAAGAGGCAACACTAGCATTTGGGTAATAGTGGATAGGCTTACTAAAAGCGCCCACTTTTTACCTGTCAAGAGTAGAAGGACTGCCTCGCCTCTAGCATCTCTTTATCTTAAGGAGATAGTTCGACTCCATGGAATACCTTCCAGCATTATTAGCGACAGAGATCCTATCTTCACAAGCGAGTTTTGGCGGAGTCTGAAAGAAGCTGTAGGCACACAGTTATGTTTGAGCACGGCCTATCACCCCCAAACAGATGGTCAGACAGAAAGGGTGAACAGGATTTTGGAAG
This sequence comes from Allium sativum, assembly GCA_030737875.1. Classification (NCBI taxonomy): domain Eukaryota; kingdom Viridiplantae; phylum Streptophyta; class Magnoliopsida; order Asparagales; family Amaryllidaceae; genus Allium; species Allium sativum. The sequence goes on along the minus strand of CM060909.1, from coordinate 315,163,592 downwards.
ACCTTTTGAGACTTTGCGTCCTTGACTTTGGAGGGAATCTTCCTTTGGTGGAATTTTCCTACAACAACAGCTACCAAGCCACCAATATCGGAATGGCGCCCTTCGAAGCTTTATATGGAAGACCGTGCCGATCGCCCACTTGTTGGTGGGAGTCTACTGACAAGCTCATACTTGGACCAGATATGATCCGAGAGACTTCAGAGAAAGTAGACTTAATACGAAGAAGAATGAAGACAGCCCAAGACAGACAAAAATCCTACACAGACAAGAGAAGGACCGACCTTGAATTAGAGGTTGGGGACAGGGTTTTCCTTAAGGTATCTCCTTTAAGGAACGTCGTTCGCTTTGGATCCACAGGGAAGCTAGCACCAAGATTTGTAGGGCCGTTTCCTATCATCGAGAAAATTGGGAAGATGGTCTACAGGTTAGAGTTACCCGAGAGACTGGCCGGAGTTCACAACGTCTTTCATGTTTCTCACCTCCGGAAGTATCTACATGAGTCAGCGGAAGTGGTAGAGCCAAACATTCTAGAAGAAGCTGAAGTAGAACACGAAGCAACTGTGAGGAAAGTTCCAACTCGCATCTTAGGAACTGAAGTGAAAAAGCTACGCAACCGCGAAGTCAAACTCGTCAAAGTTCAGTGGAGCGACGCCGAGGAAGACGCGACTTGGGAAACCGAGGATAGAATACACGCAGCCTACCCTTTTCTTTTTTAGGGTACATTTTTGATCTCTCTTTTTCCTTTAAGTCATGTTAGTATCTATCTTTTTAGGTATATCTCCCCGACCTTACCCTTTTATCCTTAGGTGGAAACCCCTTTGGATGTAAACATGTAATTGAAACATGTTATGGATGATGGTTGCAAGTGGTTGCAAATGTTTGCTAGTGGTTGCTCATGGATGCATATATATACACAATCTAGGGTTTTTGATCGACTCAGTCACATCATATTGCATATGCATATATGTGTTTATGTTTGTATATGGTTGAAGCATAATATGTTGTCATATGGATGTCGCATTTGTTTGAATGATTGCGCACTCATGTAGAATTATGAATAGGAAAAAGTTTGCATACATAATGGATTCATGACACTTACATAATTTGCATTAAGGAGGTCAACTGAATCAGTAGACCGCCTGATTTTTGCATTAGATAAGGACATGTACACACACGATGCATATGATCATGAAGCATTAGAAGTCTTTTAAGGAAAATGGACGCTCGTGTTTGATGATTGAGAAGATGGACATTTGGATGGAAGGATATATGTTCTCCTAGACTTGGAGATTTCGGGGACGAAATCCTTTAAGGAGGGGAGAATGTAACACCCCTTATTTCTGTTAACACTAAAGTTGCTAATACAAAAAAATAAATGTGTAAAGAGGAGATGTATCTAATGTGCATACAAAAATAAATGGGTAAAAGGGAGATGTATCTAATGTGCATACAAGAATAATAATAAATGTGTAAAGGGGAGATATATCTAATGTGCATACAAAAATAATAATAAATGTGTAAAGGGGAGATGTATCTAATGCGTACGTATTTATATGGATTGACAAATAATAGTAAATGTACATTAAGAAAGAAATGGTGAACATAATTGGCTTCTCTTTACAACGGACGGCTCTGGTTAACCCTAGCTTCATCGACGGCTCAAATTAACTTGCAACTCTACAAAAAGACCCTAGGTCTCAAACTAAGAATTCACAAAAAAAAAAAAAAGAATTGGTGCCACCATGCTTTCTGCTGAGAACTAGAGGGAGCCTCCACTTGAAACAGACGAACAACATAGCGAATACAAACTAAAAGATTAAAAAGCAACAACAAATTAGAATCAAAGCAACGTCTTCCCAAAGGAAAGCTTTGCAAATTCAAAATTTCAGAACTCAGAAAACAAGACCGTCTACGATTGTAAGTTTAGCTACATTTTTAGAATGCGAATTAATATGAATATCATGTGTTGCGATGAAATGATAATAATACGATACTCGTTATGTTATTAATATACGTTTGTGATTTGATTCTATTATCATGTTGAATTGAGAATTATTAAGTACGATGTTTATTATGTTTTATAATATTAATCTATGCCAGTGACTTGATTCTATTATCATGTTAAATTTGGGATTATTGGATTAGATTATTTGTATAAGCATGGACTTGGATTGTAACATCTTATGAGAATTGTGTAGTTTATTATGCAAGTTTATGTAGTGAAGTTATGCGACCAATTGTCAAATCTATATGTTCATGTTTATGCAAAACTTATGCCATGTTCACACTTATCATATGTTGGGATTAATTTGCAAGTATGTTTAAATCTATGTTACTAATTAACACATGTGTATGTTGATTAGCCTATATTGCTAACTCACATATACGTATGTTGATTTGCCTATGTTGCAAATTAACATATGTATATGGATTAGTTCATATTGCTAATTCTCATGTATGTTGTTAATATGACCTATGTTAAAAAAAAAACATATATGTTGAGTTAGCCTATAAGTGCAAGTTCATACCTATGACATTATAATGTTTATGTTAGTCTTTTTGCAAGTTTATACCTATGACATTATAATGTTCATGTTAGTTATTTTGCAAGTTCACCCTTAAAATGTTCATGTTAGTTATTTTGCAAGTACACCCTATTATGTTCATATTGATTATGCCATCAATACCAAAGTTATACCATTGTCATGTTTATGCTAATTTATGCCAATTTGCGTATATTAAATTAGGCTAAGTTTCTAGCCTAATACTTTACACCAAAAATCATGCGAACGTAAATTAGGCTGAGATGGTTAGCCTAATATTGGACGGGGTAACGTTGGGTTAAAATGATAATTTTAGGAAAACTTGCCATAAATTGGTCATTAATCACATAAGTGATTTATGGCATAAAAAGGCATTAATTACCTTAATTAATGAGATTAATTGGAAATGAATGTGACAGTAATTTGAATATTTTCTAATTTACATATTGGTCATTAATCACATAAGTGATTTATGGCATAAAAGACATTAATTACCTTAATTAATGAGATTAATTGGAAATGAACGTGACAGTAATTTGAATTTGAATAATTTACATAATTAAAATGTAAATTAGAAAATACGAACGCGCTTAACCCGAGGTTGGATTGAGTTGTGACGTAAACCTGCCCGGACCCGCCCGGCTGTCCAGATGTCACAACAATAGCTATCCAATGTGAGAGGTTAAGGCACGGGGCCCAATAAAGACCCGAGGTTAAACTGAGTTGTGGCGTAAGACTGCCCGGACCCAACCGGCATACAGGCAGCCACAACAATATCTGTCTAATCTAAGAGGTTGGTGCTCTAATAAGACAATTAGAGCTGAGTTAGGACTGATAGGGTTAAGTCAATTTAATAAATACTTAACCAAATTCAACATGTTAAATAATTTGGATGGGTGGGGGTTAGGTTCATTCATACACTTAATGTGACACCCCACTCCCGCTACGGTCACTCACTAAGGGAATGCCATAGCATCGGTGGAGTATTTTAGTGAATATAGAACAGAAAAATTACAACAACACAGATATAAATAGTACTTGAAATTTAAAACATCATCTCATAACAGCGGAAGTAAAACATGTCTGGTTACATCATAAAACCACAATAAAAGTCAAGTACAATATCCATCAAAATAAAGAAGTACATAATCCTACTCTTATACAATAGCCATGACAAAAGAAAAGATAACTGGGTAACTGGAGCTTTACATCAATCCAAGCTCCTAAAGACTGGAACAGCAATCCGATCAAGCTCCACTACTGCTAGGATCCACCGTAGGACCTGAGGGTTGGGAAAAAGATAAAAACAACGGGGTCAGACATAAGTCTGAGCGAGTCCTATAACTTTAACAATACAATCGTTAAAGTAACCAGAGAAGACATAAACTGATATACGGTAACTATTGGGGATGAATGGCTACACTAAGCAGTCAACTAAACTAAGATAAAAGATAAAGACGCATCTACCCTTCCAAAGGTAAATTACTAAACTGCACCACACCAGTCATTCCTAACTTAAAGGTTGATCCCACCCATGGACTTATAAAATTAACTTAATAGTTCTCGCGTACCCCTAGGTGATTAAGTAGACGCCACGGGGCCCTACAATCCACTAGGTGTACACACTACTCCCCATTCGATCGGCTCCCTAACGTAGATACCCATGCTGGCCCCACCGTGGGGTGTACCATTCCCCAACGTGGCAACCTGATAAAACTAACGGTGCACGGCTTATATCTACACGATGCAACAACATCTTATTTACCAGCCCGGGTCCACACACGCATATGAAACCCGTTGGTCATGCGTTGCCACCGCTAACCCATTTTGGCCTCTTATAGTCAAGCCCAGTATGCGTGTCCCGTCCTCGACATGGGTCGAGCCCACTAAGATACGTATGGGTTACTGGTTGAAATGGGCCCCCAGCACAAGCCATCCCCCTAAGCTTGGCCCACATACTAGTGTTTCCCACTTAACCCTTTAATCATGTTTTAATTACATGTTCCACTTTGGTTAAGTATTCTAATCGTATTTTCTATTGCCACCCAAGGCAACCACTAGATTTCCACATGCCACCCAAGGCACCCACTTAACCCCTCATGTCCCTCTACATGCTAATGTGGTTAAGTGTTTCTTAATTAATTAATTAAGATCGTAACCTTTGTAAAGACCTCTCACATTAGACTGTCTTTTATGACTGCTGGTTAAGCCGGTTGGGTCCGGGCAGCCTTATGTCATAACCGAGTCTAACCTCGTGTCTTTACATTAATCACGTATTTAGTTTGTGCCTAAGACCTCTCACATTGGGCTAACATTTGTAGCAACTGGTTAAGCCGGTTGGGTCCGGGCAGTTTTACGCTACAACTGAGTCCAACCTCGTGTCTTAGTCAATTAATTACACCTAATTAATCACCCTCATAATTTATATTAATTATCCCTAATTAATTACACATTTTAAGAATATGGGTAGACCTAACTAAATAGGTAAATTCCCAATTCCATAGTATGGGTAGACCTAACTTAATAGGTAAATTCCCAACACATAGTATGGGTACACCTAACTTAATAGGCAAATTCCCATACTATGTTCATTTATTTTATGCTATGCATAATTATATTGATTTCAAACAATCTTATTAACATATGCATTTAATTAACCCCATCGTTCCCACGTGATTTCGTTCTCATGACATAACACATATAAAAGGTGTCAACTTGCATATGTATGAACACGTTTCAAAGGTGCCATCTTGCATATTAACAAACACATAACTTGCATATGAACTTGCATAACATGTCACATAACTTGCATATAATCTTGTATAACATGTCACATAACTTGCATATTAACTTGTATAACATGTCACATAACTTGCTTATTAACTTGCATCACATGTTACATAAACTTACATATTAACATATACATGACTTGCATATGAACTTGCATAATATGTCACATAACTTGCATATGAACTTGCATAATATGTCACATAACTTGCATATGAACTCGCATAACATGTTACATAACTTGCATATGAACTCATAAACTTGCATATGAACTCATAAACTTGCATATGAAGAAACATACAACTTGCATAATTGTCATACATGTAACTTGCATATTATCATACATGTAACTTGCATATTAACATATGATCACAAAGCACAAAACTTGCATAACCCACATACATTAGCAAACTAACATCATGTCATATGACTTAAAAACTATAAATCCACAAACAAAACCATATGATCTCATCATATCTCATCTACTTAGTTTAGCAATTGATCATTAGAGTGATAGAAACTCACAACTAGCCAATTTGCACTCCAAATGAAGAAGATTAAGATGCTTAGAATGGATTAGAGGTTGATTAGAGAGTGATTAGCTTGCAACTTTCTTCATAAACTAGTGGAGGCTCCTCTTAGGTTTGATTTTGGCGGCATGATGGCATCATTTCTATTTTTAGTATGGATTAGGCTTGCATTAGGGTGTGTTTTAGACCATAGGATTAACCCTAGGTTAGATTAGGTCCGTCAGATTTAGGAAGTCTCTAGAACACAGCCCAGCCCAAGCCAGAAAACCAGACCTGGGGCACCCAAGCCATCTGGCTCGACACCCTGTGTCGACAGGCAAGTCGACAGGGCAGTCGACTCCCCAGTCGACAGGCCTGTCGACATGGGTAGGGCGGGAAGTTTCCCGCCTGGCCCCCAGCTGGCTCCAATTTCGAAATCTTAATTTGAACTTTAAATCTGTTTTGAACTTTGAATTTTCTGCAAACTTCATTGGGCCATAACTGGGCCATACGGACTCCGATTCTCGAAAACTCGGACTCTATTTCGCGTATTTTTCCGAGGCGAACGCAATGACGCAGCCCGTTTCCCCCAATTCTCATATCTGAGATTATTTATTCTGTAATTAGTGAATATTAGTATTAACTGAAATTCGGGGTGTTACATTCTCCCCTCCTTAAAGGATTTCGTCCCCGAAATCTCTAAGCTAAGGAGAATGCATATCCTACCATCCAAACAACCATCTACTCAATCCATCAAACACGAGCATCCATTGTCCTTAAAACAATTTCTAATGATGTATGAGCATATGCAAAAAGTGTGTGTATATGTTCCCTATCTAATGTATGAACATATGCAAACCATGATAGTGCCATGCATCCAATATGTATGCGGAAGAACCCTATCGACACATACAATATCTATATGAGTGCACAATCATTCACCAAAATGCATCATCCATATGATAACACAACCATTATACATCCATAAATATAGCTACCTACACACAATTATATGCAATATGCAATATGAAGTGACTGAGCCGATCTAGTGCCTAGAGTGTGTATATATGCATCCACGAGCAACCACTAGCAACCACTTGCATCCACATGCATCCATCAACCATAACATGTTTCAAACACATGTTTCAACCATAGGTTTTACCCTATCTAAAGGTCATAGGTACTAGCGAGAGGATATACTAAAGATAAGATAAGTACTAGACAAGCGATAAAGGAGAAGTTAAAAGACATACTCTCAAAAAGAAATGGGTACAAAGAACGCATCTTCGCTTCCGTCTCCCAAGTAGCATTGCTTTCGTCATCTCCCCATTGCACTTTAACTAGCTGAACTTCTCTGTTCCTCAACTTCCTAGTTTCTGACCCAAGGATGCTAGTAGGAGCTCGTCGAATCGTCGCATCACGCTCTACCTCTACATCTCTAAGCAAGCTCGGCTCTACCACCTCTGCGGTTTCATGTAAGCACTTCCTCAAATGTGATATATGGAATACATCATGAACACCACTAAGTCTGTCGGGCAACTCCACCCTATATGCCATCCGTCCAATCCTTTCCTTAATAGGAAACGGCCCAACAAACCTCGGTGCTAACTTCCCAACGGACCCAAAGCGAACAACATTTCTCAACGGAGATACTTTGACAAAAACCATGTCCCCAACCTCAAACTCAAGATCCATCCTTCTCCGATCCGCATAAGATTTCTGTCTATCTTGCGCTGCCTTCATCCTTCTTTGAATCAAATCAATCTTCTCTGAAGTCTCTCTAACCATATCTGGCCCAAGCAAGATCTTATCCGTAGATTCCCACCAACATGTAGGAGATCGACAAGGCCTTCCATAAAGAGCTTCGAAAGGTGCCATGCCAATACTAGACTGAAAGCTGTTATTGTATGCGAACTCCACCAAAGGAAGATGTTCTTCCCATGTACCTCCAAAATCCAAGATACAAAGCCTCAAGAGATCTTCTAAGATACGGTTTACCCTCTCGGTCTGACCGTCCGTCTGAGGATGATATGCGGTGCTCAAACACAACTGAGTCCCTACCGCCTCTTGCAAACTTCTCCAAAACTCACTAGTGAAGATAGGATCTCGATCACTCACAATGCTGGATGGTACGCCATGCAATCTAACAATCTCTCTAACATAGACTGAAGCAAGCCATGGAGCGGTCCTCTTACTCTTCACGGGTATAAAATGGGCACTCTTGGTAAGTCTGTCTACCACAACCCAAATTCCCGTATTGCCCTTCCTCGATCTCGGTAACCCATCGATGAAATCCATCGAGACACTATCCCACTTCCATTGCGGAACTTCCAATGGGTGTAGCAACCCACCGGGTTTCCTTTGCTCCGCTTTAACTTGTTGGCACACTAAGCATCTAGCCACATACTCAGCCACATCTTTCTTCATACCGGCCCAGAAGAAAACTCTCTTCATGTCTTGGTACATTTTGTCTCCACCGGGATGAATAGTCATCTTTGAACGATGTGCATCATCCAAAATAGCCTTCTTCAAACCCTCATCTTGCGGTACACAAAGTCTACCGTCTCTATGCAACCATCCCCTATCATCTATGGTGTATCTACCCAAATGGCTGGACGACTCCCCCCTTATAAGCTTCTCTACCAACTCAACCAACTGTGGGTCGTCTCGCTGAGCCTCGCCAATCCGTCCCAAAAGAGTAGGTCTAACCTCCAAGGATGCTAACAAACCAGGTACAAAGTCAACAGAAGGTCTGAAGTCGAACAAAGAAAGAAACTCCAAGCTTCGCCGTTCTACGAACAATGGACTCAAAGATAGCCTTTTTCTACTCAAGGCGTCCGCCACCACGTTACCCTTGCCAGGGGTATACGCTATCTCGAAATCATAGGATGCTAAGAACTCCATCCACCTTTGCTGTCTTAAGTTTAAATCCTTCTGAGAGAATAAGTACTTCAATGATTTATGGTCAGTGAACAACTCGAATCTCTCACCAAGAAGATAATGGCGCCAAGACTTAAGTGCGAAAACAATCGCGGCCAACTCTAGATCATGGGTAGGGTAATTCTTCTCATGCACTCTCAATTGCCTCCCTCCATAGGCTATTACCCTTCCCTCCTGCATCAAGACTGCGCCTAATCATGTCCCACAAGCATCGGTATAAACAACAAACGGCTTACTCCCATCTGGAAGTACTAAAACTGGAGCGGTGGTCAAAGCTCTCTTTAACCGTCGGAAAGCATCATCACAATCTACGTCCCATGAGAAAACCAGATTCTTCTTCGTCAAGCGGGTTAATGGGGCTGATATCTTCGCGAAGTCTTTGATGAACTTCCTATAATATCCTGCCAACCCCAAGAAACTTCTTACTTCGGTAGCATTTCTAGGAACTTTCCAATCCTGGATAGATACTATCTTTGCGGGATCCACGGCTATCCCTTCCTTAGAGACCACATGCCCTATGAATCACACTTCTCTTCTCCAAAAATGACATTTAGAGAATTTAGCTTTAAGACTATGTGCTCGAAGAGTCTCCAACACTTCTCTGAGATGTAAGGCATGCTCTTCTTCATTCTTGGAAAAGACCAAGATGTCATCCACAAAGACCACTACAAACTTATTCAGATACTCTCTGAACACTCTACTCATTAGATCAACAAAGTATGCAGGGGCGTTTGTCAACCCAAATGGCATCACAAGCCACTCATAAAAACCATCCGGAGTCCGGAAAGCAGTCTTCTCTATACTGTCCTCCGCCACTCTCAACTGATGAAACCCTGTAGCTAAGTCCATCTGCGAAAACACTGAGGTGCCAACCAACTGATCAAAGAGATCATCTATCCTCGGTAATGGGTGTCTATTCTTCTTCGTGAGCTTATTAAGTTCTCTATAATCCACACAAAGTCTGAGGGACCCATCCGCCTTTGTGGCAAACACTACTGGAGCTCCCCACTCCAATATACTTCGCCTTATGAACCCCTTCTCAAGCAACCCCCCTACTTGCTTATGAAGTTCTCTTCTCTCACGAGGAGCCATGTGTAATAACCCGGAAAATCTGGGCCAGTTTAAAATTTTTATTTTGGCAATTTTAGCGAATTTTGATTATTTAAAATGAATTATTTTAAATAATATCGACGTGAAATTTATTTTGAATATAATTCGAACGTATATATTTATACGCGTCGTCGTTAGAATATAAATAATTATATATAATTATAAATAGAATCGAAAATGGCGCGGTAGTTCGATAATTCGATTTCAAACTTCAATTGAATGTACCAGGTGCAAAACAATCCGGATTTTAGTGAAACCAAAAATGATAGGATCTAATTGATAATATCTTTCTATCGAATCCGAAAAATCAAGATTTCATAGACGGAAATCCAATTTCCAAATACGTGACATTTGCAGATTTATATTCACAGGATCCTGGTTTACAGCTGGAACGATATCCGGAAAGCTTTGTATCCGTATATCTCTTCTAGTTATGTATTGTATTATTTTCCGCTGCTATGTATTTAAATGTAATTTAAATCTATGATATTTCTATGTAATATTTATTCAATTATACTCTGTATATTCTTGTAATCTGATGCATTGTTGTAATATACAATGAAATGTTCTTCTGTTTGTGTTCTGTTGTGGCTTGTTCTCGAACTATCCGACGCTTTCCTTTACGGGGAAGTAGCGGGTCGTTTCATTTGGTATCAGAGCTTTGGTTTACAAAGCTCAGAGAACAAGACACGTTAGAACCATACGAAAGAATTCATCAGATATTGGATTAGCAATATCCAATGGAATGACTCGTTAGAGATGAGATCAGTAGTATCCTAGAACGAGTGTGAAGAGTATATTTTTAAAAATGAAAACAAAATTTGTTTTGAAAATTTAAATCAACTATTCGTATTTGATTATTTATTTTAATGAATTTGGACAATCCAGTATATATAGATTTTGCGTATACGTCTGATCCGCGTGTATTCGAAGTTTTGATATACTGGGTAGATATAGAATCACCTTCTAAGTCGCCCGGAGAGAACTCTGATGATTGATGCATCATCATCAGAATTTATGTTCGAGTGACGAAAGGGAGATTTCTATATACTTCCTATTGACTGGTGTGAGAACCCAAAATTAGATAGGGCTTATTGTTGTGATTTGGCATCAAAAATGAGATTTTTGACTATATATCAAAATTATGAATTTGAAACGATAATTCACTAATTGATTGATGTTTGTGTTGTTTGACAATTTTGAACCATTTAGCCTAATTGAACCAAATATTGAATTGTATTGGAATTTGGTCGCATTTGCTTGCATATACATATACTTACATTGAACAGGTCATAGCAAGGAGGCTAGAGCAGAGAATAAAATTTGTTTGCCCGACAAATAGGTACATGTTTACTACATAATTTACTGTTTTGTTTGGGTGATGAGGATTTTATGAGCCTATTGGCTAGCCGCTTGGCTTTTTCTTTTTCTTTTTGAGATCTGAAGGACCGGGGAAGCTATTTGAAATTCCCCGATGCTCCCGGTGCAGGGGAGGTTATGGCGAAATTTTTCGAAAATTTAGGGTGTTAGCCAAATTTTTGAAGTTTTTGAAAATTCTCAGAAACTAAAGAGTTGGAGAATGGAAGCCAGATCGAGCGTAGAGTTGGTTAATCAAACCACTTTCGACTTTGTTCCTTTTCGGGGACGAAAAGTTTTAAGTGGGGGAGATTGTAATAACCCGGAAAATCTGGGCCAGTTTAAAATTTTTATTTTGGCAATTTTAGCGAATTTTGATTATTTAAAATGAATTATTTTAAATAATATCGACGTGAAATTTATTTTGAATATAATTCGAACGTATATATTTATACGCGTCGTTGTTAGAATATAAATAATTATATATAATTATAAATAGAATCGAAAATGGCGCGGTAGTTCGATAATTCGATTTCAAACTTCAATTGAATGTACCGGGTGCAAAACAATCCGGATTTTAGTGAAACCAAAAATGATAGGATCTAATTGATAATATCTTTCTATCGAATCCGAAAAATCAAGATTTCATAGACGGAAATCCAATTTCCAAATACGTGACATTTGCAGATTTATATTCACAGGATCCTGGTTTACAGCTGGAACGATATCCGGAAAGCTTTGTATCCGTATATCTCTTCTAGTTATGTATTGTATTATTTTCCGCTGCTATGTATTTAAATGTAATTTAAATCTCTGATATTTCTGTGTAATATTTATTCAATTATACTCTGTATATTCTTGTAATCTGATGCATTGTTGTAATATACAATGAAATGTTCTTCTGTTTGTGTTCTGTTGTGGCTTGTTCTCGAACTATCCGACACTTTCCTTTACGGGGAAGTAGCGGGTCGTTTCACCATGTGGCGCACTGGCAAAGACACTGGTTTGGCATTATCTACCAAATAAATTCGGAAATCTATTTCCCGCTTCGGAGGCAAACCCTTCACCTCTTCAAACACATCCGGATATTCCCGGACCACTCTGACAGAACGCAAACCCTCGACCGAAGCATCGAGAGATTCAAGATAACTTAGCAAAACAGATTCCATGGGATTACAAGAGATCTCGAGAGTATTACCCAAGCGGGTCATAAGCCTGACAACTCTCCTTTCACAATCAAGAACGGCACCATTACTGGATAACCAGTCCATGCCCAAAATCAACCCATAGCCCGTGAAGCCCAATACAAAAGCATCACATCCAAACTCAACGCTAAGTATAGAAATCTTCAAACCCAAACATATCATAGACAGATATATGGAGCCCCCAATTGGGTTTGAAACAACCAAGGGATCATCAACTAGACTGGTGTCTAAGTGCAGTGACTCAACTAACGATGATGAGATAAAAGAATGCGATGCGCCAGAGTCAAACAAAGTACGAACTGGATGATCAAACAGAAAAACCAGACTTTCAACGGAAATAGTTCTACCTCTCTGCTGAATCGGTGGAACTGAGAGAGCCTGAACTTGCCCCCCTGCCCGAGCTGGTGCCATAAGAGCTTGCACCTGACCTCCTGAGGTAGACCCCGTCTTCTGCCCCTTCTTTGGGCAGTCCTTCACAAGATGTCCTGCTTCACCACAATGAAAGCAACCGGTCTTCTTCTTTTTGCGACAATCCTTGCTGAGGTGGCCTGGGGTCCCACAATTGAAGCACTTCTTCTTCTTCTTCCCCTTGTCACCATTGCCTTTTCCACCCTTGCCTTGTTGTTGTTGTTGCGGTTTCTTCTGATCCCCCTTCTTCTCTGGTGCCTTAGAACTCTTATCATCCTCATGCATAAGTGCCATGTAGACAAGCTTCTCAAAGGTGGCCCCCATAGGAATGTGAGTCATAGCTATTCCTTGCAATGGTTCGTTCAAGCCTCTAACGAACCTCAAAGCCTTCTTCTCCGGTGTATTCACCAACTCTATGCCAAACCTTGCTAATTGATTGAATTTGTTGACATATTCTTTCACCGTGAGATTCCCTTGCTTCAAATTCAAGAACTTCTCCATAAACAGATTCTCTTCCGCCCTTGAGAGAAACTTAGCCCCAAACCTTTGCTTGAAATCTGCCCAAGAGTCAACAGGGCGTTCTCCATTAGTGACCTCCCACCAGAATGAGGCCTCTCCTTTCATTAACCAAGCCGCCAACTTGACTTTCTTTCCCTCTTCCACTTCAAAGATATCTAGCAACTCTTCCACTTCCTTAAGCCAATCTCTAGCCTCTACGAAAGTCTCTGAACCTAGAAAAGGTTTTCCTCCTATAGCCTTGAACTCCTTGCAAATCTTAGCAAAATTATCCACTCTAGGCTGAGGAGGAGGAGCGGTTGCCTCTGGTGTAGTAGCATTGGCTGGACCCGCAGCCGCGGCCCTAGCCTCTTGTAACCTCCTATACCATAGTGGTATAACCAAGCCCTCCGGAATGTTAAGATCTTCAGCCATGCTGAAACGAAAGAGGAAAGATTCAAAAAGGAGATTCCGAAAGATAAAGATATGGCTATTGGGGATTATGCTTTTCTTTTTCAAAAACTTTTCTCTTAAAAGACATGTTTTTGAAAATACTTTTTCCAAAAATAATACCTTTACTATTTTAAAAAAAATATTTTTCTCAAAAATTTACCTGTTCCGGTAACCTTAAGCTCTGATACCACGTGTAACACCCCACTCCCGCTACGGTCACTCACTAAGGGAATGCCATAGCATCGGTGGAGTATTTTAGTGAATATAGAACAGAAAAATTACAACAACACAGATATAAATAGTACTTGAAATTTAAAACATCATCTCATAACAGCGGAAGTAAAACATGTCTGGTTACATCATAAAACCACAATAAAAGTCAAGTACAATATCCATCAAAATAAAGAAGTACATAATCCCACTCTCATACAATAGCCATGACAAAAGAAAAGATAACTGGGTAACTGGAGCTTTACATCAATCCAAGCTCCTAAAGACTGGAACAGCAATCCGATCAAGCTCCACTACTGCTAGGATCCACCGTAGGACCTGAGGGTTGGGAAAAAGATAAAAACAACGAGGTCAGACATAAGTCTGAGCGAGTCCTATAACTTTAACAATACAATCGTTAAAGTAACCAGAGAAGACATAAACTGATATACGGTAACTATTGGGGATGAATGGCTACACTAAGCAGTCAACTAAACTAAGATAAAAGATAAAGACGCATCTACCCTTCCAAAGGTAAATTACTAAACTGCACCACACCAGTCATTCCTAACTTAAAGGTTGATCCCACCCATGGACTTATAAAATTAACTTAATAGTTCTCGCGTACCCCTAGGTGATTAAGTAGACGCCACGGGGCCCTACAATCCACTAGGTGTACACACTACTCCCCATTCGATCGGCTCCCTAACGTAGATACCCGTGCTGGCCCCACCGTGGGGTGTACCATTCCCCAACGTGGCAACCTGATAAAACTAACGGTGCACGGCTTATATCTACACGATGCAACAACGTCTTATTTACCAGCCCGGGTCCACACACGCATATGAAACCCGTTGGTCATGCGTTGCCACCGCTAACCCATTTTGGCCTCTTATAGTCAAGCCCAGTATGCGTGTCCCGTCCTCGACATGGGTCGAGCCCACTAAGATACTTATGGGTTACTGGTTGAAATGGGCCCCCAGCACAAGCCATCCCCCTAAGCTTGGCCCACATACTAGTGTTTCCCACTTAACCCTTTAATCATGTTTTAATTACATGTTCCACTTTGGTTAAGTATTCTAATCGTATTTTCTATTGCCACCCAAGGCAACCACTAGATTTCCACATGCCACCCAAGGCACCCACTTAACCCCTCATGTCCCTCTACATGCTAATGTGGTTAAGTGTTTCTTAATTAATTAATTAAGATCGTAACCTTTGTAAAGACCTCTCACATTAGACTGTCTTTTATGACTGCTGGTTAAGCCGGTTGGGTCCGGGCAGCCTTATGTCATAACCGAGTCTAACCTCGTGTCTTTACATTAATCACGTATTTAGTTTGTGCCTAAGACCTCTCACATTGGGCTAACATTTGTAGCAACTGGTTAAGCCGGTTGGGTCCGGGCAGTTTTACGCTACAACTGAGTCCAACCTCGTGTCTTAGTCAATTAATTACACCTAATTAATCACCCTCATAATTTATATTAATTATCCCTAATTAATTACACATTTTTAAGAATATGGGTAGACCTAACTAAATAGGTAAATTCCCAATTCCATAGTATGGGTAGACCTAACTTAATAGGTAAATTCCCAACACATAGTATGGGTACACCTAACTTAATAGGCAAATTCCCATACTATGTTCATTTATTTTATGCTATGCATAATTATATTGATTTCAAACAATCTTATTAACATATGCATTTAACTAACCCCATCGTTCCCACGTGATTTCGTTCTCATGACATAACACATATAAAAGGTGTCAACTTGCATATGTATGAACACGTTTCAAAGGTGCCATCTTGCATATTAACAAACACATAACTTGCATATGAACTTGCATAACATGTCACATAACTTGCATATAATCTTGTATAACATGTCACATAACTTGCATATTAACTTGTATAACATGTCACATAACTTGCATATTAACTTGCATCACATGTTACATAAACTTACATATTAACATATACATGACTTGCATATGAACTTGCATAATATGTCACATAACTTGCATATGAACTTGCATAATATGTCACATAACTTGCATATGAACTCGCATAACATGTTACATAACTTGCATATGAACTCATAAACTTGCATATGAACTCATAAACTTGCATATGAAGAAACATACAACTTGCATAATTGTCATACATGTAACTTGCATATTATCATACATGTAACTTGCATATTAACATATGATCACAAAGCACAAAACTTGCATAACCCACATACATTAGCAAACTAACATCATGTCATATGACTTAAAAACCATAAATCCATAAACAAAACCATATGATCTCATCATATCTCATCTACTTAGTTTAGCAATTGATCATTAGAGTGATAGAAACTCACAACTAGCCAATTTGCACTCCAAATGAAGAAGATTAAGATGCTTAGAATGGATTAGAGGTTGATTAGAGAGTGATTAGCTTGCAACTTTCTTCATAAACTAGTGGAAGCTCCTCTTAGGTTTGATTTTGGCGGCATGATGGCATCATTTCTATTTTTAGTATGGATTAGGCTTGCATTAGGGTGTATTTATAGGATTAGGGTGTGTTTTAGACCATAGGATTAACCCTAGGTTAGATTAGGTCCGTCAGATTTAGGAAGTCTCTAGAACGCAGCCCAGCCCAAGCCAGAAAACCAGACCTGGTGCACCCAAGCCATCTGGCTCGACACCCTGTGTCGACAGGCAAGTCGACAGGGCAGTCGACTCCCCAGTCGACAGGCCTGTCGACAGCCCTGTCGACATGGGTAGGGCGGGAAGTTTCCCGCCTGGCCCCCAGCTGGCTCCAATTTCGAAATCTTAATTTGAACTTTAAATCTGTTTTGAACTTTGAATTTTCTGCAAACTTCATTGGGCCATAACTGGGCCATACGGACTCCGATTCTCGAAAACTCGGACTCTATTTCACGTATTTTTCCGAGGCGAACGCAATGACGCAGCCCGTTTCCCCCAATTCTCATATCTGAGATTATTTATTCTGTAATTAGTGAATATTAGTATTAACTGAAATTCGGGGTGTTACACTTAACCACTTAACATGTTTGACTAGAAAACCTAGTAATGGGGACCTGTTTCAGCAGTAACCCAATTAGGTATCATGGTACCCTGAACTAGGCAGGGTGGGGCACGATTACTGGGCTGATTGTAAGCGGTCAAAAGCAACGGCGGTTGGTGCACAGTGTGGGTTCTAACAGAGTGCGGGCGTGCACACACTCTGGAGCAGACAAGTCAGGGCACTGGAGCATCAGTAGTATACCCTATGCATGCTAGAATTGTGTCGGGGCCGCCACCATGGGACTTGATACACCCCATGGTGGGACCAGCATAGGTATCTACCATATAGGGTCGTAGGACACATGTGAATATACGAGTAGGAGCCGATCTTTTAAAGAAAGAGAAAGGGATCACTTCACCCCAATCACAGGGTGCCTGTTGGTATAAGAATTTGTAGGTGCAGAGATAGAGATTTAAAATAGGGTGCGAAGGGATGTTCCTTTTAGGACACCTTATCTAGTTCTAGGATAGTCTATTATCCTGATATCGTCCTGTTCTCACTTTATGCAAGTCATGATCTTTTTATTATTAACATTCTAGGAATATAGCTAGACTTACCAGACTTATGTCTGACCCATTTTCCTTTCGTCTTCTTTTCTTCCGTCCCCCCCCCCCAGGTCCACAGGGAGGAAACACCGCAGCTTAGTCAGTTTTTCATCCAGCTTGAAGAGAGAGAATGTATTGCTTGGATTTCTTTCATTTGGACCATGGCTTTGGATATCATTTATGGGGATTATGCAGCTTTATTTATGTTTCATGCTTCTTTAACTTTTAAAATCAAGACAGTATTATGGTTGTAATAATTGGAAGTTTGTTTTGAGACAATGTTGGAAATGTTCTGTATAATATTTATGATAATAAAAGTCTGTTGGTTTTTCTGCTGCTTATTTATATGTGTTTATATATGTCTTGTGTTTTATCTGTGTCTTTTACTTATAAACCTCCACCAAAATTAAGGCATTCCCTTTGTGAGTGACCTTAACGGAGGTGGGGTGTTTCACCAGCCCATAAAGACTGCAAAAGCTCTTTAGAATGCACTGGCTACAAAGTACAAGACGCAGAATGTGAGTTTGAAAAAATTCATCGTTGACAAGTTTATGGACTATAAAATGGTGGGCTCAAAGTCCGTGACTTCTCAAGTGCAAGAGTTGCAAATTATTATCCATGAAATGGAAGCAGAAGGCCACAAGGTTGGTGAATCATTTCTGGTTGAAGCAATTACTGGAAAATTGCCACCATCTTGGAGAGACAACCGCAACTACTTGAAGCACAAAATGAAGGAGATATCCTTACAAGACCTCATCGTCAGATTAAAGATAGAGGCAGATAATCGTGGAGTCACTCAACCTAAAAGTGAAGAGGCGCTTGTTGTTGAAGGGTCAAAGAAGAAAGGACACTTCAAAAACGAAAACAAGAAAAGGAAGGCGCCAGAGAATAAGCAGAATAACCGGAAGAAGTCCAAGAAATTCAATGGTGAATGTTGGGTTTGTGGCAAGACTGGTCATCAAGCAAAAGAGTGCAGACACAAGAAACAGAAAAATTCGGAAGCAAATGTAGTGGATAACATGGACATCGATGAATCCAATTTTTCAGGGGTTGTGACCGAATGCAACTTGATTCAGAATTCTGCACAATGGTGGTTGGACATGGGTGCTACCAGGCATATATGCTCTGATAAGTCCGTTTTCTCAACCTACACCAAATTGGATCAAGATGAGAAACTCTATATCGGCAATTCATCAGTTTCGATGGTTGAAGGCAAAGGAACAGTCACCCTCAAGTTTACTTCTGGGAAGACTATTAAATTAAATGATGTCCTTCATGTTCTAGATATCCGCAAGAATCTGATTTCTGGATCCGTGCTTTCGAAGAAGGGATTCAAGATGGTCTTTGAGTCAAACAAGATGGTTTTGTCCAAGGCAGGAATCTATATAGGAAGGGGTTACTTATGTGATGGCCTATTTAAGGCAAATGTAGCCGTAATCGGCAATAATATGTATTCTGATAATGCTATGAATAAAAAGGAAGTTTCTTATATCGTTGAGCATGAAACTTTATTATGGAACGATAGATTAGGACATATTATTTTTCGAAAAATGAAAAAACTTGCAAATTTAGATTTAATTCCTAAATTTCAAGTGGATAAAAACTACAAATGTGAGACATGCGCAGAAGCAAAATTGGTTAAGAAACCATTTCATACTATTGACAGAAGTATTAAACCATTAGGATGATTCATACTGATTTATGTGATTTCAAAAACTTACCTACAAGAGGTGGGAAAAAGTACTTTATCACATTTATTGATGATTATACACGATATTGCTACGTATATCTTTTAAATAGTAAAGACGAAGCAATTACATCGTTTATAAAATATAAAGCTGAAGAAGAAAATCAGCTAAATAAAAAGATCAAAATATTGAGATCTGATCGAGGTAGAGAATATGAATCGCCGTTTGAATCATTCTGTGCAGAAAATGGAATAATTCATCAAATGACATCACCATATTCGCCCCAACAAAATGGCATAGTCGAAAGGAAGAACAGAACGTTAAAAGATATGATTAACGCAATGCTTTTAACGTCTGGTCTACCGACGAACTTGAAGGGAAGCCTTGAATATGTCTAATCACATATTAAATAAAGTTCCTCACAGTAAAACGGGAAAAATTCCATATGAGTTATGGAAAGGACACCTACCAAGCTTCAAGTACCTCAAAGTGCGGGGGTGCTTGGCAAAAGTTCCTATCCCGCCTCCCAAGAAGGTCAAACTTGGACCAAAAACAGTTTATTGTTATAACTTAGGGCCAGCCCAAAATAGTAGTGCATATAGATTTTTGGTATTCAAGTCTGATATAGATGATATCCATGTAAATACAATCATGGAATCAAGAGATGCCTCATTCTTTGAAGACGTGTTTCCACACAAAAGAAATGACGGAACTAATGTCCCCAAAAGGACACGAGAAGAATCAAGTAGCCCACATGAAGATGAAACTCATCGTGAAGTTGATGAAGTTGAACCAAGAAGAAGCGTAAGGGCCAGAACTTCCAAGTCATTTGGATCTGAGTTCCTCACTTACGTACTTGAACATGAACCTCAAACATATAAAGAGGCCATGTCATCTTCTGAATCTTCATGTTGGAAAGAAGCGATCCAAAGTGAGATTGATTCAATTCTAAGTAATAAAACTTGGGAAATTGTTGATATTCCACCTGGAATAAAACCAGTTAGCTGCAAATGGATTTTCAAGAAGAAAATGAAAGCAAATGGCTCTATTGACAAATATAAAGCCAGATTAGTAGCCAAAGGATATCGTCAAAAAGAAGGAATAGACTTCTTTGATACATATTCACCCGTTACACGAATAACCTCAATAAGAATGTTAATAGCAATTGCATCCATCTATAATCTAGAGATTCATCAGATGGATGTAAAGACTGCGTTCTTGAATGGAGATCTCGATGAGGAAATCTACATGGAGAAACCAGAAGGTTTTATATCCAAGGGAAATGAAAATAAAGTCTGTAAATTGGTAAAATCATTATACGTACGGACTCAAACAAGCTCCAAAACAATGACACGAAAAATTTGATAGTGTCATGATGCAAAATGGTTTTCGTATAAATGAATGTGATAAATGTGTTTGTTATAAACAAATTGAGCAGTCATATGTCATGATTTGCTTATATATGGACGATATGTTAATCTTTGGTCCTAACGTAAAAGTTATAGAGACCATAAAGAAAATGCTGATCAACAATTTCGATATGAAAGATTTAGGAGTTGCAGATGTTATTTTGGGAATCAAAATAATAAGAACCACTAATGGAATTGAATTATCTCAGTCACATTATGTAGACAAAGTGATTGAAAGATTTCAAAATCTTGGGATTAAAGGAGTAAAAACACCTTTTAATCTGTCAGAAGTACTGCATAAAAACACTAATGAGAGTGTAATGCAACTAGAATACTCTCGTGTTATAGGATATCTAATGTATCTTATGAACTGCACGAGACCAGATATAGCTTATGCATAAGTCGACTTAGCAGGTATACAAGTAATCCAGGAAAAGAACACTGGAAGGCACTAATGAGAGTGCTTGGATACTTAAAGAATACCACAAATTATTCTTTGCATTACGGAAAATATCCAGCCATATTAAAAGATATAGTGATGCAAATTGGATTGCCGATTCAGAGGAATCAAAATCCATAAGTGGTTATATTTTTACTCTAGCAGGAGCAACAGTGTCGTGGAAATCTACTAAACAAACATGCATAGCTCGATCAACGATGGAATCTGAGTTTATTGCTTTAGATAAAGCAGGCGAAGAAGCAGAATGGCTTCATCACTTCTTAGAAGATATTCCACTTTGGCCTAAACCTGTAACGGCCATATGTATTCACTGCGACAATCAAGCAGCACTAAGTAGAGCAAAAAACTTTGTGTATAATGGAAAATCTTGACACATTCTTCGACGCCATAACACGGTTAGGCAGTTACTCTCAAATGGAACGATCTCCACTGATTATGTAAGAACCAATGATAACCTTGCAGATCCATTTACAAAAGGGTTATCACAAGAGAAAATTGACTGCGCATCGAGGGGAATAGGTTTAAAAGCCTAAACCAAAAAGAGTTATCTTATACGGAAACCTATCCTAGCGACTGGAGATCCCACGGACTAGGATCAATAGGCAAACCAGTTCTGAATAACTCAAGACGTAATGCATTTGCTCGGACATATTCCTACTCCATTCCTATGGTGCACAATATAAAATGCATGCCTACAGAAGTTTTACAGGTTAAAGCTATGCTTTTTAATGATGACCATATCTTGTAAAATAACAGGTGGAGTATATGTAGGATACTCCTAATGGTAGCGATCACCTATGTTAGTGTGAGCTGGGTCGGATCTATGAGAATATTAAAGGCTTAAGTTCTCTATATACACACGCAGAACCAGAAATTGTTCAGGACCTAAATGAACAAAACCAAGAGATTGGGTGATAAGGGAAATAATGTTTTGTTAAACTTATTGTCTGGTTATATAATAACGGCTGACGGTTCAAGATGAAATAATTCACCAATTAGCCAAGTATATCCGATGAGTTTTAACTAAGGAAAGTTCAAAGTGAAATATCTAGTTATCCTCAATAAAACATTATTCCATATGTAGTCTGTGATATTCCACTTTGTGTGGGGGAAAGTGTATTATCATTCATGTGGGGGATTGTTAGAAATCAAAGGATGAATGACATATACTTTAGTCCCACATTGGCAAAAAGAAGATTAGCTCCGTGTATTTATATCTATTCCTCATTCCCTATATTAGCCCTTAGGGTCAGGTAATTTTGTGTGAGGGAAAGGACCTAGATCATATGAACCAAACACACACGTGCGCGCACCGCCCGCCCGTCCCGAACCGGGCCGGGCCGGGTCGGGTTTGGGCTTGGGCTGAAATCTTATTTTTGCTACGAAAAACTTAACCATTTTTTACGGGTTTTTCGGAAAGATGGCGGATTCAAATTCAAACTAATTGGATGCGGGTGCGACCCGTTGGGAACAAGCGGTGCGACCCGTTACGGTTCAAATGAGCAGACACGTTCATTTGAACTCAGACAGAAACGGAAAATAAACGGCTATGTTTTTTCGAAAGAGTGCGACCCGTTAACGCATCCATTTGAAAACTATATATAAGTGATGATTCTGATCAAATCATGACCGAAAAATTAAACTGGTTTTCTCCTTCCTTCCGCTGTGCAATCGGCCATTACTGATCGTCACAGTCAGTTCATAATCACCACAATCTTGAGAAGTTGTCTCGTCTGTTGTATCCTGGGAGGCTTCGACTGAAAGTCTTAAGGAAACTGACACATTTTAGGCCTCAGACGAACTCAGTTAGACATCAATCTTTCCTGTTTAACTTCCAATTTGTATACCGGATAATTCGGTATCTAGTTTGTGTGCTATATTATAGTAACACTGATTGACGGAGATAATACTTCTGTCACTAATTTGATTTGTGTGCAAATCATTTCGTAGTTCATTGACTGAACTGCGGTACTGTTTCTGATTTAGTTCTGTTGCAAATTCTGTGTTGAGTACACAAAGAATAACAAATGCTTCACCATTTATTTTTTATATCATCATTTATGCTTAATTTTACATTAGAACACAATGACACAACGCGATTATAATTAGGATATGCTTTTATTTGAAGAGTCGAACTTAATGCTTTTTGTTCAGTTAAATAGACGAGATGGTCGTGGAGTATAAACCGTGATTCTATTAGTTGTAACAAATTGAATATTATGTTTGAGTCTTAAAATCAAAGTTGATACAAGGCGCATCCTTGTGTTAACTTTCACTGTAAAGTGGGTTCCTGTTACTGTAGCAACGTTCTTACAGTATTTTTTTGCGCATTGTCTTAAAAAAAAAATGTCTATCGAAAAAGGAGAATTTTTACAAAAATACCTGCATTTACTTGGAATAAGTTATAAATATGCAACTATTCACATAGTATATTGGATATACTGAAAAAGAAAAAAATAGTTATAGAAATATCCACATTATTGTGAAAAAATGCCGGTATATCAACAATCATTACCATAATGTATTACAGATATGTCTTGAATTATCAAAAGACTGCAGACATGTCTGCGATTTGGTTTTTTTGTACAGTTGCTTTTTTCCCTACATTTTTACTGAAAATGAAATATTTCTCATTTATATGCAAAATACATCATTTTTTTGATGATTTTTCTACAATAGTATAATGTTGAATTAGTATGGGTAACAAATTTAAAATTTCAAAGCAATCAGGAAAAATTGCATAAAAGCGTGCAAATTTTGTTATAATCGAAAAGCTATAGTTTCTCTTGCATGTTCTGCTGAAGCGCAATTTTTTTTCCTTACTTTTTTGGTTTTTGAAGCAAATTTCTATTCTTCCATAAATACGAAGATGGTTATAAATTAAATTAACTATTGAAGTTTTAAGTCCACATTGATTTTTGATGTTTAGATGATGATATTCAAAAAACAGGAACCTAATTTACAATGATTTTAAATAGTGAGTTTTTTTTTATATTTTGGAACTTAAAATGGACTTTTTCAAACTATCTATATAGTAAAGTCACTATTAGAGTATAAAAGATGGGATAAATTTTCCTTATTTATTGCAGAGAAAATAAGATTTCACCTTCTACATCTTGCAGAGTTAAATTAAGATTACATTTTGTTAAAGCAAGTTTATTAACTCGTTATTGGAAATGATTGCTACCTGTGTTCACGCAGTCAATAACATAATTTGTTTAGTATTGTATAAAATTTTGTAAGTTACGAAGATGGAAGTATATGCTTATGGATTTTAGTCATTCAGATAGATAATTTATTGACTTAAATACTTCTGACGAACAGTTGAAAATAAATTTATTTATGTACCAAATGTTATAATAGTAACAACTTTATAAATAAGCATTTATATTATATTTAAAGATAAGTATCCAAACATTGTTAAAAGGTTATTGTATCCCACATAATTTCTCAATAGAGTTTGTTTTTCGAAAGTGAACAAATGATTTTCCTCATTTGAATACTTGTCATCCCATGCATAGTTGGAGATATTCAAACAAGTGTATGTACAAATAAGGGTCTGCGACATTTTGAATTCTAATCGTGGTTAAGATCTTACCTTTATGAAATTGATAAAAAATAATTCAAACCAATAATAATATCAAAAAGTCATTTGGTTTATAAAACATTATGCTTACTTACCGAGTCTACCAATTTAGTTCAGTGAAAAGGTTGAACTATACAATTCTAGGCCCATGATATATTGTGATTTGAGCAACAGTACAATAGATAATCATGTGGTGGAATCATATAAATGTTGAAAGCATACAATTTGATATAATGTGTAATATTATATTTTGTAAGCGAATCAAAGAGAAAAAACCTCATTGATTGTACAACAACTACATCTAACGATTGACTATATTTTCGTTAGATGGTACCATAAATTGCAATTTAACAAGCAACATGAATAGAGGAAAAAAAACTATGCACTTTTTCCTAAAAAGTCGGACAACACTAACGAAAAAACAAAATATGGTCAACTACCATATGTCGGCAATGTTCTCTAAATTTGGATAATTTTCTTTTGAAGATAGTTAATAAAGCAGAATAAGATAAGACAAAGAAAGAAAATTAAATAGCTTTAAAAATAATTTGTCAAGTTATAGAGGCATGCATCGAATAATAGATCAAACAATGAAGTTAGCATCGTTCGTATGCACACGTATTAACACAAATGTAGAAGGGTTCTAAATTTTTAGGGGGCATTTGTTTTATTTAACTGTTTTGCATTTTGTGCTTCGAGATTTCAATATTAATGGGAAGAGTGGATAAATTTATTAAGGGATGAAAGAAACGATATGAAGGGGTCTAAGGGACGATGAAGGAGAGAATTATTTTTCTTGCTAGTTGTTAACGATAAAAATCGTCAACACCCGAATGTTGGGTTTTGGTTGTGAACCTTGGGCTAATCTAGTCCTTCCAAGCTCGACTTGATTCGTCGTTTCTTAGATATCAATGTCCCAAGTATGAAGATTAGTTACTATTCCTTCAAGAGGTGAGTATTATTCTTACAATACTTAGGGAGATAAAGTTATCTTAGGATAAGGGCTTCATAAGTTATTGCTAGTTGGAGCTAAATGTTCATTGGGGATGGATCAACAATCTTTTCCAATTTAAGGGATTGAATTCGAATTAATAGTTGAAATACAAGTGTAATTGATTACGAGTGTTAAGTATCTCCTTTATTGATCAATTGATTTAGTACATGAAAGTTTATAAGTGTTGACGTCTAAAATTGTTGCTAACGCCCGAGAGTTCCAAAAATTTGAAACTAAATATCTAGAGTAGAAAAGTATGCGAGATGCAGTAATAATTTATAGGAATGTAAAGTACACAGTTGTTTATAGTGGTTTGGTTCGGATTGAACCTACGTCTATTTTGAAGGCTTTGCTGCTTTTATTTACTTTCAACAAAGTATAGTGAGACATCATTACAAGAAGTCAAAGTATAGTGAGACATCATTACAAGAAGTTACAATGATTGACGATGTTCGATTAATCCTTGTTGTCGAGCTTTCTTGTTGGTCGAGAGCAGTTGAGGATTTTCTGAAGTCCGGAGCGGGTCGAAAAGTACCAAGGTTCGGGCGGTGTTGGGAGTTTTCGAGGTCCGGGATGAATCGGAAAGTTCCAAGGTCCGGAGGGTGTCGGGAGTTTCCGAGGTCCTGGATGTGTCGGGAAGTTCCAAGGTCTGGATGGCGTCGGGAGTTTCCGATGTCAGGTATGTATACCGGTAATTCTCGAGGTCCAGGGTGTACCGGGAATTGTAGAGGTCCGGGGTATACCGAGGAATGTAAAGGTCCGGGGTGTACCAGGAATTGTAGAGGTCCGTAGTGTACCGGGAATTGTAGAGGTCCGGAGTGTACCGGGAATTGTAGAGGTTCGGGGTGTACCGGGAATTGCAGATGTTGTGGCGGAGTCGGGAGGCTCTGAGGCCTTCTTCTTCTTCGTTGAGTGGAATGGATGTTGACTTAGTCAATAATGTCTGAGAGATCTGGAAATGTCTAAAGGTAGTGTGAAGGTCCTTGTAAATGTTCAAAAGTGGATGAAAAACATGTATGCAACATTTTAGTGATCCATGCTATGTCCAGTGGCCATGGAAAAGAAGATGGAAGCCATTAATGGGGCTTGAGATCTTCGAGAAGTCCAAAGGTGGTTTAATGTCCAAAAGTATGGTTAAAGGTCCAAGAGCGTGCTCATGAGTCGAAGTGTTTGTATCTTCTTCCTTGTATGATGAAGGAGGGTGTTTAGGAGGCTTTGGGAAGAGTATCTTCTTCTTAGGCAGCCATTAGAGCTTGGAGTATAGCTTGAACCAACCTTTATTATGTTGGAAGTGAGGGGTATTTATAGGAGTTGATTGGTAGTGGAGTATGTAAGGTATGGGGCTCATATACCAATTTTCGTATTCCTCGGGTGCACGGTAGGAGAAATACATATCCCTCTGGGGAATACAAAATTCGTATCCCTCTAGGGAATATGAAATTCGTATCCCTCTAGGGGAATGCAAGATACGAATTTTGTATCCCTCTGGAGGATATGGAATTCGTAACCCTCCAGGGAATACGGGATACGAATTTCTTATCCCTTTGGGGGATATGAAATTCGTATCCCTCCAGGAGGATACAGGTATAAAATTTCGTATCCCT
This sequence comes from Allium sativum, assembly GCA_030737875.1. Taxonomy (NCBI): domain Eukaryota; kingdom Viridiplantae; phylum Streptophyta; class Magnoliopsida; order Asparagales; family Amaryllidaceae; genus Allium; species Allium sativum. The sequence goes on along the minus strand of CM060909.1, from coordinate 315,136,210 downwards.
CTAAGGGATACGAAATTTGTATCCTTCCAGAGGGATACGAATTTCATATCCCTCTGGGGGATACGAATTTCGTATCCCCCCGGGAGATATAGGGTACAAATTTCATATCACTCTGGGGAATACCAAATTCGAATCCCTTCCAAGGGATACGAAAAGAAAGGGCAGCGAGGCTTGCTTGCTGAATTCTGGGCTTGCCGTGCTGAGTTGATCCGATGATCTTGAGCGATCGACACGCATTCACAGAAAAGGACATAACTTTCAAACCGTAAGGTCGTTTTGGACAAATGAAAGTTGTACTTGAAGCTAACATAAAGGGCTACAAGATTGGCTTTGCAAAGCACCATAACTGACATTTTTGTGTCCAAAAGGGGTTGTCGTATAAAGTCAAGTCGTTAACCCATAAAATGACATTTATCCCGTCGTTATGAAATAGGCTAACATAGAGGGCTACAAGAGTTGCTTTGCTAACATAGAGGGGGATGTGTATATATCACCATTACTTTGGATTTGGATTCTTGTTTTTCTACAAAACGCACACTTCGGGGTTGTTAACCCATAAAATAGGGTTCAAAGCATAGGTCATATAAAGTCAGGTCGTTCGGGACACAACATTCATCCGGTCGTTATAGCCTCAGGTCGTCAGTCTCCAGGTGGATGATCATAAGGTCGTTCGTGCCATGTCATCATCAAAGTCGTCAGGTCGTTAGCATACATAATCACACCAGGTCATTGCTATATGAGAACCTAGATCTTGGAAAGCATGTCAAGGTGGGTCATTCTTCAGAAAACTCCATAGGTCGTCGCTCCTTAGATCCTTTCTTGGAGTCCAAGACTCACGCTATGTCGGTTACGACCTATGGACCCAGGTCTTTTTAACGACCTAATTTCTGCATACTCATTTTTGACCCTCACCACCTCACTACCACACCTATAAATACCCCCACATTTCCACCATTAAGGGGATCGATTCTTCCGACCATGAGGTGCTGCCAATTTCATTTCTCGACAACTCCAAATCATTCAAACCTCTTTCGATCTTCGATTCAACATCTCAATCCCCATGAAATCGACAAAGATCATCTAAGTGCTCAGTTGTTGAAGGTCTACTCCAACAATCTTCACAAATCAAAGAGATCCAAGCATTTCCATGGTGATTTCAAGAGAATCAAGAGATTGAAGAGAAGAAAGTAGAGAGAATTAATATAAAGAGAGAAAATGAGAAAAGTTATAGGAATTATCTACCTCGTAACTTTGAGAGTGATAATGAAATCTCTCTTTAAAGTGCTCGTAGACCAAATCTGGGCCGAACCACTATAAATTCCGGTCTTTTTATTGCTTTTGCATTTTTGGGTTCCCGCATTACAGATCTAAACTGTTTAAAGGTGTTTGCACATCTCAAGGGGTGTTAGTGTTCAATTTTAGCATTAACTTTTTTGGCGCCCACCTTGAGGCCACGTCCACATCCAAAGGTTAAGTGCTTTATGGGAGACACTGAAATTTGAAGCCTATTTTTTAAGATAGATTCTCGAAGTCTAAAATCCAGGCCTATTGAAGAATTCTCTTCAAAGTTTAGGAGTTTGTCTGAGATAATGGCTCCGAAGAAAACTGGTAGCGAGACCGATTGAGGAGGTACAAATAATGTTGCTAATGAAGCTACACCACAAACCAACCACTTTGAAGTTGGCCAAAGTTCGATAGGCGGAGCTGGTATTACTAAAGATGTGTTGGATGCAGTTGTCTCCAACTTGAATCAATGGATGGAAGCTTCTAATCAGGCTTTGATGGACACGATAATTGCTCTTATCACCGCTCAAGCGAATCCAGCACCTCCTCAAAGAGTCCACATCGACCTTGATGAGATTGCGAATTCAACGGCTTATGACCATAATCATAATGATAACATAGAAGATCTTGATGGTTAGGAGAGTGATAAGGTCGAAGTTGATGTTGAAGACTCAAAGCTAATGGCTAGAAATCATTTCGATCGAAATACCCAAAAGGTTGCTTGTCCCGCCAAGGTGGCATCTCCCCATAGTGGAGGTAAAAGACCTCGATCCTCTAACCGCGATCGCTCGCCAAGACGAGCATCCGACAAAGAGATTGAAACTCGCCATGCAGAACAACACAACAGTGAGGAGTATATCGGGGACATGATACAACAAATTATGAAAGATAGTTTGGCTCGCAATGGCGATGAAAGGGAATGGGCTTTTCCTCCCAGCAAAAATCCATTCACCGAAAGTATCCGCAAAGCAGAGTTCCCGAAGAAGTTCACTCATCCTACTTTATCTCCCTACAATGGAACAACTGATCCTGACTTCTTTCTGCACAAGTACAAATGGAATATGAATGCAGCTACGGCAACAGACGAGATCAAATGCTTATGTGTTCCTCTCTACTTGGAAGTTGTGGCATCGCTGTGGTTTATGAAGTTGTCGCCTAGTCTGTAGATCAGTTTGTTGACTTGACCAAGATGTTCAAAGAGCAGTTCCGGTTACAAGCTACAAAATCCAAAAATGTTATATCACTGACATCGATGGAGCGGAATCCGGGGGAATCCATTAAGGCTTTTCTCAATCGATTCAATGCTACCTTGTTAGTATTTGGGAATCCAGAGCCGTGCATGATCTTAATGTCTCTAATCGGTGTTGTAGATAAGAAGAGTGAATTTGGAAGATGGATGAAGATGAAAGAACCAAATACAATCGAAAAATTCTATAAGAAGGAGGAAGAGTACATGAGGGCGGACAACGATCCTATTCCTATTTAGATTGTTGGCGGTAATAGCATTGTTGAAGCTCAAAAGGATGTTGATACTCAGGGTAATCAAAAGAATACTCAGGGGCAGAAGCAAGCCAATAACGGAAAAGGCAACAAAGGTAATAATAAGGTTTACCTTTTCAACTCAGCAGAATTGACGCCTCCGAATGATACCCCTAAGAACATCTATTTCGCAACGAAGGATAATGAGGATTATGCGAAACTGAATTATGCGAGGATAAACAATCAGGCAGCTAAGTCATGAAAGTTCTGTCGATTTAACAATCATCCAGGTCATAATACCAATGAATGTAAGCATTTGAATACATTGATCGAGGAGCTGGTTAAGAAGAATAGACTTCAGCAGTACGTGAAGAAACCTCATGCTCCGAACTTTGCTCCAGCTTCTCAGGGGAAAGGTGCATCCACAGATCAGTCAGGTCTGAGTAATAGAGCTTCGTAGTAGAGCAACTAACAACTTGTGATCAACACCATATTGGGGGGGGGGGGTCCTCATCCAGCCGGAAGAAGTTGGGGGGATATCGAACAATATGCTGGAGCCCTGAAATATGTTTAAAGGAGGAGAGATGTCTGGTTCTGAGTAATACAATGCCTGCGAAGCAACATAAGGTTTCTTACAAGGACATGTGTTCAAGGAAAGAGACGCAGATGGTGTGATAAGACTCACTCTAGATCCCATGGTTGTAACAGTTGGAACATGTCCGACGATGGTAAAGAGGGTGCTTGTAGACTACGGCGCCTCATGCAATGTTCTATTCCGCAATACGTTCAATCAGATAAAGCTCTCAATGACGGACGTCCAAGCATGTCAAACAAAAATCCAAGGGTTCATGGGGGAACCCAAGAAGCTGATTGGAACCATTGATTTGCTAGTCGAGTTGGGAGAGGGAGACAAAGTAGCCATCTTGAAGCAGACTTTTGTGATAGTCGATGAATTATCGGCCTATAATGCATTCTTGGGAAGACCAACTTTAGCAGACTTCAAAATTGCTCTTGCGCCATGATGCTTAACCATAAAATTTCCTACTGAGCATGGCGTCGGAGTAATTAAAGGAGATCAAGAGACTACTCGAGAATGTTATTTGATAGAGTTGCAAGAGGCCAAAAAGAAAGACAAAGGAAAGAATGTGGAGGTTCCCCTCTGCATTGGAAAACATGTCTTATAGCAATTAGGGTGCAGCACCTGCACTGGTGAGCATAGTGAGGCTTACAAAGAGATGGATCCACGAAAAACCAGTGCAAGGGAGGAACGAGCGGCACCAGCTGAGATCACCATTCCCATATCCGTTCATCCTAAAGATCCTGATAGAGTGTTGAAAATAGGGACTCAGTTGTGCCAGAAGTTACAAAAAGAGTTGGTTATGTTTCTTAGAGCTAATCTTGTTGTGTTTGCTTGGGGTCACTCTGACATGTGCGGCATATCCCCCAAAATGGTAGTTTATGCATTATACATCAACCCAAGCATCACTCCAGTGAAGCAGAAAAGAAGGATTCAGGGCCTTGAATGGTCAATGGCTCTCAAAGAAGAAGTAGTCAGACTTATGGAGAATCACTTTATCTGGGAGTCTACATATCCTGACTGGGTGTAGAATCCTGTTTTAGTAAAAAAAAGCCCAAGGAAAATGGCGAGTGTGCATTGACTATTCTGACCTTAATAAAGCATGTCCCAAAGATAGTTTCCCGCTGCTCAGAATTGATCAACTTATTAATGCGACGGCGCGACATGAACTCTTATCTTTCGTAGATGCATACTCGGGCTATAATCAGATCCTGATGCATGAGCTAGATCAAGAAAACACGAGCTTCATTACAGATGTTGGCTTGTATTGCTACAAAGTGATGTCATTCGGGCTAAAGAATGCAGAAGTGACTTACCAGCGCCTCGTCAGTTCAGTGTTCAAATATCATATAGGCAAGACTATGGAGGTTTACGTAGATGACATGCTGGTGAAGTCCAAAAGAGCAAATGATCATCTAGAGAATTTGGCTGAGATGTTCGATATTCTTGTAAAATATGGCATGAAACTCAATCCTCTTGAATGTTCATTCGGAGTTGCATCGGGGAAGTTACTTGGGTTTATGGTCAATTTCAGGTGTGTTGAAGCCAACCCTACACATATTTCTACTTTGAGAGAGATGCGAGCTACTAGAACAATGAACGAACTACAGAGTTTGAACGGGAAAGTTGCTGCACTCAGTCGCTTCATTTCTAAGGCAATAAATAGGTGCACTACACTATTCGATGCATTGAAAAAGGAAGGAAAGACTTCCAGTGGACACTAGAGTGTCAGACGGCCTTTGAGGAGTTAGTCGAGCATATGGAAGCACTACCCATGTTGTCAAAACCTAGAGATGGAGAAGAAATGTTTTTATACTTGGCAATTTCATCCCATGCCTTAAGCGCTGCATTGGTCAGAGACGATTCGAAGATTCAGAGGCTGGTATACTACATCAGCAAGAGGCTTACCGGGAGAAAGCTAAATTATCCAAAGTTGGAGAAGTTTGCATACTATCTGCTCATCGCCTCGAAGAAGCTAAGGTTATACTTCCAAGCTCACCCTATCAAAGTTCTCACAGATCAGCATAATAAAGCAAGTCTTGTTACGTCCAGAGACTTCAGGAAGGTTATTGAAGTGGAACATAGAGCTTAGTCAATACGATATCACTTACCATCCATGAAGGGCAATCAACGAAAAAGCTCTAGCACACTTTATTGTTGACTTCGTGGATAGGGGAGATGAGAAAGAAGAAGTTGTCGAAGTCATTACTCGATGGAAGATATTCGTTGATGGGGCTTTGAACGAGTATTGCTCGGGGGCAGGAGTAGTGCTTGAGACTCCTGAAGGACACTAGCCTTGCTAAGCCTTGAGACTAGAATTCCCATCAACGAATAAAGAAGCAGAATATGAAGCTCTAATTGTTGGGTTGAAGATTTCCAAAGAGCTACAATCGAAGGCATTGCACATTTTTGGCGACTTACAGTTAGTAGTATGTTAAATCAAAAGAGAGTTTCAAGCTAAGAAGGAAACTTGACAGCTTACCTATCAAAGGCTTGGAAACTAAACACTTGGACTATCACACTATCCCGCACATTCCTCAAGAAGAAAACTTGAAGGCGACTCGCTTAGAAAGCTCTCCAGTACAGGAGATGCACAGTTGTTGGGATTAGTGTCAGTCGAAGTCCTCTCAAATCCAGCACTAATGACAGCGATGTAGATTGGATCATGGAAACTGCTACAAAGCCAGATTCATGGATGACTTCAATCAAAGATTATCTCCTCAACAGCATGCTCCTAGATGATCCGAAGAAGCAGAAGAAATTATTCCGAAAGGCTCCTATGTTTCTCATCATGGATGGCGATTATATAGGCGAGGCTTCTTTTTGACTTTTCTCCGTTGTGTTACTAAAAAGGAATCTAAAGCAATCTTGGTAGAACTGCATGATGGAGAGTGTGGTGGTCATACTGGTGATCAGACACTAGCAAGAAAATACTGCGTTATGGTTACTTATGGCCTAATGTGAACCAAGACTCTGTAACTTATACCAGTAGGTTTGACAAATGCCAAAGATTAGCGAAGATCCCAAGAGCACCATCTACAGAATTAACTCAAATGGTCAGTCCATGGTCCTTCGCTATTTGGGGCATTGATCTAATTGGGGCATTACCTACCGCAATGTCCAGTTTCAAATATGCCATTGTAGCCGTCGATTACTTTATAAAGTGGGTTGAAGCTGAGCCACATGCCACTATCACCTCAAAGAAAGTGATTAACTTCATCTTGAAGAACATCATTTGCAGGTTTGGAGTACCATAGAAGATAATAACAGACAATGGGACGCAATTTGAAAGTGATGAATTTAAGGAATTTTGTGCCAAGTACAAGATCAGAAAACCTTTGTGCAGTGTCCCATCCGCAGGCAAACGGGAAGTGGAAGTAGTAAACAAAATCACCAAATCAACCATCAAAAAGCGACTTGAGAAAGCTAAAGGTGGTTGGTTCGACAACATATCACTTGCGCTATGGGCGTACGGGACGACTCATAAATCTGCTACTGGGCTCACTCCTTTCTCCTTAGCATTTGGTTCAGATGCAATGATTCTGGTGGAGCTATAAGTCCCTACACACCGCAGAATCCATCTCAACCAAGCAGAGAATGAAAAGCTACAGCTTGAAGCTCTTGATCAACTTGAGGAAAGGCGAGATGAGGCAGAATTCAGAGATGCATCCCATCAACGAAGGATTGCCAGGAATTTCAACTCTAAAGTTAAACAAAGGACCTTTGAAGTCGGGGATCTTGTGCTAAAAAGAGTCATGATAGGAATGGGAGTCTTCAGGACAAACTGGGAAGCTCCATACATCATAAGTCAAAAGTTGTTCGACGGCACTTTCAAACTTACAACTATTGATGGCACCCCAATTCCAAGGGTCCGGAATAGCATACATCTACGCTGCTATTTTACTTGATGCTATGATCCAATTTCTTGTAAAAAGTTTGTAGATATTTTACAAGCATTGTATTGAACACTAGCTTCATGAATAAAATAATGTATGCTTGAGCAAATCTCGTACTTGCAAAATTTTCATTAATTCAAAATTTGCTTAAGGATGACTTTATATTGCAGGATTATCCGACGAGTGCTTGCTTCTACAAAGTCCAATACAGCATAATGACCCAATAACACCAATTCAAGCATCGAGTGCTATAAACGTCAATACACACAAATGCAACATTGATAAGAACCGTCTTGAAGAGTAAATGGAAAAGGTTATCAAGAATCAAGCAGCGAAAAGCACAGCAAGCAACAACGGAGCTAAAACCAGAAATTGAAAGTTGCGCCCAAGGGGCAAGCACTCGGTCTTGCTGCGATCGCTCACCAAAGTTGAGCATCCAGCCAAGGGGACTGATGTTCGCCCTACGGAATAATGCAAACCCTGCAAATTTCTTCCAAGGGGGCACCATACCATAGTTGAGGTAAAAGAACCTCTCGGTCCTGCTGTGATCGCTTACCACAGTTAAGCGCATCCGTCCAAAGGGACTGATGTTCGCCCTATGGAACGACACAACAACCAAAAATCCTTCATGTTGCCCGTGAAGGTCGCCTCTCCATAGTAGAGGTGTGCTCAACGGAGCCTCCAATGCTCAATTTAGTAGACAGGAGAAGACTAACGTTGAGTCATAAATGACCTCTCCACAGTAGAGGCACTCAACGAGTCTCCGATGTAAGCACTAATCAGCTGGAGCGGACCAACATTGAGTTACCAAAATCCTTCGCATTGCCCGTGAAATTTGCCTCTCCACAGTAGAGGTGTGCTCAATGGAGTCTCTGATTCTCGAATCAGTCGCAGGGAGAAGACCAACATTGAATTATAAATGACCTCTCCACACTAGAGGCATTCAACAAGTCTCTGAAGTTCGAACTAATCAGCAGGAGCAGACCAATGTTGGGTTATCAAAGTCCTTTGCATAAGTAAAGGCAACCTCTCCACAGTAGAGGCTAAGAGCACTTCCCACGGAGAAGGCTAAAGACCTCCCAGGCAGGGACATAAATATCAACGACTTCTCTAGAACAAGCTCAAAAACCAACCAAGCTAAGTTTCTTAAAGGGTTGGGGAGCCCAGAAGCTTCAAGTGTACTAGCAGAAATGTAAAGCTCGGTCAGTAGACAACAAGCCTCTAAAACATCGATCTAAAACAAAGAAATTTAGCAAAGTTGGTTGCATTTTACTTTAGCAACTTGTGATGATTCATGGCATGGGGGCAACACCATCACATTGAGATAGGCCAACGCTCGCAAAACATACCACAAGCTCATCACAACGTCCCATCAAGCTAAATACTTGTAATTTGAAAAGAAGCAAATACACAGAAGAGTACGACAAAGCTAAAGTAACAACTAAAGTACAACAATTAAAAGCAGCTTCATAGCGGCAACACAAGTCTCAAACAACAACACAAGTCTCAAGTACATCTTTCATGAAGTCATAAGCGAGGACCGGCACTTGCATATACAAGCAGTGCAACTGAAATGCATAGAAATAAGTTACACAAAGCAAAGTAAAGCAGCCTAAAAACAGTACTTCTTTTTCCTGCCTTTAGAAAAATCGCCAGATCTCAATGAAAGCTTGCTGGTCCTGGAGGAAGAAGGAGGAGGAGTAGCAGCAGGTTAATCTTTGTCTTGGGATCCATCATCATCCTTTGGGGCCTCAGGAGGATAGAATAATTCCCTTCTTGGGAGCACTGCACTTTCCTTGGCGCCTTTAAGATGAAGACTTAGCCTTTTTCTTCTTCTTCTCTTTGACTCCCTTCCTCGGGCTCTCATCTATGTCATCAAAGTCTTCTGCTTCGCTAGGAGAATAGTTCACGTCATCCATGTCAGCGATTGCATCAATCTTTGCTTCTTGTGGCCCAGGATGCGAAGTAGGAGTAGAAGCGGTGATTAAAGATGCATCGCCTAGAGGGGGAGTGTTGTCCAAAGAAGCAGTTATCGACACCAGAGATGAAGCAGTCGTAATAGCTCCAGTTGTTGATCAGTGACAGTGGGAGAAGGCTTTGGTGAGAATAGGCCTAGTACAAATGAATAGGAGCACGAAATTCAATATACCCAGGTAAAGTACAGAAATAGTCCAAGTCTGATATAGCTTGTACAATCTCCGATCTACTTGAGGCAGGAAGATTCTTGTGCATCCACTTCATAATTATCTGGGCTCTCAATGTCATCCTCGCCATCTCCTGCATGCTCCTCAGTGATATGCTCCTCAGTAGCATTCTCCCGAATGTTTCTTTCCTTTCCTCGTGAAGGGTTAAAGCATCAATGGGTGGAACAATAAGAGTTTGAGAATTGGAAACTTGAACATCAAAAGAATCAATGTGGGCAGCGGTGGCAGTGACATCCAAGGTCTGCTACTTAGAGGATCCAGCTCCATCAAATGAACCCCGCTCTTTCATAGGTGTTTCCTTCCCCTTAGCTATAGCTTCGCGCGACTCCTCATTTAAAAGATTCTCCAAAAGATACTCCTCGGAATAAACACCTTCCACTTAGGCAAGCACCTCTTCCCGGACCTCAGCCAAAGTAACTACAAAATTGTCTCCAAAGTAGCATAGGCTGCCTCGACTCATAACACTGAGAACATAGAATCTGAATAAAGTAGCATTTGCATCAACCTCGGCTTTAGTAAACTTTTTTTCAGCAGCTTCTTTGCCTGCCAAAGCCTGATCTCTTTCCTGCTCTAGACTCTCTACTTTAGCTTGTAGCACGGAAATCTCCAATGCTTGAGCAGTGTTCTTGCTGATAGGTTGTAGAGGTTTTCTCCTCCATGAACAGTTTATCTTCAGTAGTCTTTTGGGCCGACTGAGCATCTTTTATTTATGCTTTCAACGTAGTTTCACTCAACTTAGCAACAAGAAAATCATCTTTAAGCCTTTGATTCTCGGCTTCTAGATCTTGATTTCTCTTAGTGAGGGAAGCAACATCGACGTCATGAGATTCAAGAACTTTGCCCCACTCGGCTTTGTCATTTTTCAATGTAGCTATGTACTCGAGGTTACTTTTGTTGACCCCTTGGAGCTCATCGTCAAGTTTGTACCATAAATGCAACCTCTCAACTAGGCCCGTAAAATCATCCAATTGCTTACCAGCCTGCTCCTTCACTACACTCAGTAGCTTCTCAATGTTGCTTTTCACCATGTCCTCTTTTTAAGCATTTCTTTCTTATCGGACAAATATATATCGAGATCAAAGAAAACTCCCTTCAAACACCTGTTTTTGAACCATTGAGCTGGTTTGGTAGGTGCAGGCTCAGGACTGTAGCGTGGTATGTGGATAATCTTCTGTATGTCTACTGAAGGAGGAGTAATAGACAGAGCAGCAAGAGGCAAACAACCAGAGGCGGTCTGAGTAGCAGGGGCTAGATTTTTATTTGATCTGGGACGCTTGTGAGGGTCATCCTTGTTGTGATCCTTGCCTTTATCATCCCTCTCTCTCTTCCTTCTTCATCTTTCCTCTTCTTCCCTTCTGCTCCGCTCATGACAATCGTCGTGGCATTCATCATAGCGCCCACCGTCACCATAAGAACCCCAACTCCGGTTATCTGCCTCTAGCTTATCAAGGGCATCGTGCCTCCACCTCTTTTGTTCCCTGGTCTCCACATAGACATGGGAAAACTGTGACTACTGGGAATAATCAGACTGCTGGGGATGTTGAGATTGCTAAGAATGCTGAAATTGCATGTAACACCTTGGGTTATAAGAGTTAGTTTGGTGCTTAAAGCTTTTCATATACGGCCGACTCATAGTTGGATCTGAAATAAGAAAAAGCAGAATTTCAGCGCCTAAATCAGAAAGTACTAGGGCGGAATATAGGGATTATTTAAAGCATCAAAAACTTAGAGTGTACATGATGTATGGTCTAACGCGCATCCAATAACGAATCGCTCTTCGTTTGCGAAACTAACATAGGCCCAATCTAAGAAAAAGTCTTGCGCAATGGAGGAGTTTGAGTTAAAGCCAACTCAGTTGCCGCTTTCATATCCATAGCTGCAAGCTTCGAGATCACAATGTCGCTGGGGAAATATCCTTCGAAGTGCCCAGATCGCTCATCTCGTCATAAAAGTCCATAGAAACTTCCTCGTGATCAGCTGGGATTGTGGGTGTAACACCCCGTAATTTTAAAGAGCATTATAATGATAAACTAAAGAATACTTAACTAAATATTTGGAATTAAGTAAAACGGACTGCACCATTGCGTTCATCTCGGAATTCTACTTGAGATAGACTCTAAGTTCGTGTAAAACGGACATCGTATGAAGAAGTTATTAAGCTAAGAAGTTTGTATACATATAAGCAAGATATATATATAAACAAAAGTAATCTAGAAAATCAAAATTGAAGAGCGGGAAGACACGCAGGAAATTGACCCATTGAGGGTCTACTCATGCCCCATGGAGTCGACCCACACAAGGGGGTGTCAACCCCACCTAGATCCGTGTCAGGTTACTCCCTTGCAATTAGACACATTTCTGAACGAGATTCGTTGGCTTGAGGCTATATGTAGGATCTCATTTCTATTGTTTTATTCATCAAAAACAATAAAGACAATGAGATGCTTCCCCAACTCAGATTTAATTAGCCTATCCTTCTGCAATAACGACTTATACATATTCAAGAATCTTTTCTACAACATCAACACACTTTTCTCAGTTCTTTAGATCTAGTCTCTATGAGTTTATGTTGCTTTTAGATATAAACATTTAATAAGTAATCCTGACGTGTTTGTAAGTTTGGATCTAAACCTATGCCAGCTAATAATCTAAATCATAATTAAACAGATCTGCCATTACTTGTACACCTGATCTATTATTAAGTACTTTCATGCCTATCCTGCTGTTACGCCCATTTCTGTTATCATATGCCTATTCTGTCATTTTTCCTATTTCTGTTATCATATGCATGTTTTGTTATTATTCCTATTTCTATTCTCTTCTCTCCCTCCTTCCCTTTTTATTTTTATAGCCAGGCTACCTTCGAGCCTAGGCCTATCGTTGAAATATGCGAATGGAATTGGGAACCATTGGGAAAGATAAACAGGGGCATAAATTGTATTGTAAAACATGACTGGGATTTGGGGGCATAATCTATACCGTGATCTAAGACTTTAATTTGGGGCATATTGTACATGATGATATCTGACTTGAGGGTAAGGGCATGAAAAACCTATGATGAATATAAATAATTATTTAAGAATGAACATGCCTAAATTTACAGTAAACATAAACTGTAACCGCACTTAGGCACGAGGTTAGATTACACTTGTGGTAGAAGTCTGCCCAGAACCACTCGGCAAATCCAGCATCCACTAGTGGTTATTTTAATGTGAGGGTCTAGTGTGTAATTGCACACGTAACGGTGCTAAGATATGAGGTTAAGCCCAACTTGTGGTAGAAGTCTGTCCGGAACCTCCCAGCATATCCAGCATCCACGAGTGGTCGACTTAATATGAGAGGTCTGGTGCATTAACATACATGAACGGGAAATGATAATAACCTGTAATACTTAACCTATTTAAATCTATATGGGTTATATAAACCTGTCAACTTGTGTTAGGGCTAAGTAAACTTGTTAGTATCAATGGGGGGTTAAGTAATTTTGTTAAATCGGGGGGGAGGGGTTATACAAACCTGACAAACTTAACCTGTTTTATATGTTGGGATAAGCGGGCTTGTTAATCTGTTAGGCATAACCTGTCAAAATCCTAGTAGTGGGAATGCATGCCTAGGGGGTGGCTTGTATCATTAGTTGCATATGACTCATATCAATCAGTAACCCATGCTGGTATCCAAAGGGGGACCCCGAACTAGGTTGGGGTAAGGGCACACTTACTAAGTTGATTATAAGAGGTCCATATGGGTGGAGGTGTCTGATGGCGCGTTCCGACGGACCCATGTACGTGCATGGATCCACCTTCCTGGGAAAATAAGATGCTATAGCACCAGTACATATGGTTGTGCCTATTGGGGAAAAGGGGTTGCCACTTTAGGAAGTGATACATCTTATTGTGGGGCCAGCATCAGGTATCTACGGGATAGGGAGCCGATCGATTGGGGTAGTAACTAGCGTACATCTAGTCCTGCCTGTTTAAGAGCCTGTTATTATCGGTTAGGGTAACACCCGTTATTTCTGTTAGGCTGCCTATTATTATCGTTGAGGGTAAAACCAGTCACTAGAAGTACACCTAAGTCTACCATTCTGTTACTGTTGGGATCATTCTGTTCTGTTATACTAGTATTGGTGCAAAGAAAAGTATTTGGGAAGCATAATCTATTTTGTTCTGTTTATTCTGCTTATCCTACTCAGTCTATAATACCTATCTTATGATACTCTTATCTCTCTTTTCCAGTTTATATGCCTGTCATGATGCTTTTACTTATTTATATGCTAAAATTAATTGGACTCGCCAAACTTATATGTTTGACCCATTTTGTTTCCTTTTCTCTCTCTTCCTTTCTCCCCCAGGTTCTCAGGGTGGGAATACTCAAGCTTGATTAGGATTCTCTCTTTTGTTTCTGCTTGGAACTGCTTAGATGTACCGCTTTGATTACCAGTCTATCTTGCTATGGCTATTTTTAGGGACTATGATTTTATATTATTGTACTCTATTGACTTTAGTACAAGGAAGATATTTTAATTTGATATAATGGAACTGGATTTTGGACCATGATATTTTCTGTTTGAAGAATAAAGTTTTAAATTCCAATGTTATTTTATATATGTCTTGTGATGTTTTTGTTTCTGTTTACCTATGACGCTTCACGGAACTTAGTGCATTCTATTAAAGAGTGACATTAACGGATGTGGGGTGTCACAGTGGGACTCTCACTAATTTCTTCAATCTCCATATCATCTCCAGTTGTGATCTCTCTCTCTCTTTTATTTGCTCAGTCTCCTTCAGGGACTTTTACCTTTACGATGTATAGGCTCTTCCTCTTCAATCCTAGGTAATTGGAGTTGAAATGGTGTTTCAGTACCACCAGCAGGGTCCGAGCACTTCTTTAAAGAAGACTCACTAACATTACTCTAGGAGGCACTGCCCTCTCCGGAAGCACCAACATCTGATGCACAAGCGTAGACTGAGGCGTGGAAGGTGGTCCTTTGGAAGGGTATTTCCTAGAGGGATGGATCAATTCGTACTTATGAAGGAACTCTTCTCTAATTAAGTACTTTCTGCCTCTATCTACAATACCAACAACTATTAAAGTTTCAAAAACAGCCTTATAAGGGGCAAAATCTTTATTATCGTTGACTGGAGCTAGAATGACTGTAATCAAGAAAGAAAAATTCAGTGACTGAAACTTAAAGGGAATCAGATGAGAAGATTTATGACTAAATATACTCACCTCCTTGCGTCCAGTATTCGCGAAAGGTCTCAGGACAAAAAAAAAATTGAGTCAGGAATCTTGAAGCACTCTTCGGCAAGTCAAATACGAGCTTCCGGTTTCGTGCAACCTCAACATGTATGATAGACGAGGTGTCTTTCCTCCTTTTAAAAGAGCACAAGTAGCAAATATCCTTGAACGTAGGTTCACACTCCTTTACTTGCACAAAAAGAACGTAAAGTCCTAATAAAATGGCATAGCCATTCAGATGGAGTTGGAAAGGGGCAATAGCTATGTGATTCAGGATCGTCTCTACAAAAGGATTAAAAGGGGGAACAACACCGCTCATTAACATCTAACAATTAACAGCTACATATCCACTGGGTGTTTGATCAGTGACACATCCTTCCCCGGCAATATGGCATCGGCCTCAGGGATATCATATTGATCACACAACTATTTAAAAATATTCTGATTAATTGTGGTAGAATGTATCTCTAACAGTGGAGTGCTAAGAGGGTATGGAACAGGAAAAGGCTGATTGGGTACTGATCCAGGAGCTGTAATCGTTGTAGCCCTGGTTGTAGTTATAAAAGTCTCAGCTTGTGTAAAGGAAAATATTCCTTCATCCTGAAGGCAAGCCTGCTGTCTGGTAGTCTTTATACACAAACAATCTTGTTTATAAACGTATCACAGGTACACATTTCCTAAGTATGAAGTGTAACACCCCGTGTATTCTATAACAGTGAAATTCACAAATTAATTTCAAATCAAAGAATTAAGGGAAACGGGATACGCCATTGCGTTCATCTCGGAATTCTGCTTGGGATAGAGTCCGAGTTTGCATAAAACGGACTCCGTATGAAGAAGATATGGCCTCCGGAAGTTTCAGAATTCAGTTTAAAATTCAAACAGACAGAAACAGCTCAGAACAAATTCAAATTTCGAAAAATCGGACCAGAATGGGCTGGGCGGAAATTTTCCCGCCCAAGACACCCAGGTCGACTGGGTAGTCGACCTGGGGGTCGACTGGGGAGTCGACCTAGCCCCTGAGCCAGGTCGAACCCAGCCCCTCCTGGCTGGCCTGGTCTGTGCTTGGCCGAATTTCTGAGTCTTGCCTTGCTACTGGGGCTAGGTGTCAGCTCCTGATTGGTCTCTCTTTCAAACGAACGGCTATTATTAATCCAAGCTCCATCGACGGTTCTAATCAATTCGCAAACTCTATAAAAAGGACCTAAGACTCCACCTAATTCATACAAATAAAAAATGAGAATGAGACCGTCATGCTGTTGAGGAAAGACTAGGTGTAGCCGTCAAAATTGAGAGATGATTAGGAGACAATTCAAAAGCTTAAAGCAACGACAACTAAATCAAAACAACGCCTACAACAAAGGATAGCATCTCCAAATTCAGAATTCAGAAACCTAAATTGAAGAGTCGTCATACGTTGTAAGTAGAGTGCTATTCCGATGTGAATGAATAATTGTGTTTTGATTTGTGTAAAATGAGAAATGGAATTGTACTTAATTTGTGGTGATAATAATTCATAATTGTATGTTGCTATGATTCTAATCGATTTGGGATGTTGTGGTATAACGATGTTAGACCTATTGGATATTTGCAAGTATGCGATTCATGTTGAAAGTTAACAACTATATGTTTGTGGTAGTTTATTTCAACACCTATTGGATAATTGCAAGTATATGATTCATGTTAAAAGCTAACAACTATATGTTTGTGGTACTTTATTACAACACCTATTGGATAATTGCAAGTATATGATTCATGTTGAAAGTTAACGACTATATGTTTGTGGTAGTTTATTTGAGATTCATGCAAGTATATGGTTCACTATTATGCCAACATGATGTATATTTTTTATAATCACTTTTAGTGTAGTTGGATCCATTTGGTTATTATGACTCATATGAATTTATGTTGGAATTGGCATCATGATTCAAGTGTAAAACCATACTTTTGTATTAGAGACAAAAGTAAGCATCTTTGTGAACTTGTGTTGACTCTATGAACATGACTAGACTATGTTTGGTGTTATGCCTAATTGGAAACATGTTTTAGGCCTATGTTGTTATCAAAATCATATGATAATATATGTGACACATAATTAAGTTAGATTCACATTTTTAAATGCAAGTTTACATGACTAGATTAAAACCATGATTCATGTTAGATATGTTTCATGTCAAGATTATATGCTATTACAATGCAAGTTTACAAGTGCCTAATTTATGTTAATTAGATCGTTATATTGCAAGTTCATGCATTCACACTCCCCTTTTTGATGTTACTTAGAATATATAAACACCATGTTCTAATCCTCCCCTTTTTCATGTGGCTAAGTTAGGCTTAAATGTTAAACCCAACATATGTTATATTATAGCGAACGTATAAAACGGGGGTAGTGACGTTGGGTTAAAAATATAAACATATGTGTTGGCATGTTTGACGCATGCCAATGACCTTGAAAACAATTAAGTGATATAAATTAATTTTACCCAATAAAGATGAATTTGAATAATGGGCCGCAAATATTACATATAAAAAGAAAAGAGACAAAATATGTGAATTTAGAAACATACGATGTGTTTAACCCGAGGTTGGATTGCGTTGTGATATAAACCTGCCCGGAACCGGCTGTCCAGTAGTCACAACAATACCTATCCAATGTGGGTGGTTAAACATTGAGCCCAATAAAGACCCGAGGTTAGACTGAGTTGTGGCGTAAGACTGCCCGGACCCAACCGGCAACAGGCAGCCACAACAATACCTGTCTAATGTGAGTGGTCGAGGCTTTAATAAGACAATTAAGGTTGAGTCAGGATTGATAGGATTAAGTAAATTGAATTTATACTTAATCAAATTTAACATGCTAAACTATACAGACTGATTGGGGGTTAGGTTTACAGAACACTTAAACAACTTAGCATGTTGGCTAGAAATAGAAAACCTGGTAGCGGGGGACCCTTTTCAGCAGTAACTCTACAAGGTGTATCAGGGTACCCTGAACTAGGCAGGGTGGGGCACGATTACTGGGCTGACTGTAAGAGGTCAAATCGACGGTGGTGGTGCAGCAGTGTAGGTTCTAACAGGGTGCGGGCGTGCACACACTCCGGCATAGAAAAATTAGGCACCGGGCACCAGTAGTATACCTGTGCATTCTAGAATTGTGTCGGGCCGCCACCATGGGACTTGATACACCCCATGGTGGGACCAGCATAGGTAACTACAACATCGGGGGCCGTAAGACACATGTAACTATGCGAGTAGGAGCCGATCATTAGAAATGGATCACTTCACCCTGATTATGGGGTGCCTGTTGGGAACTAGTTTATATGGATGCAGAGATTAATATGGGGTACGATAGTATATTCGACTCTAGACAACTTAACCTAGTTTATAGTGCTTTCCCATTTCCAGTTTATACTTATCATGCCCAATTCTTTATTCATAGACTGAATCGTCCTAGACTTACTCAGGCTTTATGTCTGACTCTACTTTTCTTTTGTCTTCTTTCTTTCGTTTCCCCACCCCTCCCCAGGTCCACAGGGAGGGAATACCGTAGCTTGACCAGTTTTCACATCCAGCTTGAAAAGAAAGAATGTATTGCTTGGATCTCTTTCGTTTTGGACTATGGCTTTGGATAGCAACTATGGGGACTTATGCAGTTTACTTTTGTTTTTATGCTTCTTTAAGTTATGAAATCAAGACAGTTATGAAAATGTAGTGGTTTTGGAAGTATTATAAGACAATTATGGCATGGTTTGTGTAAACACGTATTTTGATGGAATAAAAGTGCTGTTGTTTTCCGCTGTTCAAAAATATGTGTATTTATATTTGTCTTGTGTATCTGTGACTTATACTTATAAACCTCCACCAAAATTAGGACATTCCCTTTGAGAGTGACTCTAACGGAGGTGGGGTGTTTCATGAAGTGTCATGCAGAATCATACAAGTCATACTACAACGAAGCTTGAAATCTACAGTTAGCATGTGTCGATTAGTCGATCCCAAGCGTCGCTATTAACTTAAACTAAAATGTTGTGTGTATGCAAGAAAAGTTCAACAAGTTATTATTTGTTGTATGAAATAGTCTTGTATATTTGCATCATCTGGTTTAAGAATTGAGATTCATTGTAATGTGCTTTATTAACTAATCTTCTATTGAAGTGGATGATCAATGGCGACATATAAGTCCAAAATATGCAAGCATTTGTTGCAATCATAAGGTAGGAAAAGTCATAAAAGTGTTCAGTACTCAAGACATAAATGTGAATTGTTCAAGTTCCGAAGTGCTCAAATACAGTAAGCTTCAAGTGTCAGAAATAGATCGCCCAATGACCTAATCAAGTAGGTCATTCAACAACCTGGCAAGACAAGACACATAACAAACTACTCAAAAATCAACGACCTGGCATGGTAGATCGCTCGATGACTTAACCGCCAGATCGTTCAGCTCGGGTCGCACGTCATGAGAATGGCACAGGTTGTTCAATGACCTGAGCGCTCAGATCGTGCATCAGTTGAAGGGTACGGGTAGTTCATGAATTTGGAAGCATGGGTCATTATTGATTCAACAGAAGAGGTCTCCCACAATTTAGAAAATCAGGTCTCTCCACGACCTGGGAGCTTAGGTCGCATCCACTGTTGGGTCGTTATCTAGCTTGCAGATTCAGGTTGTCCATCAACCTGAGAGTTATGGGTCGTCCAGACATCTTGAAGGCTTAGGCCATTTCTATATTTGAGGGCATAGGTCACATAGTGTCTACAAGCTCAGGTCGTTAATGACTGAGGCTATAGGTCGCTCCAATGATCTGACAACACAACATAGTTTTCGACCTAAATCTTAAAGCTGTCTGAAGACATTCAGCCATCAAAGCAATGGATTTTAAAATGTACTGTGTTGATTTAAGCAAACAAATTCGTGCATTAGCAACCACATTTGCAACAAGATGTTTAACAACATGGATATGCGCTTACAATTAACTTAGATTCAAGGCACGCAAATCATCACAATCAAAATTTCAAATCCACATCAAACATTCAAGTTTCAGGTTCTAATTTTTACATAAAATAAACTGGATCATCGTACAAGAAATCTAAAACAAAGCTGCACATTAAAATCAATGTGTGTTGACTAAAAGCTAGGATTCAACTTAGAGATTTAAGAGCAAAAGTTTGATAATCAGATTCAGATCTGAGCGCAAACCACTAAAAAATATAGCTTAATGCAAGAATTCACAAACATCAAACAACTTTGCCAAAAATCAGAATAGCAAATAGATCATGAGCAGTCGAGGTAAAAGAAAAATCGTAAGAGATTTCATGCCCAAATTACAGTCAATTCAAGCATACATTTACCCCAATTCATTTAAATTGAAGCCGCAAATTCCCAAATTCGCAGTACAAATTCCCAAATTGGTTTTAAAACCCTAGACATACCCATAATCAATCTAACACAAAATTTTTGAAAAAACTGCAACAACCCGTATCTTTATAACATGTTAAAACAAGAAATCAACACAGAATTAAATTTTAAAGTCAAAATCAAGGGAAACGGGTTGCGCCATTGCATTCGTCTCGGAATTCTACATGAAATCGAGTCCGAGTTTTCGAAAATCGGAGTCCGTATGACCAAGATATGACCCTCCGAAGTTTCAGGAATTTAAATAAAATAAAACAGCTCAAAAATAAAGCCAGAAATTCGAAATTCAAACCCAGAGAAGGCTGGCGGGAAAATTCCCGCCCATATACCCAGGTCGACTGGGGAGTCGCCCCCCCCCCCCAACCAGGTCGACTGGGGAGTCGACTGGGGTGTCGACCTCCCCATGGCCAGGTCGACTGGGGAGTCGACCTAGGGGTCGACTTGGCCCTTTTTTCCTGATCCGAGTCTTTTTGTATTTTTCTGAATCTAGACCTATTTTCTGACCATGTTCGTGACTCTAATCCTATATAAACTCACCCCTAGCCTCATTCTCTCCACACCATTTCATTTTGTCCTTATGCTGCCTCTGAGATAATCAAAATAATAAGATAAAAAGGAAGAAAAAGGACTGCTTTTTATCCATCAAGACTACGCTTAGAGATTTGCAAATTGGGGGATTTCAATTAGAACACGATCAATCAAATAGAGATCCAACAATCAAATTCTGCTTTCTAATTCTCGATCCACGCACTGTAAGTTCCAGTTACTTTTAGATGAAAACTATAAACTTGATATGGGCATGTTATAAATTGGAATTTGATATACGTATGATTCATATCTATTCTTATTCTTCTTGGATCTTGACATTTGGGAATATTGCTTTGAAATCAGTTTGGGCCTATTCGCATTAAAAATCAAACGTTATCATGCCTATGACATTGAAACCATTGTTAATGGCCAAGGACTATGACCGAGAACATAAGACTATGCCTATGCCTATGACTGAGAACATAAGACTATGCCTATGACTGAGGACATAAGACCATTGCCTATGACTATGACAAGGACAATTGTGGCTAATCACCTATGACTCGTGACTATGAATTACTGCCTATGATTATGAACATAAGACTATGACCATGACTTTGAAACTATTACAGTTAATTGCCTATGACTATTAGGGTAGTTGCCTAGAACTCTTTTGGATAATTATCCATGACTATTGTATAACTATTGTGGTTAATTGACTATTATAGTTGATTGCTCATAACACTATAGTTGAAAACCATGTTGAACACCGAATTGGCATTTAGTTGGATCTCATACCTAGGGTGTGACTTGCTTAGTTTATTCGTTATTATGTACACCAAAAACCATTGACCCATTATCCTTGTATTTGGCTTGCTTTTGCATGCCTATTCTTTTATGTCAAGTTTTTATCAGGAATATCGCCTTATTTTGCTAGATTTGAAACCGTGTTAATTTCTATATGCCAGTGATGTTGTAACCGATTATCTCAAGTTATATCATGCCAGTCTTGTAATCTCTTTTATCGCTTTATGCTTGTCCCTTCTGCCTATCATAGTTTTGATGTTATTCCCTTTATCTCTAGATTTAGATTTTCTTGTAATTTAGATCGATTAACGTTTACATGCGATGGGAATATGATTTGGGTAGATTAGGCAAAACATGAACTGGTTATAAACATGAATCATGAACTTGATAATAGGCATAAGTTGAAACATGAAACTTGATACGAACTTGACATGAAACTTGAACATGGTCATGACACTAGAATGAACTTAAAAATGGCCAACTCGAGGTTGGGTTGTGTGACGGCCCGCCCCGCACCAGCCTGCATTTCCTCCAAGAGTGCGCTGTACACATGCCCGACTAGCACAAGACGGTCGTCAGAAGAAAGGAAAGAAGGGAACGAACTAATCAAAGAACCTGTAGAATGTCTCACAGCGCATGGAATAAAATATAATAATAACATACTTGACATAAGACCAGCGAGACAGTGCATAAGCTGATAACTAAAACCAACATCAATCTCAAAGCAGCGGAAATCCAAATACAGCTTATTACAATTTTCCAAATTTACTGTCTCTAAACAAAAGAAAGCTAAAGTAGAAGATACACCAACAATGCCCAAGCAGTGATCTTCAACAACACAAGGAGAATATTATGTATATAGTACGTGGAAGCCTCCTGCTCGTCTCCGGATCATCTACCCGTGCATCACCAGCTAACCTGTCTCTAGTCTGCTCGTGTGAGCACCCAGAGTAATAAGAAGAGACATAAAACTCTGGGTCAGACATAAAGCCTGGTATGAGCGATAAGCATCTAAACAGAATAATAACAGGTATACTAAGCCATACCTGAACCTGGACCTGCAACCAAAGAGTTAGTACCACATACCGTACAATACTCCAAGGTGCCATAATAAATGGTGTAAGAATACGGGGGTGGGGTGTGCATGTCACAATGATAGCAACAAATCATCCATAGCAACCATCCTCACACCTCTCACTCAGTGCCTAAAGCGTACGACATCTACCACTTTGGAACACTAGACAAACTGAGGTAACGACGAATCCCGACTTGTAGAAACCCTGCTGTGACCAAGCCAAACACTTGGAGTCATGACCAAACATTTCAATGACCCACTTCATTGGTCATAGCCCTTGGTCCTACCAATGCCATAATGGCCCTGAATCCGCCTTCATACCTCCTACCATAGTGGTCCAAAGCTATAGGTGTCGATAACTCCTTAGCACGCGTCCCGCAGCAAAGCCCAATCATGAAGTGAACTCGTTGATTCCCATCTGAATCTTAAGCTCTAACTTCTCATTTGGACTTCCTTTGCATCTCGGGTTTGGTTGAATTGGAGTGGGTCTTCAGAAAAGTTGTCGTGCAGTAACAGTCCTAGAATTCGGTTCGGTTCGGTAGTCATTGCCTCGTCGGTTCGGGTCGGTCCTCCTCGTCATCTTCCCATTCGGTTCGGGTCGGGTTCTTCACTTCGGGTCGGGTCGGTGTCCTCCTCCGGGTCGGGTCGGGTTGCTGTTTTCCTTCGAGTTCATGCTCCTCCTTCGATCAGCTTCCTCGTTCCCCATCTACTCCGATCCGATCTGATCCCTTCGTCTTTCTCCAGTCGTAGCCTCCCATTCGTGAGCCGATCCGATCTGGCCTCTATTATGCTTCTGATCCGATCCGCTCCCCCTCACTCCGATCCGATCCTGCTCCATAGTTCCGATCCGATCCCCCTGTCCACTCCAACTCTAAGCAATGGCCATCCTTCCTGCCAAACTTCTTCTAGTGGCAAGTCCTCATCCAGTTCGGATTCCCTTGGTCAGTTCCCTAGTCCGATCCGACCCCTTTTCTCCGATCCGAACCGGTTCGGAACCTGCACACTTCTGCAATTTTCCAGCAAGCTTTCTACGCCATTCGACGACGTTTTCGAGCGATTTAACTATTCTAACCAATCATGAAACATACCACAGAGTCATAGCAACATGTAATAGCAACCACAAACAGCAAACAACAATTCAATTGAATCAAAATGGATCAAAAGTGACTAAAACCTCACATTTTCCTATAATCCTTCTTAATCATGTTTAAGCATACGATTAGCAAAACACATCGAAATTATCTCAAATTTCTAACAGAGCCTTAAAACATTATTTTAGAATTTTAAGAATTTTTCCAGAATTTATTTACGTATAAATTCGCTAATCTTCACTAATTACCCTTAATTACCGTAATTAGTGCAAAAACTATGCAAATCACTCACCTTGGCCACAAATGAAATTCTTAGAACTGAAACTCCTCTGATTTGGGGCGAATACTGATGTCTAACAGCAGTTCCAACCTTGCTTTGGTGCTTTTTCTCCTTAATTTGGTGTTGCTAAGCCTAATCTTCAATTAGAGAGTGATTTGGGGTGTTTTAGATGTAGGAAGCCATTACTAAGGTCTCAAGGAGGTTTGTGGCGGCTCAAAACTGAAATGAAAGTGATAACCTAACCCTAATCAGACCTCCTATACCTCTAAACCCGAAATTCCCCTTGGGCCTAGCTGCCAATCACCCGGTTAAGCCCAATTAAGCTGTCCTTCACCATCTGAAACTTGTTTCAGCCATATCTCCCAAACGGTGAGTCCGTTTGGCTAATGTGACCACTCTACGGAAAGAGAAACCATCATCCGGAGCCAATGGAAGTGGTTTCAGGTCAAAATTCCTTTCCAGTCAAAAGTTATGGCCAAAACAGTGCCTACTAGGGGTATAATGGTCATTTAAAAAAAATCGAGAAAAATCATGAACATGGGAAATGACTCCAATAGTCGTCTCCCAAAGTTACATGACCATACGACTTCGTATGTGAAAGAAATAAATATCCTACGATCCTATGATGCGTAGAATACGGGTCGTTACACTCTCCCCCCCTTAAGAAATTTCGTCCCCGAAATTCCTTAACCCAAAACATACAAAGGATCCCGCATGCCTAACAACCACATATAACAATCAAACATGCAAAACAAGCAAACAAGCCTATCCTAGCATGCGGAAAAACTAAATCGAAGTCAAAACCTTACCAGACAAAGAGTTCTGGATACTTCTTCCTTACGTCCTCCTCTGTTTCCCAAGTACAATCACTCTCGTCCTCGCTCCACTGTACCTTGACTAGCTTCACCGCCTTCCTTCGAAGCTGCTTCATGTCGTACTCGACAATACGGGCCTGCTTGCGGTTCCCAACCGCCTCGGGTTCTACTTCGAAGTCCTCTAACTGATCAGGTGAAATAGTCATATCTGAGTCGTGAACGAACTTCCTTAGTTGGGAAACATGAAATACATTATGAACTCCCGCCATCTTCTCTGGTAAGTCAACCCTATATGCCAAATTCCCGACTAGTTCAAGAACAGGGAATGGACCAACAAATCTTGGTGCTAATTTGCCTCTCCTGCCAAATCGTATTACGCTCTTCAACGGAGAAATCTTGACAAATACCAAGTCACCAACTGAGAATTTTAAGTCTCTCCGCCTCTTATCAGCATAACTCTTCTGCCTATCTTGGGCTGCCTTCATTCGTTGCTGAATGATCTTGATCTTATCTGAAGTTTCTCTCACCACATCTGGTCCAAGCATAAACTTCTCGCCAGTCTCTATCCAACATGATGGTGAGTTACACGGCCTTCCGTACAAAGCTTCAAACGGAGCCATACCGATACTGGATTGGTAGCTATTATTATATGCAAACTCTACTAGATGCAAATGGTTATCCCATGATCCACCAAAATCCAATATACATGCTCTCAAGAGATCTTCCAAAATACGATTCACCCTCTCCGTCTGACCGTCGGTCTGAGGATGATATGCGGTACTGAGATGTAACTCTGACCCTAGCGCCTCTTGCAAGCTCTTCCAAAACCCACTAGTGAACAACGGGTCTCGGTCGCTCACAATGCTTTTAGGTACTCCATGAAATCTCACTACCCACTTCATATACAACTCTGCTAACTTAGCTGCCGTTCTGGTCGATTTGACTGGTATAAACCTTGCACTTTTAGTCAGTCGATCTACAATTACCCAAATGCTGTCATATCCCGATCTAGTCCTTGGTAAACCATCGATGAAATCCATCGAGACTTGCTCCCATTTCCATTCGGGAATTTCTAAGGGCTGTAACAACCCACTAGGCTTCTTTTGCTCGGCTTTAACTAGCTGGCAATTCATGCACTTGGATATAAACTTCCCAACGTCTCTTTTCATCCCTTCCCAGTAGTAGGTTTGCTTCATATCTCGATACATCTTATTACCACCGGGGTGTATAGTTAGCTTTGAGTGATGACATTCTCTAAGCACTTCATCTCTCAATCCATTGACATTGGGTACAACAAGCTTTCCATCCTTTCTAAGCCATCTATCTCGATCAAGCCCATACTTGTTCATCTCCTCATCGATACCCATCTCTAACTTGGAGATGATTTCCAATAGGTTAGGATCGTCCCTCTGACTAGAGCCGATTCGTTCAATCAAAGTGGGTCTGATCGTCAATCTTGCTAACATTTCTGGATCTAATTCGCACTTTGGTCTGAAATCAAACCCCGCGATAAACTCCAGTTGCTTCCATTCAAGGAACATAGCCCCTAAGCTGGCATGTCTTCTGCTCAATGCATCAGCCACCGCATTGCCCTTTCCTGGTGTGTATGCGATGTCAAAATCATAGGAAGCTAAGAACTCTAACCATCTCTGCTGGCGGAGATTTAAATCCTTCTGGGAGAATAGATACTTTAACGACTTATGATCTGTAAATAGCTCAAATCTTTCTCCCAAGAGATAGTGTCTCCACATCTTTAACGCGAACACGATCGCTGCCAATTCTAAATCATGGGTAGGGTATTTCCTCTCGTGCGGTTTCAATTGCCGACTTGCATAAGCTACAACCCTACCGCCTTGCATCAATACAGCACCCAGTCCGGTACCACAGGCATCCGTGTATACCGTCATCTCTTCATCCCCCTTAGGAATGACTAACACTGGTGCGCTTGTCAACTTGTCCTTTAGATTCTTGAATGCGTTCCCGCACCTTTCATCCCAGATAAAAGCTTGATTCTTCTTGGTCAACTGGGTCAATGGTGCTGCTAACTTGGAGAAACCTTGGATAAACTTACGATAATATCCAGCTAACCCCAAGAAACTCCTTACATCTGTTGCATTCTTGGGCGTAGGCCAATCCTGTACCGTAGCCACCTTCGCCGGGTCCACGGCAATACCATCCTCTGATACAACATGGCCCAAGAACCTCACTTCCCTCTTCCAGAAGTGACACTTAGAAAACTTGGCTTTCAATTGGTGTTTTCTCAACACCTCCATCGCTACTCTTAAATGTTCCTTGTGTTCTTCCTCTGTCCTTGAATAGACCAAAATATCATCAACGAACACAAGGACAAACTTGTTCAACTGATCTCTGAATACCCTATTCATAAGATCCACAAAATATGCCGGGGCATTGGTCAGCCCAAATGGCATAACCAACCATTCATAAAATCCAGACGGCGTTCGAAATGCCGTTTTAGCTATACTCTCAGCTTCCACTCTAAGCTGATGAAAACCTGTCGCGAGATCCAACTGAGAAAATATTCTCGCGCCACTCAACTGATCAAACAAATCATCTATTCGCGGTAGAGGATACTTATTCTTCCTCGTCACTTTATTCAACTCGCGGTAGTCTACACACAACCGAAGGGAACCATCCGCCTTGGTAGCAAACACAACTGGTGCTCCCCATTCAGAAACACTCCTTCTGATAAATCCCTTCTTCAAAAGATCGCTGACTTGCACCTCGAGCTCTCGCTGCTCTCTTGGTGCCATACGACGAAGTGGCATCACTATAGGTCTGGCATCTTTTACCAAATCAATACGAAACTCAATCTCTCGGTGTGGTGGAAGTCCGGTCACTTCTTCGAAAACATCCGGATACTGGCCAACCACGGGCAAACCTGACAACTCACTATGCGGAATGTCGAGGGAGTTTAGAAAACTAGCCAATACCCCCTCACTGGGTAGACCACCAAACACTATCCTCCGTCCATCATCCGCTCTAGCTGTCACCAAAAAGCCCTCACAGTCTACCACCACCCCGTATCTTTGGAGCCAATCTACTCCCAAAATAATGCCAAACCCAGTAAAGCCCAAAACAAAGCAATCACAAACAAACATGCATCCATGACTCGATAAGACCACATTGCGACAAATCATGCTAAGGCTAGTCGAACCACCAATCGGGTTCGTCACTACTAAAGGTCTATCGACAATCTCGGGCTCCAATCCCAACCTATCTACCAGGTCACTAGATATGAAAGAACTGGAAGCTCCGGTATCAAACAAAACTCTAACAGGAATATCATAAACAGAAAGCATACCTTGAATGACGACATTCTTTCCCTTCTCCGCCGCAGTTGGGGCATTCGACGAAGAAGGAATAGCATTAAGAGCATATGCTTTCACCATTTGTTTTTCCTTAGGGGGCTGTGGGCACTTGTCCTTGTGATGTCCCATTTGGCCACAGTTGAAGCACTTCCTATCCGCTGGCTTGGCCCGACAATTACTAGCATAATGGCCCTTCTTACCACAGCTGAAGCACTCCACATCTTGCTTATTCTTTTTCTTCTGGCCATCCTTAGCCTGATTCTGCTTTCTCTTATTCTGGGAACCACCTTTGCCTCCACCACTAGCTTGTGGCTTTGGCTCATCTGCGGATGCAACCTCAGTCTTCGACTTAGGGTAGAGACTTTCTGATCTTAATGCTTTCCCCACAATTGATTCAAACGTCTCATCGATGTGGTTAATAAGTTTTTCCCCCAAGTACTGATCCAAACCAGTTATAAATTTCTCATTCTTTTTCTCGGCAGTATCTATAAGAGATAACCCATATTTTGACAAAGTGTCAAATTCAGCAATATACTCCGAGACAGCCCTGCCATTCTGCTTGAGCTCCAAGAATTTCTTAAACAACATTGATTTCTGAGCAGCTGGAATGAACTTCTCACTAAAGCGAGCCTTAAACTGCTCCCAAGTAATCTGGTCTTCGGGAGTAGCTGCCTTAATAGCATTCCACCAATTCATTGCCCGCCCTTGCAGCTGACGGGACGCTAGCTTTCTCTTCATCGCATCCTCGATACCCAAATCCTCGAAGATACGTTCGCAACTATCCACCCAATCCTGAACATCCGTAGCCGACTCCGTTCCATGGAACGGCTTCCCACCAAGGCTAGTATAATCCTTATTCAGCTTGGCGAAGTCGACTCTTGGCGCCTGCACCATTGGACCACCACCATTTCCACCATTGGGAGCTGCCCTCTGCACATCTCTAAGCATCTCTCTCATGAGGTCAGTAAACATCGTCCTCATGTCAGCAGCATTCCCATTATTAGCTCCCATACCAGCACCTCTAGTATACCGGCTCATCGTCAATCTGAAAAAGGAAACGATTAACGACTCCATTGTGGTGCTAGTGCAGTACGACTTCATCCTTATACTACTAATAGTATATATATAGCTTTTTTTTTAAAAAACCAAAGTAATCACAAATACGCTCTCTCGTATACGTATAATATCTCTCCCTGATAACTTCCCTAGGTTAACTACGCAACCTAGAGCTCTGATACCAAGTGTGACGGCCCGCCCCGCACCAGCCTGCATTTCCTCCAAGAGTGCGCTGTACACATGCCCGACTAGCACAAGACGGTCGTCAGAAGAAAGGAAAGAAGGGAACGAACTAATCAAAGAACCTGTAGAATGTCTCACAGCGCATGGAATAAAATATAATAATAACATACTTGACATAAGACCAGCGAGACAGTGCATAAGCTGATAACTAAAACCAACATCAATCTCAAAGCAACGGAAATCCAAATACAGCTTATTACAATTTTCCAAATTTACTGTCTCTAAACAAAAGAAAGCTAAAGTAGAAGATACACCAACAATGCCCAAGCAGTGATCTTCAACAACACAGGGAGAATATTATGTATATAGTACGTGGAAGCCTCCTGCTCGTCTCCGGATCATCTACCCGTGCATCACCAGCTAACCTGTCTCTAGTCTGCTCGTGTGAGCACCCAGAGTAATAAGAAGAGACATAAAACTCTGGGTCAGACATAAAGCCTGGTATGAGCGATAAGCATCTAAACAGAATAATAACAGGTATACTAAGCCATACCTGAACCTGGACCTGCAACCAAAGAGTTAGTACCACATACCGTACAATACTCCAAGGTGCCATAATAAATGGTGTAAGAATACGGGGGTGGGGTGTGCATGTCACAATGATAGCAACAAATCATCCATAGCAACCATCCTCACACCTCTCACTCAGTGCCTAAAGCGTACGACATCTACCACTTTGGAACACTAGACAAACTGAGGTAACGACGAATCCCGACTTGTAGAAACCCTGCTGTGACCAAGCCAAACACTTGGAGTCATGACCAAACATTTCAATGACCCACTTCATTGGTCATAGCCCTTGGTCCTACCAATGCCATAATGGCCCTGAATCCGCCTTCATACCTCCTACCATAGTGGTCCAAAGCTATAGGTGTCGATAACTCCTTAGCACGCGTCCCGCAGCAAAGCCCAATCATGAAGTGAACTCGTTGATTCCCATCTGAATCTTAAGCTCTAACTTCTCATTTGGACTTCCTTTGCATCTCGGGTTTGGTTGAATTGGAGTGGGTCTTCAGAAAAGTTGTCGTGCAGTAACAGTCCTAGAATTCGGTTCGGTTCGGTAGTCATTGCCTCGTCGGTTCGGGTCGGTCCTCCTCGTCATCTTCCCATTCGGTTCGGGTCGGGTTCTTCACTTCGGGTCGGGTCGGTGTCCTCCTCCGGGTCGGGTCGGGTTGCTGTTTTCCTTCGAGTTCATGCTCCTCCTTCGATCAGCTTCCTCGTTCCCCATCTACTCCGATCCGATCTGATCCCTTCGTCTTTCTCCAGTCGTAGCCTCCCATTCGTGAGCCGATCCGATCTGGCCTCTATTATGCTTCTGATCCGATCCGCTCCCCCTCACTCCGATCCGATCCTGCTCCATAGTTCCGATCCGATCCCCCTGTCCACTCCAACTCTAAGCAATGGCCATCCTTCCTGCCAAACTTCTTCTAGTGGCAAGTCCTCATCCAGTTCGGATTCCCTTGGTCAGTTCCCTAGTCCGATCCGACCCCTTTTCTCCGATCCGAACCGGTTCGGAACCTGCACACTTCTGCAATTTTCCAGCAAGCTTTCTACGCCATTCGACGACGTTTTCGAGCGATTTAACTATTCTAACCAATCATGAAACATACCACAGAGTCATAGCAACATGTAATAGCAACCACAAACAGCAAACAACAATTCAATTGAATCAAAATGGATCAAAAGTGACTAAAACCTCACATTTTCCTATAATCCTTCTTAATCATGTTTAAGCATACGATTAGCAAAACACATCGAAATTATCTCAAATTTCTAACAGAGCCTTAAAACATTATTTTAGAATTTTAAGAATTTTTCCAGAATTTATTTACGTATAAATTCGCTAATCTTCACTAATTACCCTTAATTACCGTAATTAGTGCAAAAACTATGCAAATCACTCACCTTGGCCACAAATGAAATTCTTAGAACTGAAACTCCTCTGATTTGGGGCGAATACTGATGTCTAACAGCAGTTCCAACCTTGCTTTGGTGCTTTTTCTCCTTAATTTGGTGTTGCTAAGCCTAATCTTCAATTAGAGAGTGATTTGGGGTGTTTTAGATGTAGGAAGCCATTACTAAGGTCTCAAGGAGGTTTGTGGCAGCTCAAAACTGAAATGAAAGTGATAACCTAACCCTAATCAGACCTCCTATACCTCTAAACCCGAAATTCCCCTTGGGCCTAGCTGCCAATCACCCGGTTAAGCCCAATTAAGCTGTCCTTCACCATCTGAAACTTGTTTCAGCCATATCTCCCAAACGGTGAGTCCGTTTGGCTAATGTGACCACTCTACGGAAAGAGAAACCATCATCCGGAGCCAATGGAAGTGGTTTCAGGTCAAAATTCCTTTCCAGTCAAAAGTTATGGCCAAAACAGTGCCTACTAGGGGTATAATGGTCATTTAAAAAAAATCGAGAAAAATCATGAACATGGGAAATGACTCCAATAGTCGTCTCCCAAAGTTACATGACCATACGACTTCGTATGTGAAAGAAATAAATATCCTACGATCCTATGATGCGTAGAATACGGGTCGTTACAGGTTGAGTTTGCAGTGTAAATCTGCCTGGAACCGCCCGGCAAATCCAGTTACTGCAAACAATAGGATCAAATGTGGGTAGTTGGTCATATCGCGCTTGAAACCCGAGGTCAGACTGAGTTGTGGTGTAAATCTGCCCGGAACCGCCCGGCATATCCAGTGACCACAACAACAGGTCTAATGTGAGAGGTTGGGGTGCATTAATGAATTAATGCCACATGATAGGGTTAAGTCATGAACATGAAAGACAACACTTAACCAACTTGAGACATGACTGGTAGGGTTAGGTCATGAACTTGAACGACAACACCTAACCAACTTTACACGTGAATTGTATGGATAAATCACGAACTTAAATGACAACACTTAGCCAATTTGACATGTTAGACAGATAAGGGTTAAGTCTCGAATTTAAATGACAACACTTAACCTATTGGACGGAAACCCTAGTTACGCGGTCCGTTTCAACAGTAACCCACTAGATGTATCATGGTACCCTGGGACTAGGCAGGGTGGGGCACGATTACTGGGCTGATTGTAAGCGACCAGAACGACGGCTGTGTTGGTGCGCCAGTGTAGGTTCAGGCGGTCTACGGTCATGCACGTGGTCCGGAGTTGAAAAAGCAGGCATTGGGCATCAGTAGGTTTATCAGTGCATGCTTGATTCGTGTCGGTGGTTGGCACCATAGGGCTTGATACACCCTATAGTGGACCTAGCACAGGTGACTACATTCGTGATAGGGTCGTATGACACAGAAACACAACGAGCTAGAACTTATAGGGAGTCGATCAATTAGTGGATCGTTCTGTTGGACCTAGTAATGGTTCATTCACGATTTTGGCCCCAGGGATCATTTCATGATTAATACTTGACATGGGTTGGGCTACTAGTACAGTTGGTGCAGCGAACCTTGAACATGCGATGCTATACTTGACCTATACTTGATTCATCATGTTATCTTAGTCTATCTTATCCATCTTGACATCATACTTATGTTTACTTTCAGTTTATACATGTCATGTTACCTTTACCTGTTTTTATGCTGAAAGTCACTTGGACTTACCAGTCTTTATGGCTGACCCATTTCCTTTCGCCTCTTTTTCTTTCGTTTCTTCCCCCAGGTTCTCAGGGAGGAAACTCTAGCTCTTAGCTTGGATTTAGCTTTCTTTTTGTCAGCTCATGTACGGTTGGTCTTGAGCTATGCTATGGCTGCACTTCTGCTATTTTTGGGAATAATTTACTTTTGTTATTTTAAGTTTATGCTTCTTTATTTAGAACTTGATGTAATGGAACAATGACAACTTGTACTTTGAATATATGAGGTTTTGACTCTTTTCTTGAAAGTAATAAGATTTGGTATTTAAATTTTTTCCGCTGTTTCATTTATGTTCTGTCTTGTAATATTTCTGTGTTTGTTTACCTCGATAACGCTCCTCCAAAACTAGTGCATTCCCTTTGAGAGTGACCCTAGTAGAGGTGGGGTGTTACAAAAACCAATACCTGCTCTTATCAGTGATGGACGGAAATTAATGAGGAAGGCTTGCAGTTGCACAGCGACGTCGAGCAGCTTTAGATCTGGTCAAATCGATTAAGATATGGGTGAATGTGATTACGGTTTATGAGATGTTAAATTTTGGGGAAAGTCAAAGCTTTGATAAAGTGGTGTCAAGCGGATCAGGTCAACGATGAAGTCGATTGGGTTGGAGCGGCTAGGTTTCGAACGTAATAAGGTTTTTAGCAGCTAACCGCCATTAAAAAACTTCTTCAGCAATTCGAGTTAAAGAGGAAAATGTGACGGCCTAGAAAAGTTTATAAAGGCTAAATCGAAAATGGGCCATATTTAGCCCGTTTATAGTTATCATGGACGATCTGCTTCGAGTTTGGCTCATGCATTAACTTGAATGATCTGATGTGGTGAATTCATATTATATCTTCAAAAAGAATGATCCACGGCCTATCAGGGAAACAATAAATTTTGTAATTTGAAGCGCTTATTGTTTTACAACAATACAGGCTCCGAGGGGCCAATGTTAACCCATAAAGTAGGGTTTAGAGCATGGGTCGTATAAAATCAGGTCGTTCAGAAAACAACATTCATCAAGTCGTTATAGCCTCAGTTCGTAAGTCTCTAGGTGGCTGATCTTAAGGTCGTTCATGTCATGTCATCATCAAAGCCGTCAGGTCGTTAGCATATAATAATCACACCAGGTCGTTGCCATATGAGATCCTTAGATCGTGGAAAGTGTGTCAAGGCAGATCATTCTACAGAAAATTTCATAGGTCGTAGTGCCCTAGATCGTTTCTTGGAGCCCAAGACTCACGCTAGGTTGGTTACGATCTAAGGCCTTAGGTTGTTTTAACGACCTAACTTCTTGCATACTCATTTTTGAACCTCACCACCTCACTGCCACACCTGTAAATCCCCCTACATTTCCACCATTAAGGGGATTGATTTTTCCAACCATGAAGCGCTGCCAATTTCATTTCTCGATAACTACAAATCATTCAAGCTTTTTTCAATCTTTGATTCAACATCTCATTCACCATGAAATCGACAAAGATCGTCTAAGTACTCAATTGTTGAAGATCTGCTCTAACAATCTTCGCAAATCAAAGAGATCCAAGAATTTCGATAGTGATTTCAAGAGAATCAAGAGATTAAAGAGAAGAAAGTAGAGAGAATTATTATAAAGATAGAAAATGAGCAAAGTTATAGAAATTATGTACCTCATAACTTAGAGAATGATAATTAAATCTCTCTTTAAGGTGGGAGTAGGCAAAATTTTAGGCTGAACCACTATAATTCCTGTCTTTTATTGCTTTTGTGTTTGTGGTTTACCGCATTATAGATCTAAACTGTTTAAAGGTGTTTGCCCATCTCACGAGGTGTTAGTGTTTACTTTTAGCATTATAATAGCAATAATTTCCCACGTTGAGAATACTTACCAATGTAAGAAAATAAAGTCGGTTGCTGCTACAAATGTTATGAAGACAACGAAAGTTTCATTTCTCTTTTATACAAATTTAATTAAATAAGGCTATGGGCCATTGTACATATGGGCTCACCTAAGCCCACTTGTTATTACGCTTACTTTTCTTTTCACTGTTAGTCTGCATCTATAAAAACAATGCCTATGTACATTACAGAATCATCAATAATACATTTTCCGATTCTCAATAATACTATACATCTGTGTACATTCTACAATTTCTATTCAAACCTCAATATGGAATCAGAGCTCTTCTTGCTTAACAGCATCAAATGATCAGCCATCTGAATAACACTGTGGGTTTGTGTATAGATATCCATTAGCTTAATCTTCATCATTTGGATATCTGAACTCATCAGAGAAAGATCTTTTCATTTGAGTTCAGGATTCACAATCAACAAGAGTGTTGTGCCTGACCTTGTAAACGTTGATTGCGAATCTTTACAGGTAATATCATCCATTTTGGAGTCGATCAAGAAGATCAAGGAATACTCTACAGTCAAGAAAATCTCTTCAGACATACATATGTTCTTATCAAAAGATCGCTCATTCTTTGTCATCACAAAAGATTCTCAAGACTGCCTAATATCTTTTGATAATCTCAATACTAAACTACAGAAATTCGATTCTTACTTGTTTCTTGATATCATACTTCATCATGGTCGATCCAACAGTAACAGAAGGAAGTGAATCTTCCTCTTCAAGGGTCAATCCACCACCATAAACCATTGAGCAACTTGTTAAAACCAATATAAGCCCTCAAAGCCAATTGATCACGATCAAACTCAACGAGAACAACTTTCTTTTTTGGAAGATTTAGGTTGAAACCGCCATCCAAGGCTACGGTCTGGATGGATACATCTATGGAACCTTGACAACTCCACCTCAGTTCATCACCGATAAAGATAATAAAATAATTAGCAATGAAGATTACAATCAATTTCACAGATAAGAAGGGCTAATCAGTGCATGGCTGTTATCTTCAATTACCCCAAATCTTTTATCTCAAGTAATTGGATGCAAAACTGCAAACGACATCTGGGTCGCTGTTGAAAAGAACTTCAATGCACAATCCTAAGACAAGTCCCTGTTC
This sequence comes from Allium sativum, assembly GCA_030737875.1. Classification (NCBI taxonomy): domain Eukaryota; kingdom Viridiplantae; phylum Streptophyta; class Magnoliopsida; order Asparagales; family Amaryllidaceae; genus Allium; species Allium sativum. The sequence continues at coordinate 315,100,268 of CM060909.1, read as the reverse complement.
TACGGAAGACAGTTACAGAATTGTAGGAAAGACAATCTAAGCATGAGGGTATACATTGCAAAGTTCAAGAACATATATGATATGCTTCTTGCTTCAGGTAGCAAGATTGATGAATCAGAATATGTATTGTCATTATTAAATGGTTTAGGCAATGAATACAAAGCCGTTATTGCATTAATAACATCAGACGAAGTAACACCACCCTTCGATGATGTTCACTCAATACTTCTTTCACATGAAGCCAGAATTGACATAAAAATAGTCATGATTCTGACTATTCTCTGAATCTAGCAGTAAGTAACAAGGGAAGAGGTCAATCTTATAGAGGAAACAATCCTAATCAAAGAGGAGGCTACCCTAATAAAGGAAGAGGAAGGAGTAGGTGGAACAATAACAATAAACCAAAATGCCAAATCTATGAAAAAGTGGGACACATGGCTTTTAAGTGTTACTTTAGATACAATTAAAACTTTGTGCCAAACCAAAATGAAAACAATCAAAGAAACACAAATCCTAATGCTAACATAGCACATATTCAAGGTGATGCATCAAATTCATCAGACAATAGTAAAAGCTGCAATCAGAATGAAAGTACAAGAACTGATAACATTCAAGACGACAACTGGTATCCTGATTCAGGGGCTACCAATCATATAACGAATAATCTTGACAATCTTAATCAAGGAAACATGGAGTATAAAGGTAAACAGTCGATAAGCATGGGGAATGGTAAGTGTATCAATATTTCTCATACTGGCAGTAGTATAATTCAGGGAAAAAGGCAATTATTTTTACATAACCTACTTAGAGTGCCAAAGATCAAAAAGAACTTGATAAATGTATCACAATTTGCTACAAAAAATAATGTATATTTTGAGTTCTTTCCTAAATACTATCTTGTTAAAGATATTCTAACTAACGAAATTTTACTGCAGGGCGGCGCTGTAAATGGACTATATAAGCTTAGAATCAATACAAGGGAAAATCCTACAGTTCAGAACTCATGTTACACTTCTGTGATGCAAACTAGCAGTAACAATACTAATGCTTTTGATATTTGGCACCATAAACTCAGTCATCCGAGTGTAAAGATAATGAGGAACATATTCAATAGAAATAATATTGATTGTGATAATGTTTCTATGCCCTATATTTGTACCTACTATCAAATGGGTAAAAATTATAAGTTGTCATTTAATGACTCATTAATTAATTACTCTAAACAATTTGACCATGTTGCATGTGATTTATGGGGACCAGGCCCCATATGTACTGATTATGGCTATAAATATTATATTTATTTTTTAGATGCACACACACAAGATATACATGGATATATTTCCCAAAATCAGAATCTGACACACATGATACCACTAATAGGTACATGACTATGATTGAAAATCATTTCGACACAAAAAAAGTTATTCAATCAGATGGAGGATTTGAATTTAAAACTTTGGGCTGCTATTTTAAGGATAAAGGAATCATTCATAGAATTACTTGTCCATATACATCTGAGCAAAATGGTTTAGTCGAGAGAAAGCATAGACATATAGTCGAATCCGGTTTAATATTACTAGCACATGCCTCTTTATGAATCAAATTTTGGTTAGAATCATTCAACACTGATGTTTATCTAATTAATAGAATGCCAACAAAAGTGTTGAATGACATCAGTCCACTAGAAGTATTATGCAATGTTAAGTCAGATTACTCTAGTCTAAAACCATTTGGATGTCTATGCTTTCCCTACCTTAGACCTTACAAATCAAATAAACTAAATTTCAGGTCTAAACCTTGTACGTTTTTAGGCTATGTTGTTAGATAGAAAGGTTATAGATGCATTGATGAAAATGGAAGGATTTTCATCAGTAGACACGTGATATTTAATGAGAACACTTTTCCATATAGTAACAGTGGCATCAAAACATCAAACAAGGTCTATAATGACAAAACAGATGTACCTGAGATTCCAATATATGGTGACACTCTGCCGCCTCCCTTCATAAGCAGAAAGACTGCTGATGCTCATGTTATCAATAATATGAGTGACAATCGGCATAATACCAATAACCATGAACCACCCAGCCTCGCCAATCCTCTGCATGATGACAATGAAAACAATTATGATCACAATCAAGGCTTACTGGATAATACTACTAGTATTGAAGAATTAGAGAATATAGTAAATCCTCTTGAACCATGGTCACCCAATGATAACTCGGTCCAAGAGTGGAATTTTCAAGCCAATGATATATACTGCTATAGTGAGTGATGATGAACCATGCACCTTCGAGCAAGCAATCAAATCCAAGCACTGGAAAGCTGCTATGGATGATGAGTACAATGTACTAATCAACAACATAACATGGGAATTAGTCAAAAAGCCAGATAATAAAAATCTAATTGGTTGTAAGTGGACATATTGGATTAAGAAAAATCCTAATGATACAGTAAGTAGATACAAAGCAAGACTCTTCGCTAAAGGATACACTCAAGAGTATGGATTTGACTATAATGAAACTTTTTTCACCCGGAGTCAAACGCGCAACAATTAGACTAATATTCACTATTGCACTAAATAGTCATTGGAATATAATTCATCTTGATGTGAATAATGCATTTTTAAATGGAGTCTTGCAGGAAGAAATCTACATGAAACAGCCACAGCGGTATATCAAAGAACCAGATTTCGTGTGCAAGCTTCAAAAAGCAATATATGGTCAGAAACAGTCCCCAAGGGTCTGGTTTGAAAAACTAAGATCATCATTAACCAATCTGGGTTATCAATATGCAAAATCAGACAACTCTCTCTTTTTAAAAATTGATAACAACACTACTATATATGTTCTAATATACGTTGATGACCTTATTGTAACAGGTAATGAAAAGGCTAAAGTGCACAAGCTAACTCAATATCTGGACAAAGAATTTTCTATCAAAAATCTTGGTGAAGTCATATATTTTTTGGGAATAGAAGTACATAGAAAATCAGAAACTAAAATGACATTGTGCTAGAGAAAATACATAATAGAACTGATGATCAAAACAAATATGATGAAAGCTAAAGCTCAACCAACCCCAATGATTACTAATCAACATTACTCTAAATACAGGGGAGAAGCCATGAATAATATTAAACAATATAGGAGTGTTGTGGGTGCATTATAGTATGCAACCATAACACGTCCAGACATTGCGTTCGGTGTTAAAAAAGTTTAACAATTCTTACAAGAACCAAAAGAAGACCACTAAAAAGAAGTAAAATGGATACCGAGATACTTAAAGGGTACACTTGACCACGGGCTTGCATTCAGAGGGGGAAAGGAGCTAAGCATTACCGGATACACAGACTCTGATTAGGAAACAAACACAGACGACAGGAAATCCATCATTGGGTACTGCATTTTTATTGGACACAACCTGTGGAGCTCAAAGAAACAATCTACTAGTTCAAAATCAAGTGCAGAGGCAGAATACTGAAGAATCGCAAGTGCTACAGCTGAAATAGTGCGGTTACAATCTATACTAAAAGAGCTAAAACTGCTAAATAATGTCAAAGCAAATATATAGTGCGACAATTAGAGTTTTGTGTACATGTCAGCAAATCCAATTCAACATGCCAGAACAAAGCATATAGAGATAGATATCTATTTCGTAAGAGAACATGTAAGAAATGGAAAGCTTCAAGTTAATTTCATACCTTCTTACCATCAGAAGGCTGATATCCTCACCAAGGCACTGTCAGCGAAGAATTATACTCGATTACGTGATGAACTGAAGATCCAGAAGTTAGTTACTCGTGAATCTCCAGTCAACACACATCAGAAGCCAAATCCGACATTACTAGAAGGGTGGAACTCCAGATTCAACAATCAAAGCCTCAACTTGAACGATTCAAAAACCATAAAGCTTTCAATTGGGAACTAGGGACGAATCGATTCAAGTTTGCTTCAATATACTAAAGGGAGACTAACAACCGATAACCCATCAACAAAATCACCAACTTTTCTTCATAAAGCAAATCTCGAACCGTAACTGTAATGACCTGCATTTTCAGCTATATAATAATTAATTTATTTAATTATTTATATAGTGAATTAGAGAATATATGGTTGTTTAATTTAATAATAGTGAATATTTAATTAATATAATAATTTAATAATATATTTAATTTCTGAAATAGTCAGAAATAGTGGATTCACAATATGGTGTGAACTGGATCATCTGTGATATTTAATTCAGTTTAGAATTGAATTAGAATAACGAATATATTATTTGAATGACAGTTTGAACGTATAATTATATTATAATTATAACCGAGCTCGAAATGGCGCTGCCGTTCGTAAATTGGCGATTCGAACTTCAAACGAATATACAGAAGCCGTTTTAAATCGGATTTCTGTGAAACAAGAAACGTTAGGAGCTGTGAAGTATATTTTTCTAGTGGAAGAGAAAAATCTGGATTTTATCATGTAGATTTTGATTTATGTCCAAATTAAATATTCAGAAAAACAGCGGTATATTCGTTCGTGGCCATAACGGTTATTTAAAAATATTTGAATATCGGGTTTGAATTTAGACAATGTTCTTTTGAGACATAGTGATAATTTAATTTTTATAATTTTATGGTAATTTTTAATTAATTAAATAAGCAACTTTTTATTTGGAGTATTTTGCACCCTATAATCAACATTTTGGGGTTTCACAATATGAGTCAATCTACCGATATTATTATATTTTTGGGATCATGGCGCACTCCTCGACACAATAGTATTTTTATTTTCGTCGGTGTCAATTCGTACGTTAACGAGAGTTTTCATAACGAATACTGATATTTTTTCTATCATAATTTACTAATATTATCATCACAAGTTGAACAAATAATATCTAGTTTTATCCATATTATTTGGCGGGTCCATGCTAAATAGAAGGGAAATATATCCATACGCCAACGTTGTACATTCCCTTCATAAGCAGCAAACCATATTGTCATCAAGTTAGGAGAAAACATAAATAAAATGCCTTGTATTTTTCTAAATCCATCACCTACCATGATTCTCCTACCGTCCATCCTATTGCTTAATGTAGAAGAAATAAACACTGCCATGAATTGTCACCTCACATGCTACCCTCTTTGGATATAAACAGTACACGTCCATAACCATCCCCATAAATGTACTGTGCACTTTTCTTAAGCGGCTAAGCTTGTGTTAGCCTATAAATATCAACCCAGCAGGACACGTTTACCTCTTCTCTTCCACTTCCTTGTTTTGTCTCAACTTCTCAAATAATATATATACACACAGACCACAACGTTGTCTTTTGCAAAGCCTCACCATCTCTCCCCTCTTTCTTCTCTTCTATCACATTCGAAAAAGAAGAAGGGAACGGTTGTTTTATCTCCAACATGGTGTATGAAACATAGAAAAAGAAACGGTTTGGCAAGGAGGAGTGGTTAATGTTGAAGTAGAGAATGGATTTAAGAAGGAGATTTTAAGTAGGTCACGATGAAGAGTTCACTGGTGATTTCAGAAAGGGAACGGGAAAGGGTGATGGACGTGTTTGTCGAGGAGGAGAATGTTGAGTAAACTGATGGGGATGACTGTTGAAAATGAGAAGACATGAAGAAGTATGGATCTAATGATATCGGAAATGTCCATTACCAAAGAACAGCAGCTAATGTTTTGCATTATGTGGAGGAGCGTTGTTTTTTTTGAAGTGGAGGGTTTTGATGCTGGGACGGAAATGAGGCTCGTGAGGAGAGAGGCTTAGATTTGCATTTCCAGGATGGGGAGGAGGGCGTGTTACTGTATGATGGTCGGGGATCCGGGTATTCAAAATGATGGAGGGGAGTTTTCATGTGGCATCTGAATGGAGTTTGCGTTTGGTAACATAGAAGAAGAAGGTACAGATTTATTTGCGGGTTGACTTGGAATATGGATATGGGCCGTGTAAGCCCATATATATATATATATATATATATATATGAAAAGAAAAAAATGAAGCCCAAAAGAAAGAAAAAAAGGAGAAAAAAGAGGAATGTATAGAAAGAAATAAAGGGGGAAGGGCATGCACATGAGTTACATTTCATCATACAAGAATAGCTTGTGTCTAAACAGTATATAGATGATGTTGCCTGCTCGTAAGTATTGGAAACGGGAGACAGGGTTGGAAGAAGAATGGGCCCAGTTTTAATGGGGTGGAAGACATCGAATGATCAACAATGGTTTGAGTACAGTAGTAGGTTGGATTTATAGTAGGTCGGGTTTTAAAGTACTGGTGAGTCCAAGTAAATTAAATAAAATCTTAGTTTAAATTTAAATTAAATTTAGTATTGTATAAACTTGTAAAGAGTATAACTTTACCATACATTGTCAGAATCCAATGAAATCAGTCACGTTGGGATCGTATTGGACGGTGGCTACACCATGGGACTGACTAGGAGTGAATCGAAGCTCGTTACAATTTATCGCAAAATAAATTGTCCTTATGAATCGAGCGATGGTTATCGTTATTAACGATGATCGTCCAATGTGAGTAAAACTCACCAACTCTGAACAGTTATATTTTTATAATGTATTTTTAGAACTGTTAATCATCTGTTGATTTGTTGTGTGTTAACTGTTTGGTTGAATTGCTTGTGTATTGGTTGAAATCATAGATAACGATATATATATAAATCGTTAATCGAATATTGATTCTGTTTATCAAAATATTTTATATTCGTATTGTTTAACATCTGTGGATGTAGGGAAACAGGTTGGAGGGACCCAACTGGGTTCCTCAACATTTATTTTACTATTTTTCATATATTGTAATATATGATGTGATATAAAATCTGTGGTTGTTTATGTGTGTTTGAACGATATCGATCATGGTTATTTGGTATTCTAAACACCGTGAAAAAATACTGGAATGTAAAAAGGAGATTTTCAAAGTGTATTTTGAAAATAAATTATTTATATAAAATCAATGGATTTTATATAAAAAAGGAAAAGGGTTTTATAAAAGGAGATAATTATAAAATCAAGGAGTTAAAAAGGAAATTATTTGTAAAACAAAGATAAGGATTATTTATTTAGAAAATAAATAGAATAAAGGACTATTTATGGGGAAAATAAATAAAGGAGTTAATCGAACATAGTAAATCAAAATGGAGTTAAAAAGAAATTGGAAACTGACTAGAGATTAATAAGTTGAATGGTTTCCTGAGTATTGATCTGATGTTGGTTTCGGCCTTCGGGGTTTATACTTAGGAAGTTGTTCTCTTGTTAGTTTGTAGTTAGAGTCTGATAGATGTGGAATAATAGTGATATGTAAATAAACAATGGAAATGTTTTCCAGTGTTAATAGAATATATTTTCTAAACATAGAAAATAAGGAAATGTGAATATATATATGTTAAATGATGATTGATCGATATAATTTCCATCTTGAAATAATATCGGTGTTTGCACACGTGTTTTTCTTTGATAGTTAAATCACAGACTATCAATGTTTTGACCATTTTAACGTTGTTAATATGGAGAGACCGGTTCGATTATTATCCGAAGAACCACTCCGTATTGGCATAAGCGTTGCGAATCATATATGCCAAAGAGAATTGAAGACGGAGTAAAGTGCAAGGGTTGTTGTATAAATCTTAGGTAAAGATTGCCTAAGATAGATGTACTGAATAGTGCCTTCGGTTTGTTCAGTCCCATAACAACTTGTATGGAAGAAGGTCTGACATAGTATATCTAATAAATCGCCTAAGTTGATCTCTTGAAACATATTCACGTTGATAGCGGAGGAATTCGTTTCTCTTAGCTGTATACCCGTGTTATTTTTGGGGAAATCAATTTGTGATTTGGCGGATATGATGATGTGACATTCAAAGTGAATGAAGATATGGTATGTAAAAGATAAGCGTAGCTTCTAGCCTCACATCCGGTAAATGACAGAAATCAGGCAGGCAGCATGGCTATGTAGGTCGCACCTATTAGGGTGTATAATCACCTGATCTAGAGTTTCATTTATTTCTAAAAATCTATTGTCCATGTTGTCCCATTCGGGAAACGGTTGCTGATCCCAACCGTTGGTGATATACATTCGATACACTCAAACGAAATGAGTGGTCGGTCATGTGTGGCTAGGTTGCAAGATGTTCTTGTTGAACCTAGTGTATTCCTCTCTAGAGGTACACTAGCGAAAGGTGGTTCCATACCTTGTCATAGTTGGAAACCCATTACCCAATACGTGCTTGTGGTTTTGATTGTATACTATATATGTAGAACGTGAGATGGAAGCATTTCTGCTAGATGATTATTATATTGTGGTTGATAGACATTATTATAATATCAAAAGATTATTGATATAAAGATATTTTGGATTCTCATAAAGGAAAAACCCGTTCTGTTATACGGCGTGGTCTTATGTGATATCGTTTACTTATTCAAACTGTTTTAAACTGTTTTACTCATACCAGTCCCATGACTGACCCGGAGTTTAATTTGTTTTGTTTTCCCTAAACTCTTGGGTGCCCAATTTTGTACGGGCAGTCAAGTAGTCGGGATTTACAGATACTTGAAGAGCTGGAGCAGAAGGCTTCAGGATTCATATAGCTATAGTTATTTCCGCAGTATTGTAAGTGTTGTACTCTGATAATGTTATTGTATACATATACTGATTTTATTTCAAGGATATATTATCTATTATATGTTGTTCGTTCCGCTGTGAGATTCGTGTTACTCTAATGTTGTGTTCTTCTTCTTCTTCTATTCTAAGTTTCTATCTTATCTTTCCTCACTCTCTAATTTCTTTCATTAACTACTCGGTTATTTTCGATCCTTGGATGTTCGATATGTGTTGTATATCGGATAACCAAGATCGTCAAAATTCGGGTCGTCACAGTTGGTATCAGAGCTTAAGGTTAAGTAATTACCTTGGCTCTGCGGCGTGACTCGGTAGAGATAGAGTTAGTAATACCCTAGATTGAGTTTGAGTGTATATATACGAGTGAACATATTTGTTATTGATATAAAAATTGTTTTATATTGTGTAGATTTATTGGTTGAGTTGTTTGTGAGTTCCAGTCGATCTGTTTGATCCACAGTATCTGTAGGAGTTATTAACACTCAAATACGACGAACCGTCATGGTATATTTTGAAAAGGGTAAACGAAATAATTTTACCCAAATTTATATTTTGATATAAAGGATTTATATTGGAATTATAATATATTGGATATGTTGGTTGTTATTATAATCGAGTAGGATTACAAAAACTGAAATGGTTATGTATATAACCAAATAATATTCGTATAAGTGTTACGAAATGAATTAAACCTGAATTTGAATCAGAATTGAAATTAAATCCATGGAAATTTGGAATAGAGCTTGTAAATAGACTTGGATTAAATATATGTAAATTTAAAGATCCTGGGAGATTTTAAATTGTATTCCAAGCATTTGTGAATGATATTTTGAACTGATTTCAAAATAAATGTGTTTAAGAATGATTTTGAAGGCGATATAGTATTGAACTCACTTCGAAAGCTGGAAATAGATTCCGATGATGATCATGACATCATCGGTGTTCAATTTCGAGTTGTAAGTGATAGATTACTACCGAAAAGATTTTGTTTTTGAATTGTTTTGAGAGAAACAAGTTGTTTTGAAATCCAAAAAGGGATATTTTGTTTTAGAAAAGCAAAGCTGTTTAAAACACCGAGGAATAGACTGTTTGAATTAAAAACAAATTTAAAATGAAATTTGCGAAAGCAAATAGAAATTTAATTAAAGCCAGTTAAGTGAAAATCATATTGAAATAGATTGGTGTCAAGTAGAATTGGACTTGATTAGAGATAGTCTGGAATTATATTGGACTGGTAAGTTAAGAATTGAAATTGGTAACGACATCGATTTGAAATTGAATTCGACTTAGGTATAAGCGAATGGTTGGATTTTCGGATAAAAACAGATTGGGATTTGGTTGAGATGACATTGGTATATGTTGGATTGATAACAGGTGAAAGGATATAATGATATGCCCGACAAAAAGGTAATAGTTTATATTTCTATCGGATATAAGATTTATGAGCCGAATTGGCAAGCTGCTTGGCTGTTTGATTTTCTTTTGGGTTGGAGATGGCCTAGAGAGGCGAGTTGGAGTTTGACCTTTTGACCAGTACAAAGGAGGTGCTGGCGAAATTTTTCAGAAATTTCGGATGCTAGAAAATTTTCAGGATTTTTGAAAATATTCGTTAATAGAATTGAATTAATAATTTAATTAAAATTAAATTATTCCAGTAGAAACTGAAGTTAAGAAGTGAACAAATAAGTTCAAACCAGTCAATAGGGTTTGTTTCCTACCTTAGCAATTTCGAGGACAAAATTATTGTAAGTGAGGAAGAATGTAATGACCTACATTTTCAGCTATATAATATTTAATTTATTTAATTATTTATATAGTGAATTAGAGAATATAAGGTTGTTTAATTTAATAATTGTGAATATTTAATTAATATAATAATTAAATAAAATATTTAATTTCTGAAATAGTCAGAAATAGTGGAATTCACAATATGGTGTGAACTGGATCATCTGTGATATTTAATTCAGTTTAGAATTGAATTAGAATAACAAATATATTATTTGAACGACAGTTTGAACGTATAATTATATTATAATTATAATTGAGCTCGAAATGGCGTTGCAGTTCGTAAATTGACGATTCGAACTTCAAACGAATATATAGAAGCCGTTTTAAATCGGATTTCTGTGAAACAAGAAACGTTAGGAGCTGGTGAAGTATATTTTTCTAGTGGAAGAGAAAAATCAAGATTTCATCGTGTAGATTTTGATTTATGTCCAAATTAAATATTCAGAAAAACAGCGGTATATTTGTTCGTGGCCATAACAGTTATTTAAAAATATTTGAATATCGGGTTTGAATTTAGACAAGGCTCTTTTGAGACGTAGTGATAATTTAATTTTTAGAATTTTATGGTAATTTTTAATTAATTAAATAAGCAACTTTTTATTTGGAGTATTTTGCACCCTATAATCAACATTTTGGGGTTTCACAATATGAGTCAATCTACCGATATTATTATATTTTTGGGATCATGGCGCACTCCTCGACACAATAGTATTTTTATTTTTGTCGGTGTCAATTCGTACGTTAACGAGAGTTTTCATAACGAATACTGATATTTTTTTCTATCATAATTTACTAATATTATCATCACAAGTTGGACAAATAATATCTAGTTTTATTCATATTATTTGGCGGGTCCATGCTAAATAGAAGGGAAATATATCCATACGCAACCGTTGTACATTACCTTCATAAGCAGCAAACCATATTGTCATCAAGTTAGGAGAAAACATAAATAAACTGCCTTGTATTTTTCTAATCCATCACCTACCATGATTCTCCTACCGTCCATCCTATTGCTTAATGTAGAAGAAATAAACACTGCCATGAATTGTCACCTCACATGCTACCCTCTTTGGATATAAACAGTACACGTCCATAGCCATCCCCATAAATGTACTGTGCACTTTTCTTAAGCGGCTAAGCTTGTGTTAGCCTATAAATATCAACCCAACAGGACACGTTTACCTCTTCTCTTCCACTTCCTTGTTTTGTCTCAACTTCTCGAATAATATATATACACACAGGCCGCAACGTTGTCTTTTGCAAAGCCTCACCATCTCCCCCCTCTTTTATCACGTTCGAAAAAGAAGAAGAAGGGAACGGTCATTTTATCTCCAACATGGTGTATGAAACATAGAAAAAGAAACGGTTTGGCAAGGAGGAGTGGTTAATGTTGAAGTAGAGAATGGATTTAAGAAGGAGCTTTTAAGTGGGTCACGATGAAGAGTTCATTGGTGATTTCAGAAAGGGAATGGGAAAGGGTGATGGACGCGTTTGTTGAGGAGGAGAATGTTGAGTAAACTGATGGGGATGACTGCTGAAAACGAGAAGACGTGAAGAAGTATGGATCCAATGATATCGGAAATGGCCATTACCGAAGAATAGCAGCTATTTGCATTATGGGGAGGAGCGTTGTTTTTTTTTGAAGTGGAGGGTTTTGATGCTGGGATGGAAATGAGGCTCGTGAGGAGAGAGGCTTCGAGTTGCGTTTCCAGGATGGGGAAGAGGGCGTGTTACTGTATGATGGTCGGGGATCCGGGTTTTCAAAATGATGGAGGGGAGTTTTCATGTGGCATCTGAATGGAGTTAGCGTTTGGTAATATAGAAGAAGAAGGTACAGATTTATTTGCGGGTTGGCTTTGAATATGGATATGGGCCATGTAAGCCCATATATATATATATATGAAAAGAAAAAAAAATGAAGCCCAATAGAATGAAAAAAAGGAGAGAAAAGAGGAACGTATAGAAAGAAATAAAGGGGGGAAGGGCATGCACATGAGTTACATTTCGGCATATAAGAATAGCTTGTGTCTAAACAGTATATAGATGATGTTGCCTGCTCATAAGTATTGGAAATGGGAGACAGGGTTGGAAGAAGAATGGGCCGAGTTTTAACGGGGTGGAAGGCATCGAATGATCAACAATGGTTTGAGTACAGCAGTAGGTTGGATTTATGGCGGGCCGGGTTTTAAAGTACTGGTGAATCCAAATAAATTAAATAAAATCTTAGTTTAAATTTGAATTAAATTTAGTATTGTATAAACTTGTAAAGAGTATAACTTTACCATACATTGTCAGAATCCAACGAAATCAGTCACGTTGGGATCGTATGGACGGTGGCTACACCATGGGACCGACTAGGAGTGAATCGAAGCTCGTTACAATTTATCGCAAAATAAATTGTCCGTCTGAATCGAGCGATGGTTATCGTTATTAACGATGATCGTCCAATGTGAGTAAAACTCACCAACTCTGAACAGTTGTATTTTTATAATGTATTTTTAGAACTGTTAATCATCTGTTGATTTGTTGTGTGTTAACTATTTAGTTGAATTGCTTGTGTATTGGTTGAAATCATAGATAACGGTATATATATAAATCGTTAATCGAATATTGATTCTGTTTATCAGAATATTATATATTCGTATTGTTTAACATCTGTGGAAGCAGGGAAACAGGTTGGAGGGACCCAACTGGGTTCCTCAACATTTATTTTACTATTTTTCATACATTATAATATATGATGTGATATAAAATATTAGGTTGTTTATGTGTGTTTGAACGATATCGATCATGGTTATTTGGTATTCTAAACACCGTGAAAAAATACTGGAATGTAAAAAGGAGATTTTAAAAGTGTATTTTGAAAATAAATTATTTATATAAAATCAATGGATTTTATATATAAAAGGAAAAGGGTTTTATAAAAGGAGATAATTCTAAAATCAAGGAGTTAAAAAGGAAATTATTTGTAAAACAAAGATAAGGATTATTTGTTTAGAAAATAAATAGAATAAAGTATTATTTATGGGGAAAATAAATAAAGGAGTTAATCGAACATAGTAAATCAAAATGGAGTTAAACAGAAATTGGAAACTGATTAGAGATTAATAAGTTGAATGGATTCCTGAGTATCGATCTGATGTTGGTTTCGGCCTTCGAGGTTTATACTTAGGAAGTTGTTCTCTTGTTAGTTTGTAGTTAGAGTCTGATAGATGTGGAATAATAGTGATATGTCAATAAACAATGGAAATGTTTTCCAGTGTTAATAACATATATTTTCTAAACATAGAAAATAAGGAAATGTGAATGTAAATATATATATGTTAAACGATGATTGATCGATATAATTTCCATCTGGAAATAATATCGTTGTTTGCATACGTGTTTTTCTTTGATAGTTAAATCACTGACTATCAATGTTTTGACCATTTTAACGTTGTTAATATGGAGAGACCGGTTGGATTATTATCCGAAGAACCACTCCGTATTGGCATAAGCGTTGGGAATCATATATGCCAAAGATAATTGAAGACGGAGTAAAGTGCAAGGGCTGTTGTATAAATCTTAGGTAAAGATTGCCTAAGATATATGTACTGAATAGTGCCTTCGGTTTGTTCATTCCCAGGACAACTTGTATGGAAGAAGGTCTGACATAGTATATCTAATAAATCGCGTAAGTTGATCTCTTCAAACGTATTCACGTTGGTGGCGTAGGAATTCGTTTCTCTTAGCTGTATACCCTTGTTATTTTTGGCGAAATCAATTTGTGATTTGGCGGATATGACGATGTGACATTCAAAGTGAATGAAGATGTGGTATGTAAAAGATAAGCATAGCTTCTAGCCTCACATCCGTTAAATGACAGAAATCGGGCAGGAAGCATGGCTATGCAGGTCGCACCTATTAGGGTGTATAATCATCTAATCTAGAGTTTCATTTATTTCTAAAAATCTATTGTCGATGTTGTTCCATTCGGGAAACGGTTGTTGATCCCAACCGTTGGTGATATACATTCGATACACTCAAGCGAAATGAGTGGTCGGTCATGTGTGGCCAGGTTGCAAGATGTTCTTGTTGAACCCAGTGTATTCCTCCCTAGAGGTACACTAGCGAAAGGTGGTTCCATACCTTGTCATAGTTGGAAACCCATTACCCAGTACGTGCTTGCGGTTTTGATTGTACACTATATATGTAGAACGTGAGATGGAAGCGTTTCTACTAGATGATTATTATATTGTGGTTGATAGACATTACTATAATATCAAAAGGTTTTTGATATAAAGATATTTTGGATTCTCATAAGGGAAAAACCCGTTCCATTATACGGCGTGGTATTATGAGATATCGTTTACTTGTTCAAACTATTTTACTCATACCAGTCCCATGACTGACCCGGAGTTTAATTTGTTTTGTTTTCCCTAAACTCTTGGGTGCCCAATTTTGTACGGGCATCAAGTAGTCGGGATTTACAGATACTTGATGAGCTGGAGCAGGAGGCTTCAGGATTCATATAGCTATAGTTATTTCCTTTGTGTTGTAAGTGTTGTACTCTGATAATGTTATTGTATACATATACTGATTTTATTTCAAGGATATAATATCTATTATATGTTGTTCGTTCCGCTGTGAGATTCGTGTTACTCTGATGTTGTGTTCTTCTTCTTCTGTTCTAAGATTCTATCTTATCTTTCCTCACTCTCTAATTTCTTTCATTAACTATTCGGCTATTTTCGATCCTTGGATGTTCGATATGTGTTGTATATCGGATAACCAAGATCGTCAAAATCTGGGTCATTACAGTTGGTATCGGAGCTTAAGGTTAAGTAATTACCTAGGCTCTGTGGCGTGACTCGGTAGAGATAGGGTTAGTAATACCCTAGATTGAGTTTGAGTGTATATATACGAGTGAACATATTTGTTATTGATATAAAAATTGTTTTATATTGTGTAGATTTATTAGTTGAGTTGTTTATGAGTTCCGGTCGATCAGTTTGATCCACTGTATCGGTAGGAGTTTATAAACACTCAAATACGATGAACCGTCGTGGTATATTTTGAAAAGGGTAAACGAAATAATTTTACCCAAATTTATATTTTGATATAAAGGATTTATATTGGAATTATAATATATTGGATATGTTGGTTGTTATTATAATCGAGTAAGATTATAAAAAGTGAAATGGTTACGTATATAACCAAATAATATTCGTATAAGTGTTAGGAAATGAATTAAATCTAAATTTGAATCAGAATTGAAATTAAAACCCTGGAAATTTGGAATGGATCTTGTAAATAGACTTGGATTAAATATATGTAAATTTAAAGATCCTGGGAGATTTTAAATTGTATTCCAAGCATTTTGAATGATATTTTGAACTGATTTCAAAATAAATGTGTTTAAGAATGATTTTGAAGGCGATATAGTATTGAACTCACTTCGAAAGCTGGAAATAGATTCCGATGATGATCATGACATCATCGGTGTTCAATTTCGAGTTGTAAGTGACGGATTACTACCGAAAAGATTTTGTTTTTGAATTGTTTTGAGAGAAACAAGTTGTTTTGAAATCCAAAAAGGGATATTTGGTTTTTGAAAAGCGAAGCTGTTTAAAACTCCCAGGAATAGACTGTTTGAATTAAAAACAATTTTAAAAAGAAATTTGCAAAAGCAAATAGAAATTTAATTAAAGCCAATTAAGTGAAAATCATATTGAAATAGATTGGTGTCAAGTAGAATTGGACTTGATTAGAGATAATCTGGAATTATATTGGACTGGTATGTTAAGAATTGAAATTGGTAATGACATCGATTTGAAATTGAATTCGACTTACGTATAAGCGAATGGTTGGATTTGTGGATAAAAACAGATTGGGATTTGGTTGAGATGACATTGGTATATGTTGGATTGATAACAGGTGAAATGATATAATGATATGCCCGACAAAACGGTACAAGTTTATATTTCTATTGGATATAAGATTTATGAGCCGAATTGGCAAGCCGCTTGATTTTCTTTTGGGTTGGAGATGGCCCAGAGAGGCGAGTTGGAGTTTGACATTTTGACCAGTACAACGGAGGTGATGGCAAATTTTTTCAGAAATTTCGGATGTTTGAAAATTTTCAGGATTTTTGTAAATATTCATTAATAGAATTGAATTAATATTTTAATTAAAATTAAATTAGTCCAGTGGAAACTGAAGTTAAGAAGTGAACAAATAAGTTCTAACCAGTCAATAGGGTTTGTTTCCTACCTTAGCAATTTCGAGGACGAAATTATTGTAAGTGAGGAAGAATGTAATGACCCGCATTTTCAGCTATATAATATTTAATTTGTTTAATTATTTATATAGTGAATTAGAGAATATAAGGTTGTTTAATTATTAATAGTGAATATTTAATTAATATAATAATTAAATAATATATTTAATTTCTGAAATAGTCAGAAATAGTGGAATTCACAATATGGTGTGAACTGGATCATCTGTGATATTTAATTCAGTTTAGAATTGAATTAGAATAACGAATATATTATTTGAACGACAGTTTGAACGTATAATTATATTATAATTATAATTGAGCTCGAAATGGCGCTGCAGTTCGTAAATTGGCTATTCGAACTTCAAACGAATATACAGAAGCCGTTTTAAATCGGATTTCTGTGAAACAAGAAACGTTAGGAGCTGGTGAAGTATATTTTTCTAGTGGAAGAGAAAAATCAAGATTTCATCGTGTAGATTTTGATTTATGTCCAAATTAACTATTTAGAAAAATAGCGGTATATTCGTTCGTGGCCATAACGGTTATTTAAAAATATTTGAATATCGGGTTTGAATTTAGACAAGGTTCTTTTGAGACGTAGTGATAATTTAATTTTTAGAATTTTATGGTAATTTTTAATTAATTAAATAAGCAACTTTTTGTTTGGAGTATTTTGCACCCTATAATCAACATTTTGGGGTTTCACAATATGAGTCAATCTACCGATATTATTATATTTTTGGGATCATGGCGCACTCCTCGACACAATAGTATTTTTATTTTTGTCGGTGTCAATTCGTACGTTAACGAGAATTTTCATAACGAATACTGATATTTTTTTCTACCATAATTTACTAATATTATCATCACAAGTTGGACAAATAATATCTAGTTTTATTCATATTATTTGGCGGGTCCATGCTAAATAGAAGGGAAATATATCCATACGCAACCGTTGTACATTACCTTCATAAGCAGCAAACCATATTGTCATCAAGTTAGGAGAAAACATAAATAAACTGCCTTATGTTTTTCTAATCCATCACCTACCATGATTCTCCTACCGTCCATCCTATTGCTTAATGTAGAAGAAATAAACACTGCCATGAATTGTCACCTCACATGCTACCCTCTTTGGATATAAACAGTACACGTCCATAGCCATCCCCATAAATGTACTGTGCACTTTTCTTAAGCGGCTAAGCTTGTGTTAGCCTATAAATATCAACCCAACAGGACACGTTTACCTCTTCTCTTCCACTTCCTTGTTTTGTCTCAACTTCTCAAATAATATATATACACACAGGTCGCAACTTTGTCTTTTGCAAAGCCTCACCATCTCTCCCCTCTTTCTTCTCTTCTATCACGTTCGAAAAAGAAGAAGGGAACGGTTGTTTTATCTCCAACATAGTGTATGAAACATAGAAAAAGAAACGGTTTGGCAAGGAGGAGTGGTTAATGTTGAAGTAGAGAATGGATTTAAGAAGGACCTTTTAAGTGGGTCACGATGAAGAGTTCACTGGTGATTTCAGAAAGGGAACGGGAAAGGGTGATGGACGTGTTTGTTGAGGAGGAGAATGTTGAGTAAACTGATGGGGATGACTGCTGAAAACGAGAAGACGTGAAGGAGTATGGATCCAATGATATCGGAAATGGCCATTACCGAAGAACAGCAGCTAACGTTTTGCATTATGGGGAGGAGCGTTTTTTTTTTGAAGTGGAGGGTTTTGATGCTGGGACGAAAACGAGGCTCGTGAGGAGAGAGGCTTCATGTTGCGTTTCCAGGATGGGGAGGAGGGCGTGTTACTGTATGATGGTCGGGGATCCGAGTTTTCAAAATGATGGAGGGGTGCTTTCATGTGGCATCCGAATGGAGTTAGCATTTGGTAACATAGAAGAAGAAGGTACAGATTTATTTGCAGGTTGGCTTTGAATATGGATATGGGCCGTGTAAGCCCATATATATATATATATATATATATATATATATATATATATATGAAAAAAAATGAAGCCCAAAAGAAAGAAAAAAAGGAGAGAAAAGAGGAACGTATAGAAAGAAATAAGGGGGGAAGGGCATGCACAGGAGTTACATTTCAGCATATAAGAATAGCTTGTGTCTAAACAGTATATAGATGATGTTGTGTGCTTGTAAGTATTGGAAACGGGAGATAGGGTTGGAAGAAGAATGGGCCGAGTTTTAACGGGTAGGAAGGCATCGAATGATCAACAATGGTTTGAGTACAGCAGTAGGTTGGATTTATGGTGGGTCGGGTTTTAAAGTACTGGTGAGTCCAAATAAATTGAATAAAATCTTAGTTTAAATTTAAATTAAATTTAGTATTGTATAAACTTGTAAAGAGTATAACTCAACCATACATTGTCAGAATCCAACGAAATCAGTCACGTTGGGATCGTATGGACGATGGCTACACCATGGGACTGACTAGGAGTGAATCGAAGCTCGTTACAATTTGTCGCAAAATAAATTGTTCGTCTGAATCGAGCGATGGTTATCGTTATTAACGATGATCGTCGAATGTGAGTAAAACTCACAAACTCTGAACAGTTATATTTTTATAATGTATTTTTAGAACTGTTAATCATCTGTTGATTTGTTGTGTGTTAACTGTTTGGTTGAATTGCTTGTGTATTGGTTGAAATCATAGATAACGATATATATATATATAAATCGTTAATCGAATATTGATTCTGTTTATCGGAATATTTTATATTCGTATTGTTTAACATCTGTGGATGCAGGGAAACAGGTTGGAGGGACCCAACTGGGTTCCTCAACATTTAATTTACTGTTTTTCATATATTGTAATATATGATGTGATATAAAATCTGTGGTTGTTTATGTGTGTTTGAACGATATCGATCATGGTTATTTGGTATTCTAAACACCGTGAAAAAATACTGGAATGTAAAAAGGAGATTTTCAAAGTGTATTTTGAAAATAAATTATTTATATAAAATCAATGGATTTTATATATAAAAGGAAAAGGGTTTTATAAAAGGAGATAATTATAAAATCAAGGAGTTAGAAAGGAAATTATTTGTAAAACAAAGATAAGGATTATTTATTTAGAAAATAAAAAGAATAAAGGATTATTTATGGGGAAAATAAATAAAGGAGTTAATCGAACATAGTAAATCAAAATGGAGTTAAACAGAAATTGGAAACTGACTAGAGATTAATAAGTTGAATGGTTTCCTGAGTATCGATCTAATGTTGGTTTCGGCCTTCGGGGTTTATACTTAGGAAGTTGTTCTCTTATTAGTTTGTAGTTAGAGTTTGATAGATGTGGAATAATAGTGATATGTAAATAAACAATGGGAATGTTTTCCAGTGTTAATAACAATTATTTTCTAAACATAGAAAATAAGGAAATGTGAATATATATATATATATATATATATATATATATATATATATATGTTAAATGATGATTGATCAATATAATTTCCATCTAGAAATAATATCGTTGTTTGCACACATGTTTTTCTTTGATAGTTAAATCACAGACTATCAATGTTTTGACCATTTTAACGTTGTTAATATGGAGAGGCCAGTTGGATTATTATCCGAAAAACCACTCTGTAGTGGCATAAGCGTTGCGAATCATATATGTCAAAGATAATTGAAGACGGAGTAAAATGCAGGGGCTGTTGTATAAATCTTAGGTAAAGATTGCCTAAGATAGATGTACTAAATAGTGCCTTCGGTTTATTCAGTCCCAGGACAACTTGTATGGAAGAAGGTCTGACAGAGTATATCTAGTAAATCACGTAAGTTGATCTCTTCAAACGTATTCACATTGGTGGCGGAGGAATTCGTTTCTCTTAGCTGTATACCCGTGTTATTTTTGGGGAAATCAATTTGTGATTTGGCGGATATGACGATGTGACATTCAAAGTGAATGAAGATGTGGTATGTAAAAGATAAGCGTAGCTTCTAGCCTCACATCCGGTAAATGACAGAAATCGGGCAGGCAACATGGCTATGTAGGTCGCACCTATTAGGGTGTATGATCACCTGATCTAGAGTTTCATTTATTTCTAAAAATCTATTGTCGATGCTGTTCCATTCGGGAAACGGTTGCTGATCCCAACCGTTGGTGATATACATTCGATACACTCAAGCGAAATGAGTGGTCGGTCATGTGTGGCCGGGTTGCAAGATGTTCTTGTTGAACCCAGTGTATTCCTCTCTAGAGGTACACTAGCGAAAGGTGGTTCCATCCTTGTCATAGTTGGTAACCCATTACCCAATTCGTGCTTGCGGTTTTGATTGTATACTATATATGTAGAACGTGAGATGAAAGCGTTTCTGCTAGATGATTATTATATTGTGGTTGATAGACATTATTATAATATCAAAAGGTTTTTGATATAAAGATATTTTGGATTCTCATAAGGGAAAAACCCGTTCCGTTATACGACGTGGTCTTATGAGATATCGTTTACTTGTTCAAACTGTTTTAAACTGTTTTACTCATACCAGTCCCATGACTGACCCAGAGTTTATTTTGTTTTGTTTTCCCTAAACTCTTGGGTGCCCAATTTTGTACGGGCAGTCAAGTAGTCGGGATTTACAGATACTTGAAGAGCTGGAGCAGGAGGCTTCAGGATTCGTATAGCTATAGTTATTTCCGCTGTGTTGTAAGTGTTGTACTCTGATAATGTTATTGTATACATATACTGATTTTATTTCAAGGATATATTATCTATTATATGTTGTTCGTTCCGCTGTGAGATTCGTGTTACTCTGATGTTGTGTACTTCTTCTTCTATTCTAAGTTTCTATTTTATCTTTCCTCACTCTCTAATTTATTTCATTAACTATTCGGTTATTTTCGATCCTTGGATGTTCGATATGTGCTGTATATCAGATAACCAAGATCGTCAAAATCCGGGTCGTTACAGTAACCCTAACCTTAGATTTGAGAGGGGGTGTATGAAAATAACGTCGGTTGCTGCTACAAATATTATGAAGACAATGAGGGTTTCATTTCTCGTTTGTACAAATGTAATTAAATAAGGCTATGGGCCATTGTACATATGAGATCACCTAAGCCCACTTTCTATTACCCTTACTTTTCTTTTCACCGTTAGTCTGCATCTATAAAAACGATGCCTATGTACATTATAGAATCAACAATAATACATTTTCCTATTCTCAATATTACAATACATATGTGTACACTCTGCAATTTCTATTCAAACCTTAATAACCAATAGGAGGCGGTTGTGAAGAAGAGGAGACCATACGAGTTAATTTTTGATAAGAACTATTCTGGTATGGGTTAAAATTGGAAGAAGAGAGGAAACGAGAAAGAAAAGAAAGGTGACTAAGGGGTATAGGCTTCGGGGCGTTATCTTGGATAACGCCAACTGGCGTTATCTTAGATAACACCGATGGTTTTACAAAAAAAATGGCATCTCAGATGTTGCTTTCACTAAAAAAAAAAAAAAAAAGAACCAACAACACTGGCGAGTTGAATTGAAAGTGACTTATTTTTGTAAATAATTTTGAAAGTGGTCTTTTTTCTGTTATAAGTTTTGAAAATTGGCCTAAATTAAAAAAAAAATATAAAAAAAAAATAAAATCACTTCTAAGACTGCATAAAAGTTGAAACATGACTTGAAATCAACACAACATGAAACATGGGCATTGCATTCAAAAGTAGGGGTGTTACGGTAACAAATTTTATAACCGTTACTGCAACTATTACCGTAGATTTACATTGTTATCCATAAATAATTTAAGTTCTAACTTTAATTTTAAGAATTAGTTTATTTATCTATGAAACAAACCATTCATGTGCATGTTGTCTTCAAATAAAGACGCAAATAATTTATATATATATTATTTCTCTAGCTTAAGTTACTAAAAAACATTTTTTTTTTATGAAATACTACCAGAAAAATCATGTGTGGTTGATACAGTTTATCACGGTTATCAAAATCTACCGCTGTCACCGTCAATGTTACCGCAGTAGACGACAACCATGTGAATGATTAGCGCGGTTCGGCGGTTGTTGAATGATCCAACCGTAACCGTAGAAACAAAATGCTTTCCAGAAGCTTCTACAACCCTTATTTGATTTAACCAATATGCAACGTTTCAAGCTTATGAATCTACACTTGCTACAGTTTTCTACATTTGGATATGGCATCTTATGTAAGGCAAAAGAAGCCTTTACCAGCGATTCTGGTGTTCATTCACCTCCTTTATTGTCCTTAGTTTCAAATTTCTATGTTTTTTCGTTATCTTGTGAAGAAACGTGCTAAATTTCCTTTTGATCGATGTTGGTTTTATTTTGTTTGCGAGTTTCGCCTCTAACCCAAGTTTCTCACTTATTCACATTCATGCTTTCTCTAGCCGCAACATAAGCTACTTTTGTTCAATTTCACTGAATCGAAATTTACAAGTAATAATATTCGGTTGTTTCTCTAGCTAATAACAGATTTAGCATGACACTGGATTTATACATCACGGCAATGTGCTAAATTGTATTCTGGAGCATCTGCAAAAAGGCAAATTCTATTTCAACCCACATAATTAGTTAGTAGCCCCCATTTTATCAAAAAAATACGATTACCAAACTGCCCTTTTACTGTTATTTTTTTTTTTTCAGTCTTTTGAACACCTCGTAGTTGCATTACGTGGTTTTTTGATGTGCCTCGTAGTATGTCTACGTGGTCCATGAATGAACCACGGAGATCATCTACGTGGTACTTTGATGAACCATGTAGGGCAACTACGAGGTACAGTGAAAAACCACGTAGTCCCCCTACATGGAAGGATATTTTCGTTTTTTTTTAGAAAAAGGGGGGTTACTAACTAAATTTGTGGGTTTACTGATTATTTCATGATTTGGGGGGCTATTACCTAAAATGGTGGGTTGAAATAGAATTTGCCCTGCAAAAATAGAGGCTTATAAACTGCTAGTTAAGTTTTGGGAAAGGAATAACTAGGGATGCAACGACTATACAACTACAGCGGGAACACTGCTGTTGACCTAATATAGGACAGCCAAATTGGGTCGATTAGAAGGCAAATTCTATTTTAACCCAGTTAATTGCTGAGTTGTCCCCAAAGTACATTAAAATCGAGTAAATTCATCATTTTGCTGAACATCCACTCATTTATTTTAGAAAATCCAATAATACCCTTTCTCGTAGTGTCTCTACATGGTTTTATAGTGAACCTCGTAAGGTCACTGCGTGGTAAGTAATGATACCATGTAGAGCCTCTACGTGGTATCATTAGTTACCACGCAGTTCCCATACGAGATTCGCTACAAAACCACGTAGAGGCATTACGAGGTAAACTGAAAACTGAAAAAAAATAAAAATATAACTGAAAAAGGGCAATTTCATCCTTGAATTTTTTATACAGCTGGAGGGCTACTCAACAAACCGTTGGGTTGAAATAGAATTGATGGTCTTGGAGAAAGTTTTTGTGAAATTAAATGATGATGATTTTCTATTGAAGAATCACGGAAATTGAATTACAGAAGAATGAATATATGCCTGTACAAAAGTGGTTGAATATATACAATTGCCTTACAGGCTGAAAGGTCTAAAAGAGAAAATATAGACTAAGTGGGTTAAGTCCAGCCCACTATTGTTCAGCCCATTATCATACTACATATGAGCTTAATCCAGGTTGCAGCCGACATTCTCTTATACTCCCCCACGAAACTTAGGGTTTCAGAAACCCTAGTTTCGCCATGTCGAGCTGTGAAATGAATCGATTTGAGCAGCGATTTTACTTCTTCTTCTCCTATCCTCCTTATCTATCTGCAAATTGTGATTTTTACTCTTATCAGGAACTTTGTCTTTTCTAACCAGCAGGTTAGGAGTAGCGCCGTCTTCGTTAATAGGATTCTGAGCTTTATTGATGTTTTCTCTGGTGATTGTAAGGCTCGATCTATCTCTTTCTTCAGTATTATCTTTTTGAGGTCTAGCTTGGTCGACGATGTTGAGCTCATCTCTAAGTCTGGTATAGTTCTTCACTGATATAGCTTTAGTTAATATGTCAGCTCTCTGATAGAACCCAGGTATGTGATTTACTTTGATTTCACCTTTTTGAACTGCTTCTCTGACGAAATGAACATCTATCTCAATATGTTTGGTCCTTGCGTGTTGTATAGGGTTTTCTGTCATGAACACTGCGCTTCTATTGTCACACCATAATATAGGTTTTGCTGTAGGCTTTAATTTGAGTTCTGATAATAGAGACAGTAGCCACTTGATTTCAGCTGTCGTATTAGCTATACTCCTGTATTCGGCTTCAGTGCTGGATCTGGAGATTGTAGGTTGTTTTTTTGAGCACCATGATATTAGACTTTGACCAAAATATATGCAGTAGCCGCTGGTTGATCTACGATCATCAGGGTCTGAAGCCCAGTCAGCATCTGCATATCCAGTTATGTGCAAATGTTGACTGGTCTTTAGTTGCAGTCCATAGTTAACTGTCCCTTTTAAATAGCGCAGAACTCTTTTCACAGCTCTCCAGTGAATGTCCTTAGGATTCTGCATGAATTGAGAAAGTTTATTCACACTATATGATATATCAGGACGTGTTATTGTTGCATATTGAAGTGCACCAATAATACTCCTGTATTCAGTTGCATTAAAAATAGCCTCTCCCCCATATTTTGAATAATTCTGACTACTTATCATTGGAGTAGGTTGGGGTTTGGCATTTATCATTTTTGTTTTGACAAGCAACTCAGTTATATATTTTCTTTGACATAGAATTATTTCAGATTCAGTTCTTAATAATTCTATGCCCAAAAAATAGTTTAGATCCCCTAAATTTTTGATGGAAAACTGTTTATCTAAGTACTGTGTCAGCTTGTCAATATCATCAGTATTATTACCTGTTATGATGAGATCATCAACGTAAACTAGTATGTAAATTGTTATAGAGCCATTTATTTTGATAAACAATGAGCTGTCTGATTTGGTAGACTGATATCCCAAATTAATTAGGGTATTTTTCAGTCTATCAAACCAAACTCTAGGAGCCTGTTTTAGGCCATAAATGGCTTTATTTAATTTGCATACTAAGTTTTTGTTGAGATTGTAGCCTTGTGGTTGCCTCATATATATTTCTTCTTCAAGAATACCATTTAAGAAGGCATTGTTAACATCTAAGTGTTTAACATTCCATCTTTTACATAGGGCTATAGTAAGAATGAGCCTAATGGTTGTAGGTTTCACTACAGGTGAGAAAGTTTGATTAAAATCAAACCCATACTCCTGAGTAAATCCCTTTGCAACTAGCCTGGCTTTATACTTATTTATTGACCCATCTGGGTCCCTTTTAAGTTTGTATGTCCACCTGCACCCAACAATATTTTTATTGGCAGGTGGACATACAAGCTCCCAGGTTTTGTTTCTGATGAGTGCATCATATTCCTCATCCATGGCTTTCTTCCAGTCTTTGTTTTTGACAGCCTGTTCAAAAGAATCAGGTTCACAATCACTGGATGAAACCATATATGTTTTTGGTTTGAAAATACCACTTTTAGCTCTAGTGATCATAGGATGGCTGATTTGAATTGGTGGCACAGGTGATGGTAAGTTGCTGTCATTATCTGCATCTGATGAGTATTCAGATCTTGTACTTTGTGAACCTGTGTTTTCCTCTTCTAACCCTTGGTTTTCTGAATCTTCAGGATTGTGTGAGGCGAGGCTGGGTTGCTGTGATTCATCACCTTCTTCTGACGGAATTTGTGATGTCTTACTTGACTCAGCAGCCTCTCTTTCAATATTATTATCCCAATTTTCAGAATAGATTGGGATTTCAGGTATTGAAACATTTGGATTTCTTACCTTACTAGTAGTTGTGATTTGCTTACTGCTAAAAGGAAACACAGTTTCATCAAATACGACATGTCTACTTATATATATCTTACCATTTTCATCTATACACTTGTATCCCTTTTGTTTAGAAGTGTACCCCAAAAAGGTACAGGGTTTTGATCTGAAATTCAACTTGTTAGAGTTATAGGGTCTCAAATAAGGAAAACATAAGCACCCAAAAGGTTTCAAGCTTTTATAGTCAGGTTTTATATTGTACAACCTTTCCAATGGTGTCATATATGTTAATACCTTAGTTGGTTGCCTATTGATTAAGTATACAGATGTACTAAAGGCCTCTGGCCAAAATTTTAAGGGTAGTTTAGCTTGAGCCAGTAGAGTTAAACCAGACTCAACAATGTGCCTGTGTTTTCGTTCAACAAGTCCATTTTGCTGTGAAGTATATGGACATGTAATCCTGTGAATAATTCCCTTCTTAATGAAGTACTGGTTTAAACACTTAAATTCACTGCCACCATCAGACTGAATTATTTTAACTAAGGTATTAAATTGCCTTTCAGCCATAGAAATAAAATTAGTAACAGCATTAATGGTTTCAGATTTGGCCTTTAGAAAATAGATCCAAGTGTATCTTGAGTAAGCATCTACAAAGGCAATATAATATTTAAATCCAAAATCTGAATTTATAGGAGCTGGACCCCATAAATCTGTAGCAATTAACTGCAGTGGTTCAGTGTAAACTGTTTCAGAGTCAAAGAATGGCAGCTTGTGACTTTTACCTACCTGACAATACTCACAAATATATGGTAAAGAGACATTACTGTACTGAATATTGTTTTCATCTAATATTTTCATTACAATTTTGGCACTTGGGTGACCAAGTTTGTAATGCCAAAGATCAAAGAATTTTTTGCTGCAGTCAGTCTTGTCAAGAACATTCAAGTTACAGTGTTTTCCTCTTTTTATCATACTGTTATTTCTAACAGTGTTGAACTTGTAAAGACCTCCTGTCATGTTACCCTGTAAAATGGGTTCTCTAGTTAGAATGTCCCTAACTAAGCAGTATTTAGGGTAAAATTCAAAAAAGACATTATTGTCTTGAGCACACTGAGAGACGCTTATTAAATTTTTCTTGATCTTTGGAACTCTTAAAAGATTGTGCAAATATAATTGTCTCCTACCATTTAGATTTGTGTTTCCAATGTGGGTAATGTTAATGCTTTTACCATTGCCTAATAAGATAGAATTATTACCTCTATAATCTCTGCATCCCAGATTAAGATTATCAAGATTGTTTGTAATATGATGAGTAGCTCCAGAATCTGGATACCAGCTATCATCTTGCACAGTTTCAAGCTTTGCAGTGTCATTTTGATTGCCATTTTTGCTTGTATTGTCTTGACTGCTATTTTCAGATTGAGATAAAGTCATGTTCACGCTAGGATTACCATTGTTCCTCTGATTTTGGTTGGCTGTGTAATTTGTGTTGAATCTGAAGTAGCAGTTCAAAGCTGTGTGGCCCATCTTCTCACAAATTTGACACTTTGGCCTGTTTGTATTGGTCCATCTCCCTCTGCCACGACCTCTTCTTGCACCGCCACCCCTTGGGTAAGACTGATCATTCCTATTATTATTATTGTAATTCTGATTTTTGCCTTTGAACCCAGTGGTAAAGTTTACTGTATAATCCATTTCTTGTGGCTTCTTGGCATTTATTCTTGCCTCATGAGAGAGCAAAATAGAATGTACCTCATCAATAGCAGGTATTATTTTTTGAGAAGTTATTACCGCAACAACAGCTTCATAATCATTGCTAAGGCCATTGACTAAGTACAAAACTTGATCACTATTTGACACTCTGTTTCCAGTAGCATTTAGCAAGTCACATAACCTTTTAACTTTAGCAATATACTCTCTCATGGACAAATTCTCCATTTTAACACTTTGCAACTGATTCTTGTAGTGAAGAACTTTTGCAGAACATTGATTATTGAATTCTTTTTCCACTGTAGTCCAAATATCATAAGCAGAGGTACATCCAATAACTTGTGGCAATAGATTTGCACTTATAGATGATAGCAACCAAGAACTGATGAGTCTATCTTGTCTATGATACTGTATATATTTCTCATTTGCAACTGTTCTATTGTTTGCATCTGTAATATACTTGGCTGGAATATCAACTGTGCCAAGAATATATCCTTCAAGCCCATATCCTTGAATAGCTGTTTCAACTTGTAATTTCCAAAGAAGATAGTTATCTTCTTCAAGATGTATGGTAATTAATTGACTCTTAAGACTAATAACAGTCTTTGTTGTTGGATTTACAGGCCCAGGTTCATTGGACACTGTCTGACTATTGTCTGATGTTGCTGAGGATGTTGGATCAACCATAGTGATAGACAAATGATGATAGAATTTTTAAGAAATCGGAATATAAGAATGCCACTATCAATCAAGAATCCGAGGGTTTCTCAGACAGGTATGCAGCAGCCAGAGATTTCTTGTGATGAATTTATGCTTGATTAAATCGTACCTTATTCTGAAGATATCTCTAGGCACGGCTCTTATCTGTTTTGATGATTTTCTTGAGTTCTTGGTTTATTTTCTGGCGATCTTTTAATTCTGATAATAGAAGATATATCAAAAAATTGTTTAGATGCAGCCTTGATAACTTGTTTTCAGGCGAGGCAGAGAACAATGTGATGTATCTTCTCTCAAATGATGAGGTAACTCCTCTGATGAGCCATATCCAAATGATGAAGCAATAATCTGATGGATATGAAGATTTAAACTCTTTATTTCAATATTTTGATTTGCCGTGAGGCACTTGTTGGCTCTGATACCAAGAAAGTTTTTGTGAAATTAAATGATGATGATTTTCTATTGAAGAATCACGGAAATTGAATTACAGAAGAATGAATATATGCCTGTACAAAAGTGGTTGAATATATACAATTGCCTTACAGGCTGAAAGGTCTAAAAGAGAAAATATAGACTAAGTGGGTTAAGTCCAGCCCACTATTGTTCAGCCCATTATCATACTACATATGAGCTTAATCCAGGTTGCAGCCGACATTCTCTTATAGGGCCATGTTTGGGTTTATGGATGTAAAATTGAAAATTGCTTTTAAGATCCATTCTCTGCGATTGCTATATGCTAGTAGGGACTTACTAGCTAGAGGGTGGAGGCGTTTATATAACATGTGCACCTATTACATTGTGCCTTGATATTTATATTTTTATATAATAATAATACTATATAGCGTAAGGGCCGAAGAGCCAGTAACAGTGAGCTGCATCGTACGGGATTGCTTAAGAATAGCACAAGTATAACATAAAAGAGGTTGGTAAGGGGATGAATTTTTCTATATCCAAATTGAATTTTTCATGTCCTCGATCAATCTTAACCACTGAAATGCCCAAAATCTAACGGTTTTAAATGCATTATAGGACTCGTTCATTAAATTATTAATAATATATGTGGTTAATGTGTGGTTGTGATTTCTCGGGCCATATAGAGACACCCGAGTTGGGTACAGAAGAATTGACATCGTTGGTAAGGACGTTCATTAAATTATTAACCCATGCGTTCAGCGTTTACACCGCCCAGCGCGCCAATCACAACGCTGCTTTTACTTACAAAAGAATTACTCTTTGATAAGCAATTATAGCTTATTTTTTTAACTGAATCTACATAAAATTACGTACTGCAACCCGCTCGGAGACATCTAAATAGGAAAATGACGCTAAATGATATAGACCGTTTTTTGTTTAAATTATTTTATATTTCAAATCATTGTTAAACAAAAACAAACGAAACCTTTATTTTTATTTTTCTCATTTCTCTACTTCCTATAATTCTCAATTATACATAACAACAGTTTTAATGAACGCACAAAATGCATGCATCGTGTTTAATGAAAGGTTGGTGATAAAATAAGAAGATTGATATATTAACATGGCATGTGACAATAGGTAGGAGGATAACGTACGCGCCAAGATGAAAAACCAAGCAACGGAAACATTCAACTTATTTTGCAAAATCTTGAATTTGCTTCTGGAGTCCCTATCCTGGGGGAACTAGCTAATAAAAGATTTTACACTTTACAAAGAAGGCATACCTAGAGAACGTGAATGTTGGTACCAAGATGATTGCTGCTACGATTCTATATATGAACCTACATATCGGAAATGCATTGAAAATGCTCGCACTACCAGTAGATTGATAAGAGCATACAGTAGCCTAGCCCTTGTGAAAGTACCATGTTCCAATCTCATCATGTGTACACAAACTTCGAATATAATTTTAGTGCTGCCTTGCCAGTTATATCGACTGTTCTACAATAAGGATGTTGGTTAGTAATGATCTAATTTGATAGCATACTCGTGCTATTTAAGTTATTCACTGTGCTTGGAAAAGCATATCATATTTTATGTCCCCACAAGTTTCACAATTCACACAACAGTCCTTATCCATTAGTTGTCTCACACGTTTGGTAGCTGTTCTACAAAAGAGAGAAATATTAGACTATATACTAGTATATATGAAAAGTTTATTTAAACCGAAAAATTTAACATAAAAGGAGAGACACAAAATCTAAGTCTAATATAATCGAATTAAACACCGAAAGTAACAAAGAACATGTTTTAAGTAGACTATTAATTCATCCAAAGATATATTTTTTGGCTTATAATTTGTAATATGCAAAAAATGAAACAGAAAGTATAAACTGAGATACTTAAGTCATTTAAAAGTCTGAAAAATTCATGTTAGAAAAGGTTAGAAATAATTTTATTTAGTATATATGCGCATTTAAATAGCTCGAAATAAAATTGTTTTCAAATAACATTCCAATTATTTATTGTTCAGATTAATAAACAGTACTAAACTTATTTTGAGACTGGTACATGCATGTGCGATAATAAGTTGGATTAAATTCTGAATAGCAGAATTGATTATTTTGCTTTCGTTATCACTGCATGTGCTAATGGAAATGAGCAAAAACTTGATTATTTTGCTTTTATTATCACTGCATACTATCATCTTTGCCATCTAGAGAACTAGCGGCTTGTACTCATCACAAGCGTTGTTGATCTCCCTGGTTGTTGGAAGATCTTAATTCTTACATGACATATTCTTTTGATGGACAATCAATCTGCAATATTTGGAAACTGAAATGACCAAGCCTTCTATGACATTCTCATGATCCATAAACAAGTGTTTGCCTTACTACATGCTTGTGTATATTGATCATTATATTGGAAAAACATCTATTCGTTCATATGTAGTTTTTTCTATTCCATTTTTGCAGTAGTTCAAAAGATTTGCCTTGCTTGTCATAGATAATGCAAGTGTATGCGTATCCCTCTAAATGCAAAGAGTATATTTGTGTGCTGACTTTATCCAGTTTACGGAGTACATTTTTTGGGTTTTGTCAAGGGGTTACTACAAAACACTATCTGGATCACCAACGTCTGTTTTTGCATGAAACATTGACTGACAAAAAAATATGCAGTTGTGCTCTTCTAAAAAGAGGTAACGGTGTCATTTTCTTGAAACAGCAATAGTTTTTAGTGTGTTGAAATTTTTTACAATTTTGAGATTACCTCTGCTCTTCAAACTAGCGTTTTTTTCTTCAAACCACAGTTCATTTACAAACGCCACGTCATGAATAATTTTTGTTGTTTCCTAGACAATTCTCAGCCTCTATATTTCCTTCTTTTTTTTTATTTAAAAAAAAAAAAAAAACCTATTTCATCCGTGAGACCTCCTAACAAAAGGGTAATATTTCTGGCTTTTTCTTTTTTTCTTTTCTCCACCTCGCTTATTTTTGTACGTTTAGAACGAGCCCAATAGTTCTGTTAATGATTCATTTTTAAATTCTATAATTTCTCTATCTTCTGGATCATTACTTGTAGTCACTTTGTAGAAGACTGTAGATCTAATATTTTTATTTGGAGTGAATTTCATAGTTGATTATGCTATAAACTATTGATAAGGTTTTTACAATTTTAATTTTAACCGTTGTATTCTGGATAATGTTGAGTTCTCACCGTTCGATGTAGATGTTGGTTAGGTCCTTTCCTATATTCAACAAGAAATATAAATGTATCGGCCTACCGTTAGGAAAAGAAAATAGATTGCATGAAAACTACTTAATATGAACACTCTTCGAGATTCAAACACAATGTTTGTCTAAATTTCTTCTACGGAACTCATAATACTGCATGATGTGCAAAAATGCTATTTTATCCAAATGAAAATAGGGCAAAATACCCGAATGTAACATAAAAATGCAGGAACTACCCATGAAATACATGAATTCGGCCTTAAAATTGGGATATAGGATCGTATATTTTTTCTTTTGATCGGGTAAAATACCAAAAGTAGTTCGGGTATTGTAGAAAGTTGCATGATGTGAGACATCGGGAGTACATGAATTTTATTTTAATCCTAATTAGCAACATTTCCAGGGTCAATTGAGGGTAACTGGTAAATGATGGACACTGCTTGGGAACATGAATATCTAAAATAAATACATGAAAGTGGCAGATGCTATGTACCAAAGTAGGTGAAAGTTTATAATAAATACATGAAAGTCCGTGTTTCATTGATAAACTTACTTCATTCATTTTGATTAAGATGTATAACATACTGTTGTGAAAACTGCGCCTTTGCGGAAGCGTCCGGGATCTTCTTCACCCAATTACTTAAAGATGATTTCTATGGAAACAAACACAGATATAAAATCACACGCGCAAATACAAAATATTCCACCCAACCACCCTCTTTATTGATTCTCAAAACGAATTTTGTTTACACACACTGGTTCAACAACCAACAATAAACAAACTACAAGAATCAATAACCTTATTGAGAAAGGGAAAGAATATCTAGATGACTACAATTCTTGTTGGAGAAGGAGAACAATGAAGAACGATGATTAACCCTTGGATTAATTGGAGGCATCAATCCTCTCTAGGGCATCAAGCCCTAGAGGCACGCAGCCGCCACTCTATTCGGTCATGAACCTATACTTTTAATCCAATCCTAGATGCTGCTTTTATAGGAGAATAGAAGGCCTAGACAAATACCCAATTTGCCCCTTCATTACTTGCAGAATAAGTCACAGAAAGACCAAGCCAAGCCGTAGAAAAAACCTGCTCAGACGTCTGACCCATATATGTCAGACGTCTGTTCATGCTATCGGATTACAATCCCTGACGGGTCAGACGTCTGACCCAGATTGGTCAGACGTCTGTCCACATTCTCGGACTTCAGATCCCTGTAGGCACAGACGTCTGACCAAACTCCCACAGACGTCTGTGCTGAAGCAGAGCACACAATTGCTCTTCCTTGCCTTCTTTCTGCCGCTGCTCCATCTCCTCTAACGCCTAACACATCGATGCCTCGTCTTCATCAACATATGTGATTTCATGTCACAAATCACAACACATACTACTTCCCGAATTATGCAACCTTAATCATCTCGATTAACTTAGGGTATGTTTGGTTTATATTTTTCAATTTTAAGTTTTTGTACAACAAAACAAAGTTAACACACTAAACCAAAAACAACTTTTTATTATTTTTTATATTTTGAAAGACAACTGAAGGACGATTGCAAATTCATCTTTCTACATTCCGCGGTCTCCTCCTTCACTCTCTATGTTTTTTATCCTCGTTTTTTATCCGTCATTTCTGCTATACTTCAAATATTTTCAACTTTCATAATTAACGCTGAAAACTAAAAACTAAAAATACAAAATAAACCATTATATGTTTCTTAAAATTTGAGGTGAATTATGCCGCATCATGCACCAAGAAACAAAAATAACCAATATGCAACAATAACATACGGATATATATCACTATTAAATTTGTTTATATGGTCATATGTTTGTTTTATTTTAAGCAGTTAAGATGTTTGTTGTTTACCTTTCCACATGAATAAATACGAAGATACAATCAAAAACAAATATCTAGTCAGTTGTCTCTTTCTCGAACGTCATTTTTCCAACCACCGATGCAGTAAGTGTGTTTATACTGTTGTGCATGCTAAAATGTGGGATAAATTGTTGGAAAGTCTGATCCATAACATCGTTGTCACAGTTACTGGTTAAAATTTTCAGAGCTTCTTTTTTACTTATTTTATTTTAGCTCGGTTTTCTATTTACTTGAGGACACCAATGTTTTGACAGACCACTAGACATAAAAGCATTCACAGCAACATATCTATTCACGTACCTAAAAACATTCACAAACTGCAAACATAAGTCATACCAATTTTTATTTTATTTTATTACTCTAGATATTGGTGAATTTCTGTGGAAAAATATATAATTGTGTGTGTACGTTAGTCTGTAACCATTGGGTGCTATAAGCAGGTTGCGCTACAGCTTGGCCAGTTCTTACAGAACAAAACATTTTTGGTTGTGTCATAGGAAAGAAATGTTAGTAAAAAGGGAAATAGTAAACGTAGACAAAAGAGCTAATGGCTGGCTGGCTATGTATACAGTCAAGCTATATGACTAAGATACTGATAAATTTAGTGTCTGATTTCGTAACCAAAAATACTGTTTTATTTTCGCATTCTACTAGAATCAGTTGCTTTCTAATAGTATTCTGAAAAATATGCTATACCTTTCTTACTGTATGTCCGTCAACTTACAAAAACTTTAGTCTTCTTATTAGGTAAGGCTACTTTAGAGAAGTTACAAAGGATTGAGGAAGTTTTCCCACACCTCGAGCCTGTGCCTTTAAAATATACCAAAAAAAGGTTGAAGAAAAAGTTTTAAAGTGGAAGAAAATTCGAGAACTGAATTCTTGTTTTCTAATAACATGAGACTACGGCGTTCAAATTGCTAGAAATACAACATTGAATTCAATGTGACAAGAACAACACTCTTATCTCAATGGTTGAGCATTTCGACTTAGATACAAAATGTTGTAGATTTGGAACAGGGCAGGCCCAGACAATTTCGTTGTCGGCCTAGTTCAAAAGTAGAAGTAGCTTTACAAAAATACTGCGTTGGGATTTGAAGTCAAGATACTCTACTGAACAGACAGTGCACATCCACCAAACCAAACACTTGGTTGAAAACGCTATTAAATAATGTGTCTTTTAACATAAAAAAATAGACGACTATCAACACCACCAGCACCGCCACTATCGATTGTTGCCCTTTTCGGACTGGTTGCCCTAGGCGGCAATCTTACTTGTCTACCCCTAGAACTGAGTCTAGTTTGAAATGTGCATAGCGTGATTCAAACATAAATTGACATATTGTATGTTGCGTATTACGTATACTTGTGTATAAGTATCCAATTTAAAATAAAAATAAAAAAATGTGATGGGATGGTTGGACACAATGTGACATGATGAGCTCCTGACCATTAAATCACATTTTGTTAACACATGAGTTTGAGATTAGGAAACGATCTCATGGTTGATCTTCATCTTATCACCGATTGTAATAACATTATTTCGAGGCCCAAGGAAGCGTTGATATTTCTACTGTTACACCAAAAGAATTTCTACAAACGAAGTTCTACTAGTTTATTTTCAACAACATTAAATAAACAATGCAGCTAAAATAGGTTTTCATTAAATAAGTTCCATTATATTTAGATTTCCCAAAACAAACACATCTACAAGCTAAATATAATAAAACACAAATGTAGCGTCGTTGCACATAAATGATGACATCGACATGAATACTCAACTAGTTATAGACTTTGTTTATACGATAACAAAATATTAAAAGTGACTCCATCTTTCAAGCCATTTTTCAGTTTTTGAAAAATCCATCAAAACTATGAACTCGGCCTATTAAAATGAGTACTAGTGAGTTTATAGAAAATTAAAAGCACTAAGCAAAAGTAAAAAAAAATGTTATGAGTAGCAGTTTCCCATAATACAAAACAAAGTGACACCACATTGCCTAGCGAACTCCTTATCACTCCAACAACATTGTTGACGTGGAAAGTTGTCGTGGACTCAACACACGTCAACACCGAAGGTATGTGTGGTGCGAATACAGTAATCAAAAGAGGTGTAAGTAAATGCAAGGAGAACACAACTTTTTATAGTGGTTCGGCACTAACGCCTACGCCCACCTCACAGTAATCATTCATCATATAACATTTGACTACAATGTTGTACAAGTTCGTACAACAGTTGAGTGCAAAGCATATAGAATAACAAAATGATTGAGTCAATTCTAAAGTTTGAATAAAATATCCTTTTTCTTCTTCGTTGAGTGAGTTGACTTGGTCAACTATGTCTAAATTTACCTTTGATGTCTAAGAAGTCTGAAAGAGTCTAAAAGCAGTGTAATTATGCTTATTAATATCTCAAAGTTGATGAAAAACGTTTGTGCAACGTTTCAATGGTCCATGCTATGCCCATCAGTCATGGAGGAGAAGATGAAAGCCATTAATGATGCTTTTGGAGCTCTAAAAATCCAAAAATCCAAGCCAAAAGGGATCCAAATGAAGGCCAAGCCAGAGGGTATACACAGGTGAAGGTTGGTAGTGGAGTAGGTAGAATGTGAGTCCCGTGCAGCAGAAATTCGGAGCCTAGAAAAGGCCAAAAACAGGAAATTCATATCCCTTAAATGAGGGATATGAAATTTTGTATCCCTCTGTGGGATACAGAACTTCGTATCCCTTCAGGGGATACGGAAATTCGTATCCCCTGATTGATACGAATTTCGTATCCCTCTAGGGAACTTGGAAATTCGTATCCCTCGGAGGGGTACGAATTTTCGTATCCCGCCAGGGGATACGAAATGTCGTATCCCACTAACGGATAAGAAAAAAAGAGGGAGAGTCGTCGGTGTATGGCGAATCTCATGCTTGCCGTGCTGAGTTGATCCGATGATTCTGAATGACCGACGTGCAATCACGGAAACAGACATGACTTTCAAATCGTAAGGCCATTTGGTCCAAACGAAAGTTGTAGCTGAAGCTAACTCAGAGAGCTACAAGTGTTATTGTGCAAAGCACCGTAATTGATGTTTCCAAGCCCAAAAGAGGACATCTAAAGAGGTTTTGGGCCATTTTTGTGTTCTTGACGAGACTTGACTAAATCGCTTTGTGTTTGCTGACAAGGTTATCGATGTGCGACAACTTCGACCAAAATGCGTGTCAACATTTTTCCGCCAAAACTTGTCTCGCTTGATAAGAGAAATATGTGTTTTGCGAGAAGACTTTAAATCCAAAAAACCATAGCTAGGAGAATTCCGAAGCGAACTTCTATAACCAGAAAACCAAAGAGCCATGATCGCGCCGGATTGTATTATATATGAGCTTGGAAACTAGGAAGTTTGAAATCTAATAGAAGCTGACGATCACTGAGACTGTAATAGAAGCCCGACGGCTATTGAGACCACATTAGAATGGAAATTCAACAATCGCTGGGATCATATTAGAATGGAATGTCGAGTGCGGGATGCTTGATATGCAGAAAATAAGAAGCCATGAGCTGGATGAATCTTACGGGAGCAAGTATATACCTGCAAAACAGGGTTTTGCAATTGGCGGACCAAGTTGTGTAATGTTATGTGTCTAAAGGGCCAGGTTGTTAAGGTTCCTATTATGAGAGGATTGCGATAAAGAACTCCCGTGCTCTGCGGGCCAAGTCGGGTAGTTCTTATGTTTGGCAATCTCATCAGAAGAATCTTAACACCCAACAGGCTCAGTCCTTAGGGGAAGTCGTTGACCGAAGTCCAAAGCTAAGAACAGGAGTTCAAAGTTCAGGCCTGACCGATCAGGGAGGGGGAGACCGTAATATCAGTTAAGTAGTAACATGAGGCGTCTGCCGGAAGGGTCTTAAATGGCTATATGTGGGCCTACCCTAAACTGGTAGTAAGCGGTGAGATACTACTTCTCATATTAATTGTGAGAATATACATTTAAGAACGTTGACGTGATCGGACAGGTATCAAGTGGCTATGGCTCGCCTTAGGGTCATAAGAGATCATGAGAACCCACCCATAATAAAAATGCTAGAATGAGCTTTAAGTGACCAAGATTATCTACCGCGTTGGGTCTTCACCCTAAATGCATTAATGGTGGCCTTTAGTGACTGATTCAGATATCCAACTCATTGATTAAAATATTTCTTCGTATGTGTATATCCATGTTTCGTAGACATACCTTGACATATACAACCTGCCAAATCTAGGGTACAGTCTTTAAGCGAATATTGTTTTCAGTCACACATGACTTTATTTCTCACCATTCTCCTTACCATATTCAACAAGTCAATCAGTGGTGTAATGACTCAATGAATGAAATGATGATGGAGCCTGAAGAAGGCAATGAGACTGTTATATGTTTGGATTATGAACAATAATGATGTACCATTATGAATAAATGTATTTGAAAATTTGGATTTGGATAAGTGGCTTTTAATAAATTGTGTATCTTATTTTGGTATTATAATTTTTCGCTTTGCTGTGTGAGATTCCATCATATTATATTATCTATTATTCTGTGCAAATGTAATTCTTTATTGGAACCAAAAATCCGTTTAGAGTGAATCTTAGTTTCGATGGATCTTTTTTAAGTCAAAATTTAGACCCACTCCGAGCGGGTTGTTACATTTGTATTGCGTGTTTCTTTTGCAATTTATATCTAAATATATTATTTCTTTGTTAATATCAATTAATAGGAAAGCTTCAATTTTAATGTCAGTTACTTTTCTATTTTTGACTGCCCATTTATTTCAATTTTAAACAACCATTTTTCTTGAAATTCATGTACATACTTAACTTAAAAATGTAAAGTATCACTACAAGAATCGAACAATATTGCAACGGAAGGTTCCAACGGCCTCCAACGGAAGCCAAAATATGGCTTCGTATTTCGTATGTAAAATATACGCCATTGGAAATCGTATGCGGCCGTTGGTTTAAAGGCCGTTGGAAGCCGTTGCCCCCGGTTACACGGGCTGGAACACAAATCAGCCGAAGCTTCTCCTTCTTCCTCATTACACATAACCCACGAATTTTACCCCAAAATCCCTAATCTTTCCCCCTTTCATTTCCGAAATTGCCAATTTCACTCCATCTTCCGCCTAGGATCTCTCCAACTCTATCAAAGCACTCTCTCATCCTCTCTAATCTCCTATTCTCTCTGATTTTTAGGTATGTGTTTATCCTAATTTTTGTTTAATACCCTATGTAGTGTAATTTAAGCATAATGAGTTTGTTTTTGTGTGTAGTGCTGTTAATTAGTTGCTAATGTGGGGTTTAATCATTGTAGTTGCTAATTTAGGATTTTTAGTTATAAATTACTTAGTTGTTATTATGTTCTAGGGTTTGAATAAGTTGAAGTAGTTGTTGTTATAGAGTTTGTGTTTATACATTTTATTGGTTATGTTGGCAATCTAGGGTTTGATTAGTTAAAGTTGACTGTGTATATATGCATATATATAGTGTTATGTATATATATATATATATATACACG
Organism: Allium sativum; assembly: GCA_030737875.1. NCBI lineage: Eukaryota > Viridiplantae > Streptophyta > Magnoliopsida > Asparagales > Amaryllidaceae > Allium > Allium sativum. The sequence goes on along the minus strand of CM060909.1, from coordinate 315,060,255 downwards.
TATATATAGTTGACACTCTATGCATTTGTTTATTTGGTTAAGCCCCAATTCATCGAAAACAATATTTAATTTGTCGAAAGTGTGTCGTGAAAATACAAATATTTAAGTTTTTGTTTTTTGGCTAAGGCGCACAATGGCGCTAAGGCGCACAAAGGCGTACAAATAGCACTTCAATCACAAAAAGAACCAAATTATAATATGTTATATTTATAAAGCCTTAGAGAGTTTTTCTGGTCCCGTCTGATAAGTATTGTATATAATCGTTATATGAATGTTCGTTTTATTAACGGAATGGATATTTATATTCATTGTATACAATATTTATTGGATCTGTTCTTTGTATTGGACAAGTTACGAATACAATAACGAAATTAAATCTCGTAAAATATTTCATTTTAAACGGTTCTCAAAATTTCAAAAGCACTTCCTTTATGTTCCCTTTGTACACGCAATTGTGTACTATTCAGGGAACTAAAGGGAAGTGCTGCCGAAATTTTGTTGAATCGTTAAAATTGAAAAGATTTACGCGATTTAATTATGTTATTGTATTTGTAATGGGAGGTAGGATAACCCGCCAGTATAAATGATCAATTAACATAACATGCATTATGCACTAAAATCGTTTTAACACATCGTCAATGCAAATTTTATCATCATAATTAATACTTAAAAGAAATGATTTCATTAAAATACAATCTTAGCGTTTGAGCGACCAGAACAAAAATTATGAATCTAATTTTATATCATTCTTCCTAATTTTATATGTACTTAGGAAAAATGGACGATTATTTTAATGATCGAAGCTGGATGTACAAAACGAAGAGAAACCGATGGCACAATAAACAAACATTTTATTAATGGTGTCAGCGTGTTTATTGATTTCGCTTTAAGTAACAACGAAAACGACGTCGAAATCTGTTGTCCATGTAGTAGATGCAAGTTATTGAAGCATTTGATACCGCAAATGGTTAGAGTTCATTTGCGTCAGTACGGTTTTGTGCCGAACTATTTAGTTTGGGATCGTCATGGAGAACCGTTAGCATCTACTTCTATACAAGTTGAGGAGGTAGCGAATAATGAAATTGCCATATTTTGTAATTGCACAGTTTAAAATTTTAATTCATAACTAGTTAAAATTAATAGTTGATTTAAGTTTAATTTACATATGTGCATGCTTATTTCAGGAGAGAGCGCGTATGGCTCCTGTGTCATACTGGGATGTTTTCGAGCATACACATGCATTGAGTTAGACTGACTACACAGGCTCTACGACTAATAAACATGAGGCTCTACGACTACCGACGGTTTGGTCAAGTGAGGAAATATATGAACTTGTAAAAGATTGTCCAAAGATACATGAAACCGGAAAACTAATTGATATTCAAGGTAAATCGATGATTCATAATTAGTGCAAACAGAGTATATTCTGGAAATTTCCTTATAGGAAACATCTCTTAATCCGACATAATATTGACGTGAGGCATAACAAGAAAAACGTATTTGATAATGTATTTAATGCAGTTCTGAATGTGAAGGGCAAGATTAAGGATGATTTGAAATCTAGATGTGATATAGAGGAAATATGTAATCGTCCTGAGCTTCATATGAAGCCCAATGATAGTAAAAAACCCAAAGCATGCTATGAACTAGACAACAACCAAGTTAAAGTACTATTAAAATGGGTGAAAGAATTACGGTTTCCCGATGGAATTTCCTCTAATCTTTGTAGATGTATCGACTATAAAAACGGAAAGTCGAGTGGAGTGAAAAGCCATGATTGTCATGTAATGATGGAAAATTTGTTACCCATTACCTTCAAAGAATTGTTACCTGGAAAAGTTTGGAATGTAATAATAGAACTTAGCTTATTTTATAAGGAGCTTTGTTCAACTACTTTAAAAGTTGGCCATCTACTAAAACTTGAAGAAGAAATCCCTGTACTGCTCTGCAAACTAGAGAAAATATTTCCCTCGGGTTTCTTTAATGTAATGGAGCATTTACCTGTTTATCTTCCAAAGGAAGCATGGCTTCGAGGTCCTGTGCAATATGGATGGATGTATCCATTTGAAAGGTATATTATTATACTAAGTATTCAAATGATAATCTAATTATATTTAGATCTTAATATTGAACCGAAATACATTTTATTATGTACTTAAATCATTAAAAAAAAGTGAGATAAAAAGCTCGAGTTGAAGGTTCTATTTGCAAATCATATATCGAAGAAGAAGCCTCTCTTTTTTCTCTCATTATTTTAATGATCATGTGAACTTATCATTTGCAAGCATTCCGCGTAATGATGAGAGGCTTGAACAAGATTCTTCTACTGAATCAACATTATCTATTTTTAAATAACATGGCCGACATGTTGGAAAATGTGTGGAAATATCCTAAATGATAAATATTTTAATGTAGCACACACATATATTCTTCTTAATTGTCCTGAAGTTGCTCCTTTCATCAGGTAATCAATTTTTTTTTAAGTTTTAATAAATTTAAGCTAAACGTGTTAAAAATAATGTAACATATATATTGTTTTTGTTTGCAGTATTTATGAATCACAAAATCCAAGCAGCGATTTAAGCAAAGATTTCAATAGTTGGTTTTGAAACTATGTTTTTGATCCCACAAATAATGTGCTCGACGAAGGAATAAAACAATTAGCAATTGGACCAAAAAGAAAAGTCAAAACATATACAATATTTTTTGTTAATGGGTATAAATTCAACACCAAAGAATACGGTGCTGAAAAATTAACAAACAATACTTGTGTGTTTGCTAAAGGCAGTGAAGATTCTAATAATCATATAAATAATTTTTATGGCGAGTTAACACAGATTTTGCAAATGACATATTTTACAAGGCTCGCAGAGGATGTTTATTTGTTTAGATGCAACTAGTTCAGCAATGTTCCAGGTTTTGATATTAACGTGCATCCAAAGTATAATCTTGTAGAAATTAAACATACCTCACGTTATCAAAAGTACGACCCTTTTGTACTAGTTCTACAAGCTTATTATGCCCCTTATCCGTCTCTAAAAAGGGACAAAACAGATTGGTCTGCGGTTTTTAAAACCAAGGCAAGATTTACGTTCGATGGACAAAATATTCCTAATGAACAAGCCTATCAAGCAGATCTAGAGGAAAATGTTGAGATAACAATTCCTGACGATCAGACTGATTTTGGATTGTTAAATGATGAGGCAAATGTATTAGTCGATGCATTTAAGAGTGTAGAGGAAAACGACATAAAACCTGAAACCGAGTCTGAATCAGAAAATGACGAAGAAATTGACGAAGACTGAGTAAAATCTGATAATTTTCACAACTATTCACAATACATTTACCTGCATTTAATATTGCATTTTCACAGCTATTCACATTACATTTATAATCTATGTTTAATATTGCATTTCACAACTATTCACATTACATTTACCTATGATTTATATATGTATCAATGTGGCAGGTATATTATGTCTGGCTCTCAACAACGTGGTGGTTAGAATAGTGGCTTCAGGAATTTGACGGTAGTGAATCCTTTTGTATGCATACAATAAATTAACGTATATAGTGTTATAATATTTTATATGCTAAAATAACATTTTTACTATTCATTCTATTTGCAGACTCGACAACCTAGGAATGCCCAATACGAAGAAGAAATTAAAAGCTTAAAATTATGATTGAGCAACTCGTGACCAGAGTCGTTTTTAGACTATGCAGTTGGAACAACTAAATCATAAGTTTGCGAAGTATGTGCACATTCATGATAGTCGCCCCTCGTCGTCTGCTGATTCCGAAAGCGATGCTTAAGGTATGTTGTATGTTTTGGCATTGAGTGGGTGAGAATGACAAAATTTGATATGTTTAGATGATTTATGGACATGTAACTTTGATGTATTTGGTTTATGAATATGTATTTGTTGGTTTATGGATGTTTGGATGTTTTGTTTTGTTTATATCAATGTTTCTTTGATATATTTTGGTTGTTTATATTGTTATAAATATATATGTGTTGTATATATGTGGCATTGATTGAGATTGGATTGGAAATGTAGTGGCAGGAAGGTTATATGCTTGTTGGAATAAAAAAAAACCCCAGTTTTTCCAACAGTTAACAACGGCTGATAGGTCATTGATTTTAACGGCTTTCAACGGAGGCACGCCGTTTGAAGCCGTTGGTATCGCCGTTGGAAATATTCCGTTGGAAGTCCTGAGCGCTATTCCAACGGCTGCCAACGTTAGGGAGCCGTTGGAATAGCCCTGTACTCTAATAGTGGAGGTGAATCAGACTTTGACTATCGGACCTTGTAATATTGATTTTTCTTTTTCTATGTTGAGACATAGAATATCATTTGCAGTATTTTTGTTGAAGAGAATTAAAACATATAAGAGTTTGGTAGAAGGAAAATAGAATGAGCAGAAATATATGTGAAGTTGGAGAAGAATATGTGGAAATAGCTTTATTAGAGTTTCCCAACCATGTGTCGGTTGAGAGTCAATTGATCTCCATAGAGGGTCGGTTGAGCTCATTTGGATTGCTTTAACAACTCGAAGGTTGCCAAAGCGATCCAGCGTGTTTGTTGTAAAGGGTATCTTGACCGACTTATTGAAATTCAACTAAAGTTAGTAGATTTTAAATAAACTGGCTAACAATTTTTTTTTTTTTTTTTTTCAGCAGATCAAATTATAGCTTGTTGAGACATTTTTTTTTTTAGTTCTCTTAATTGATTTATTTTAAGCTAGCCGAGAAAGTTTTGTTTTTTTTTATATAATCCTTAACCGACTTATTTTAGGTTTACTTTAAGCTGGCTAAACCATGAGGACTGGTTTTGATTGATTCAACTTGAATCGATCAAAATCAATCTATAGTTGGAAGTGCTCTTGTAGCCCACCCCTTTTGGTGTAGGTTAGCAATTGGTTTTGGGATGCTCTTTGGCTGACAAATAAATATTACTCACGGTTTGCCACCATTCTGACAAGGTACCACGAACAAACGACACGGTCAATTTCATATCTGTTTTTTGCTCAATTGCTTACATAATTTGACTTAGTAATCTGCAAATCTTTTTTAGCCATTCACCAACCATTATAAAAGGCCACAAACAAAATAATAATAACTAATTAGAATTCTCATCTCTGGTGAAGTTGTCATCCATATCAAGTACCATCATAATGCGCACACTCTTTGCTACTTCCACTTGCCGCAAAACATCATACAGTACCACTTCACTGATACCAGAAATAATGCTTAAAATTTTCGTCTTATTAAATTTAGTAGTGTGCGATGCAGCAAGGTGTAGTAATGGTGATTACGTAAACAATTTACTCTTTTTAATCGATTAAGCATCCCCTTTTAATAGCATAGAGATAATTACATAAGATCTGAGGCCGAAGAAGCCAAGCTCCACAGATCACCATTGCCGCTGCTTTCTTCTTCATTATCCATAAACATTGTAGCAGTATCATCCAAGCTCATGATCTGTTCCGCATCAAACTGCCCGTTAAGTTGACATGCGATAAGCTTATCCATGGCCGTCCAATCGCTAAGTGCCACACTGGCATGATAATCACAGTCGTATATCACAGCTGCATTTGTGCTCCCTTGCTGCTGGTAGCTCTCGAGTGCCGGAAGCTTCATGAAACTTTCACTATAGAGGGGCTTTCTTGAACCTGCTTCCGTGTCTTTACTCGAATCTTGCTTGGTAGATCTTCCAATGCACTACAACAAAAAGATTAAATTAAGACAAAAATTTGGAACCACAATATTTTTTGTCTCTATAGGAGGACTGGTTAGGCACAAATTAACTTTGTCTCAGATTATTACGCAATTATTAAAAATTATTAAAATAAACGTGACAAGAAAGTCACAAAATAAACACATCAGCCACTTTTCTCACTCACCTTTTCTCTCGCCTTATTCTCCACCGCTTCCGCAAACACGTAATCTTTTCCTCTCTCAAATACAAAAACCCCTAAATTGCTTTTTTTTTCTCCACTCAAAATCTGCCGGCTGATTTCATCTTTTCAAAGCCTCAGATTTCATCTTTTCAAAGCCTCAGATTTCGACATATAGCTGATATCTCGTACCTGGTCAAGACGAAGATCATTCGAAGATAATAAAGGTTAGTTTTCTCCGATTTAATTATGTATTAACATGAATTTCGGTTAGTTATTTTGATACAACATCGAGATTAATTTAACGGGGGCTGCGATTGGCAGATACGTTGTTTTTCATTTAAAAAAATGAAAAAGGGGAAAATCGGAGCCACGGATGCTCGACTGTGAAGCGTGGAGAACGAGGTATGTAATTTTGAAATTTATTTTGCTATTTATCCGATCTACAATCCTTATCTCTCTATGTTGCAGTTCATATAGACATCCGAGTTTACTTTGAGGTTTGGAACTTATGGTGCAAAACCAGTTAGTATATATGTGATAATTTTGTATTCCAATACTTGTGTTGCTTTTGATTTATTGTAAGAATTATAATGGCCAGCGTTCAAGCATTAAAGTTGTTCTGTTTCAAAATTCATCTTAACTATTAGGTAATTCATGTATATATAAACTGATCACATAACTGTTAATTTTCAATGCATTCAAAATGCAAAAAATTTGATTGGTGATGGAATGCCTGCAGCAGTTGACGTTCCTAAGTTTTGAAATCAATGGTGCGGTATAAAACATGCATTGCAGTGAAGTGTTTTTGTAGCATTTGAATCCGATGTTGTTTAATCTTGATCTGATAAAATCACCACCATCTGAATCCTTTGGTTGCATTGAATTGCTTTGTTGTTTTGAATTGTTGATTCCTGCCTCCTTTCAACTAGATACAACAATTATTATAAAAAAAAAAAAAAAAAAAAAATTTGTCCTCATTGGGATATATGAGCAATTTTAGAAAGGTTTTGGTCATTAAATTTCTCCTTGTTATTCTGTTTAGATTTTATTTTATTTTGTATCGAAGCACCTATGTTCCTCTCCCTTTATACAATAATTTCTAGATACTTCCCTAGGATAGTTTTAATTTACTGGCATATAAAAGACCGTTCGGGTTCATAATTTGTACTTAACATAATGGTTACAGAGGCAAACCAATTATGGAAATAAAACCCTTTCTGCTTATAATTAAGGCATGTAAGTTTTTTTGCCATTTAAGTGTATAAATAATACCCATCTATTACTTACATAAGAAAGCTTTTCCCCTCTTTGAAACTGCTTCTACTTTGTGAAAGCCTACATGATTCCAGTTTTTGAAGATACCAAGGAATTACCAGTATTGACTGTTCTCTCCTTTATTATTGCACTCACGCTTCTCTCCTCTTCACTTTGGCTTCAATTAAATTGAAAAATTATCCGTAGCTCTTTCAGGTTCCTAATTATGCGCTTTTCTAATTTTATAGTTCAAGGGTGCTTGGGACAATGACTCACTGGCATTGCTATTTCATGATTTGTGGAGTGCGATGAATTTAAATTCAGTAGCGTATGGATTCTTTGATTTTCTTTTGATTTACTTCATGTATATTTTTTATTTTATTTGGGTTAAATTTTTCTTTGGTCATCTTTGATTGAGAAATACCCATCAAACACAACATCGATGTTACTGCAGACCATTTTTTGGCATTATTAACAAGTAGATTTTGATTCCTACTCTAATTTGTTTTTATTGCAAAATTTAGCCTCAGTTTATGTTTTTTTTATGAACTCTGTCTGCAAAATTTAGCATTATAATGTCCACGAATCCAAAATTTTGAGTAGACAAGCTTCATGCCTAATAGTTCTTTATTGAATTTATGTACAGTAACCAATTTGAGTGGTGGCTACACCTTTGCTTTACAAATTTTTCCTAACCATCCTTGGTATAATATTAATAACTATGTCAGTTGTATCTAATTTAAGATATATTTATATACATCCTTTGTTTCACATTTCCTCTAAATATATACTATACTTTTAGATATATTTATATAAGTTCTTTGTTTCACATTTCCTCTAAATATATACCATACCATTGTACTCTTCATTTCCATTGCTTTTTAAATATACGTCGTGACAATAATGGTAAAGCCTAAATGCATGTTCAAGTTAACGTTATTTATATTCTTTGGGATTTCTTACTTAGATCTGGCATGTTTAAGATTCATGTGCATTGCTACTGATTTTGTCCCATTTTATTGAAGATTTGATTACAAATAAACTACTGCAAATTTTGGTGTATTACTCATGACAGTGAGTCAGTTTTTCTGAAATCTGCAGTAGTTGTCTATTTATATGAGAATGAAAGTGAGTATGAAGTACAAAAAATTTAACTCATATTTGTAAACATATTGTTTTATAACTTATAATAGTACTCTTAATTATATTGACTGATCCGTGATAAAGTCCGAGTCAACTGTTTGTTGCTTACTAGAAACAAAATACCTTTTTGTATTTGAAAAAGAGGTGAATTAAAGTTGAATTTATTTTTGATTAAAATTATGTGTCTTAACATCCTGGAACATAGGCTGATGATCTAATCTATAAATAGTAAAAGTTTTTTACTTAAAAATGATGAAAACGATGACAATACATTGGAAATTAGTTGCAAATAAATATGTACATAACGTTTTTATCGAAAACTATTTGTTGGTAAAGACTATTTAGAAGGCTATTAAGGGGACTTTACATTTGGATAGCTAATCTTTTAAGAAACTTTTTGTTGGTATAGGCTATTCAGAAGGCTATTAGGGGGACTTTACATTTGGATAGCTAATCTTTTATTGTCAGTCATTAAAGCACGATATAGTTAATATTAATTTATATCACCTTTTTAGTTTCCTCAAACATAATATTCACCCTATCCAAATTTAGAGTATATTTAATCACCTACGATTCCATTTGCCGAATCACTAGAACATATGTGGCTAGGTAAGAGGACCATTTTAGAAGTTTTTTTTTCTTCATAGAAGTAACAACCTACAGTACATGAAACATGTTTGAAGTACTTTGTAAATATTACTTGATCAGCAAATATAATACTTTCATGTTTCATTTCGTTTGTTGTAACCGCCAGAGGATATGTTATATAAGACTTGTTTTGAAAAGGATTGAATTGGCAAGCATATCCCTGCCTGCCAAAATTATTTATTAAGCTTTAGAGTTTAGGGATTCATAAGCTGCAAAAGTAAATTATGTGAGTATTTCAGAATACAAGTGTATAAAGGGTGCGTAAATGGTTGCTAGTATATACTAAAATAAACAAAAATAAAAGAACATATAATATAAACACACAATCTTGTAAAATATAAATGAGATGACACCTCAAATAATATTTATGTGAACACAAGCCTGCAAATTATATTCCAGTATCTGGATACATAAATAACTTATAAGATTTTCTCTCTATCATAAAATGTTGCTAAACATGAATAAAGGTTGTTATCGTCTTCCACTTGAATCTTGAAGCTTCTAATTTATTTTTGTAAAGCTTGAAAGTCATCAACTTGGCAGAAATTATGTGACAGCTATAAAACCATGAAGTTCTTATTTTATGCTTGAATAATAATATATTTCATAAGGACCAAAACTTGATCATTGCGACCGCAGCTCATGCAATCAATTTCAAACTGTAAATCTGAGTAAATTACCAAAAATGAGTTGGAACCAAATTCCTTTGAAGGTTAATTTACATGTAACTTGAATTACTCAGTTACATGCCCAAACTCATAAAAAGAACAACAACAACAAATTGAAAACTTATTTTATGTTAATTTATGTAAATTCTTTTGAAGGTTAATTTACATGTTTAGATCAGAAAATTTATGACTGGTTTACTCAGTTACATGTTAATTTATACCAAATGCATAAATACAATCATCGTTATGCGCATAAAGTTAATTTATGCTCTGCGCAAACTAAATATTGAAAATAACTCTCACATTTTCCTCATCTTTCTTCTTTTGAAGGTTTGCTAGATCAGTCTGAAAATTGAAGCAAATATAGTAAGCCAGTGGATGAATTACTCACACAAAAAAATAGTTACATCAGACTATGGCATATACAACCGATCAAAGTGTGAATCAAAATAAGTGAATAACGCACATTAAGACAGATTATTGCATTTTAACAAATACAAACTGACGTTTTAATGCACACAAAAGGGGTAAATATACTTTTGGGGATAAATTCTAATGCACATAGAAAAGTAACTGTGTACTTGCATCCATATAAAAGTGCACACAAAAGGGTAAATACTAGGCTTGTGTAATTAAATTCTTGCGTGAGCAAAAGAGTAAAATATGCTTGTCCTTTTTTCTTGCTGTCATGCTGGCATGCATCCAGCTTGGTTGATGGGGGGACGAGGATATTGATCCTAGATGCACATACTTTAAATTCTTTTATTTTCAATTTCAAGTTTCGAATTAAGCATGGGAGTAAAGTGAAGAGAAAAAAAAAGGTATAATTATTTAATTATGTGGTTGGAATCGACTGGGCTTTGATCGTTGATACACGCCGTAACGTTTTGGAGAAGATTGTTGGTTATTTGAAAATTTCTTCTTTACTTCGAATATGCAAAAAAGGAAAGTTTTTTTTTTTTTTTTTTGAAACAAATAAAAAGATAAAAAGGACAAAAGGAAAATAAAAACACTTTATATACGATGACTTAGCATGTAGCAAGATAAATTTAATTAGATTACGTTTTGATTCTGTTGCTTTAGGTGTGCTATTTTGAACCGAAAGAGGCAAATGAAAAATGATTATTGAAGGGTATGAAGAAGGGGTAAGTTCGTAAATGAAGATGTGTTCTTTTAACACGTGAAAAGGGAAGGATAAGGCAAAGGACGAGGAACGAGTGGGCCAAAAAACCTAGTTCAATTTGAATGGATGGTTTGGTCCATCGAACGCTTTCGACGCGTTCGACACGGACGTCGATGTGGATTCGAATTGTCCAAGTTTAAAAAAGAACGCTACCTTATTTTTCTGCCTATAGCACTATTATTGTACTTCTAATGTTTGTTAACATATGAATATGTATGTTATTAACTTATTAGTCATATGTTATTAACTTATTAGTCATTAAATGTGAAGTTTAAATTCATATATACTGCCAATGACATCAAACTAATTTCTTGTGGCATTTAACTAAACAGTAACATTAAAACAATTACATCAAACTAATTTCTTATGGCATTTAACTAATTTCTTGCATTAAGTGAAAAATAACTTGTCCTTTTTTCAACTAAGCATTGATTAATTAAGAACAAATATGGATTGTTTTAACAACCCTGATTAACATCAGTGACCTATTTTTTCAACTGAGCATTAATTAATTAAGATGTGTTTTGGACATGAACTTAAACGAAGAAAAAGATTGTTCATTTTTTATTTTAGTTGCTCTTTGGCCGGAGCAGTTCAAATGTAATGGATGATCAGCAAATATAGTGAACTTCTAAGTATATATATATTTGTGTTGAACTTTGTGTAAAAGTATAAACCAACTGACGATGTTACAATAATAATCTGAACATGTACTATTTTCTGCTTTCATTTATTTCAGCTTGCATGCAATAATAATCTCATATAATCATGTTTTTTTTTACTTTCAGGAAACATATTTGAAAAAGAAAGCGGAGTTAAACGAGGATCCAGCAGAATGGAATCCACAACTTTGGGCAGAGGCGTCCGGGGGACAAATAAGAGGCAGAGTATACGGAGCACCATACATCGATACGAGTAGTCTGGTAAATAAAGGATCTAAATCTTCTATTTTAGCAGATAATATCACTTGCTCTACACAATCCAATTCATCTACAAATATCATGTTGACACCGGAGATCAAAAAATTGATCGAAAAAGAAGTAGAACTGGCAATCGCTAGCAAATATGGTTCAGTTGCACCACCACAGTCACAACAACCACAACAAACAATTGCACCACCACAGCCACAACAACCACAACAAATAGTTGCACCATCACAACCACAACAAACAGTTGCACCACCACAGCCACAACAACCACAACAAACATTCCCACAATTTTCGTTTTTCCAAAATGCTAATCAAATTCCTCAACTATCCGGACAATTTCCGCATTCTTCGTTTCAGTTTATGGAACCGTCTGTTCCGTATCACCAAACACCTGCAAGCTTCCAATCTACTCCTTTGTCCTGCCAGCAAACTTTTGGAAACTTTTCACAGCAGCCTGGGCCGTTTACACAGCTACTTGGACCTATTACAAATGAGTATAATATGCAACCTGGACAATATCGAGCAACACCCGATCATGGTGCGTTTCAGCAATCTCTTAATGACAACATAGAATGAAACTGTTTTTCTTTTTCTTTTACATGTTTAATGTTCTGTTTTTGTTTTGGCTTTTGATGTGAACACCAGGACATGGTTGTTTGTATTTAAGTGAATTATGTTGTACTTTGTATTCTGTTATAGGGATTCCTTTATTGTATCTTTGTTTTAGTTAAGTGTGTTTCAGTTTTTTGTATCTTACTGGTTGTTTTCAGTTTTAGTCATACATCTTTTTGCATGTTTATGTCATATTCTGCTGTTTGCATGTTTATGTCATATTCTGCTGTACATGTGATTTGAATATTAGGTTCCATTTTCTTTTTCATATTATATGTAGCCTGCGTCCTGCTGTACTGTATGCTATTGTGAGAGTTCTTTTTCATGTTATATGTAACCTGCTGTACTGTGTGCTATTCTGAGAGCATTTGGATTTGTTTATCATTTTAGCATGTGCGGATTCATTTGTTGTTAATACGGGGATTTGAGACAAAGCTGCTGTACTCGGTATGTTGTTAATATGTAGATTTGAGACATCTTTATCACCATATTCATGGTCTTACTGCATGCATTTGAGACAATATTTATGTCTCTAGAGAGTATTAGAGAGTATTATGCTTAGTAACAAAGTTAAGACAAATTGGCTGGTCTTAAGTTTCATTGAGACAAATATTTGTTGTCTTTATAGTATTTGGGACTTGATTCTTGATACCACGTTATTTGTATTTATTGGGTCTTAAGAAGAAATTAGAGACAAAATCATTTAAATTAATACCAATATGTTGAGTATCAAACCATGGCAATTTTTGTAGTGATGCACTGTACAATTTGGTCCAGCGTGCCATCGTTAGTGATGGCCGTCAAGTTGGATGATGAGCAGTTAGAGGTGTCAGAAGACTTATGAAGAAAGTTCTTCTTCTTGAACACGCGACAAACCACCCATCCCTCTTCTTGATTCATGCTTTCCTGGATCAAGCTTTCAGCCTATACAATAAAACACCAGCATTTTATTACAGTTTACGTGTACATACATGCGTATATGAACGATTTAGAGAGTCAAGAAAACACATAGGTAGAATAATAACTATCATGGAACCAAAATGCGACTCGTCGAGTCTGTACTCGTGCATGATCCAGTCCGATTTCTGGCCATGTGGTGCTCTGCCTCTGTAAAACACAAGTGTTTTCCGCATCCCTATACTTTTCAAGCTGGTGTGAATTACTTTGTCTCGGCCGGTGGCCTTCCAGAAACCTGCAGCTGTCGCCCTATTAGTCCTTGTTCCTGTAGGGTACTTCTTGTCTTTGTGGCTGAAGAAGTACCAGTCGTTCTGGGGCGTTGTTCCGATCTTGCACTTCTCTGATCATGAACATAGTTGGCTGATAAACCATATCCTGATATAAAGTTAAAGTTGTTATAAGCATAGTCCCTAAGTACATACCTTGTATCTCCCATGGTTCGAGCTTGTTGAGATCGATTTCACGAATGACATCACGATCGATTTTCTTGGAAGCTGCTTTTTTTCTGAGATAATAGTTTAGGAGCTCTTCTTCGGTAGGATGGAAGCGGAAGCCGGGTGGCATGCTGGACTGTCCATTGACCGATATGCTCATGGCTGAGCTGATGGATTTTACGTGAAGGTTGATGAGCTAATATGTGAGTGCTAAAAGCAGAAGGGAGAGAAGGGTATTTATATTCGTATACAAAGTTTATTGAGCTGAAGTGCGGGGTTAATGAATTAATTTCTATGGGAAAGAGATAGAGGGTCCATCTCACCAATTCAACTTACTTCCATGTTGCAAAATATCCATGATATGTACATTTGGGCACCTAATTTTTAATTCCGAAGCAGTATATAAAAGCTGGAGATGATTTAAAAGTGGTGTTTTATGGAGTGTGGAATGAATGTATACAGGATGATGTATATGGGTTTCTTATATTTCTGGTTTTGATATATGCAACGGCCTTCTATTTGAAAGAGCATGGTTTAACATCATTCAATATCTATACCCTACATGTTGGTGTCAAATAGTTGCAACGTGTTAAGGGTGCTCTTTATGGCTCCTCTGAGCAAATTTGGCACGCTGCACATTTTCCACTTAATTTTGACACATAAAATCAGTGAGATTTTAAGTACAAGGAACCATTACAAATAATAATAATAATAAAAAAAAACCTATTACGTGTATCTCCATAAAAATTACAGAATAAAAATCAATATATTTTGACTTCACTGAACTGAATATTGCAAAGTTTCAACAAGAAATAGTCTGCCACTAAAAATTGGCAATGCTAGATTAATGACCAAATTTTGGACGGTGCTAGTTTTCTAAAGCAAAAATGACATAGTTATCTATTAAATAATAGTAACGCAGAGTCTTTAAAAAAAACCCTTATTAGTTGAAGAAGTTTTCTCTTTTCTCTTTCATTTTTTTTAGATATTTTGTTTTTAAATTAGTTTATCACTTTACACTTACTTATTTTACATCTTCTATTATTTTACTTTTTGGTATACACATTTTAAAGTTTACAACATTATTTTTTAGCGGTAACTCCTAACATTTCATATTTAAGTCTATGTTTTTAAATTAATTACAAAACCCAAATTTTAAGTAATCTAAATAATTTTAATCAACTTATTAAAAATGGCAAAATTAAGTTTTTCACCCAATATCGACCATCGACCCTGACTAGGTGTTCTCATGCATGTTTATGAAATATAGTAGGGCGACATGTGTCCCTTAGGAAAATGACTTAATTGCCCTTAACCATTCCTATAAAAGAGGCACCCTACCCTTTCCATTTTCAACCCATTCTCCCTTCTTGCTCTTTCTTCTCCTTCCTACTCACGGCCATGGTGCCCTCACCCTCCACTGCCTACCTCCGGCCTCCTCCTTCCCTCCAAAACCAGCGTCACCACCCCATTTCCCCTCCCCTTGCCACGGCCTACACCCTCATACCCTCCTCTCCCACACGACCTCCTCCTTCCAGCCCACGCAACCCTCCACTGCCGACCCCACACCCACCTCTGTCCGCTTACCACCACCCCACGCCCAGTCGTGGACCTTAACAAAGCCTCGGTCCCTTTTCTCCTCATTTTCAAATAAATTATTATCTATATTATATGCACATTTGGGTAGGAAGAAGAAAAGAGTGTGTAACACGGTGACACTACCCAACGGTTTTGGCGAAGTCCAATCGTGAAGAGTTAAGGAGCTTTGTGTGTAAGAACTGGAATTTAAGGATGTTCGATATTATTATAGCTAATTTAGTTAATTAGTTATACAAGGATAATTATGGATGTTGATTATGTTGGAAATGAATGAGCAAAGAAAGAGAAAAGTGGGAAGAAGAAGGGATAAGGAAGAGGAAGAGATAGCAACATATAAAGTCCCACATCATAGAAATATTAGCACAATCTCTCTTAATATACTAGAAGCCAAATAGGCTTATGTAAAATAGAAAGGAGAGGGATGATATGAATGTGGGCTTGGCCATGACATAATAAATATATTAAAATGTCAAAGATAAGGGCTTTGGGCCTTGGGGCTCTTGGTGTCTCTTGATTGGATATGGCCGACGTTTGCTGATTGGGCTAGTGCACTGACATGAGAATAATTTTTCTCAGAATTTTAAAGGTGTGTCCGTTCAGTCCAAAATTCGAAAGGAATGTCTGTTAGCTGAATGAGTGCAACCATTAGAATTCTCAACGTACGCATATTAATAACCGGGCGGTTAAAGGGTCACAACCTTTCCTATTCAGGCGGTTACTAATGCATGTGAACAGACACTCCTCCTTGCCTATATATACACTGTCCAAAACAAGACAGAATTGACCTTTTCTGCTCGAATTACTTCTTCTTCTCCAACGTAATTTCTCTGATCTAGTTTCTATAACTTTTCAGTTCGCCAGAGCTCCGTTTGCTGGCACTACGCTACGGAGTTGGTCCGTTTTATCCTGGGAAACAAATTGCAACAACGTCTTTTGGTGCATACGACGACAATATTGTTTCAAGGAAACAGAAACATCTCTGGACTCGGACATTACTTCCTTCTTCTTTTCTATTGAAGATGGTTCTGTACTGCTTCAATTTGTTGTACAATCGGTTGCGCTTTCTGTGGTTACTATGAACACAGTTTGACATGACAATTTTTGAATAAATCAGTAACATTGAATTTGTTACAATTATTGAACAACATTGTTTGTTGTTACCGTTTAATTTGCAATACGATAATGTATTGACAAAATATTTAACATTGTAATACAATCGTGTATTGACAAAAGTTCTAACAATTTGTTGTTAATGTTTAATTTGCAATACAATCATGTATTGATAAAAGATTTAACTTTGTAATACAATCATGTATTGACAAAGTAATTTTCTAACAATCTTGAAACAATATTTTACTTGTTTGAACGTATGCTGCTTTGGAAGATTATAATCATATCTTCTCTTCATAAGATTGCTATAGACTCAGGTATGTTTTGATGTTGATTCGGATAAAATCAACCTGAGTTTCATGTTCAGATCTAAAAAAAACATTGTATTTCCAATAAGTGGTACCGGAGCCACTCATAGTTAATTCTATTGAGAAATCTTTGTTTTTATTTAAGATGTGAATTATTGAAATATTTAAATCTTAAGATACGTTGAATTTGTTTGGATCTGTACTGATTTTTTAAAGGTTCATTTTCCTTCTTATCAGAATCAGTTGCTGCAAACATCTTCAAGTATTAAATGATTCATTTATATTATATCAATCGATCGCAATACCATTTAAAGGTCACACATATATATTGTCAGTTTTTTCCTATTGGAAACTTGTGTGAATTAAATATGAAATTCATATGTTGGTAACTGACATTTGACTATTCATTTTCAAAATGACTTGTGCTTTAAAAGTATACTTAATGAATCATTTGGCTTGTAATGCATGATAGTTTAGCATATTCAAAACTTAGTGTGAATTGTGTGAACTATATTATGAAGTTGCATTTTTTTGCTTGCTTTCCAATGTTTGACTTTCCAATATTGCCATGTTGCTTGCAATTCTCTTTGGGCAAAAGTAGCATTTGATGTGTTTAAACAATACAAAGTGGTAGTTGAGAATCAACTCAATAAGAAAATGAAATGGAGAGTGTAAAGCAATTTTTAGTCCCATATTATGAAATATATGCACTCTCTTTTCTATAATCTTATATAAATAAAAAAGAAGAATGCCTATATTAGAGTGTGACTAAGCCAAGACACAATATCATATTGATGTCAAATTGGGCTTGGTGCATTGAGGCTATTAAGGTCTAAGACACAATATTATATTGATGTCAAATTGGGCCTAGTGCCTAGGGACTCTTGGAGTCCATGACACAATATTATATTAGTGTCAGAATTTGTCTAAGTTCCTTGGCGCTCTCAAATGTATGCTTTATTGATAGTTTCTGGCTTGCCAGATAACTTTTTGGGGAGAAGCTATTCTTTCGAGAAATCATATTTTAAATAAAATACCCCGAAAGAAAACATGTAAATCTCCTTATGAACTTTGGAAAAACAGACCACCATCCTATAAATACTAAAAAATATGGGGGTGACTAGCCAAAGTAGAGGTACCAAAATCAAAGAAGGTCAAAATTGGACCAAAAACATTTGATTGTGTATTCATTGAATATGCACTAAACAGTGCTGTATACCGATTTTTGGTACACAAATATGAAATTGATGATATTCATGAAAAATATCATCATTGAGTCGAGAAATGCAAGTTTTTTCGAACATATTTTCCCCTTGAAACAAAGAGACCAAGGGAAGATGGAGTTCCTTATTCTCTTGAGAATATTGAACAAAATAAAACTCAGCAAAGTAGTGTTGAGAAGCAAGTGGAAGAACCAAGAAAAGGAAAAAGGCCAAGGACCTTACAAACCTTGGAACAGACTTCTATACTTGTGTTAGAAGATGATCCATTCCCATACAAACTAAATGTGTCTTCTAGCAACGCCCCTTATTGAAAGAGGCGATTAACAGTAAGATTGAATCCATTATGTCCTATCATACATGTGGATTGGTTGATTTACCTTAAGGGTGCAAGACCTTAGGTAATAAATGGATACTTGAAAAGAAATTGAAACCTGATGGTTCAATAGACAAGTATAAAACTACAAATGCTGATGTACAACTTTTTATGGGCAATTCATCTACTTCAAAGGTGGAAGGCAAAGGAAAAGTTGTGCTGAAACTGACTTCTGGAAAGGAACTAAATTTAAATTCAGGATCATTACTGAGTAATCATGGTTTCAAATTAATATTTGAAACTGATAAATTTGTACTTTTCAAGAATGAAGTGTATGTTGGAAGAGGATATGTGTGCGGTGGTTTGTTTAAAGCAAATGTAACTACTATTGTACCACACATTAATAAAAGTAAATCTTCTGCTTATATTGTTGAATCTTCCAATATATGGCACTCTAGATTAGAGCATGTAAAATTTGATACATTGCAAAAATTGATTAATCTAGAATATATACTAAAATGCAAGATAAATTCCAACTATAAATGTCAAGTTTGTGCAGAAGCAAAATTGACAAGAACCGTGTTTCATCATGTTGAACGAGAAACTAAACCTCTTGACTTAATACTTACTGATGTATGCGATTTGAAATTTTGTCAAACTAGAGGTGGAAAATGGTGCTTTATTACATTCATTAATGAATGTACTAGTTATTGTTATGCGTATCTCCTTAGAAACAAGGATAACGTCAATAATAATGTTTATTGCAATTGCATCCGCACCTTTGAATGGTGAACTAGAGAAAGAAATCTATTTAAAACAACCCAAAGGATTTCTAAGCTCAGAAAATGAGAATAAAGTTTGCAAACTGGTAAAAACACTTTATGGCCTTAAGCAAGCTCCAAAACAATGGCATGAAAAGTTCGATAATACTATGTTATCAAATGGATTCACGATAAATGAATCAGATAAATGTGTGTATATAAAACATACACATATTGGATATGTCATTGTTTGTCTTTATGTTGATGACCTATTGATCCTAGGCAATAACAAGGCCACAATAACATCTACAAAGGATATGTTATCCTCTAGATTCGATATGAAAGACCTAGGACTGGCTGATGTGATATTGGGTGTAAAAATTCTGAGAACACCACAGGGATATGCATTATCCCAATCGCATTACATCACCAAGATACTTGAGAAATTCAAGCAATATAATGTGACTATTGCAAAATCACCAGTAGATATGAATCAAAATTGGGTAAAGAACACTGGTGATGGTATTTACCAATTGGAATACTCTCGTATACTAGGAAGTATCATGTATGTTATGAACTGTACTAGGCCTGATATCGCATATGCTGTAATCAAACTAAGTAGATTTACCAGCAATCCTGGTAAGCATCATTGGAAAGCGATAATCAGAGTTCTAGGATATCTAAAGTATACACAGAGTTATGGTTTATATTATACAAACTATCCTTCAATAGTGGAAGGATACAGTGATGCAAATTGGATCACTGGATCAAATGATACAAAGTCTACAAGTGGATACGTGTTCACATTAGGAAATGGAGCAATTTCATGGAAATCATCCAAACATACTTGTATCGCTAGATCTACGATGGAATCAGAGTTTATTGCACTAGATAAGACTGCAGAAGAAGCAGAATGGATTCGAAGCTTCTTGGAAGACATTCCTAATTGGAGCAAACCTATGCCTCCAATATGTATACATTGTGATAGTCAATCAGCTATTGGAAGAGCTAATAGTACACTATACAATGGTAAATCTAGGCATATTCGTCGTAGACATAAAACGATAAGACAACTTCTCTCAAATGGGGTTATCACAATAGATTGCATTCGATCTAAAGATAACTTAGCGGATCCATTTACAAAAGGCTTGCCAAGAGAGAAAGTTCAAACCTTATCGAAGGGAATGGGGCTAAGGCCTATATACTAAAGGTTTTTCTAAAATGGAAACCCCACCTAGTTGACTGGAGATCCCAAGATCTAGGTTCAAAGGGACAACGAAGTTTAAGAGAAACTCGATGGCACTGTTATACACAAACCATTCCAATAATAAGTCAGTGCATAAAATGTTGAATAAGGATAAGTATTAGTACTTTTAATGATGTCTGTATTTGAGGAATTAAGAGAATACCCTTTACAGAATCACCTACGTAAGTGCGAAGGCGCCGCTTCAAAGAGAATTATAAGGCCAAATTCTCTAAGCACTAATGAGACCAGGCAGGTGTTCAAGGCAAAAACGAACACAAACAGAGAACGAAGGGTTATAAGAAACATTTATCGTGTGTTATATACTTTGGAATTACACAAAAGGCTTACAGTTCAAGGACAGTCGATGTCTACTGATTCGCCTGTGATTCAAATAGGTAATCACTAGGAAAGTTCAAGGCCCATGTGCTACTTTAACCGATGCGATAAATGGTTCGTGAAACTAAGATCGAATGCTCATTCATGTGGGGGATTGTTGGAAATGAATGAGCAAAGAAAGAGGAAAGTGGGAAGAAGAAGAGATAAGGAAGAGGAAGAGATAACAACATTTAAAGTCCCACATCATAGAAATATTAGCACAATCTCTCTTAATATACTAGAAGCCAAATAGGCTTATGTAAAATAGAAAGGAGAGGGATGATATGAATGTGGGCTTGGCCATGACATAATAAATATATTAAAATGTCAAATATAAGGGCCTTGGGGCTCTTGGTGTCTCTTGATTGGATATGGCCGACGTTTGCTGATTGGGCTAGTGCACTGACATGAGAATAATTTTTCTCAGAATTTTAAAGGTGTGTCCGTTCAGTCCAGAATTCGAAAGGAATGTCTATTAGCTGAATGAGTGCAACCATTAGAATTCTCAACGTACGCATATTAATAACCGGGCGGTTAAAGGGTCGCAACCTTTCCTATTCAGGCGGTTACTAATGCATGTGAACAGGCACTCCTCCTTGCCTATATATACACTGTCCAAAACAAGACAGAATTGACCTTTTCTGCTCGAATTACTTCTTCTTCTCCAATGTAATTTCTCTGATCTAGTTTCTATAACTTTTCAGTTCGCCAGAGCTCCGTTTGCTGGCACTACGCTACGGAGTTGGTCCGTTTTATCCTGGGAAACAAATTGCAACAACGTCTTTTGGTGCATACGACGACAATATTGTTTCAAGGAAACAGAAACATCTCTGGACTCGGACATTACTTCCTTCTTCTTTTCTATTGAAGACGGTTCTGTACTGCTTCAATTTGTTGTACAATCGGTTGCGCTTTCTGTGGTTACTATGAACACAGTTTGACGTGACAATTTTTGAATAAATTAGTAATATTGAATTTGTTACAATTATTGAACAACATTGTTTGTTGTTACCGTTTAATTTGCAAAACAATAATGTATTGACAAAATATTTAACATTGTAATACAATCGTGTATTGACAAAAGTTCTAACAATTTGTTGTTAATGTTTAATTTGCAATACAATCATGTATTGACAAAAGATTTAACTTTGTAATACAATCATGTATTGACAAAGTAATTTTCTAATAGATTATATGTTTGTAATGATGGTTGATTGATTGTGTAATTGGAAACACTGTTACACTCATAAGCGTTGATTAACATAACGCTTGCACATAGTTGTAACTCTGATTGGTGATATTGTTATTGGCTGCTATGAATGTTCATATGTTGTCAGTTGATGTTTGAATATGATCACATGTCTAGGACACTGAAGTTATGGTATTATAGAAATAATTAGTTAAGTCTTTGTTTAATATAAACATGCTTTATATTATTTTAATATTTAAATTATAACCAAAAATTAAGTTATGAATTTGGTATTCGAAACAGTTTGGAAATGAAAGTGAAGTATATACGAACAACTTTCGCAAAGATGGAAACATAATTGAAAACTATTTTGGCAGTATATGGCATGAAAAAGTTTGAGATCGATTTTGAATAGCGGTTTTCAAAATTGAGTTGAGTTAGGTATATAAATGAAGGTTTAAATCCAAACCGATTGTTCCGTTAGTCGTCCTATAAATTAGTTAAATTAGTGTCTTCAAATTTTGAAGTTCATCGGATTAGGTCTTGAAAAATAATATTATAATATTCAATTGTGAATTGAAGTTGGTTTTTAAAATTTGAAATATTGTTTTCAAATGAATTTATATTTTTTTTTAAGGTTTGCAAACATGTTGGAAGCGAATTGGACGAATTTTTATTATAAGTCATAATATGGTCTGAACAGGACGTGTCGCGCAACAATAGTTTGCAAATTTCGACTATAAACTATAAACGACTATAATTAATGCAATTTAAATCAGATTGACGTAAAACGAAAAAAGTTTTCTTTCTAATAACAATATTTTACAAATGGAAAAATAACTTTTAGATTCCAATGTATAGTTTTCCAGTTATGCTTAAATTTATTTTGAATAAAGGTCGTTATAAATGCAGTTCGTAGACCATAACAACAAACAGTTGTTTTAAATCTACAAAAAATAAGGATTTTTTTTTGTAAAATCAAAATAAATTATTTAAAAGTAATTTGAATTGGAAAATAATAATTTTAGATAATATAAATGTTATCTTAATCAAACTAGCTATCATAAGTTGTTTTGCGATGCAATTGTAACGTTTTTGAAATGCTTTTGCAACTTTTTCTGAAAACAATGTATTTTGAAGTTTTAAACTTACGAACCATTATCCAAAACTTAAATGATCATTATAAAATGATTTATGAAATAGTTTTGGAAGTTCATAGGGTTTAAACATATTGGTTTTAAGTAAGATCTAATTTATCTTGAGGTGAAATGGTTTTCCAATTATTAATAAAATTGGAAATGGTTGAAGATGATCTTTGAATGTCGTTATTAAGTCCATAAGTAAAATTGTACTATTTGAGGAATTTGAAAGGTAGAATTACCATTACTCTGCTAATAGTATTAGCTTAGTATGGAAATTGATATTGAACATAAGTGATGTAATTTCTATCTAGTTCTTACATAATATGATTTCAGTTTAATCATTTAGAATAGAGGTTTTCCAGAATTAGTAAGATGAGTTTGGATAGAAATAATTTTCGTATATTTGATATGGAATTCCGTTATTAGACTTACACTATCTGAGTAGTTTGAGGGATATTCATAACGTTATTCCACTTGTAGTACCCGATAATTTCGAGAATTGGTATCGAATATAAGCTGATATAATTTCTGTTTAAATCTTATATCCAATATTAATTGGGTTTGATATAAATTTGATCATGGATTGAAAGACATGTTTGAAATTTGTGGGACTCGTGAATAAATATCTAATTAATTTTTACAATGGAATTTTGAGATTAAAAGTAACTTTGTGTTAAAAGATTTAAAGGAATAGATCTTTGGTTTTTAAAATAAAAGGGAATGGTTTTTACTGAAAGGATAAGAAGGATAAAGTAGATTTTGAAATAATTCGAAAGAGGAGACTTAATTAAGAGCCGAGGTAATCCATAAATTGTTTTTAAATTGCGCTAATTATTTGGAAAGGCCAGGATCGAAACTTTTCTGAAAACCATTCCAAATAATTATATGATGTTATGGGGAAATTGAAGACGATGGTTGAAGACCAGGAATCTTCACATCGAATGAACTACTTGTTGATGCCTTAGGTAGCTCCCATTATAGGATATATATATATATATATATATATATATATATTATAGCAGTAGTCCGGACGTATTTGAAGTTTTTCCAGGTTTGCATGGGACTCTCTCCTTTATTGGGCTAGGAATAAGGTGCTTCGGTTTCGTTCAAACCCAGAACGGACTTGTACGGATGTGTGTGTTTGACAATGTTTTTTGTAATATACTGATTGGTTATTACAAAAAATATTTCTGATTGGTGGCGGAGAATTTAACGTACGAGCTCAATAGTTATATGATTAGTGATTATCAATTATATGTTATGAAATGACAGTGTGGCATACTAAGTGATGATCTATTGATGATCAAGGCATGGCTTAGTGAAGCATGTCTTAGAGAAGCGTAGCCTTGTGTAACATGACTTCGGAAAGCCTCATACATCGATAAATGGCCAAAACCGGAAAATGAAGTAAGGATATGAGTTATTGTCTCCTTTTAGATAAAAAATATACCATGGTATGGTGCCCAGGTATTACTTATGTTCCAACTTCTACTTATGTGGTTGTTGATGATGCGGGATACCTGGTAAAGTTGGTAACAACCGGGAGATAGCATACTCGTGAGTGCTCTAATTAATCTAGTCAAGGGATGGACCGACTTTACATTAGCAGAGAGCCAGTGAGTTCTCAAGGCATCCCTCTAGAGGAGTTCCCATCGGTAACGAAGTTCCTTAGCTTGGTCATTTGTTGGAAATCTATTCTCCACTAAGACCCTATACGTTTTCAGTTGTATACTGTATGTCATCATAGTATATGGTGCCTATATTGACTAAGATTGATATGTTTTGTAACGACCCGTGTTTTACATATCGACCGATTGTAAAATAATTATATTTTATTCTCTAGTGGTCGGATCAATCTCAGATTTTAAGATGGCATTTATGGGGCCCACTGCACCAAATAAGCAAATTTGCACATGCAAATTTGAACACGTGCTTCCATCAGATTTGATTCTAAAGTGGAACATATCGGGCCTTTTTTTATTGTTATTTCTCCTGGGATTTTTTTATATGGATATGGGTTTTGTCATATACACACCATTCTAAAAGCAATGAATAAATAAAATGAATTGATTTGAACAACGCAATGATTTCTTGAAAGTTAATAAAACTGGTTATGCATGTAAATTACCAAGAATGGATAACTGAAAAAAGCGAAAAAAAATCGGTCTAATCAAATTCATTGAAAAAAGGAATGCCTTTACAGTTATCATATATATTAGCAACAGTAAACTGTTGTTAACTCACATTATGGACATCGATCAGCTTGTATAGCTATTTTACTAACTTGAACATAGATTCTTCGGCTCCTGAGACAAACGTTGTGATTCAGGAATTTTCTTCTGTCTTGGCTGGACACACAACAAGACTCTGCAATTAAGAGACATGGTATCACTTAAGACATTAATAAATTTTAAACCAAATTTTAATAAAAAATAAAATAAGAAATAAGCAAATAATATTAATCTAAATGTTACAGCCCCTATTGGAAAATACATCGGAAACAATTTTGAGAAATCCAGGATTGTCATTTACAAGGACATACATAGCGTGCAAACAAAGTACAGTTGGCTATAATCATAAAAACACAAAAGCTAGAGTAGCCATATCCATTGTCATCTTATCTACCATATACATATGCAAGGGTCATTGTAAAGTTCAATGGAATTTGCATCAAAACTTTGATACATTGAGAAGTTTTCACAAAGTTCAATGGGATATACATTACCCTTGAAGCAAAAAGTTAGCTAAAGTGCTCTATATATAGAAAATTAACAATCAAGTGTAGCAAAAAATGCATGCAGTTTACAAGACATATCTTCTTCTAGGTTAACATAACAAAGCTCAGTATATTTGTCTTGCTTAATTGTTCTTAAACTTATTAGCTAATCAAAAATTCAACACACGTAAAACAATAGCAACAACTAACATATATGAATACTAATAGTAAGTGTTACACTATAGAATTATTAGCATTAATATATTCCCCTTACTGTCCACTATTTCCTTTAATACCTCAATGAGATTGCTGGTACTAGAATGATTGAAGATCAAATAAACTTAACTAGATAAAACCAAAATCAAAGTAATTGAAATTTTCTGTTTAAAATAAAAAAGGAGAAAGTAAGCCCTAAAGATGTCGCTGGTTCTTAATAAAGGAAATACAATTCATGTGAGGTAACAAGCAATCATGCAGCCGTCGAAGCACGACAAATATGGAGAAGTAAGCCCTAAAGATGTTGCATGTATAAAGTCTAAGTAAACTAGGGAGAGATGCATGACAAGCACGGTCCACATGTATAAGTTGTGAAACAGATCGAGCCTGGGATGACACTTTAGGCTTGTCAAGGCATAAGGATGGTGCAGAACAGGCGTGAAACTGCTGTAATATGACAAGAAGGATTAGTGGGACGGTTGAGGCAAGCTGTAATGAGGACTGATGAGTGCATTTGGGGGGATGCAACTACAGAGACAAGATAGTGCAAAGTTTGCACGAAGACTGCAACAACATGAATTCGTTCTTGTAAATGGCCATTTCCTCTAAATATTTTGCCTGGACTATACAATGGATATGACTAGCCCATATATCACTAACTAAGCTAGCAACTTTTTATCAAAATGAATTTAAGTTTTGTAACGTGTGGTGTGAACTTAGTTAATGCTTTTACTATTGTATGGAACATAGAAAGTAGCATACACTATAGGTAGTTAATGTTTTTTTGTTTTTGTAATGTAACAACCAAGATTCCGACAGACCGAATTTTTTTTCAAAAATCCCAATCCATCGAAACCCGAGTTGGTTTGCTCTGGTATCCTGCAGAAAAGACAAAGGCATGAAACATGTCAGAGTTAGGAAAACATCTCACGGCGGAAGGAATAAAATATAATGTAATTAAAACATAGCTTTACCTTAATAATAATACCGCTAAACTAGTATCCAAAGCTATACAGTCTTTGTCATGAACCTATCCTGCGAATGTTGTGAGGAGGGGGTCAGAACATAAGTTCTGTGTGAATGGATTTAAACTACACTTCTTGGATAATCCTATATATACCTTTCAATTACATTTTCTTGTTTATTAGGTAATCTGTGTTATTAACACTCAAGGGTTACACATACACGTCGCACCCATCTACTCTCCAGTAGATTAACCTGATATAATGTATATGTAGCTGCCCCAAATTGAGGTATACCCCGTGGTAACCCGCTCGCACAGTCTCCTCCATAGCACCACACTGGTATGCGCAGTCCCTCATCCTATGACATAGTAACGTACATATCTCTATATATATAACAATGCTACATCCGCATAGAACCACTATAGCTGTACTACGTAGCATACTGACTGCTGTCATCGAACTATTCGATTGAATTAGGTTCTATCATCGAATAATGCCCTCTAGTCTTACTATACACCACCCAGAGCGACATTAGTGTACCTAGACTTTCCCACGTACGTATCGTCAATCGTTCTTGATGTCAATTGCACATGTTCTCTATACGTGCGCCCAAGTCCCGTGGCAGAGCTAATCAAGAAACAAGGTACTCGGTCGGGAGCTTTCAGATATCTACCGATTGCAGATTCTAAGGTATGCTTTTACAGTGGCTATGGTCCCACTAGACCCCTTCCTCAACTAATGAAAGGCACCCAAGAATATCAAGAATGAGAACTTAACCCCGACCCCCTATGCCCTTCAAACCTATTGGCCAACCTCACCCATAACTAGATAGCAAAGTATATGGTCTTTTGGAGTTCTCCGCTTTTCCGCTTTACGTACTGACTGAAGATGGTAGGTAGACGACGAGTTGCTATTACTGGGCACTAACTGGTCTCGCTGAATCACGCTGGTTCATCTTAGTCTTTTGATTGCCCCTTATTATTGCAATCAAGGCATACTCATTGGTTCACCCATGCAGACCTAACCTTTGTGAGCACAGGCGTATCTCTGCAACTCACAGAGGAATACCAAGAGTACCCTCCACATTCACGGAAGTCGTGTGCTTCTTAACCCAGTCCGTTGGAGCCTACTAGGATATCTAGATAGACATGTGCTCCCCTTTGTGTCTTTTGACATCTCGATGATCTACCCCTAACGGTTATTCATCTTCTAACGTATGGACTGGTCCAAGCACCTCATTCTTACTTATTATTAGAACTATGTCTGATTATTCAATTATGCGCTTGTTGTGCCTCATCAGGTTTCTTTATAACTTGGTTATCCTATGTTGACTTCTTTTTGTTTCCAATTACCAAGTTTCCTCTGCATATTAATCTTTCTTTATATCTTAATTCATTAATGAGTTTTCAACATGTTAACCCATTTCGTTCATAAGTCTTTCCTCATATCTTCGTATTCAATTATTCTCATTTGTTGATGTCGCCACAATTCATCATTATTTACTTAGTTTTCTTAGCTAAGGTTTTCTAGCTGGTTCACATGCTTATGACATTTTTATCAACAAACTACACATTGTCGCTTTACCGTTTATGTTTAACTTATAAGTTGTCCCGTTTTTCTAGTCCGTTCTCATTTTTCCTGTCCCTAGGACAAGTTTACTTATCATACAATCTTTATACTATCCCATGTTTGTTTACATCAAGTTGCTATCATTCCCCGTTATTCTTTTTTTCTCCAATGTTGTTATATTGGTTAAATTTGTCTATATGCCTCAGTTTACTTAACCTTAGCACACTTAATATGTTTATTTCATAGCATTAATCTTTTTATTAATGCACTCAACCTCTCATATTAGACATGTTGCTTGCGGTTGCTGGATATGCCGGGCGGTTCCGGGCAGACTTCTACCGCAAACTCGTTCTAACCTCGGGTTTTGGGCTTAATGCGCTAACCTCTCACATTAGGCCTGTTGTTGCGGTTGCTGGATGTGCCGGGCTGTTCTGGGCAGACTTACGCCGCAACTCAATCTAACCTCGAGTTAGGCATGTTCATCTTTTAACTGACCTATACAATTTCAATCTAGGTTTTATATGCCTATTTATCTCAATCCAATAATTCATGTTCACGCTTCTAAACCCAATTTCATGTTTATGGTTCCAATTTGATTTGGATACATAAATTCTACCATGATTACATGATCTCGTACATAGTTATGCAAGTAATCCTTATTATATGTTATGCCCAACTTTTCATGTATATAAGATATACTTAATTATACCCAAATTAATTGTTCTTTAAAGTTATCAATAATTCATGTCAACCCTCATTCTTATTGCTTAGAACAATTAATTCATGCCAACCCTCATTCTTATTGCATAATCATAATTCACTTTTATGCTTATTCTCATGTTATAACCAATTTCACCAATTACATATTAACTTATGCCAAATTTCACATTATCCAATATTCAATTATGCCCAATTACATATATTTCAACATCCAATTATGCCCAATTCAATGTTCAATATTCAATATTCAATATTTTCCCCATATTTCTCCCACACATTTCCACGTCGTTTGTTCGTATAATTTGACATAGGCTCGAAATTAGTCTAGTTCCAAAAATAAAAAGGAATAGAGATAGGGAGAGAACCAAATCATCAAAAATTGACGTAAAAGTGACATAAGAAATATGAACAATAGTCATATGAAACATGAACTGTTATGGAACAATAAGAATATATCCACTTTACAACCTTTTTCCTAATTACTTTGAATCGAATTGTAAGTGAAAATAACGTAGACTCAATTTATTGGATTAATACATTTATTAGGTGTGTAAATGGGGAATGGCAAGCAATAGATCCATTATTATGCAAGAAAAATGTATTTTAAATCCATTCACAGTGTATGCTTTTTCAATTCTGATTTTTGCATCCATGGTCTTTCTCTTTTTTTCATGCAGCGTATTTCTAGGCATCTTTTCTTTTATTTTGAGAGGAATTATAGGTTTATCTTTTTATTTTAAGAGAGTTTTGAAAAGAGAGGAAGAGAGGGAGAGAAGAAGAAGCCATGGCAAACCTTCAGCGTAACCGCCAAGTTGTGAGTTTTAGGGTTGGGTATAAGGGTTTATTTATAGGTAGGTTAGAGCAACTAAGGACATAGGATTAAAATAGAATCCATCTAAACCTTACACATCGCTAAAGAAAAGAATGCTCTAGAGTAGGCTAGACCAAACCAGGTATGCTGCACCATAAACGCATGCATGCGCCCAGAAACAAGTTGGGTCCAAGCGCATTTATTTAGCTGCATTGTTTTCTATTTTTAATGTTTAGTTTCTTTTTTTTTTCAAACTATTTCATGTCTTTCTTTAATTATTTCAATTACATTTCCCTCTTTAACGCATTTATTTATTGCAGTAACTTTACTGTTTATTTTTTTGTCCTTCATTAATATCCTTAATTGTCATATACATCTTCTTTAATACAACTAAATTTATTTAATGCATCATTCTTTATTCATATATAAACCTTTTCCTCTTCCTACATACAGTTTCTTTTCTTTTTGGGCAAGTAAAATCTTAAGTGCTCCTTAATATATGCAAAGTACGTTTCTTTTTTTGTTGTTAATGCATCCTTCCATGTGTCATTATTTTATATACTATATGAATTATATTAATTCTTATTTAAATGTGTCAATGCTTTCCCATTTCATGCACTTGATATGTTGCTTCTTTTTAACGCATTAAATTGCTTGGTTCCTTTTTTTTCTATGCATGCTTTAATTGCATATTTGGCATGTTTGCATTCTATATTCTTTTTGTTTTATTTGCATGACATTAATTCGTTTTTATTTAGGTTCATGCATCATCCATTTATTTACTGTAATAAATTCACATTTTCTCTTTCCCTTATTGCATTAATTCATATTGTTCATTTATCGATTCCATATTTTTATCGCATGTATTATCTCTTTACAAAATTTTGAATTTCAAATAACATGTATACACATATGCCCCTTCTAATTTATTGTTGCATGCAATTTTATTAATTCACTTTTTACCATTTGTATTAATTACATTAACGTTTCTCTTTATTAATTGTTTTCTTTATCATAATTACATGCATGTACTTCCTTTTCCTTTTTAACATTATCACAGGCGCAATTGTATTGCGTACTTTTTTCTTGCATTAACTTCTTTTTAATATATATATATATATATATTGCATGCAATTCATTTTCCTTCATTTCAATGCACTTATATATTACTATTATTTTTTAAATATATCTATGCATATAATATATACATATACACATATTTTAATTATCACTAAAAATGCGGGGTGTTACATGTAATGTAGAATTTAGTTGATGTCTACCTGTACATTTGGTATAAAATGCTCCTTATCTCACAATTAAAATGATGGGAGATTCTAGATCTCTAAATATCATCGATCTTGGGGAGTAGAGCATATATGCATGCAACATGTACAGTTAGAACTGTGAAAAATAACCAACAAACATAGTTGTACAAACGATAACTGTACAGTGATAAAATTGAAAGAAATTAGTAAAACTATTAGGTATAATAGTTGCATAGATACTGGCACATTACTATGGAAAATAAAATTGACAATGGAATCATAAACTATGAACATGGGGGATAACTTAGTACAGAACACAATCCCAAAAAAAATCACTGAATTTTTTTCTCTAACACACAAATATGGATGATGAATAATAGATCTAAAATGGTTTAAGTGCTGGACCAGGCCTAAGTGAACTACAATATCATATACAATTAAAACAGCTAATCGACGGGCAAATCATTTTTACCTTAAGGGAATCGTCATGTGATTAAAGTGGACCATTTTCCAATCTCCCATTTCTTATAACTAATAGATTTGTAAAGGCTAAAGTAAACTGGATGAAATAACATATAAAAATGGGATACAAAGTACCAGCATTAGGTAGTTTACATTTTATAGGAGAAAATATGACCAAATTGAAATCCAATAGCTAGAAAAGATGATAAGAATCTATGCTCGTGTTTCAATCAGAATTCATTCATTCGTCTATTCACAATTACACATTCTTCACAAGAATTATAGTAAATACAAATATACATAACACAATATAATACAAATAGATTAAAACGACTAATGACTAGCTTAATACTACTCCCAATGATACAATTCCTTTCCAACCGATTCCACGACAAGGCTGTTAGCGCTATTATAATTTAGGATAAAAAATTTAATTGGACAAAACAAAATTTACCTAAAAAAGAATTAGAAGTTTGATTATAAAATCATTATCAAAATTTAATTAGCTAAGAAAATCAATTCTAATCGAGGATATACTAATATTACCCTAGGTTGTTCCAATCAATGAATCGCCACTAAGTGAAGAAGTCGTGTTTTGAATGACAGTTACATACGCAACTATTAATTGAGGGCTACCTTCAGAGGAAAAGGAAAGCGACGAGTGCTAGAGCGGGAGATCTGAGAAAATCACAGGAATAATGGTTTACGAAAAAGAAAAGCAACGCGACCTGTCTAATTTTTTTTTTGGAATCACGGGCCGAGAAGGGAACGATAACTGGGCTTGTGATTTGGAACGGTAGCATCATAAATAAGCTATGAAAAACTTTCACATATTTGCACACAAAATTATATATTTAAAATTATCAAAAATATTAGGAACACTTCAGTAGATATAGAAACACTAGATGACTGTTTCAAACCTAGAAACTAAAAAAAGGGCTTCAAGTGAAAAATATCATATGTTTCAAATTTGCTTATTTGGTGTAGTGGGGATGTGGGACATGTCCATGATTTTTATTGAATTCAAGTATGACCATTTCACCCTTAAGTTTACTGTTTGGTATAACTTTTGACAGGTATAGGATTAGATACTGAAATTGATCTTACTGAATACGAATGGTTACTTACAATTTCATAGAGTGATCACATGAAGGATTTGGTTCAGCAATTTGGGAGGAATCACTGTTTTAAGTTTCAGCTACCGTTAAGCAGACTGGTGAGCAGTTAATGGGCTCATTAGCCAAGTCCATTAGGCTAATGACCTGCAAATATAAATAAGGGTGTTTGGTGAGAGAACTAAGGTCACTCTATCATTATAAAGTTTAAGTTGGGCATCTGTGATTCTCCGGTTCAACCTAAAACCTCATTTCTCCATTCTTTTAATGCATATTCATCGCAGATTGCATTTAGAAGTTAGATCGTCATAAAAGAGGATTAGATCACTTCAAATTGCATCAAATTCGAAGGTTATCAGCACTGTTTAGATCTGATATAATCGGATTTGCATTGAATTGGGGATTATGTGAGTGATAGATATCTCTCACATAGAAGCAGAGGGTTGTATGGGTTAGATCTATGTTAATTTCATTCATATATGTTATAATCCCCTTAGATCTGATCATATATGTTTAATTCTGATTTAGAAACCCTAGGAAACCTAATTTGATCACATTAACCGGGTAACAGTTAGGTTAATCATGCTTATACATATGTTTAGCATGCTAGATCTTATGTTTATGATATGTTTATGCCATAATTATGAATTATTCATGTTTGTAAGTTTGTGCTGTATGAATTGATGTTTGTTTTGATTGAATTGACTACGTTGTTTGAGTTTCTTGTAGAATTAGTTGTCTTAGATCTTAGGATTGAAGCACATGGGTCATCAACGACGCATGATAGGTCGACACTAACCTATAAGTGATGGTCGAATGGTGGCGAGGTTTTGGGGAGTTCAACGTTCTGGCTAATCGGGGCTTCTTGCAAGATTTTAAGTCATTCAGGGTTGATTCGAGATGGGTTGAAGGATGATTGTTCAAGTCGAGGATGGACTAACTAAAGTTTCCATTGGAAGGTCGAAATGATTGGAGAACACACTAGTAAAATGCTCTGAGGATAGGGATGGATTGGAACCATAGTTACTTAGTGAAATTTCACTAAGTACATGGATCGATACCGACCCATAAGGATGATGAATGGGGGGCCGGGATTTTGTGGGTGTGAACATAATGGTTTCCGAGGGTCATTGGTGAAGTTTTGCGATGAATGGACTTCAGATGATTGATGTGCAACTAAATGATGGATGATGTTTCGATTGTGAACTCGCATTGGAGTGGTTGAAGTCGGATTGATGTCACACTGGTCGTGATTCGATATACGATTCAGTTGATGATGGAATGGCAGTCAATAATGGATGATAATGGAATTGTTCAAGAAATGGATTGAGTCGTCGAGATGAAAGGCTTGATAGATTTGATGCATCAAGGAATCATTGGTAATCGAAGTGTTCTAGTAAACTCAAAGCTGGGGTATCATGGGAATGCCCGTTAGAATCAGATTTGAGAGATCGTGTACCCTGGGCATTCATGAAGGACCTAGTTGTCTTCATCGAGTAAGGCAAACATACAAGTCACGATGGCATAGAGCAGTTTGGCTAGAACTAAGATTTTCCATTTCCTCTTTTGATAGTTGAAAATAAGTTCGATTATCGATGGATTCAAGGCTGCAGTCGGTGATAGCTAGGATATTGGATGTTTTGTTGATTTTCTACTTTCTTCTCCGTTCTCAGGTAGGCTATCATCGTAGGACGACAAAGAGAAGTGAGATTGGAGTTTGTCCTTTCCTATTCTGTAATAACATGTGATGGATGGTTTTCACGTGTTAACTTGTTGGTTGTTGTCCAGAATGGTTGATGATCCACCTATTCTCATATTTTCCCATGTAACTATTGTTAGTTATTTTATCGCTAACTAAGACTGTTGTCTAACTAAAGATTTTATGTTTTCCTCTTATTACCTTGGTCGTTCATCAATGTTGTTGATGAGCAGACTGAGTAGCAGGCGGCAGGTTTGGGGCTGTAGATGTTGTGGGGGTGACGAGCAGGAGGCTGACTACTATTACTACCTACTATTTAGATATATGTTTTATATTTCCGTTGTATGTTGATGGTTATTGAGACTCCGAGGGATGTAGTGAGGCATATTGTATTTAGAGGTTCATGTACTCAGATGTATTGTACTTGAGATTTAATGGTTTAGTGAAGATTTGATTTCCTGTTCAGTTAAGCTTCACTACTATATCCTGTTGTATATTTCATTATTATATATTATCCATGTGCTCTGAGTTATATGAAAGGTTTCATTTCGAGTTATTATACCCTGATGATCGTCCCATATTGGCCTGTCACATCATAAATTGCACCATTCCTTAGTTCGGTGTAGGAGGTACCGGGGGATCGTCACATTTAGTATCAAAGCTTTGGTTAATCGTTTCTACGTAAAGTTGCAAATGTAAAAGCGCATAAGAGACGTATTTGTAATTTTATTTGAATGATTACTATATTATATATGTATACAGTACAATATAGTAGGTTAGTAAGCACTTGAACACCAATGCAGCCTTCTCTAATGTGAATTGACTCTCGTTTCAGAGTAAGGATGAATCGACAAACTTGAGACACGCTGTTAGGGTTGAGCCTATGACTATAGGGGTAGGCGAAGATAGTCAGTTGGGAGCTACAGCTGCTATGCCTAATTATCCTGGTACGTTCGTGGCCATGGTTGTTGCGATCATGAGGAGGACTACCACTCCAGAAGCAACAGTAAATGGTGGTCTTCCTATACAGACATCTAGGGCAGTGGATTTCGCCAATTTTGCAGGGACTATACTTCTTTGCGTCAAGCCGTTTGTTGGGATAGAATCGGCGGTTGAGGTTCAGAATTGGTTGGATACATGTTTTCGATTATTTGGACATTTAGTAATTGACGATGCAACTAAGAGGAAGCTTCCATCGAGGTTGCTGCCAGGTCGAGAGATGGATTGATGGAATTCTATTACGTTTGAAACTCTAGAGGACCATATCACTTGGGATCAGTTTAGAACTAAGTTTGAAGAGAAGTTCATTTTTACAGTACAAAAATCGATGTTGTTTAAGAAGTTTGTTGAGCTTAAGCAAGGAGGTCGACCAGTGTTTGAGTTTATGGCCAAGTTTGATGCTTTATCTAAGTATGCTCATTTCTATATTGAGACTCCTTATCAGAAGAACAAAATTTTTTATTTTGGGTTAGATGAGAATATTGGAAAGCAACCGAATGACCATATTGATGACCCTTTTGAGAAGTTAGTTCAAAAGGCTTTGAGGAAGGAAACCCTGTTTCCTCATAAGGTTGAGACTGTTGTTGAGAATAAAAAGAAGGATTCGAAACTACAACAAGATGGTGATAATAAGAACAAGTGGAACAGAATAAGGTAACAATGACATCAAGGGAAGAATGGGCAGAAGAAACCTAAGGGTGAAGTTACTTCTTATAACTACCAATAGAAGGGCCATTTTTCCAAGGATTGTGAGAACGTGAAGGTGGAAAATAAGTGCTCTAACTGTGATAAGCATGGGCATATGAAGAAGAATTTTCCAGAACCACTGAAGGATAAGAAAGTTGTGAAAGCGTATGCTTTAGATGTTGTGTCTTCTTCCTCGAAGGGTCCATTTGCGAAGGAGAAGGGAAAGAGTGTTGTTGTGCAATGTACGCTTTCTATCAGAGGTGTTTCAATTCAGGTTTTGTTCGATACTAGAGCATTGCATTCTTTTATTTGTAATGAGCTTTTTTGCAAGTTAGGTTCAAAACTTGTGATTGTTGATAGACCATTAGTCAAGACTAATCCAATAGAGATTCATCTACCTTTGCATGCTTTGTCATGGTCTACTTTTATCGAGTCATGGTTTCTCTTTTATGTGTGTTTGTTTTGTTTTGAATTTCGTTGGGTTTGAGATTATTTTGGGTATGGACTGACTCAAGAAGTATATGACAATTGTGGATTGCGAGAGGATTGAGGTGACAATTGGGAATATGGAAGGGCGATGATAGTGATACGTTGTTTACCAGAGGATGGAGATCTGGTTAGCTTTTTATATTCGTTCGTGATTCTATGGGATAGGGTGTTATCTGGTCCAATCGTACAATAGTTTTCTGATGTGATTGACGAGGTTTGGGGATTGTTGCCACATCGAGAGATCGAGATCCGAATTGACTTATTAGATGGAGCCAGACCTATTGTTGTTCCTTATAGGTGGATGGCGCCTAAGGAACACCGAGAGTTAGAGGTGCAAGTGAACGATCTTTTGAGTTGGGAATTCATTCGGAGAAGCATATCCGAATGGGTAGCACCAGTTGGGTTTGCAATCAAGGCTGATAGATCGTTGCGATTATGTGTGGATTACCGAGAGATGAATAAGGTGACCAAGAAGAACAAGTATCCATTGTCGAGAATCGATGATTTGTTCAATCAGCTTCACGAAGCCAAGGTGTTTTTCCAAATGGATTTAGCGACAGAATTCATCAACTAAGAGCGACTAGGGATAGTGTGCCAAAGGCTGTTTTAAAACACCATCCAAATTTTATGAGTGACTGGTAATGTCGTTTGGATTTACTAATGTGCCACCATATTTTGTGGATCGTATAAACTGAGTTTTCATAGATCAGTTTAATAAGTTTGCACTCGTGTTCATGGACAATATATTGGTTTATTCCAATACTGAAGACGAGCACAAAACGCACTATAAATTTGTTTTGGAAGTCTTATCGAAACATCAGTCGAGAGCTAAGTTTTCAAAGTGTCACTTCTGGAAGGAAGAAGCGAGATTTTTTGGTCACGTCGTGTCAGGACGAGGAATAGCGGTGGATCTCGCTAAGGTGGTAGCAATCCAGAATTTGGATCAACCCAAGAATGTGACAGCTGTTAGGAGTTTCCTTGGTTTATCTGGATATTATCGATGATTTATCGAGGATTTCTTTAAGATAGCTGTACCATTAAATGGATTGACGAAGAAGAATCAAGGATTCGCGTGGTATGTGAAGTGTGAACAAGCCTTTGGAGTTCTGAAAAAGAGATTAACGAGTGCTCCTGTTTTGACTATTCTGAGTGGAAATGAAGAGATGGTAGTATATTACAATGCATGTGGCACCGGACTTGGAGCAATGCTAATGCAAATGGATAGAGTTGTGGCCTGTGCGAGTCGACAACTGAAACTGCATGAAACGAATTACCCAACTCACGATTTAAATTTAGAAGCGATAATATTTTCTCTGAAGATTTGGAGGCATTATTTGTTAGGGGTTAAATTTGAGTTGATTACAAATCATAAGTCGTTAAAGTACCTTTTCTCCCAAAAGGATTTAATTCTTCAAGGACAGCGATGGTTGGAGCTTTTGGTGTCGTAAGAATTTGGTATAACCTATACTCCAAGAAAAGGTAACACATTAGCCGATGCGTTAAGTAGAAGACATGCTGGTTTAGGAGGTACGTTTTTGGAAAGGAAATATCTCGAGTATTTGGCCGGACTTAATTTTAGACCTCATTGTGAATTAGAACCTGATATGTTAGCAACTTCTCCCATTGGGCCGACTCTCATCGAAAGAATTGGCGAAAGACAGAAGCGAGACGACAAGCTTTGGAAATCGTCAGAAGGTTAGAAATGAGAGTATAATCAGAGGATATCGGGGATTTCGAAGTCGATCGATATAGTTGGCTTCGTAAGAATGGACGATTGGTTGTTCCTGACATAGATGGATTGAGAGATGAGGTTCTGAAGAAATTTCATCACTCAAGGTTGATGATTCATCCCAGTGGTAGTATGATGTATCGAGATATTAAGTTAGTCTACTACTGGGAAGGCATGAAAAGGGATGTCGGGAAATTTATCTCAAAGTGCACGAACTGTCAATAAGTTAAAGCCGAGTGAACTTTTACAGCTATTTGAAGTTCCAATATGGAAATGGAAGCAAGTGTCGATGGATTTCCTAGGACAAGTGCCAAAAATGATAGTATTTGGGTTTTTGTGGATCGTTTAACTAAAAGCGCAAGGTTTATTCCTGTCAGATCAACTAAAACTACATCGAAGTTGGCTGAGTTACATCTTAAGCAGATATTTCGATTTCATGTAATTCTGAAAAGTATTGTTATCGATCGAGATCTGTTATGCACCAGTGGATTCTGGAAAAGTTTGCAAAAGATGTTGGGAACCTAGCTATGTATGAGTACGACTTATCTTCCCTAAATAGATGGTCAGACTGAGAGGGTCAATCGAGTATTCGAAGAGCTTCTCAGTTCTTGTGTAATGATTTTTGGAGGACCGTGGGAAGATCATCTGCATTTATTCGAGTCTACTTACAATAACAATTACCAGTCGAGTATTGGGATGACACCATATGAGGCGTTGTACGGTAGATTGTTTAATTCCCCATCATGTTGGTTGGAAATGGGCGAGAAGTTGGCACTTGGGCCAGAGGAGATACGAGAAACTATAGATAATATTGAGTCATTCGGCAATGAATGAAAGCAACTCAAGATCATCAGAAGAGTTACGCTGGTAAGAGACGAAAGAATTTGGAGTTTTCTGTTGGAAATTTGGTATTCTTTAAGTCTCACCTCTAAATAATATGGTTCGTTTTGGAAAAAAAGTAAAGTTAGTACCAAGGCTTATTGGGTTGTTTTCAATTATCAAGCGTATTGGAAAACTTGCTTATAGATTGAACTTACCTGAGAAGATGGTGAGTGTGCATAATGTTTTTCATGTATCGTTACTATGGAAGTTTGTGCACGACTCGCATGTTACGGTAACTCCTGACCAGCTTGAAGATTTTGAAGTCTAGCCCGAAGTTTTTAAGCCACTTTGTGTCGACTGGAGTGACACAAAGCAACTTAGGAGGAAGGTTGTCAAGTTAGTCAAGATACAATGGGGCGAAAACGATGAAGATTGCACATGGGAAATGGAAAAGAATATAAAGTTGACCCATCCAGAACTCTTTGAGTGGTATGTCCCATATATTGTTTCTTACTTGTACCATTGTGTCTTGCACTTTTGGAGTTCCACATGCTAAAATAGGATTTTGGATGCATCGATTAATGGATTCTAGATTGATGGTAGATTGGATTCTTGTGGATGGTAGGCATGAGGGATGCTATGATTGCACGTGTTTTCTTGTAATTTCGAGGGAGAAATTCCTAAAGGGAGGAGAATGTAACGACCCATATTTTAGTATCGACCGATTGTAAAATAATTGTATTTTATTCTCTAGTGGTCTGATCAATCTTAAATTTTAAGTTGTTGTTCATGGTGATGTGAGACATTTCCATGACTTTTACTAAATTCAAGTATGACCATTTTTCCCTTAAGTTTACTGTTTGGGGGGTAACTTTTGATAGGGATCGAATCATGTGCTAAAATTGGTCTGATTGAATCGAAATGATTATTTATGATTCCGTAGATTGGTCACATGAAAGTTTTGGTTCAGCGGTTTAGGTGGAATCGTTGTTTTAAGTTTCAACTACAGTTAGGCAAATTAGTCAGCAGGTAATGGGCTGACTAGCCAAGCACATTAGGTTAATGAACTGCGAATATAAAAAGGGATGTTTGGGAAGAGAACTAGGGTTACTCTCTTCATTCTAAAATTTTGGTTGGGCATCTGTGATTCTTCGGTTCAACCTAAAACCCTGTTACTCTATTCTTTTCATACCAATTCATCGTAGATTGCATTTAGAAGATAGATCATCATCAAAGAGGATTGGATCACATCAAATTCCATTAAATTCAAAGGTTATCAGTGTTGTACGGATTTGATCTCATCGGATTTGCATTGAATTGCGGATTAGGTGAGTGATATTTATCTCTCACATAGAAGCAAAGGGTTGTACGGGTTAGATCTTTCTTAATTTCGGTCATATATGTTATAATCAATCGCCTTAGGTTTGGTAATATATGTTTAATTCTAATCTAGAAACCCTAGGAAACTATTGTCACACTTTTCAGCCAAAACTGTCACACGTCAAATTTCTGGTTAGTTAGCTACCCGCTCAAGCATTGAGAACATCGTCAGCAACCATAAAGCAATTTGGTTGAAGTCGCAATGCAAACATAAAATTACCCGAAACCTCTTTTAGATGACCTCTTTTGGGCCCAAAAACATCAATTACAGTGCTCTGCATGGTATCTTTGCAGCCCTCTGAATAAGCTTTAGGTACAATTTTCGTTTGGCCCAAACTGTCTTACGGTTTTAAAGTAACACCTATTTCCGTGAATGCATGCAGAAACATTCTATTAGAAAAGCTACTCAGGACTTGAGTATAAACTTGCATTAATCAACGTTCACTTAGATAAAGTGGCATAGCTTTGGAGAAGCTTGGATTTGGCATGCACAAAGCATCGGGACGGGTCAAACTACTCTGCTCGAATGGAGATAAATTTTGCATCAACTCATCACTCTAGCACTGATTCGAACCGGCAAGTTGAATCATCGGGTAGGGTCAGGTCTTGACCCTGCTTGCATCAACAAATCGAAGCTAAACATACGAACATTACACCAGGTCGGGTCGAATAGGCGTATATCTGACCCGACTGGAAGCAACAACCGCATGTCAATGAACCCCTATTCTTTAGGCGATTAACTAGCTCCCCGTTCCTATTTGCATGGATCGAACTCCACTTGGAAGCACATGTTTTAGAGAAGCGTTCTCCACTCTACTCCAAGATCACCTACGGATGCGCCACGTGGCACATCCGACCCAATCCCCATAGAAGCCTCCCTACGGGTATAAATTCATGGATTGGATACAATTGTAAAGATCTTTCGGCCATTCTTATATTCGGATTCCTCCATTACAACACACAAGAACATTGCACAACTTAGAGGCCGATCTACACCATTAAACATGAGGATGTCGTGTAC
Organism: Allium sativum; assembly: GCA_030737875.1. Lineage (NCBI taxonomy): Eukaryota > Viridiplantae > Streptophyta > Magnoliopsida > Asparagales > Amaryllidaceae > Allium > Allium sativum. The sequence goes on along the minus strand of CM060909.1, from coordinate 315,018,592 downwards.
AAATTCATTCTCTTTTGTCATGTCCTTCATTGTAACACAAGGATGTTGTGTATAATTGAATATTATGGATTGTATGACAGACTTATACTTGTAACTTCTTAGGATTTAAGAAGTAATAAAGTGGACGTAGGCAAGGATTTGCCGAACCACTATACAAATATTGATATTTGTGTGTCCCTTTATTATTTATTGCACTTATTATCTATTATTATTTATTGCACTTATTATCTATGATCTGTTTTTGTGAGGACTTCACACTGCATTGGGTGTTAGTGCCATTTTCTTGTCAAACGTTTTGGCGTGCCAGGAAGGGGGCACACTATCACTTCGACTTCTAGATTGAAGAGAAGTGGATTTCTTGGATTTTGATTCAATGGTTAAAAGGAAGAAAGACGGATCCTTCTGTCGTGCTGAGGATGTTGGCACAGAAGGTATAAGGAACGAGGCAAGACAGGAGGCTTCCTCTCGTAGAGATCCATCAACATATTTGATAAGAGATGAAATGGATGGAGTTCTTGCTGAATTGAGAACCCGGATGGCACGGCAAGACGTGCTTCTTCAGAAAAAATAGGATATGATGAACGAATTCTTTGCTCGCATGGATGGAAGGCTGAGAAACAACCCTGAACTTGCCGAAATGAACGCTATTGAAGCCCAAACAGAGAAAACTTGACTCGGATTGGCCAACCTCCTTGAGTTAAGTCGAATGGAAGCACCGATCCAAGCACACCAAGGGATAACCCTCCTCAATAGCAAGCAACTGCAACACTTAACGTTTTAGATGAAAATGTTAGCAACACTGGAAACTCAGGTTTAGCACGACCAACGTCAGCTCCAATTCAGATACACGCTCGAGCACCAGGCTCAAATCATCTTTAGCATGACATGGCTCGAGTCAAAGTATGAGGACCAAGTTGGGTCGTATCATTTGACCCGCGACTCGAGATCACATCCAACCCGAATCGGGCAACTCCACAAGAGCCCCATCACTCTCTCGAAGCATATCCCAAACTTCCTCGACCTCTTGATGGGGACCCAGTACAGGGTTGAACGACTAGCGGCAGTTGTTGACATATGGAAATCACATTGCTAATGTGATTCGATGCTTCACGAGAGGCAACACTTCTCAACATGACGTGGATGACTTCAACCGCAATCCATTCACATGGGAAATCAGGAATTCTCGCAACCACCTAGACTTCAAACTTCCTGTTGGAACCATACAACGACAGGATGGATCCTACTGTGCATCTGATGCTCTATATACATCACAAGATTGATCTTGCGAATGACATCAAGATCAATTTTCTTGGAAGCTGCTTTTTTCTGAGATAATAGTTTAAGAGCTCTGCTTCGGTAGGATGGAAGCGGAAGCCGGGTGGCACGCTAGACTGTCCAGTAATAGATGTGCTCATGGATGATGAATTTTACATGAAGGTTGATACACTAATATATGAGTGTTAAAATAAGAAGGGGAGAAGGGTATTTATATTCGTGTACAAAGTTTATTGAGATGAAGTGCGGGGTTAGTGAAATAATTGCTATGGGAAAGAGAAATAAGGTCCATCTCACCAATTCAATAAACTTTTATGTTGCAAAATATTTATGATATGTACATTTGGGCACCTTATTTTTAATTCCGAGACCGTATGTAAAAGCTAGAGATGATTTGAAAGTGGTGATTTATTGAGTGTGGAATGAATGCATACAGGATGATGTATATGGGTTTCTTATATTCCTGGTTTTGATATATGTAACGACCTTCTATTTGAAAGAACATGGTTTAACATCATTCATTATTTATACCCTACATGTTGGTTTCAAATAGTTGCAACGTGTTACGGGTGCTCTTTATGGCTGCTTTGAGCTAATTTGGCATGCTGCACATTTTCCATTTAATTTTGACATATAGAATCAGCGAGATTTTTAGTATAAGGAGCCATTATTGTAACACCCAGCAATTTTTCTAAGTAGCAAATAGGTAATAGTGCATATGTATATTTTAATGTAAAAGTTAATAATATGTAAACAAAAAGAGTAAGAACAGAACTAGCGTATGTAATATGTGCATGTGCAAGAATAAATCAATAAATAAAAAGAAGAATTAGTAAATCGATTGTAAAATAAGGACGTGCAATCAAAATAGAAAGAAAATAAATGTCAAAAGAGTCAAATGCACGAAGGAAAGAGATTAATATGCAATGCATTAAAAATAGTACAATATAGTGTACTAATTAGAAGTAAGAAGAAAAGAAATTGAATGAGTTAATGAGCGTACAATTCGAATTTTGTATACTTAATGTAGTGCGCAATTAATAAATAAATTTAGTTGCGTGAAAATAAGAAAGATGTATATATACATACACATAATGGTTAAGAATTTAATGCATGCAATCAAAAATGTGTAGATGCATGAACCAAAATAAACATAAATTTAATGCATGGAAAAATATAAGAACATTAGAAATATGCAACAAAGAATTAATACAATTCATATTGTAAATAAAATAATGGAAGGATGCATTAATGGAAAAGAAACCGCATGTGGGAAAAAGGAAAGGGTTATATATGAATAAAGAATGTTGCATTAAATAAATTTAGTTTTATGAAAAAAATGTATGTAGTAATTAAGTTGTTGCAATAAAGAAATTAAAGGGAAAATTTATTGGATATGAAATATGGGCGTGCAATTAGAATAGAGGGAAAGCAATAATTGTAGAGATAAATTAATTAAAGAAAGGAAGATATGCAATATATCTAACTGCACAAAAGAAACATCATAATTGTATGAAAAAAAAGAGCAATCAATTAGCCTACTCTAGAACATTCTTTTCTTTACCGAGGTGTAAGGTTAGGATGAATTCTATTCTAATCCTTAGGCCCAAGTTGTTCTAACCTACCTATAAATAAAACTCAAAACCTAACCCTAAAATTTACAATCCCTAAGCTATGCTAAAGTTGTGTTTCTTCTTCCCCAAATCTTAAATCTAACTTCTTCCCTTTCTCTTTAAAATCTATTCTTAAAATAAAAGAATTACATTTATAATTTCTTCTATTTCAAGATAAAGAGAAAAAGGGATTTTGGATTTACAAATTTACGCCGGAAGAAAGGGAAGAACTTTGGATGCTAATCTAAAACAGACCTCGGAAATAAAAAATCACTGTGAGTGGAATTAAACTATGACTTTTTGATAATGTTATAGCTATCGTTTAACATTCCCATATATATGTAAATTGTGAAATTGCAAGTTTAGCTATAAACTGCAATTATAACAAGATGAAACGTAAAAAATGAATAGATCTGCGAATTCATGTCTTGAATATAGTAAACTATGGGAATGGTTAGCACATCATGACATCAATAATTTGTTTATTTAACAAGTTGAATGTTTACATGATTTATAGTATAACATTGAACATGTAATCGGATTAGTCGGAGTATTATACAGTTCACATGAAATACTGTCATATTTTTGTACAAGGAATGGCTTGAGTAAGAGGATGACTATATTGACCAAATTATGTTTAGAGATATGAAATTTAATTATAAGTATAAAAATAATTTAGGTATGAAATGAGACATGTCTAAATAGTGATTTGGGACATAAATTAGAACGTATGTGAATATGAATTTTAGGCGTAAATTGTAAAATATATGTGGGTTTGGGTTGGTGCAATATATATTTATATGTATATATATGCCTTAATTTATGAAATGGGGTATAATTAAAAGTGAATTAAAATGAGGCATAAAGTCTATAATTTGAATAGTGAATTTGGCATAACTCAAATGGGGAAAGATTTAATTGATTGATTAATTAATTAATTAATAATGGAATGTTTAGTAATTACAGTTTGGAATTGTAATTGTACTTATGACATTAGGTTAGATTACATTAGTGGTGGAAGTCTGCCCGGATCCGACCAACATATCAAGCAGCCACTAATGTTGAACCTAATGTGGGAGGTCTGAGTACGTAAATACAAATCGGGCTAAGACACGAGGTTAGACCCAACTGTGGAATAAGATTGCCAGGACCCGACCGGCGTATCCGGCTTCCATACATTGTAGGCCTAATGTTGGAAGTCTAGCCCATTTTAACCATAATTGGACGTGGTAATGAATTAGAATACTTAACCCAATTAAATATGTAGTGGTGTTACGAACTGGTTGAATTGGGTAGGGTTTAAGTAAACGTGTTAAAGAAACGGGAAAGGTTAAGTTAATCGTAATTAATGCCATAATGGGGAATGATAACAACCTATTATGAACATATAGGGGAAATATGAAAGTCATATAATAGGTAGACTTGTCCTAGGGACAAGGGAAGATGATAATAAGACTAGAGAATGGGACAACTTATATTATAAAATAAGTTGAATACAAACTACAGAGCAATAATGAGTAATCTGTGGATAAACATAACATGAGTTATGATTAGAAAACCTTAGTTAAGAGAACTAAGTAAATAACGATAAAGATAACTAAGTAGTAAATCTTAGTCAAGAGAACTAAGTAATAAACCTTAGTTAAGAGAAATAAGTAATAAGCCTTAGTTAAGAAAAATAAGTAATAAGCCTTAGTTAAGAAAACTAAGCAATAAGCCTTAATTAAGAAAATTAAGCAGATGGATTGTGGGACATCAATAGATGGAAGTATAATTGAATAGGAAGATAGATATGAGGAAAAAACTTATATAAGAAATAAGTTAGGATTATATAAGAAATAAGTTAGGATGGATAATGGGGTACAAAGCTTATTAATGAAACTTTCAAGTAATGAGTCATATATGAAACATTAATAAGCGAGGGTAACTTGTTAAACTTGGAAAGGAAATCAATGTAAAGGATAATAACCAAGTTAAATGTGAGAACCCCCGAGGTGGCACAAGCGTGTAAATAAACGGTTAGACATAGGGTCTAATGACATACAAAATTGAGGCGCTTGGACCAGTCCATATGTTAGAGGATGAATAACCATAAGGGGTAGATCATCGGGATGTCAAAAGACACAAAGAGGAGCGCATGACCATCTAGATATTCTTGTAGGCTACAACGGACTGAGTTTAGAAGCACGCGGCTTCCAAGGACGTAGGGTACTCTTGGCATTCCTCTGTGATTGGCAGATGATCCGCCTATGCTCATAGAGGTTAGGTCTGCGTAGGTGAACCAATGAGTATGCCTTGATTGCAATACTTAAGGGGCAATCAAAAGACTAAGATGGATTAGCGTGATTCGATGAGACTAGTTAGTGCCCTGTGATATCAACTCGTCGTCTACCTACCATCTTCAGTCAGTACGTGAAGTGGAAAGGCGGAGAACTCCAAAAGACCATACACTTTACTATCAAGATATGGGTGAGGTTGGCCAATAGGTTCTAAGGGCATAAGGGGCCGGGATTACAGTTCTCATTCTTGATTTTCTTGGGTGCCTTTCATTTGTTAGTTGAGGGAGGGGTCTAGTGGGACCATAGCGACTATAAAAGCAGACCTTAGCATCTGCAATCGACAGATATCCGAAAGCTCCTAACCGAGTTCCGTGTTTCTTGATTAGCCCTGCTACAGGGCTCGGGCACACATATAGAGAACATGTGCAAATAGACATCGAGTACGATTGACGATACGTACGTGGGGAAAGTCTAGGTACACTCATGTCGCTCTATGTTGTGTATCATAGACTAGATGGCATTATTCGATGACAGAATCTAGTAGAATCTAGAATGGCAGTCCAAACGCTTACGTAACACAGTGATGATAGTTTTAGGCAAACGTAGCGTTGATATACATACGACATGCAGCATTGGATAAGGACTGCATACATACAGTGGAGACCATGCGAGTAGAGTATACCTTAATTGGGGGTAGCTACGTATACACTATATTAGGTTAATCTACTAGAGAGTAGATGGGTGTGACGTATGTGTAATCCTTGAGTGCTAATAACACAAATAATCTAATAAATAAGATAATAAAATTGAACGGTATATGTAGGATTATCAAAGAAGTGTAGTTTAAATTCATTCACACAGAACTAATGTTCTGGCCCCTTCCTCATAAAATTCGCAGGCTAGGTTCATGACAGAGACTGTATAGCTTTGGATACTAGTTTAGCAGTATTATTAATAAGGTAAAGCTATGTTTCGACTACATTTGATTTATTTATTCCGTTGTGAGATGGTTTCCTAACTCTGACAGGTTTTATGTCTCTGTCTTTTCTGCAGGATACTAGAGCAAACCGACTCAGGTTTCGATGGATTGGGTTTTTGAAAAATAATTCGATTCGTTGGAATGCGGGTTGTTACACCTAGTATCAGAGCTTCGGTTTAGTGTTCCTAGGGAAATAATGAGTGAGCATATTTGTATTTTCAAAAATATAAGTATAAAAATAATATATATATATATATATAGGCCTAAGTCCATACAAGAGCCCACTAGGTAGAAAGAGTAAAATATGGAAAGAGTTGGGATATTGGTTTGTTCACCAAAGGAATGAACATAGAAATTTTAAGACCCTTAGGTGGTTTGGTTGGAAAGTGTACAATATGATTTGGTATTGGAGAAAGTATCCCATAGGATGGAAACTGAAATGTTAGTATTTCAGAATAGTGGATTTAGAAGTGAAACCTTATAAGTTAGAAAATAAGGTTAGAATGTGGAAAATGGATTAGGAACATATATAGTTGAGAAGTGTCTAGGAAAGCCTAGTTGAGTTGAAGACCCACTTTGAGTCTAACCCAATGATTAACTTTTAAGAACTTGAATTATTAAAGTTTTAGCAAAGGAGTTTGTGGTGTTTTCAAGTTTTAATCTTAAAAGTGTTTTTGATGTTTGAGGAAAATATGTAAAGAACATATTTAGTGCATGTTGGGTTTTAAAGTAAAGTGGGGTATATATTTTGTAAAACAATGATTACTTGTTTTAAAAAGAATCCTCTCATGAAAAAGTTGCATTTTGAAAAGGAAGTTTTAAAACCTCTATTCTGCTAACAAAATTTTTTGATTGTTGATCTATTAAGAAATTTTGTTGGAAGGACAAAATAAGGTGTAGAGAGTAAGAATAGAGTAGATCTTTGCACCTTGTACAAAGCAGCCAAAATTAACATAGGTAGAAACAATGTGAACCCGATTAAGAAGTAGTCGACCTTGCCTATTTCAGTTCTGTGATTTGAAAAAAAAAAGTGTTTTGCAATTTTATTTTGAGACATGTTTTAATGGTTTAGCAAAAGCAAGTTTTGGAGAAGAAAAAAGAGTTTTAACACTTTTAATTTTTGGAAGAAAAATGTAATGAAAAGAAAGGAAGCCAAATCATGTTTTTTTAAAAAAATGGAGCAGGTAAGGATTAGTGCCTAGAAAGAACGAGAGAAATAAATAGCAAAGATCATCTTGGAATGGTATAAAATTCCCGTAGAATGCATAAGCATAAAGAAACTTAGGTTTGTTGCTTGAGAAAAAGAAAAGTATAGGCTAGTAATACACATCATGGACTAGTAGTGATTACTAGGTAGTGAAGGGCAAGTAAGTGTGTAGATTCCGTTGTTTCGACTTGTGACGTAGTCCTAAGATTCTTGGCCCGTAATAGTAGCTATGTAGAAAAATGGAAAGGCTTATTTGAAAATAATAAACTTAAGTAATTAGACTAAGTCAAATAAGCTAAGGAAGAGAATAGCCTAACTAAAAAGAAAATAAGCAACAAACGTGACGAGAATAAAAAATGAAAATCTTAAGAAAAAAGATGAATAAAAATGAAAATTTTCTTATGTGGTTGTACTTGGATAGGAAAATAGGAAATATTTATTAAATTGTTATGTAGATATTACAATTAGAAAAGGTACATAAGTACATTTAGGATGTGAGCATCATGTTATAAAAAGAGATTTTAAAAGTTTGCATACATATAGGTGGTACCAATTAGGCATACATGCATTATTATGTTGTATTTCACTTTGCACATGCGCACAATGTTTGTAATAAAAATTAGATGCACACATGATGGATGTATGACTGCGAGGGATTATCTATTTAACCCTAAACGAATTTCGGGGACGAAATTCTTTAAGGGTAGGAGAATGTAATACCCCACAATTTTTCTAAGTAGCAAATAAGTAATAGTGCATATGTATATTTTAATGTAAAAGTTAATAATATGTAAACAAAAAGAGTAAGAAGAGAATTAGCGCATGTAATAAATTATGTGCATATGCAAGAATAAATCAATAAATAAATAAAAAGAAGAACTAGTAAATTGATTATAAAATGAGGATGTGCAATTAAAATAGAAAGAAAACGAATGTCAAAAGAGTTAAATGCATGAAGGAAAGAGATTAATATGCAATGCATTAAATATAGTACAATATAATGTACTAATTACAAGTAAGAAGAAAAGAAATTGAATGAGTTAATGAGTGTACAATTCAAATTTTGTATACATAATGTAATGAGCAATTAATAAATAAATTTAATTGCGTGAAAATAAGAAAGATGTTTATATACATACACATAACGGTTAAGAATTTAATGCATGCAATTAAAAATGTGTAGATGCATGAACCGAAATAAACATAAATTTAATGCATGAAAAAATATAAAAACATTAGAAATATGCAACAAAGAATTAATACAATTCATATTGTATATAAAATAATGGAAAGATGCATTAATGGAAAAGAAACCGCATGTGGGAAAAAGGAAAGGGTTATATATAAATAAAGAATGATGCATTAAATAAATTTAGTTTTATAAAAAAAACATGTGACAATTAAGTTGCTGCAATAAATAAATTAAAGCGAAAATTTATTGGATATGAAATAAGGGCGTGCAATTAGAATAGAGGGAAAGAGATAAATTAATTAAAGAAAGAAAGATATGCAATATATCTAATTGCACAAAATAAACATCATAATTGTATGAAAGGAAAAGATGAGAAATCAATTAACCTACTCTAGAATATTCTTTTCTTTAGCGAGGTGTAAGGTTTAGATGGATTCTATTTTAATCCTAAGGCCCAAGTTGTTCTAGCCTACCTATAAATAAAACTCAAAACCTAACCCTAAAATTCACAATCCCAAAGCTACGCTAAAGTTGTGCTTTTTCTTCCCCAAATCTTAAATCTGCTTTCTTCCCTTTCTGTTCAAAATCTATTCTTAAATTAAAAGAATTAGATCTTCTATTTCAAGATAAAGACAAAAAGGGATTTTGGATCTACAAATCCACGCCGCAAGAAAGGGAAGAACTTTGGTTACTAATCTAAATCAGACTTAGGTATGCAAAAATCACTGTGAGTGGAATTAAACTATGACTTCTTGATAAAGTTATAACTATCATTTAGCATCCCATATATATGTAAATTGTGAAATTGCAAGTTTAACTATAAATTGCAATTATAACAAGATGAAACATAAAAAATGAATAGATCCGCGAATTCATGTCTTGAATATAGTAAACTATGGGAATGGTTAGCATGTCATGACGTCAATAATTTGTTTATTTAACCAGTTGAACTTTTACACGATTTATAGAATAACATTGAACATGTAATCGGATTAGTCGGAGTATTATACAGTTCACATGAAAAACTGTCACATTAATGTACAAGGAATGGCTTGAGTAAGTGTATGACTATATTGACCAAATTATGTTTAAAGATCTGAAATTTGATTATAAGTATAAAAATAATTTAGGTATGAAATGGGACATGTCTAAATAGTTATTTGGGACATAAATTAGAACGTATGTGAATATGAATTTTAGCCATAAATTGGAAAATATATGTGGGTTTGGGTTGGTGCAATATATATTTATACATATATATATGCCTTAATTTATGATATGGGGCATAATTAAAAGTGAATTGAAATGAGGCATAAAAGTCTATAATTTGAATGGTGAATTAGGCATAATTCAAGTGGGGAAAGGTTTAATTGATTAATTAATTAAATAATTAATAATGGAATGTTTAGTAATTACAATTAGGAATTGTAATTGTACTTATGACACGAGGTTAGGTTACATTAGTGGTGGAAATCTGCTTGGACCCGACCGGCATAATCAACAGCCACTAATGTTGATCCTAATGTGGGAGGCCTGAGTATGTAAATACGAATCGGGCTAGGACCCGAGGTTAGACCCGATTGTGGAATAAGATTGCCTGGACCCGACCGGCATATCCAGCATCCACACGTTGTAGGCCTAATGTGGGAGGTCTAGCCCATTATAACCATAATTGGACATTGTAAGGAATTAGAATACTCAACCTAATTAAATCTGTAGTGGTGTTACGAACCATTTGAGTTGGGGTTAAGTAAACGTGTTAAAGAAATCGGAAAGGTTAAGTTAATCTTAATTAATGCCATAATGAGGAACGATAGCAACCTATTATGAGCATATAGGGGAAATATGAAAGTCATATAATAGGTAGACTTGTTCTAGGGACAATGGAAGATGATAATAAGACTAGAGAATGGGACAACTTATATTATAAAATAAGTTGAATACCAACTACAAAGCGATAATGAGTAATCTGTGGATAAACATAACATGAGTTATGATTAGAAAACCTTAGTTAAGAGAACTAAGTAAATAGCAATAAAGATAACTAAGTAGTAACTCTTAGTTAAGAGAACTAAGTAATAAACCTTAGTTAAGAGAAGTAAGTAATAAGCCTTAGTTAAGAAAAATAAGTAATAAGCCTTAGTTAAGAGAACTAAGCAATAAGCCTTAGTTAAGAAAACTAAGCAAATAACGATGGATTGTGGGGCATCAATAGATGGAAGTATAACTGAATAAGAAATAGATATGAGGAAAAAAATTATATAAGAAATAAGTTAGGATTATATAAGAAATAAGTTAGGATGGATAATGGGGTGCAAAGCTTATTAATGAAACTTACAAGTAATGATTCATATATGAAACATTAATAAGCGAGGGTAACTTGGTAAACTTGGAAAGGAAATCAATGTGAAGGAGAATAACGAAGTTAAATTTGAAAACTCATGAGGTGGCGCAAGCGTGTAAATAAATGGTTAGACATAGGGTCTAACGACATATAAAACTGAGGCGCTTGGACTAGTCCATACATGAGAGGATGAATAACCATAATGGGTAGATCATCGGGATGTCAAAAGACACAAAGAGGAGCGCATGACCATCTAGATATTATTGTAGGCTCCAACGGACTGGGTGAAGAAGCACGCGACTTCCGGGGACGTAGGGTACTCTTGGTATTCCACTGTGAGTGGCAGATGTTCCGCCTGTGCTCATAGATGTTTGGTCTGCGTAGGTGAACCAATGAGTGTGCCTTGATTGCAATAATTAAGGTGAAATCAAAAGACTAAGATGGACCTGCGTGATTCGATGAGACCAATTAGTGCCCTGTGATAGCATCTCGTCGTTTACCTACCATCTTCAGTCAGTACCTGAAGCGGAAAGGCGGAGAACTCCAAAAGACCACACACTTTGCTATCTAGTTATGGGTGAGGCTGGCCAATAGGATCTAAGGGCATAGGAGGCCGGGATTACAGTTCTCATTCTTGATTTTCTTGGGTGCCTTTCATTTGTTAGTTGAGGGGGGGGGGTCTAGTGGGACCATAGCCATTGTAAACGCAGACCTTGGCATCTGCAATCAACAGATATCCGAAAGCTCCCGACCGAGTTCCGTGTTTCTAGATTAGCCCTGCCACGGGACTCGGGCGCACATATAGAGGGCATGTGCAAATAGACATCGAGTGCGATTGACGATACGTACGTGGGGAAAGTTTAGGTACACTCATGTCGCTCTGTGTGGTGTACCATAGACTAGAGGGCATTATTTGATGATAGAATCTAGTAGAATCTAGAATGGAAGCCCAAACGCTTACGTAACACAGTGATGATAGTTTTAGGCAAACGTAGCGTTGATATACATACGACATGCGACATTGGATAAGGACTACGTGCATACGGTGGAGACCATGTGAGTAGAGTATACCTTAATTGGGGGTAGCTACATATACACTGTGTTAGGTTAATCTACTAAAGAGTAGATGGGTGTGACGTGTGTGTAAGCCTTGAGTGCTAATAACACAAATAACCTAATAAATAAGAAAATATAATTGTATAGTATATGTAGGATTATCCAAGAAGTGTAGTTTCAACTACAGTTAGGCAGATTAGTCAACATGTAATGGGCTGACTAGCCAAGCACATTATGCTAATGAACTGCGAATATAAAAAGGGGTGTTTGGGAAGAGAAGTAGGGTTACTCTCTTCATTCTAAAATTTTGGTTGGGCATCTGTGATTCTCTGGTTCAACCTAAAACCCTGTTACTCCATTCTTTGTATACCAATTCATCGTAGATTGCATTTAGAAGATAGATTATCATCAAAGAGGATTGGATCACATCAAATTCCATTAAATTCGAAGGTTATCAGTGTTGTCCGGATTTGATCTCATCGGATTTGCATTGAACTGCGGATTAGGTGAGTGATATATATCTCTCACATAGAAGCAAAGGGTTGTACGAGTTAGATCTTTCTTAATTTCGGTCATATATGTTATAATCACCTTAGGTTTGGTCATATATGTTTAATTCTAATCTAGAAACCCTAGGAAACTATTGTCACACTTTTCAGCCAAAGCTGTCACACGTCAAATTTCTGGTTAGTTAGCTACCCGCTCAAGCATTGAGAATATCGTCAGCAAACACAAAGCAATTTGGTTGAAGTCGCAATGCAAACATTAAATTACCTGAAACCTCTTTTAGATGACCTCTTTTGGGCCTGAAAACATCAATTACAGTGCTCTGCATGGTATCTTTGTAGCCCTCTGAATTAGCTTCAGATACAACTTTCGTTTGGCCCAAACTGTCTTACGGTTTTAAAGTAACACCTGTTTCCGTGAATGCATGCAGAAACATTCTGTTAGAAAAGCTATTCGGGACTTGAGTATAAACTTGCATTAATCAACTGCTCGAATGGAGATAAATTCTGCATCAACTCATCACTCTATCACCGATTCGAACCGGCAGGTTGAATCTTCGGGTAGGGTCAGGTCTTGACCCTGCTTGCATCAAAAGATCGAAGTTAAACATATGATCATTACACCAGGTCGGGTCGAATAGGCGTATATCTGACCCGACTGGAAGCAACAACCACATGTCAATGAACCCCTATTCTTTAGGCGATTAACTAGCTCCCTGTTCCTATTTGCATGGATCAAATTCCACTTGGCAGCACACGTTTTAGAGAAGCGTTCTCCACTCTACTCCAAGATTGCCTACGGATGCGCCACGTGGCACATCCGACTTAATCCCCATATAAGCCTCCCTACAGGTATAAATTCATGGATTGGATACAATTGTAAAGATCTTTCGACCATTCTTATATTCGGATTACTCCATTACAACACGCAAGAACATTGCACAACTTAGAGGCCGATCTACACCATCAAACATGAGGATTTCGTGTACAAATTCATTCTCTTTTGTCATCTCCTTCATTGTAACACAAGGATGTTGTGTATAATTATATATTATGGATTGTATGACAGACTTGTACTTGTAACTTCTTAGGATCTAAGAAGTTATAAAGTGGACGTAGGCAAGGATTTGCCGAACCACTATACAAATATTGTGTGTCCCTTTATTATTTACTGCACTTATTATCTGTGATCTGTTTTTGTGAGGACTTCACACTGCATGGGTGTTAGTACCATTTTCTTGTCAAACGTTTTGGCGTGTCAGGAAGGGGGCACGCTATCACTTTGACTTCTATATTGAAGAGAAGCAGATTTCTTGGATTTTGATTCAATGGTTAAGAGGAAGAAAGACGGATCCTTCTGTCGTGCTGAGGATGTTGGCACAGAAGGCATAAGGAACGAGGCAAGACAGGAAGCTTCCTCTCGCGGAGATCCATCAACATATTTGATAAGAGATGAAATGGATGGAGTTCTTGCTGAATTGAGAACCCAGATGGCACGGCAAGACGAGCTTCTTCAGAAACAATAGGATATGATGAATGAATTCTTTGCTCGCATGAATGGAAGGCTGATAAACAACCCTGAACTTGCCGAAATGAACGTTATCGAAGCCCAAACCGTGACAAACTTGACTCGGATTGGCCAACCTCCTTAGGTCAAGTCGAATGGAAGCACCGATCCAAGCACAACAAGGTATAACCCTCCTCAGCAGCAAGCAATTGCAACACTTAACATTTCAGATGAAAATGTTGGCAACACTGGAAACTCAGGTTTAGCACGACCAAAATCAGCTCCAGTTCAGATACACGCTCGAGCACCAGGCCCAAATCACCTTTAGCATTATATGGCTCGAGCACCAGGCCCAAATCACCTTCAGCATGATATGGCTCGAGTCAGAGTATGAGGACCAAGTCGGGTCGTATCATTTGACCCGCACTCGAGATCATATCCAACCCGAATCGTGCAACTCCACAAGAGCCCCATAACTCTCTCGAAGCATATCCCGAACTTCCTCGACCTCTTGACTGCAACGCTGGGGGAAACATTACAGGGTTGGACGACTAGCGGCAGTTGTTGACATATGGAAATCACATTGCTAATGTGATTCGATGCTTCATGAGAGGCAACACTTCTCAACATGACGTGGATGACTTCAACCGCAATCCATTCACATGGGAAATCAAAAATTCTAGCAACCTCCTAGACTTCAAACTTCCTGTTGGAACCATACAATGACAGGATGGATCCTACTGTGCATCTGATGCTCTATATACATCACAAGATCGATCTCACGAATGACATCAAGATCGATTTTCTTGGAAGCTTCTTTTTTCTGAGAAAATAGTTTAGGAGCTCTTCTTCGGTAGAATGGAAGAGGAAGCCGGGTGGCATGCTAGACTGTCCAGTAACAGACATGCTCATGGCTGGTGAATTTTACATGAAGGTTGATACGCTAGTGTATGAGTGCAAAAATAAGAAGGGGGAGAAGGGTATTTATATTCATGTACAAAGTTTATTGAGCTGAAGTGCGAGGTTAGTGAATTAATTGCTATGGGAAAGAGATATAGGGTCCATCTCACCAATTCAACAAACTTTCATGTTGCAAAATATTTATGATATGTACATTTGGGCACCTTATTTTTAATTCCGAGACAGTATATAAAAGCTGGAGATGATTTGAAAGTGGTGATTTATTGAGTGTGGAATGAATGCATACAGGATGATGTATATGGGTTTCTTATATTCCTGGTTTTGATATATGTAACGACCTTCTATTTGAAAGAACATGGTTTAACATCATTCATTATCTATACCCTACATGTTGGTTTCAAATAGTTGCAATGTGTTACGGGTGCTCTTTATGGCTCCTTTGAGCAAATTTGGTACGCTGCACATTTTGCATTTAATTTTGACACATAGAATCAACGCGATTTTGAGTATAAGGAGCCATTATTGTAACACCCCGCAATTTTTCTAAGAAGCAAATAGGTAATAGTGCATATGTATATTTTAATGTAAAAGTTAATAATATGTAAACAAAAAGATTAAGAACATAATTGCGCACGTAATTAATTATGTGCATATCCAAGAATAAATCAATAAATAAAAAGAAGAATTAGTAAATTGATTGTAAAATAAGGATGTGCAATCAAAATAGAAAGAAAACAAATGTCAAAAGAGTTAAATACATGAAGGAAAGAGACTAATATGCAATGCATTAAAAATAGTACAATATAGTGTACTAATTAGAAGTAAAAAGAAAAGAAATTGAATGAGTTAATTAGCGTACAATTCAAATTTTGTATACATAATGTAATGAGCAATTAATAAATAAATTTAATTGCGTGAAAATAAGAAAGATGTATATATACATACACATAATGGTTAAGAATTTAATGCATGCAATTAAAAATGTGTAGATGCATGAACCAAAATAAACATAAATTTAATGCATGGAAAAATATAAGAACATTAGAAATATGCAACAAAGAATTAATACAATTCATATTGTATATAAAATAATGGAAGGATGCATTAGTGGAAAAGAAACCGCATGTGGGAAAAAGGAAAGGGTTATATATGAATAAAGAATGATGCATTAAATAAATTTAGTTTTATGAAAAAAATGTATGTGACAATTAAGTTGTTGCAATAAATAAATTAAAGGGAAAATTTATTGGATATGAAATATGGACGTGCAATTAGAATAGAGGGAAAGCAATAATTGTAGAGATAAATTAATTAAAGAAAGGAAGATATGCAATATATCTAATTTCACAAAAGAAACATCATAATTGTATGAAAGAAAAAAATGAGCAATCAATTAGCCTACTCTAGAACATTCTTTTCTTTAGCGAGGTGTAAGGTTTAGATGAATTCTATTTTAATCCTAAGGCCCTAGTTTTTCTATCCTACCTATAAATAAAACTCAAAAGCTAACCCTAAAATTCACAATCCCAAAGCTACGCTAAAGTTGTGTTTCTTCTTCCCCAAATTTTAAATCTAATTTCTTCCCTTTGTCTTTAAAATATATTCTTAAATTAAAAGAATTAGATTTATAATTTCTTCTATTTCAAGATAAAGAGAAAAAGGGATTTTGGATCTACAAATCTACGCGGCAAGAAAGGGAAGAACTTTGGATGCTAATCTAAATCAGACCTCGGAAAGCAAAAATCACTGTGAGTGGAATTAAACTATGACTTTTTGATAATGTTATAGCTATCAATTAGCATTCCCATATATATGTAAATTGTGAAATTGCAAGTTTAACTATAAATTGCAATTATAACAAGATGAAACGTAAAAAATGAATAAATCTGCGAATTCATGTCTTTAATATAATAAACTATGGGAATGGTTAGCGTTTCATGACGTCAATAATTTGTTTATTTAACAAGTTGAACTTTTGCATGATTTATAGAATAACATTGAACATGTAATCGGATTAGTCAGAGTATTATACAGTTCACATGAAAAACTGTCATATTTATGTACAAGGAATGGCTTGAGTAATTGTATGACTATATTGACCAAATTATGTTTAAAGATCTGAAATTTGATTATAAGTATATAAATAATTTAGGTATGAAATAGGTCATGTCTAAATAGTGATTTGGGACATAAATTAGAACTTATAAGAATATGAATTTTAGGCATAAATTAGAAAATATATGTGGGTTTGGGTTGGTGCAATATATATTTATACATATATATATATATATGCCTTAATTTATGATATGGGGCATAATTAAAAGTGAATTAAAATGAGGCATAAAGTCTATAATTTGAATAGTGAATTAGGCATAACTCAAATGGGGAAAGATTTAATTGATTGATTAATTAATTAATTAATAATGGAATGTTTAGTAATTACAATTTGGAATTGTAATTATACTTATGACTCGAGGTTAGGTTACATTAGTGGTGGAAGTCTGCCCGGATCCGACCAATATATCAAGCAGCCACTAATGTTGAACCTAACGTGGGAGGTCTGAGTACGTAAATACAAATTGGGCTAAGACACGAGGTTAGACCCAACTGTGGAATAAGACTGCCCGAACCCGACAGGCATATCCGGCTTCCACACATTGTAGGCCTAATGTGGGAGGTCTATCCCATTATAACCATAATTGGACAAGGTAATGAATTAGAATACTTAAACCAATTAAATCTGTAGTGTTGTTACGAACCGGTTGAATTGGGTAGGGTTTAAGTAAACGTGTTAAAGAAATGGGAAAGGTTAAGTTAATCTTAATTAATGCTATAATGGGGAATGATAGCAACCTATTATGAACATATAGGAGAAATATGAAAGTCATATAATAGGTAGACTTGTCCTAGGGACAAGGGAAGATGATAATAAGACTGGAGAATGGGACAACTTATATTATTAAATAAGTTGAATACAAACTACAAAGCGATAATGAGTAATCTGTGGATAAACATAACATGAGTTATGATTAGAAAACCTTGGTTAAGAGAACTAAGTAAATAAAGATAACTAAGTAGTAAATATTAGTAAAGAGAACTAAGTAATAAACCTTAGTTAAGAGAAATAAGTAATATGCCTAGTTAAGAAAAATAAGTAATAAGCCTTAGTTAAGAAAACTAAGCAATAAGCTTTAGTTAAGAAAACTAAGCAAACAACGATGGATTGTGGGACATCAATAGATGGAAGTATAACTGAATAGGAAGATAGGTATGAGGAAAAAACTTATATAAGAAATAACTTAGGATTATATAAGAAATAAGTTAGGACGGGTAATGGGGGTACAAAGCTTATTAATGAAACTTACAAGTAATGAGTCATATATGGAACATTAATAAGCGAGGGTAACTTGGTAAACTTGGAAAGGAAATCAATGTGAAGGAGAATAACCAAGTTAAATGTGAAAACTCACGAGGTGGCACAAGCGTGTAAATAAATGGTTAGACATAGGGTATGACATATAAAACTGAGGCGCTTGGACCAATCCATATGTCAGAAGATGAATAACCATAAGGGGTAGATCATCGGGATGTTAAAAGACACAAAGAGGAGCGCATGACCATCTAGACATTCTAGTAGGCTCCAACGGACTGAGTTAAGAAGCATGCGGCTTCCAAGGACGTAAGGTACTCTTGGTATTCCTCTGTGAGTGGCAGATGATCCGCCTGTGCTCATAGAGGTTAGGTCTGCGTAGGTGAAGCAATGAGTGTGCCTTGATTGCAATACTTAAGGGGCAATCAAAAGACTAAGATGGACCAGCGTGATTCGATGAGACCAGTTAGTGCCCTGTGATAGCAACTCTTCGTCTACCTACCATCTTCAGTCAGTACGTGAAGCGGAAAGGCGGAGAACTCCAAAAGACCATACACTTTACTATCTAGTTATGGGTGAGGTTGGCCAGTAGGAACTAAGGGCATAGGGGGGCGGGATTACAGTTCTCATTCTTGATTTTCTTGGGTGCCTTTCATTTGTTAGTTGAGGGAGGGGTCTAGTGGGATCATAGCCACTGTAAAAGCAAACCTTAGCATCTGCAATCGGCAGATATCCAAAAGCTCCCTACCGAGTTCCGTGTTTCTTGATTAACCCTGCTACAGGACTCGGGCGCACCTATAAAGAACATGTGCAAATAGACATCGAGTACGATTGACGATGCGTACGTGGGGAAAGTTTAGGTATACTCATGTCGCTCTGTGTGGTGTACCATAGACTAGAGGGCATTATTCGATGACAGAATCTATTAGAATCTAGAATGGCAGTCCAAACGCTTACGTAGTGATGATAGTTTTAGGCAAACGTAGCGTTGATATACATACGACATGCGACATTGGATAAGGACTGCATACATAAGGTGGAGACAATGCGAGTAGAGTATACCTTAATTGGGGGTAGCTACATATACACTATATTAGGTTAATCTACTAGAGAGTAGATGGGTGCGACGTGTGTGTAATCCTTGAGTGCTAATAACACAAATAACCTAATAAATAAGAAAATATAATTGAACGGTATATGTAGGATTATCCAAGAAGTGTTGTTTAAGTTCATTCACACAGAACTTATGTTCTGACCCCCTCCTCATAACATTCGCAGGTTTGGTTCATGACAGAGACTGTATAGCTTTGGATACTGGTTTAGCAGTATTATTATAAAGGTAAAGCTATGTTTCAACTACATTATATTTTATTCATTCCATTGTGAGAAGTTTTCCGAACTCTGACAGGTTTTATGTCTCTGTCTTTTCTGCAGGATACCAGAGCAAACCTACTTGGGTTTCGATGGATTGGGTTTTTGAAAAATAATTTGTTCCGTCGGAACGCGGGTTGTTACATCTGGTATCAGAGCTTCGGTTTAGTGTTCCTAGGGAAATAATGAGTGAGCGTATTTGTATTCCAAAGATCTAAAAATAATATATATATATATATATATATAAGCCTAAGTCCATAAAAGAGCCCACTAGGTAGAAAGAGTAAAATATGGAAAGAATTGGGATATTGGTTTGTACACTAAAGGAATGAACATAGAAATTTTAAGTCCCTTAGGTGGTTTGTTTGGAAAGTGTACAATATGATTTGGTATTAGAGAAAGTATCCCACAGGATGGAAACTGAAATGTTAGTATTTCAGAATAGTGGGTTTAGAAGTGAAACCTTATAAGTTAGAAAATAAGGTTAGAATGTGGAAAATGGATTAGGAACATATATAGTTGAGAAGTGTCTAGGAAAGCCTAGTTGAGTTTAAGACCCACTTTGAGTCTAACCCAATGATTAACTTTTAAGAACTTGAATTTGTAAAAGTTTTAGCAAAGGAGTTTGTGGTTTTTTCAAGTTTTAATCTTAAAAGTGTTTTTGATGTTTGAGGAAAATATGTAAAGAACATATTTAGTGCATGTTTGGTTTTAAAGTAAAGTGGGGTATATATTTTGTAAAACAATGATTACTTGTTTTAAAAAGAATCCTCTCATGAAAAAGTTGCATTTTGAAAAGGAAGTTTTAAAATCTCTATTCTGTTAACAATTTTTTTTGGATTATTGATCTATAAAGAAATTTTGTTGGGAGGACAAAATAATTTGTAGAGAGTAAGAATAGAGTAGATCTTTGCACCTTGTAGAAAGAAGCCAAAATTAATATAGGTAGAAACAATGTGAACCCGATTAAGAAGTAGCCGACCTTGTTTACTCCAGTTTTTTTATTTGAAAAAAAAAGTGTTTTGCAATTTTATTTCGAGACATGTTTTAATGGTTTGGCAAAAGAAAGTTTTGGAGAAGAAAACAGAGTTCTAACGCTTTTAATTTTTGGAAGAAAAATGTAATGAAAAGAAAGGAAGCCAAACCATGTTTTTTTTTTAAATGGAGTAGGTAAGGATTGGTGCTTAGAAAGAACGAGAGAAATAAATAGCAAAGATCATTTTGGAATGGTATAAAATTCCCATAGAATGCATAAGCATAAAGAAAATTAGGTTTGTTGCTTGAGAAAAAGAAAAGTATAGGCTAGTAATACACATCATGGACTAGTAGTGATTACTAGGTAGTAAAGAGCAAGTAAGTGTGTAGATTCCGTTGTTTCGACTTGTGACCTAGTCCTAAGATTCTTGGCCCGTAATAGTAGCTATGTAGAAAAATGGGAAGGCTTATTTGAAAAATAATAAACTTAAGTAATTAGACTAAGTCAAATAAGCTAAGGAAGCGAATAGCCTAACTAAAAAGAAAACAACAAATTCAGTAAAGCAACAAATGTGATGGAAAAGAAAATGAAAATCTTAAGAAAAAGATGAATAAAAATGAAAATTTTCTTATGTGTTTGTACTTGGATAGGAAAATAGGAAATCTTTAAAGAATAGTTATGTAGAAATCCAAATACAATTAGAAAAGGTATATAAAAGGAAAACGGAAGATGTAAAATTTTCCGTTTCAAACCTTTTGGTAAAATAAGAAATCGAATTTAGAGAATTAGATTTTTCAAAATTTTGTAATTTAATGATGGTTGGCAGGGTTTTGGATGCAACAATTGGATGAATTATGCTCTTACTCTGTAAGAGTGTGGAAAAATTTGGATGAAAAACAATTTTGGTTTTCAAAATATTGTATTCATATAGAATTGCAAGTATATAGGATGTGAGCATCATGTTTTAAAAAGAGATTTTAAAACTTTGCATACATATAGGTGGTACCAATTAGGCATACATGCATTATTATGATGAATTTCACTTTGCACATGCGCACAATGTTTGGAAAAAAAATTGGATGCACACATGATGGATGTATGACTGCGAGGGATTATCTATTTTACCCTTAACGAATTTCAGGGACGAAATTCCTTAAGGGCGGGAGAATGTAATACCCTGCAATTTTTCTAAGTAGCAAATAGGTAATAGTGCATATGTATATTTTAATGTAAAAGTTAATAATATGTAAACAAAAAGAGTAAGAAGAGAATTAGCGCATGTAATTAATTATGTGCATATGCAAGAATAAATCAATAAATAAATAAAGAGAAGAATTAAATTGATTATAAAATAAGGATGTGCAATCAAAATAGAAAGAAAACAAATGTCAAAAGAGTTAAATACATGAAGGAAAGAGATTAATATGCAATGCATTAAATATAGTACAATATAATGTACTAATTAGAAGTAAGAAGAAAAGAAATTGAATGAGTTAATGAGTGTACAATTCAAATTTTGTATACATAATGTAATGAGCAATTAATAAATAAATCTAATTGCATGAAAATAAGAAAGATGTACATATACATACACATAACGGTTAAGAATTTAATGCATGCAATTAAAAATGTGTAGATGCATGAACCAAAATAAACATAAATTTAATGCATGAAAAAATATAAGAACATTAGAAATGTGCAACAAAGAATTAATACAATTCATATTGTATATAAAATAATGGAAGGATGCATTAATGGAAAAGAAACCGCATGAGGGAAAAAGGAAAGAGTTACATATAAATAAAGAATGATGCATTAAATAAATTTAGTTTTATGAAAAAAATGTATGTGACAATTAAGTTGCTGCAATAAATAAATCAAAGGGAAAATTTATTGGATATGAAATAAGGGCGTGCAATTAGAATAGAGGGAAAGCAATAATTGTAAAGATAAATTTATTAAAGAAAGGAAGATATGCAATATATCTAATTGCACAAAAGAAACATCATAATTGTATGAAAGGAAAAAATGAGCAATCAATTAACCTACTCTAGAACATTCTTTTCTTTAGCGAGGTGTAAGGTTTAGATGGATTCTATTTTAATCCTAAGGCCCTAGTTGTTCTATCCTACCTATAAATAAAACTCAAAACCTAACCATAAAATTCACAATCCCAAAACTATGCTAAATTTGTGCTTTTTCTTCCCCAAATCTTAAATCTGCTTTCTTCCCTTTCTCTTCAAAATCTATTCTTAAATTAAAAAAATTAGATTTAGAATTTCTTCTATTTCAAGATAAAGAGAAAAAGGGATTTTGGATCTACAAATCCACGCCACAAGAAAGGGAAGAACTTTGGATGTTAATCTAAATCAGACCTAGGAATGCAAAAATCAATGTGAGTGGAATTAAACTATGGCTTTTCGATAAAGTTATAGCTATCATTTAACATCCCATATATATGTAAATTGTGAAATTGCAAGTTTTACTATAAATTGCAATTATAACAAGGTGAAACGTAAAAAATGAATAGATCTGCGAATTCATGTCTTGAATATAGTAAATTATGGGAATGGTTAGCATGTCATGACGTCAATAATTTTTTTATTTAACCAGTTGAACGTTTACATGATTTATAGAATAACATTGAACATGTAATCGGATTAGTCGGAGTATTATATAGTTCACATGAAAAACTGTCATATTTATGTACAAGGAATGGCTTGAGTAAGTGTATGACTATATTGACCAAATTATGTTTAAAGATCTGAAATTTGATTATAAGTATAAAAATAATTTAGGTGTGAAATGGGACATGTCTAAATAGTGATTTGGGACATAAATTAGAACATATGTGAATATGAATTTTAGGCATAAATTGGAAAATATATGTGGGTTTGGGTTGGTGCAATATATATTTATACACACACACACACACACACATATATATATATATGCCTTAATTAATTTTCAAAAAATATATGCCTTAATTTATGATATGGGGCATAATTAAAAGTGAATTAAAATGAGGCGTAAAAGTCTATAATTTGAATGGTGAATTAGGCATAATTCAAATGGGGAAAGGTTTATTGATTAATTAATTAATTAATAATGGAATGTTTAGTAATTACAATTAGGAATTGTAATTGCACTTATGACATGAGGTTTGGTTAGTGGTAGAAGTCTGCCCGGATCCAACCGGCATATCCAACAGCCACTAATGTTGATCCTAATGTGGGAGGTCTGAGTATGTAAATACGAATCGGGCTAGGACCCGAGGTTAGACCCAACTGTGGAATAAGACTGCCCGGACCCGACTGGCATATCCAGCATCCACACGTTGTAGGCCTAATGTGGGAGGTCTAGCCCATTATAACGATAATTGGACATTGTAATGAATTAGAATACTTAACCCAATTAAATCTTTAGTGGTGTTACAAACCAGTTGAGTTGGATTGGGGTTAAGTAAACATGTTAAAGAAATGGGAAAGGTTAAATTAATCTTAATTAATGCCATAATGAGGAACAATAGCAACCTATTATGAGCATATACGGGAAATATGAAAGTCATATAATTGGTAGACTTGTCCTAGGGACAAGGGAAGATGGTAATAAGACTAGAGAATGGGACAACTTATATTATAAAATAAGTTGAATACAAACTACAAAGCGATAATGAGCAATCTGTGGATAAACATAACATGAGTTATGATTAGAAAACCTTAGTTAAGAGAACAAAGTAAATAGCGATAAAGATAACTAAGTAGTAAATCTTAGTTAAGAGAACTAAGTAATAAACCTTAGTTAAGAGAAATAAGTAATAAGCCTTATTTATGAAAAATAAGTAATAAGCCTTAGTTAAGAAAACTAAGCAATAAGCCTTAGTTAAGAAAACTAAGCAAACAACGATGGATTGTGGGACATCAATAGATGGAATGAGACGTGCCCAAACCCCGTACTGATGACGGCAAGGGTAATCCTTGGAATATAACACAGAAACAGATAATAGCAGAACAGAAATAAAATAAATACACCAGATAATGTACAATAGAATACACTGGATAAACGTAATCATCAGAGTTACACAGTATACATGATCATACTTAGTACAAATACAGTTCAGTTATACATAAATGTCTACAGCGGAAACAAACAAAATATGTACAATAGGAGCTAAACAACATAAAAAGTGATAAATAATAGAATCCATCTTCAGCTCCAGCTATCCAGAAAGAACCAGCTAAACCTGAATACAAGGCTGCCCGTGTAGAAAAAGGGGCACCCGAGTTTGAAAGTGAAAAAACTACGAGTCAGTCATGGGACTGGTATGAGAAATCTACTCAACACATTTAGAATATGGCTAATCACAGGACCCCGCCACTTTCGTGGAACGGGTTTACTCCGTTGGATCTCCAGTGATTTAAAACAAATTATTCTTTTAAACATCGCAATGCTTTTTATAAAAATGAAACCATTATAAGACTCAGTTCCCATCACACAATGCAACGCAAACAGGAGGATAGAGTTTCACCTTATAATGGCCAAAATATGATTGATACAAATAAAACAAAAGCATTTGATATTATTACTAGTGTTTATATGTTTCAAAAACAATTTCAAATCATAACTATCAATCATAGACGGCATTAATGCCCCATACCACTATGTCGCCATATATAGGTATACAATCAAAACCGCACAGTCACGTATTTGGAAATTGGATTTCCGTCATGAACCAAGGCAAAAGATAGTCCTTACCGAATTCGAGACGCTCTAGCCCATGTCTTTGGAACAGCCGCAATTGCCCCTTGGATCGTCAAGGCCGGTCCACCGATGTGGATTATTATGCCTGAACAATACGTTTCCCCGCCCTATGGGGCTTCAATGAGCCAACGAATGGCTCCATCGGTCCCGGATCGACCGATATATCCGAGGCGCCTCGCTATCCATCATCCACATAAGTAAAATGTCAGGCCGTGTAAAAACACCGACACAACTCCTAGCTAGAAGGAAACGCATGCCCTCCCTGAGGTCCTTCTCCCGTTTCTGGTTCATACCGGGGTGTGAGGCTCGCAAATTCACGTTATACACAAAGCTACGCCACACAGGCGGTGCTTTGATCATCACCACAAGACTTTGCTTTTCAACAGAAGCCCTGATCATTTGCCACTTAGGCATGTCACACTAGCAATTCATGCCATACAACTGACGTCCATCGATGTACAACCTCTGAGCTCATGCGTTTCAGAGAAGGGCGTTAAGCAAAAGAATATATTCTCCGCCGCCAAACAGATGTATATTTAATAGAGATCAATCAACACAGAATAAAATCCAATGTTAGACACACAGTCCATTTACAAGTCCGTTCTGGGTCTGAACGAAACCGGAGTCACTATATACCTCACAAACCCTTCGATCACCACGTACGTCTAGACGATCACCACTCATTAACCATATTTCGGGATGCCTCCCAATCAGGACCTCGGTTACCATCCAAACGAGGTGAAGATCTCCGGTCTTCGACCATCGTCTTCATCTTCGATTTCTTATTGTCGATTCAGTTATTCAGAATAGGATGAACCCGGTCTTTCTGAGCAACTCGCGTATATAATAAACAAGTGCAACACTAACATACACACGCATCATTTCAATTCATTAGTCAATAACCGTCAATCAGTAAGAGAACGATTTCCCAAATATTAACCCCGAAGGCGGAAACCAACATCAGATCAATACCCCAGAAGCCATTCGACTTAGCCAACCATCAGTTAGTTTCTAAATTTCTCATCCATATCGTTTATAATATTTTATAATGATTTATTGCTATTTTTATTTATTTTAAAATAGCCAATTTATTCAAAACGACGCTTCGGGCCATAACGCGGCCGTGGCACTGTTTTTCTTCAGATTTGCTTTACACATATCTGAAAATCTAACTATTGGATCTTCACAAAATTTACATCATTAGAAAGATCTTTTCAAAACGAATCCAACGGTTCCAGTTTCGGGAAAATCCGACGGTCGGATCTCCCGGTATAATCGTTTGAAGTTTCGATTTCAAAATACGAACTGCAGCATCGTTATTCGATTTAATATAATTATATATATATATATATAAATATAATTGATTCTGGTGCTGTTTTTCTTTAGATTTGAATTAAACATTCCAGACAATCCAACCGTCGGATTTTTACAAAGTTGGTGCCGTTGGAAAGATATTTCCAACGCGAACCCAACGGTTGCGATTTCAGAAAAATCCGATGGTCGGATCTCCCACACTAATCGTTTGAAATCACGGTTTCAAAATACGAACTGCAGCTTCATTTTTCGATATATTTCAATTCCATTTATATATCTATATCGATTCTTCGATTTCAAAGCTATATTCTTTTCATACTTTTGATAAATATTATATTTTTATCCAACTGTCTTCTATTTCAACACTTCACTATTTTCAATAATTCATGTTTATAATAAAAATGTGATTTTAAATGTAAAACAATTTATTTCAAAACATGACTATTTTATATAGTTATATAGGTGATAAAAATAGGATTTTTATTATAAAACAATTTATTTCGAAACAAGATTATTTTATACATTTCATATTGATGTTAAAAATTGGATTTTTATTATAAAACAATTTCTTTCAAAATATGAATACCATTCAACACATGAATTTCAATTCAACGAATGAATATCGATTCAACACATGAAGGTTTTCTATAGTTTATATAAATCGATAAAAAGGTGATTTTTATATTTGAAACACGAATACCATTCAACACATGAATTTCAATTCAACGAATGAATATCGATTCAACACATGAAGGTTTTCTATTCAACGAATAAATATAGTTTCAACAAATGAAAATAATACAAACACATGAATATTATTCAAAATTTCGGCAGCATAACGGCAGGGTAGTTAAAACCGGGACCGTCACTAGTATGGCTCCTCGCTCTATCTTAAAACCTCGCGGTTTTTGACAATGGGGAATCATGCATCTAGTTCGCACGCAGGCGACATGTATATTTATTTCATTTCCACAAACTAATCCTATGTGGTTTCAACCAAATATTTCTCAACCACAAACGAGTATTTTTCAACCACAATCAATCAATATCAACCACAAACAATTCCAATCAACCATTCGCTATCTATAATTTTTCACACCAATCACAACCAATAAATATCATCCATGGTTTGTGGACGAGGGGCGTATATATAGATATATATATATATTTATACATTTATATATAGCATTTCACTTCTATTTCAACACATATATAATTTTTACAACGCATATATAACTTATACAACGCTTATACAAGAGGTGTACAACGCTTATATAACTCATACATCGACCATATAATTTATACATCGTCGTTTTCCATATCGTTTATAAATTAGAAATCTCACATTGGGTTCCACTCCACCAAAAATAGCAGAAGGCTCAGAAAAATATGCGGTCTCTTCTAGAATGTAGAAGACGTCCACACGAGTCCATTGTCTCTTGTTTCACTGAATTTCGTCAATACACGAAAAAGATATGATTTTTCAAAATTTGCAACGGTTTAAAGGTGTTAAAACTGTTGAAAATTAATATAGCCATATACCTCGTTTATTTCTTCAAAACCAGGTTTAGATTTAATCTTCAATCCGCTGCGCTTCGTCCCGATCAGGTTACGCCACCTCGTCAAGCTTGGAACGGCGCACTAGGGGGTGGGGGTTTCGTTGAACTCGAACTGGCGAGGAGGGGGTATCGGCGGCGGGAAGTTCGGATCTTCCTGGGCTCGATTCTCGAGGCACAACACACGGTGGAGGTCGAGGGTGGAATGGATTTGAAGGCCTTGAGGAGTACTACAAAAACCTTAATTGGAGTGGGGGCTAAAGGTGAATGGATTTGCCAGAAAATGGAAGGGAAGCGAGGAAAGCCAGCCGTCGTCGATCGCGAGGGCTACAGGTTTTTTTTTGATTTTTTGATTTTATTTAAATTATGAAGAAATAATTTGATTGGCCGGGGGGTTTTAAAAAGGGTTTTCTGACACGACCTCCAATCCAAACCCAACGACTGTCGTCCCTAGCGTTTTACCCCCATTCCGAACACAATGGGATATGTTTCGAAGGCCCATTCGAATGTTTCAGTCAGTTTTTCTTCAAATTAAAATATAAAACATTCAATATTCGATTTGAACGTACATTTCAATTTGCCAGGGCCACAAACTGATTGGAAAAATTCCAGAAAAATAAATCTAGCTATGTTTGACGATACAGTCCCAATTAAACTAGTTTCATCGAATTCTGAGACCGTCTTCAAAAAGACCCATTTCTGGTCGATCCAATTTAACTGTAATTGACCAAAACACGTTTTCCTTTGCCACGCTCACATACTAGCTTCAAAAATTATGAAATTTGAAACCTAGCAATAAATTCTCATCCCGGATCCAACAAAAGAGGTTTCGTCGAATTCCGAGGTCGTTTGCAAAATGGCCAATTTCACGTGCTATATAAATTCCATTGCGACCTTTCTGAAAATTCATTTGGCCATAACTTTTGCTTTCCGCTATGCAACTTCGATTTTTCAGATTCGTTAGAATGGTATTCACTAACAGATTTAAATATTTTTGGTTTCACTCAAATTCGTTTTGTTTTGCACCCGGTACAGTCCGACAAAGTTTGAATTCAATTTTTGAAACTGTAGCGCCATTTCAGGCCTTGTTTATAATTAGAATTAATTATATTCGTTTTCATACGTCGATTCAAACTCACTTTTCATTGCTATAATCTAAAATATTTAAGATCCATTATTTTAGCCAATTTAAAAATTTTAAATTGGTTCAGATTTTCCGGGTCGTTACAATCTCCCCCACTTAAAACTTTTTGTCCCCAAAAAGGAACAAAGTCGAAAGTGGTTTGATTAATCAACTCTACGTTCAATCTGGCTTCCATTCTCCAACTTTTCAGTTTCCGAGAATTTTCAAATTCTTCAAAAATTTGGCTAACACCCGGAATTTTCGAAAAATTTCGCCATAACCTCCTTTGTACAGGGTGAGGTTTGGAAATTTATTGGGCCGTATTAGGTACCCAATAAATCCTAATAAGCATACACATATTTATAGTGATATATTCTGGTGTTTACGGGGGAGCGTGTATAGATAATAACTCCAGAGAATAAATTCTGGTCACCCTGTCAAAGCCTGAGGGAGCGTGTATTTTAAATGCTCCAGAGGATAAATCCTCGTCACCTCGTCCCGTGTGGGAAATAAATAGTCCATGTGCCGTATCTAATAACTAGAGAGACGTGATTATTGTCAACTCCAGACCTGTGTGGGTTTTTTTATTAATCTGGCAATTTTATCGTTACAATTTAAATATTTCATATCAGTCATCAGTTCAACCTGTAAAATATAGTCATCGCCATACAAGCCTCTTGCTCGTATGGTAAATCTTCCACCTCGTCACACAAGCTCCAAATGCTTATGTGGTATATGATGAAGTATGCCTATCTTCTGAAGTATGCCATGTAATGTAGTTCAAAATTAATTGTTACTATCCTATGGCGATGTTTATTATTACACACAGAATAACCAGCACTCCGCATCCAATGGCATTCATAGGAGTTGATATAATAATATTTCGCATCAAACTCATTAAGGTTTACCTATTTGTCGGGCACGCAAATAAAATATTTACTCAACAGCTATCCATTTACCTGTTCAAACATTTATAATGCACAAGTATATATTTCTATCTATTTTTAAATCATTTCAATGTGTGAGTTAAATGAATAAATTCTACCATTCACTCTATTATTGATTAAATTAACTATCGTTTTAATAATTTTAATTAATCAAATCTACTATCACACGACACAAACAACAATCAAATTGTTTTTAACTTTTCAAAATCATACAAATCAATTTCTATATTCTTTTAAAATCATTCAGACTATAGAACTAAAAGTGCACATCCATGGAAAGAAAATAACAATAGAGTAGAGAACTAATTGGTAATGCAAAATACAGTAAATGTACCATGCACCGGAGTCAATCAGAGATATCCACTCGGCATCTAGGATAGGCTTTCTGAATGCTCTCCTCAGTTTCCCAAGTACAATCTCGCGGATCTCCACTCCATTGCACTTTGACTAAGTGAACTTTCTTGTTCCTCGGCTCGTTGGTTTCTTTGCCAATGATCTTTAGCGGCTCTCTTA
This sequence comes from Allium sativum, assembly GCA_030737875.1. Lineage (NCBI taxonomy): Eukaryota > Viridiplantae > Streptophyta > Magnoliopsida > Asparagales > Amaryllidaceae > Allium > Allium sativum. The sequence continues at coordinate 314,987,782 of CM060909.1, read as the reverse complement.
TCACAGCTGATTCTGGAGTAATTTCAATATCCTGTTGAGTTGCTTCTTCCATGATCAAGTCTGGATCATGAACGTGCTTTCGGAGTTGAGATATGTGAAATACATCATGCACTCCAGGCAACCAATCAGGCAATTTAATCCTATAAGCGAGAGCCCCGATCCGTTCAAGAATAGGAAACGGACCAATGAATTTGGGCACCAGTTTCCCTGTTTTACCGAATCAGATAACTCCTCTCATCGGCGATACTTTCAAATATACATGGTCGCCAACAACAAATGATATATCTCTTCTTCTCCTATCGGCATAGCTCTTTTGTCGACTTTGAGCAGCGAGTAATCGTTTCTTGATAAAATCGACTTTGTCAACAGCTTCTCGGATCATATCAGGTCCTAATACAAGTCTATTACCGGGTTTGACCCAACAAGCAGGAGATCGACACGGTCTACCATATAATGCTTCGAATGGCGACATTGTCAGGCTCGCCTGGTAGCTGTTATTATATGAGAATTCAGCCAAATGCAGATGGTCTTCCCATGATCCACCGAAATCTAGAACACAAGCCCGCAATAGATCTTCTAAAATACGATTTACCCTCTCAGTCTGACCGTCTGCCTGAGGATGATAAGCGGTGCTCAAGTTCAGCTTCATTCCCAGCTTGAATTGAAATGCCTCCCAGAATTTACTAGTAAAAATCGTATCTCTATCACTGACTATACTGAGCGGCACTCCGTGTAGTCTAAATATTTCCTTGAAGTATATCTGCGCCAGACTCTGAGCAGTTCTGTTTGATCTGACAGGTATGAAATAGGCGGTCTTCGTGAAGCGATCTACGATCACCCAAATACTGTCATTTTCTTTTCTGGTTTTGGGCAAACCATCAATGAAGTCTATGGAAATATGTTCCCACTTCCAACCAGGAACGTCTAGCGGTTGTAACAATCCAGCCAGTTTCTGTTGGTCGCTCTTGACTAGTTGGCAAGTAGGGCATCGGCTAACATATATTGAAACGTCTCTTTTCATATCCTTCCACCAGAATGTTCGCTTGAGATCGTTGTACATTTTGGCCACACCAGGATGGATACTCAGCTTGGACTTGTGACACTCGTCTAACACTTCCCTTTTTAGCTCGGGGATGCCAGGAAAACAAATCCTTCCTTTCAATCTCAGGATTCCATCGTTATCTATTTGAAAACACGAGGGTTCTCCTTTCTGAATCCTTTTAATCATATCCTTAATAAAGTTATCCTCCTTCTGAAGAATAGATATTTTGTCAATCAAGGAAGTCGTGATAATAAAGATGGCGATCATTACATTCTTTCGGCTTAACGCATCGGCCACGACATTGGCTTTCCCTGGAGTGTATATAATCTCAAAGTCATATGCTGCAAGAAACTCCAGCCAACGCTGCTGCCTCAGATTCAGGTCTTTCTAGGTGAACAGATACTTCAACGACTGGTGATATGTAAACAGTTCGAATCTCTCACCCAGAAGATAATGTCTCCAGATTTTCAAAGCGAATACTATAGCCAATAACTCAAGTTCATGAGTGACATAGTTTTTCTCGTGTGGCTTCAGTTGACGGCTAGCATACGCAATCACTTGACCTCTTTGCATTAACACTGCACCAAGGCTTCTCTAGAAGCATCTGTCCAGACTTTTAAATCCTGATTGCCATCGATGATGGTTAACACTGGAGCTGTTGTTAATCTTAACTTTAGCTCTTCAAAAGCCTCTTCACTTTCTGGAGTCCATTTGAATTTAGAGTGCTTCTTTGTAAGCTTCGTTAAGTGACCAGATATCTTCGAAAAGTTTTTAACGAACTTTCGGTAATAACTAGCCAATCCGAGAAAACTGCGGACTTCTGTAGGAGTACTGGGCTGTTTCCAATTTTGAATAGCTGTGATTTTGCTTGGATCCATAGAAATTCCTTCTTTCGATACGACGTAGCCCAGAAATTTCACTTCCTCTTGCCAGAATATACATTTGGACAGTTTGGCTTTTAATACATTCCTTCTCAGAATTTCTAGAACCTGTTCCAAATGCTTTTCATGTTCGGCCTTTGATTTAGAGAAGATTAGAATATCGTCAATAAAAACCAGAACAAATTTATTCAAAACTCCTCTGAACACTCTATTCATCAAATCGAAGAAGTATGCTGGAGCGTTACATAAGCCGAACGGCATTACTAACCACTCATAGAATAAGTCAAGACCTTTGAGTGCTGTCATTGGAACACACTCTTCGGCAATTCGAAGTTGATGGAAGCCTGTAGCTAGGTCCATTCTTGAGAATACTTGTGCTCCATTCAGACGATCCAATAAATCATCAATTCGCGGCAATGGATATTTGTTCTTTTTTGTATGCTTGTTCAAATCATGATAATCCACACATAGCCATAGAGTACCATCAGATTTTTGGACAAACACCACTGCTGCTACCCAATCAGAGAAACTAGGCCTGATTAGACCCTTCCATACGAGCTGTCGTGTTTGATTGTCCAATTCCTCTTTCTCTTTCAAGGACATTCTCCGAATAGCGTGAACTACCGGCCTTGCATTCGGAATCAAAGCGATCTTGAAATCTATTTCTCTCTGCAGAGGTAAGCGAACAACTTCTTCGAACACATCCGCATAGTTCTTGACGACAGGAATGTCTTTGATGAGGTCAGGAATATTCTCTGTGACTTCAGGGATATTTTCTATTTGAACAGGAGAAACATCCAAAGCTGCCCATAAGTCTTTTCTACTAGCATTCTGACCTTCATAGGGAATGGTTATATAATCACCTGATTTAATCTTCGCCTTAACGACTCTGTCGGCGCATTTAACCTCAGCTTCATACTTGGTCAGCCAGTCTAACCCCAAGATAAGGTCAAACTCTGTAAAATTCATGACGACCGCGATGGTAGGGAACCAATAACGAGAAAAAGAAACCGGCACTCCACAAACCCAACTGAGATCAATGGAACCCCCAACCGGATTCTGGATAGTCATTGGTTCTTTGAGCTTCTTCAAATTTAAATCTAGTTTCTTAACAACATTCTTGGCAATGAAGCTTCGCGACGCGCCTGTGTCAAACAGTACTTTAACTGGGATATCTTTGACAGTTAGCGTGCCTTCCAAAACTTCTGGCCTTTCCTGAATAGCTGAGGGTGTTGAAGTTTCTGCTACTTCATTCACTTGAACTATTTCAGTATTTTTCAACTGCCAGCAATCTTGCTTTACGTGACCAGCCTGATGGCAGAGATTGCATTTTCTATCCTCTTGAAATCCCTTCTTCGATTGAAGCCCACCTTTTAATCGCTTCTTCAAGGGTCCGCAGTTTATCGCCAAATGCCCTGGCTTCTTACAGTTACTGCATACGGTAGTCGTTACTTGCCCTTTCTCAGATTCAGCCCTTTTCCAATTTGCTTTGGGCTTCTTCCTGACCTCTGATATCGTGCTGGCCTCAGGACGATTAGTTTCAGACTCAATTTTATTACTAGAGCTGACTTCCTCTTCGTACTGTAACATACCTTTCTTGTCTAGATCTTCGTACTGGTAAGCCATGTATATCATTTCAGAGAAAGGAAGCTTCACATTCCTCATTACACTGTTCTGATATTTTCTTTGAAGCCCGTTGATAAATCTCAAATTCTTCCTCTTCGGATTTTCAATTAGATGAGGGGCAAAGTGAGAAAGTTCATTGAATTTCGTATGATATTTGGGAATGGTCATATCTCCTTGTATCAGATAAGAAAATTCATCACATAACCGTTCAATTGCTTCTAGAGGAGTAAATCTTTCCAGGAAAATCACTTTGAATCTATCCCAGGTAATATCACCTTCTGGATTATCCTTGATAACCGAATCCCACCAGAACAAAGCTTCGTCTTTGAGTGCCCAGGAGGCCAGTAGTCTTTTCTGGTCATCCCTCAGCTTTAATCCTTCAAAGATTTTCTCAGCCGAATGAATCCATGCTTGTGTTTTCATAATGGACTCTTTGCCTAAGAATGGTGATCCACCCAGATTTCGAAATCTCTTGAATAGAACTTCTATATCTGATTCTGGCTGTGGGAGCACAACTGGCTCATTAGCTGGTTGAGCCATACGATTATTTCTGCTGTTCCTGTCACTCATTTTCTAGTGCGTCTGCAATTAGCAGACAAAGTGCCAGGTCAACAAAAAAGATATTTCGAAACAAAGAGACAAATACTTGAATGTAAATGTGTCTATTGGGGTGTATTTCATTCTGCTTTACTTATACTAGGATATTACTGATCCTATATGTATAGAGTTACCCGTCCTAGAACACTACTGGTTCTATTTCTGACGAGTTCGTTCATATGTTATATTCCAGAACTAAGCTTAACCAAAGCTCTGATACCAAAATGAGACATGCCCAAACCCCGTACTGATGGCGGCAAGGGTAATCTTTGGAATATAACACAGAAACAGATAATAGCAGAACAGAAATAAAATAAATACACCAGATAATGCACAATAGAATATACTGGATAAACGTAATCATCAGAGTTGCACAGTATACAGGATCATACTTAGTAAAAATATAGTTCAGCTATACATAAATGTCTACAGCGGAAAAACAAACATAATGTACAATAGGAGCTGAACAACATAAAAAGAGATAAATGATAGAATCCATCTTCAGCTCCAGCTATCCAGAAAGAACCAGCTAAACCTGAATACAAGGCTGCCCGTGTAGAAAAAGGGGCACCTGAGTTTGAAAGTGAAACAAACTACGAGTCAGTCATGGGACTGGTATGAGAAATCTACTCAACAAATTTAGAATATGGCTAATCACAGGACCCCGCCACTTTCGTGGAACGGGTTTACTCCATTGGATTGCCTGTGCTTTAAAACAAATTATTCTTTTAAACATCGCAATGCTTTTTTTAAAAATGAAGCCATTATAAGACTCAGTTCCCATCACACAATGCAACGCAAACCGGAGGATAGAGTTTTACCTTATAATGGCCAAAATATGATTGGTACGAATAAAACAAAAGCATTTGATATTATTACTAGTGTTTATATGTTCCAAAAACAATTTCAAATCATAACTATCAATAATAGACGACATTAATACCCCCATACCACTATGTCGCCATATATAGGTATACAATCAATACCGCACAGTCACGTATTTGGAAATTGGATTTCCGTCATGAACCAAGGCAAAAGATAGTCCTTACCGAATTCGAGACGCTCTAGCCCGTGTCTCAGGAACAGCCGCAAATGTTCCTTGGATCGTCAGGGCCGGTCCACCGATGTGGATTATTATACCTGAACAATACGTTTCCCCACCCTATGGGGCGTCAATGAGCCAACTAATGGCTCCATCGGTCCCGGATCGACCGATATATCCGAGGCGCCTCGCTATCCATCATCCACATAAGTAAAATGTCAGGCCGTGTAAAAACACCGACACAACTCCTAGCTAGAACGAAACGCATGCCCTCCCTGAGGTCCTTCTCCCGTTTCTGGTTCATACCGTGGTGTGAGGCTCGCGAATTCACGTTATACACAAAGCTATGCCACACAGGCGGTGCTTTGATCATCACCACAAGACTTTGCTTTTCAACAGAAGCCCTGATCATTTGCCACTTAGGCATGCCACACTAGCAATTCATGCCATGCGACTGATGTCCATCGATATACAACCTCTGAGCTCGTGCGTTTCAGAGAAGGGCGTTAAGCAAAAGAATAAATTCTCTGCCGCCAAACAGATGTATATTTAATAGAGATCAATCAACATAGAATAAAATCCAATGTCAGACACATAGTCCATTTACAAGTCTGTTCTGGGTCTGAACGAAACCGGAGTCACTATATACCTCGCAAACCCTTCGATCACCACGTACATCTGGACGATCACCACTCATTATCCATATTTCGGGATGCCTCCCAATTAGGACCTCGGTTACCATCCAAACGAGGTGAAGATCTCCGGTCTTCGACCATCGTCTTCATCTTCGATTTCTTATCGTCGATTCAGTTATTCAGAATACGATGAACCCGGTCTTTCTGAGCAACTCGCGTATATAATAAACAAGTGCAACACTAACATACACACACATCATTTCAATTCATTAGTCACTAAGCGTCAATCAGTAAGAGAACGATTTCCCAAATATTAACCCCGAAGGCGGAAACCAACATCAGATCAATACCCAAGAAACCATTCGACTTAGCCAACCTTCAGTTAGTTTCTAAATTTCTCATCCATATCGTTTATAATATTTTATAACAATTTATCGCTATTTTTATTTATTTTAAAATAGCCAATTTATTCAAAAAGACGCTTCGGGCCATAACGCGGCCGTGGCGCAGTTTTTCTTTAGATTTGCTTTACACATATCTGAAAATCTAACCGTTGGATCTTCACAAAATTTACATCATTAGAAAGATCTTTTCAAAACGAATACAACGGTTCCAGTTTCGGGAAAATCCGACAGTCGGAACTCCCGGTATAATCGTTTGAAGTTTCGATTTCAAAATACGAACTACAGCGTCGTTATTCGATTTAATATAATTATATTTATATATATATATATACAAATATAATCGATTCTGGCGCTGTTTTTCTTCAGATTTGAATTAAACATTCCAGACAATCCAACCGTCGGATTTTTACAAAGTTGGTGCCGTTGGAAAGATATTTCCAAATCGAACCCAACGATTGCGATTTCAGGAAAATCCGATGGTCGGATCTCCCACACTCGTTTGAAATCACGGTTTCAAAATACGAACTGCAGCTTCGTTTTTCGATATATTTCAATTCCATTTATATATCTATATCGATTCTTCGATTTCAAAGCTATATTATTTTCATACTTTTGATAAAAATTATATTTTTTCCAACTGTCTTCTATTTCAACACTTCACTATTTTTAACAATTCATGTATATAATAAAAATGTGATTTTTAATGTAAAACAATTTATTTCAAAACACAACTATTTTATATACTTAATATAGGTGATAAAAATAGGATTTTTATTATAAAACAATTTATTTTAAAACAAGATTATTTTATACATTTCATATTGATGTTAAAAATGGGATTTTTATTATAAAACAATTTCTTTCAAAATATGAATACCATTCAACACATGAATTTCAATTCAACGAATGAATATCGATTCAACACATGAAGGTTTTCTATAGTTTATATAAACCGATAAAAAAGTGATTTTTATATTTAAAACACGAATACCATTCAACAAATGAATTTCAATTCAACGAATGAATATCGATTCAACACATGAAGGTTTTCTATTCAACGAATAAATATAGTTTCAACAAATGAAAATAATTCAAACACATGAGTATTATTCAAAATTTCGGCAGCATAACGGCAGGGTAGTTAAAACCCGGACCGTCCCTGGTACGGCTCCTCGCTCTACCTTAAAACCTCGCGGTTTTTGACAATGGGGAATCATGCATCTAGTTCGCACGCAGGCGACATGTATATTTATTTCATTTCCACAAACTAATCCTATGTGGTTTCAACCAAACATTTCTCAACCACAAACGGGTATTTTTCAACCACAATCAATCAATATCAACCACAAACAATTCCAATCAACCATTCGCTATCAATCAATTTTCACACCAATCACAACCAATAAATATCGTCCATGGTTTGTGGACGAGGGGTGGGGCGTGTATATATATATATATAGCATTTCACTTCTATTTCAACACATATATAATTTTTACAACGCATATATAACTTATACATCGAACGTACAACCTATACAACGCTTATACAAGAGGTGTACAATGCTTATATAACTCATACATCGATCATATAATTTGTACATCGTCGTTTTCCATATCGTTTATAAATTAGAAATCTCACATTGGGTTCCACTCCACTAAAAATAGCAGAAGGCTCAAAAAAATATGCGGTCTCTTCTAGAATGTAGAAGACGTCCACACGAGTCCACTGTCTCTTGTTTCACTGAATTTCGTCAATACACGAAAAAGATATGATTTTTCAAAGTTTGCAACGGTTTAAAGGTGTTAAAACTGTTGAAAATTAATATAGTCGTATACCTCGTTTAATTCTTCAAAACTAGGTTTAGATTTAATCTTCAATCCGCTGCGCTTCGTCCCGATCAGATTACGCTACCTCGTCAAGCTTGGAACGGCGCACCAGAGGGTAGAGGTTTCGTTGAACTCGAACTGGCGAGGAGGGGGTATCAGCGGCGGGAAGTTCGGATATTCCTGGGCTCGATTCTCGAGGCACAACGTACGGTGGAGGTCAAGGGTTGTATGGATTTGAAGGCCTTGAGGAGTACTTCAAAAACCTTAATTGGAGTGGGGGCTAAAGGTGAACGGATTCGCCATAAAATGGAAGGGAAGGGAGGAAAGCCAGCCGTCGTCGATCGCGAGGGCTACAGGTTTTTTTTTGATTTTTTGATTTTATTTAAATTATGAAGAAATAATTTGATTGGCCGGGGGGTTTTAAAAAGGGTTTTCTGACACGACCTCCAATCCAAACCCAACGACTGTCGTCCTTAGCGTTTTACCCCCATTCCGAACACAATGGCATATGTTTCGAAGGCCCATTCGAATGTTTCAGTCAGTTTTTCTTCAAATTAAAATATTAATCATTCAATATTCGATTTGAATGTACATTTCAATTTTCCAGGGCCACAAACTAATTCGAAAAATTCCAGAAAAATAAATCTAGCTATGTTTTGAGGATACGGTCCCAACAAAACTAGTTTCGTCGAATTCAGAGACCGTTTGCAAAAAGGCCCATTTCTGGTCGATCCAATTTAATTGTAATTGACCAAAACGCGTTTTCCTTTGCCACACTCACATACCAGCTTCAAAAATTATGAAATTTGAAACCTAGCAATAACTTCTCATCCCGGATCCAACAAAAGTGGTTTCATCAAATTCCGAGGTCGTTTGCAAAATGGCCAATTTCACGGGCTATGAAAATTCCATAACGATCTTTCTAAAAATTCATTTGGCCATAACTTTTGCTTTCCGTTATGAAACTTCAATTTTTCAGATTCGTTAGAAAGGTATTCACTAACAGATTTAAATATTTTTGGTTTCACTCAAATCCGTATTGTTTTGCACCCGGTACAGTCCGACAAAGTTTGAATTCAATTTTTGAAACTGCAGCGCCATTTCAGGCCTTGTTTATAATTAGAATTAATTATATTCGTTTTCAAACGTCGATTCAAACTCACTTTTCATTGCTATTATTTAAAATATTTATTTTAAATATTTAAGATCCATTATTTTAGCCAATTTAAAATTTTTAAATTGGTTCAGATTTTCCGGGTCGTTACATGGAAGTATAACTGAATAAGAAGATAGATATGAGGAAAAAACTTATATAAGAAATAAGTTAGGATTATATAAGAAATAAGTTAGGATGGATAATGGGGTACAAAGCTTATTAATGAAACTTACAAGTAATGAGTCATATATGAAACATTAATAAGCGAGGGTAACTTGGTAAACTTGGAAAGGAAATCAATGTGAAGGAGAATAACCAAGTGAAATGTAACAACTCACGAGGCGGCACAAGCGTGTAAATAAATGGGTAGACATAGGGTCTATTGACATATAAAACTGAGGCACTTGGACCAGTCCGTATGTTAGAGGATGAATAACCATACGGGGTAGATCATCGGGATGTCAAAATACACAAAGAGGAGCGCATGACCATCTAGATATTCTAGTAGGCTCCAACGGACTGAGTTTAGAAGCACGCGGCTTCCAGGGACATAGGGTACTCTTGGTATTCCTCTGTGAGTGGCAGATGATCCGTCTGTGCTCATAGAGGTTACGTCTGCGTAGGTGAACCAATGAGTGTGCCTTGATTGCAATACTTAAGGGGGCAATCAAAAGAATTAGATGGACCAGCGTGATTCGATGAGACCAGTTAGTGCCTTGTGATAGCAACTCGTCGTCTACCTACCATCTTCAGTCAGTACGTGAAGTGGAAAGGCGGAGAACTCCAAAAGACCATACACTTTACTATCTAGTTATGGGTGAGTTTGGCCAATAGGATCTAAGGGCATAGGGGGCTTGGATTACAGTTCTCATTCTTGATTTTCTTAGGTGCCTTTCATTTGTTAGTTGAGGGAGGGGTCTAGTGGAACCATAGCCACTGTAAAAGCAGACCTTAGCATCTGCAATCGACAGATATCCGAAAGCTCCCGACCGAGTTCCGTGTTTCTCGATTAGCCCTGCTACAGGACTCGGGCGCACCTATAGAAAATATAAGCAAATAGACATCGAGTACGATTGACGATACGTACGTGGGGAAAGTCTATGTACACTCATGTCGCTCTAGAGGGCATTATTCGATGATAGAATCTAGTAGAATCTAGAATAGCTGCCCAAACGCTTACGTAACACAATGATGATAGTTTTAGGCAAACATAGCGTTGATATACATACGACATGCGACATTGGATAAGGACTGCATGCATACTGTGGAGACCATGCGAGTAGAGTATACCTTAATTGGGGGTAGCTACGTATACACTATATTAGGTTAATTTACTAGAGAGTAGATGGGTGCGACGTGTGTGTAAGCCTTGAGTGCTAATAACACAAATAACCTAATAAATTAGAAAATATAAGTGAACGGTATATGTAGGATTATCCAAGAAGTGTAGTTTAAATTCATTCACACAGAACTTATGTTCTGACCCCCTCCTCATAACATTCGCAGGTTAGGTTCATGACAGAGACTGTATAGCTTTCGATACTGGTTTAGCAGTATTATTATTAAGGTAAAGCTATGTTTCAACTACATTATATTTTATTCCTTCCACTGTGAGATGTTTTCCGAACTCTGACAAGTTTTATGTCACTGTCTTTTCTGCAGGATACCAGAGCAAACCGACTCGGGTTTCGATGGATTGGGTTTTTGAAAATAAATTCGGTCCTTCGGAACGTGGGTTTTTTACAATTATACAAAAACAACAATAACACCTAAGCTATAAATCTCAAACAAGTTGGGGTTGCCTAGAAATGGAACAAAAGAGGAAAATCTTCTGTAAAAGTGAAATAAAAATTTGGCTAATGAAACCTGGGGTTCTGATGTATGGATTGCTAACTTCCATGCAGTGCTATCCGAAACCAGCTCTTCAGATATATTCCAATCCCTTAAGTATCTTTTTACTATCTTCTCTCATGTCATTTTAGGTCTGTCCCTACCATTTCTTGGGCATTCGGCGCAACCTTTAATTCCAATGCGCACTGGTGCATCGTGCGGTCTTTGTTGGAGATGTTTGAACCATCTCAAGTGGTGTTGGACTAACATTTATTCAACAAATGAAACTCCAAGTTTGTCCCGTATATCATCATTTCTAATCCGATCTCGTGAGATATGCCCACATCACCAACGCAGCATAAGCATCTCTGCTACACTTATCTTTTGGACGTGTTACTTTTTAGTAGGCCAACATTTTGCACCATAAAGCATCGCCGACATGATTGCTGTTTTATAAAACTTTCCTTTAAGCTTCTAAGGGATCTTCCTGTCACAGAGAATGTTAGATGCAAGTCGTTATTTCGCCCATCCTGCTTGAACTCTAAAATTAACATCCTATCAATCTCCCCATCAAACTGCAACATAGATCCTAAATATCGAAAGGATTCTTTCTTGGGTACTACTTGACCGGTTAGGGTGACATCCCTGTTATCTGACCTGACACCGCTAAACTCACACTTCATATACTCCGTTTTAGTTCTGCTAATCCTGAAACCCTTCGATTCCAAGGTCTCGCTCCACAACTCCAATAGTCTATTAACCCCTGTTCTACTTTCATCAACTAGCACAACATCATCAGCAAAGAGCATACACCACAGAAACTCCCCTTGTATACCTTTTGTGATTTCATCCATCACTAAGGCCAAAATATAGGGGCTCAAAGCCGAACCTTGATGTAACCCTATGTTAATGGGAAAGTCACCGGTCTCACCATCGCATGCCTTGACACTAGTCACAGTCCCCTCATACATATCCTTGATAAGGGTAATGTACTTTGATGGCACCCTCTTCCTTTCTAGCGCCCACCACATAACCTCCCTCTGTACTCTGTCATAAGTTTTCTCCAAATCGATAAAAACCATGTGAAGATCTTTCTTCTGCTCTTTGTATCTCTCCATAAGTTGCCTGATCAAGAAAATCGCCTCATTAGTTTCCTAGCATGAAACCAAATTGACTCCTAGAGACATTTATCAACCTCCTCAAACGTTGTTCACTATTCTCTCCCAAAGCTTCATTGTATGACTCATAATCTTAATTCCCCTGTAGTTTGTGCAGCTTTGAATATCTCCTATATTCTTGAAGATTGGAACTAAAATGCTTCTCCTCCACTCATCTGGCATCTTGTTTGATTTGAAAATATTATTAAACAACTTTATTAGTCATCTTATCCCTGCATCTCTAAAGCATCTCCACACTTCAACAGGGATGTCATCAGGCCCTACCTACTTGTCTGTCTTCATCCGTTTCAACGCCTCCTTTACCTCAAACTCTTGAATTCTTCGAACGAAATGTCTATCAGTGATGCCATCAAAGTCTTCCAACTCGATCGAGGAGCTATCACTTTCTTCGTTGAAAAGCCTATCGAAGTATGCTTTCCACCTATTTTTTATCTCGTCGTCCCTCTCCAAAAACCATTACATGTATCTCCACAAAAATTATAGAATAAAAATTTATGTATTTTGACTTTGTTGAACAGAAAAGCAAAATTATAACAATGTCAAAAGCTTCAACAAAACATAGTCCGTCACAAAAAATTGGCGATGCTAGCTTAATGACCAAAATTTTGATGGCGCTAGTTTTCTAAAGCAAAAATGACATACTAATATATTAAATAATAGTAAAGCAGATCTTTTTAAAAAACCCTTATTAGTTGAAAAAGTTTTCTCTTTTCTCATTCATTTTCTCGGAATATTTTTTTTTTAAAATTAGCTTATCACTTTACATTTATTTATTTTACATCTTCTATTATTTTACGTTTTGGTGTAAACATTTTAAAGTTTACACGATTATTTATTACTAGTTAGCTCCTAACATTTCATATTTAAGTTTATATTTTTAAACTAATTACAAAACCCAAATTTTAAGTAATCTAAATAATTTTAATCAACTTATTAAAAAATGAAGAAATAAAGTTTTTCAATCCAAAATACTTGCTCTTTCAATTTTTTATAATCAGTTAAATATCTTTCATTTTTTTCTAAAATTTCATATTTTATACCATACATTACAATCAATTACATAATATTAAAACTATTTAAATAATTTTAGTGTACATTATTCATTGATTCTACTAATAAAGCGCATCAAAATTAACTAAATTCATATTAACAAAAAATTCAAATATATAAACATGTCAATCACATAACATAATTATACACATAAGTAACATTGATAGGTTCACATTTAACTCATTTACATCAATACATTTACCGTGCATTGCATTGTAATATTAATGATAAATGCCTACTTTGTAAAATTTACTTAGTTATTTATAAAACACTGCAGAATATCACTTAACATTATACATTTAAGTCGATATATTTAAATTAATTAATTATGTGATTTTGAATTTAACAAATGAATTCAATCAATAAATCATTTTTAATTCACCTAATTAACGCTAAGTGTGATGTTTTAAAGTGTATACCATGTTCATTGTTACTACCAAAATTCGATACCGAAACAAGACAGATGAAATGGTATCATGAAGGTATTAATACCGTAGCAAAGGCCTTAAAGAGAATTGAGCCTAAGCCGAAAACAATAAGTAAGAGTCATAACAGTGAAGGGCCGATACCCAAACAACAAGAGTAGAGGTAAAGAAGAACGACATCAAGACAAGAGTTTGGTACATACGCTATCTATACCAACAAAAGAGAGTAAAAGAGCCTGGTACTGATACAAAAAAATGGCCATAAAGGCAAGGTGTTAGTACCAACATGCAACATGCAATCCAGTTGGTATCAACCCTGAATAATGAAGACAGAAGCAATTGATCCAATATCAATGGAAAGCAAAAACAAAGGCATAAAATCAATAATAGAAAACAATATCTTAAGCCACAAGACGAGACCAAGCATAAGGAGTGAAAGCAATCAACTCGACATCAAACACACAAGCTTCAAATTTGATACCGACTACATGGGCAGGGTTTAGAGAAGCACTATCAATACCAACATGCTTGGTGTCGATATAACTGTATAAAGACGATATCGAAGTCATGAAATAAGGGGCGTACAAGAAACACCCACGAAGTGCAAGAAACACGAGTTTGAAGCCGGTATCGAAACATGAGGCAATCGAAATGGATCAATAGTCAAAGGGCGACATAAAAGAGTGCTATCCATGCTAACATGTTTAGCATCAATACTGACACCAAATGACCGCTACTGAAGCCATAGGCTCTGGAACCAAGCTTCCTATTGGACCACTACTGAAGGGATACCCAAATTGTCTATAAATCAAACCCCAGATATCACATTTTATGGGACTTCTCCTAATTCTAAAATCTTGTATTCATTTCTAAGAGACAAAAACCTAATTTGTAAATCTATTTGGGGATTTTTCTATTTCTCTAGTTATCGCATATGTACCTTATCAAGTAAATCAATAAAGGAGATACTTAGCAATTGCAATCATTTCCACCTATTTTTCTTATTTATAATTCACGCCATTGCCTTCAACTTTGGAGTAATTACCGAACTAACCATCACAAACTTGTGCCGAGCTTATGAAGCCCTTATCCCTATAGAACTGTGGATCTTTAAGTCTCGTAAGAGTGATACTATCCTCTTCTTAAAGGATGGGTAACTAATCTTTGGATTGCGGGTCTTGATATCTAGGAAATGGTGAATTAAATCGCATTTTGATAGACCAAATCATCCCTAGGTTCCCCTAGGACCACAACTAAATCCTATGTACTGGTCTTGACGAAAAACATCGTTAACATTTTGGCGCTAGAAGGAGGGCTCGAACCTCTATTCCTTTGTACAACCTACCACATCCCTAGTTATTCCATCCTTTTGATTAAACATTAAAGAAATAAGCTATGGATAAAGGATCTTGACAAGGATCTTTTGAATCTCGAATAGCTACATCAGACAGTATTGATCCAAAAATTATTGAAGAGCAAAGGTTAATAATGGAAGCTTCAAGAATCATAAACAAGAAGAGGGATTAGAACAATATGACCCCGACCGTTGGAGCATTAATCCTTTCCATATTGGACCAACCCTTCTCTTTTCCTTAAGTGATTCTACATCAAAGGAATATAACTTGTATTCTCACATAAAAGAAGCCATCTGTGCAAAGGTTAAGGGAACTGTATTAGAGCAACGAATAGTGGAAGATTTCTATCTCTTTACTTTTAGATGGTCTAAAAGAATTGCACTTCAGTCTCAAGCTACATCGAAAAGAAGGTTTGAAGATATATATGAAGCAACAAAGTTGAGTAACAAACGAGCTAAGTTTCGATGTCGAAAGGGAATTTTTGAGTCACGACTGGCAAAAGGATGCAGCCTTATCACATAAATTGTAAATACCTACATTCTAACTAAACACGAGTATAACCTTTGGCGGCCAACAAAGAAGAAGCCCAAATATGAAAGGAAATCAGGAATGCCATACTACCACTACCACATGATGAAAGGGCATGGAACCAATCACTGCCGGGTTCTCAAAGGAATGATCATCAATTTCTTTAATCAAGGCCAATTGCAAGGATTTGTAAATGGATCAAACTAGTTCTAACAAAGGATATTTAGAAGAAAGAATGTCTACATAGACAGGAGTATGAGAAACTCCTTAAAATTTGGAACCATCCAAAATGGGTGAAGCTACTTACGATGGTAGAAAACCCTTGTTCGCAACAAGACGGCCAGGGCAAGGCATCTCGTGGAGGGAGGCGGTATGTAAGGCTTTAGCTGCGTCCAATTCAGGAAGAGCCAGGCTAAAGAATCAAAAGAGTAAGCCTCTATCCCTGGGTCGGAGCATCTACACCCTTATTCTCGTCTACGATGGCCTAGGTAAGGCGCCCCTCGAAGTAGTGGGTCTAAGCCTTTATCCGCGTCTAAATTAGAAAGAGTCAGGGTAAAGCATCGAAAACCTTTATTCACGCATATGATAACTAAGTTAAGGCACCCCTTGGAGGAGGTGATGTGTAAGTCTCTATCACTGCCTACGATGGCTAGGGTAGAGCATCAAAAGATTAAGCCTTTATCTGTGCCTATGATGGCCAGGGTAAAGCATCTAAGCCCCTATCACCTCCTACGATGGCTATTGTAAGGCACTCCTGGAGGGAGGTTGGGTAAGTCCTTAGGCCCTGCCTGAGAATAAGCTAGCCAAGCACAATGGGCGCACAAAGACGTAAGAGTGGCTCACAAGGCTGAAACGGCCAATCAAAGCCCAATAGTGGCTCACAAATTAAATTGAAGCCTAGAGAGTGACTCACAAAGCACATAAATCCTCTGCTTTTAAAAACAAACCTAAAATGGGTAGACACTCTCTGGTCTTCAATCATTTCTAAAGATGGATTTCTGGTCTTCTATTAAATACCCAAATTTGGTTTCAGTTCGGGACTTATGTTATTGCTAGATATGGATTTCTTGTCTTCTATTAAATACCTGAATCTGGGTTTTGGTTTAAAACATCTATTTTTTCCAGATTCGGATTTTTGGTCTTCTATTGCTATATGACCAAATCCCGTCGCGAGATTTCTATTATTCGCCAAAAGTGGATTTTTGATCTTTTATTATGAATGACCGAATATATGTTGCAAAACTTCTATCTTTACTTCCAGAAGAGCATCTCCGAACTTCTGTTCTAATACCCTAATCTGGGTCTCAAAACTATAATTCCTACTTCCTAAAAGATGGTTACTAGAATTATGTTACACAAACTCGAATCAGATTTTCGAACCTTTTACTCATATTTCCAAATAAATATTCTGGACTTATAATACTTGTAGAAACAGATTATTACATTTGCACTTTTAAAGGTTATGAATTTTCCATTCTTATTTCCAGAGTAGTGTTCTGGGTTTCCATTTTTATGCTTGAGTAGAGGATTCGGGCTTGCTATCTCATTTCAGAGGAAGAATTTGTACAGAAATACTAGAGTTGGTATCTTGGGTCTTTTATACTAAAATCTTCTGGCGAAGGTCGTGATCTCTCACATCTCACACAGAGAGATTCTCTAAGCCTATATCATGAAAAATTGCTATTAAATATATTTGAAAGAAAATATAATGTGAATGATCATGTTATTCTATCACAAGATTTACTTATTACTTGGTTATGACCCAGATGGTGTCACGTATAAATTGAACATGTTATAGTATCTATTCTACTCTAAGAAAAAAACTAACTCAAGGGTCTTATGTGCTGAATTTTACGTAGAATAATTCTGTGGAACTCCTAGATAAGGATGTTCTAAACACAAACGAGGATATACGACAAGTGATATCTACACAATTTACAAAGTTATTTTTTTTTAGAATTATCTACAATCATTTCGTGAGTTATCAAGTACGAAAGTAGAGTGTTAACACCACAATGACATCAAATGTATTACATCTCCACATTTACATCATCATTAGTTAAAGGAGGGTTAATAGCATGACAAATCATAATACACAAAAGATCTTTAAGCTTTTTCTCCTTTTTCCTAATCTCGTCGGAGCCATCTGCTAGTCTAATCTGAAATTTAGAGTCATGTTGTAAGCTCTGATCATGGATCTTAAAGCCTTGTTTTCTTTGTCCAAAATGAAGACACTTTTTCAAAAATTATGTCTCTTATCCTGCAATTTTTTGATTCGAGAGACTTAATAGTTGATACATCGAAGCGTGTCCTCATTATGCTTTGTGTCATAAAAATTCTTGATTTCATTTTTGAATCTTCTGCACTACCTACTAAGAACCGATTCATTTAACCCACAAGGGGAATTTACCAAATCAGGATATTTTTCAATGGCTGAGGCTTTGGACTTAGTCGCGTCCTTGGAAGACTTAGGCACAACTATGTTAGGGGTATTACCAAACGTAAATTCCCAAGCTTGCTAGATCGCTTTTGCGTTATCTAGTTCAGCTTCTAAGTCAGCAATCTGCTGATGCAATCCACTTATCTCTCCATCAAAATCAACAGAAGGAGTGACCTTTATCTATCTCTTTAATTATAGGATAGTTTTGTCCTTTTCTTTCAGTTGACCCTCTAAAATAGCCACTTGCTCATTTAGATGCTTGATGGTCAAATTCTGAAGTAAAACTGTCTTCTCTTGAGTTGTAATGGGTACCTCTTTGGGAATATCCCTTTGTGATGTAACTGTTAATAATTCATCCATTGTTCTAGAGGGTGAAATCTCAAATTGATCTTCCTTTTCTTAAATAAAACAAGATACAATTATTTACAAATTCTATTTTCATAGAATGGTACCTATAAAATTATACTTCTCATTATTAGAAAAGTTTACTACGTAAACTCGTAGACTTATCCAAACAAGCTTCAAATTGTTTTGAGAATACACGCACATAAAAGATTACAAAGGATTATCTTGACTGTCAAAACACCTATTGTTTTGGTAACATATCAACTTAGTATGTCGGGTCCTAAGTCTGTTTAAAATTATTTCTCAATCATCACCTAGAAAGTCAAAAGGATGTTGATGATATTTCATATAAATATGTCGAAGGTCCCTTAGAAAATGATCCCTTCCAAATCTGCATGATGATTTCATTGAAAATTCCCTACTTTATCTAGAAAATGAGTGTAATGTGTCATTTGAAACTACATCTTTGTGGAGAATGGAATTATGCCATAACATTAGATAAAATCAGACATCATGGGTATAAGAAGTTGTCGTAAGAAACATACACTCACAGTTCCATAATTTTACAAATATTCTTCTTATTCTTACAGTATTGACATTTTGAAAAACTTATAAATGAATCTGTTCCAATTACTCTTAATATTTTCTAGGAATAAGTCCCTGGGTAACGAATGGACCCTTGATAGGTTCCAACAAGCCCTAGGGTGGAGGTCAACTCCATGATCATCTAAGCATCATATGTGAAGACACCGAAGTAAACCACCACTAAAATCCACTAGGAAAGAAAAATCTATTATCTCGTACCAACTATAAACTTTATACAAGGAATCTGTCGAAATGTCCCTATCTTCCATCAACATCCAAAATAAAGTAATCAATTCTTTGCTTTCCTCAAGAATTCTTTCTCTTTTTTTAATCTTGGCCCAGCTTCGTGTTCTTTATAAGGCATCAATTATGAAGCTCTTTTATCAAGATCATAATATTTTTGAGATAAAGTATTATAATCTTTTAGCAACTTGTCTTGTTCTAAACGTGACCGAGCTATTTCCCTCTATTTCTTATCTAATTCTGCTTTATAAAATGAGGCGGTGTTTTTCCTAGACTACAAATTATAGGGAATCAAGTTACCATGAATTCAAGAGGGAAGAAAGCATTTCAAAAGTGAAAGCCATACCAAAAAGAAAAGGATATCAGGCTGAGCAGGTTGTTCCTCCCCTTTTTGCCTTTTATTGGAGGGGCCGCTTGTGACGACCCCATTTCCCGTACAGACGGAGACAAGGGTTATCTTTGGAATATAACACATACACTGATAATAGCAGAATAGAATTAAATAAATACACCAAATAGTGTACAATAGAATACACTAGATAAACGTAATCATCAGAGTTACACAGTATACAGGATCATACTTAGTACAAATACAGTTCAGCCATACATAAATGTCTACAGCGGAAACAAACAAAATATGTACAATAGGAGCTGAACAGCATAAAAAGTGATAAATAATAGAATCCATCTTCAGCTCCAGCTATCCAGAAAGAACCAGCTAAACCTGAATACAAGGCTGCCCATGTAGAAAAAGGGGCACCCGAGTTTGAAAGTGAAACAAACTACGAGTCAGTCATGGGACTGGTATGAGAAATCTACTCAACACATTTATAATATTGCTAATCACAGGACGACGCCACTTTCGTGGAACGGGTTTACTCCATTGGATTGCCAATGCTTTAAAAAAAACAAATCTTTCTTTTAAACATCGCAATGCTTTTTATAAAAATGAAGCCATTATAAGACTCAGTTCCCATTACACAATGCAATGCAAACCGAAGGATAGAGTTTTACCTTATAATGGCCAAAATATGGTTGATACGAATAAAAAAAAGCATTTGATATTACTACTAGTGTTTATATGTTTCGAAAACAATTTCAAATCATAACTATTAATCATAGACGACATGAGCGTCCCATGCCACTATGTCGCCAAATATATATACAATCGAAACCGCACGATCTCGTATTTGAAAATTGAATTTTCGTCATGAACCAAGGCAAAAGATAGTCCTTACCGAATTCGAGACAATCTAGCCTACCATGTCTCAGGAACAGCCACAACTGCCCCCTGGATCGTCTGGGCCGGTCCACCGATGTGGATTATTATGCCTGAACAATACGTCTCCCCGCCCTATGGGGCGCAAATGAGCCAACGAATGACTCCATCGGACCCGGATCGTCCGACCTAACCGAGGCGCCTCGCAACAGTAACAACCACATAAGTAAAATGTCAGGCCGTGTAAAAACACCGACACAACTCCTAGCTAGAAAGAAACGCATGCCCTCCCTGAGGTCCTTCTCCCGTTTCTGGTTCATACCGGGGTGTGAGACTCGCGAATTCACGTTATACACAAAGCTACGCCACACGGGCGGTGCTTTGATCATCACCACAAGACTTTGCTTTTCAATAGAAGCCCTGTTCATTTGCCACTTAGGCATGCCACACTAGCAATTCATGCCATGCGACTGATGTCCATCGATATACAACCTCTGAGCTCGTACGTTTCAGAGAAGGGCGTTAAGCAAAAGAATAAATTCTCCGCCGCCAAACAGATATATATTTAATAGAGATCAATCAACACAGAATAAAATCCAATGTCAGACACACAGTCCATTTACAAGTCCGTTCTGGGTCTGAACGAAACCGGAGGCACTATATACCTCGCAAACCTATCGATCACCACGTACGTCTGGACGATCACCACTCATTATCCATATTTCCGGATGCCTCCCAGTCAGGACCTCGGTTACCATCCAAACGAGGTGAAGATCTCCAGTCTTCGACCACCGTCTTTATCTTCGATTTCTTATCGTCGATTCAGTTATTCAGAATGGGACAAACCCGGTCTTTCTGAGCAACTCGCGTATATAATAAACAAGTGCAACACTAACATATACACGCATCATTTCAATTCATTAATCACTAACCGTCAATCAGTAAGAGAATGATTTCCCAATTATTAACCCCGAAGGCCGAAACCAACATCAGATCAACACCCAGGAATCCATTCGACTTAGCCAACCTTCAGTTAATTTCTAAATCACATCCATATCGTTTATAATATTTTATAACGATTATTTCAAAATAGCCATTTTATTCAAAACGAAGCTTCAGGCCATAACGCGGCCGTGGCGCTGTTTTTCTTCAGATTTGTTTTACACATATCTGAAAATCTAACCGTTGGACCTTCACAAAATTTATATCATTAGAAAGATCTTTTCAAAATGAATCCAACGGTTCCAGTTTCGGGAAATTCCGACGGTCGGATCTCCCGGTACAATCGTTTGAAGTTTCGATTTCAAAATATGAACTGCAGCGTCGTTATTCGATTAAATATAATTATATTTACATTTATATATAAATATAATCGATTCTAGCACAGTTTTTCTTCAGATTTGAATTAAAAATTCCATACAATCCAACCGTTGGATTTTTACAAAGTTGGTGCCGTTGGAAAGATATTTCCAAAGCGAACCCAACGGTTGTGATTTCAGGAAAATCCGATGGTCGGATCTCCCGTACTAATCGTTTGAAATCACGGTTTCAAAATACGAACTGCAGCGTCGTTATTCGATATATTTCAATTCTATTTAAATATATATATCGATTCTTCGATTTCAAAACTATTTTCTTTTCATAAAATTGATAAAAATGATATTTTTATCTAACTATCTTCTATTTCAATACTTCACTATTTTTAACAGTTCACTTATATAATAAAAATGTGATTTTTATTGTAAAACAATTCATTTCAAAACTCTATTATTTTATATAGTTCATATAGGTAATAAAAATAGGATTTTTATTATAAAACAATTTCTTTCAAAACGGGATTATTTTATACATCTCATATATATGATAAAAATGTGATTTTTATTATGAAACAATTTATTTCAAAATATGAATACCATTCAACACATGAATTTCAATTCAACGAATGAATATCGATTCAACACATGAAGGTTTTCTATGGTTTATATAAACAGATAAAAGGGTGATTTTTATATTTAAAACACGAACACCATTCAACACATGAATTTCTATCCAACGAATGAATATCAACTCAGCACATGAAGGTTTTCTATTCAATGAATAAATATAGTTTCAACAAATGAAAATAATTCAAACACATGAATATTATTCAAAATTTCGGCAGCATAACGGCAGGGTAGTTAAAACCGGGACCGTCCCAAGTACGGCTCTTCGGTCTACCTTAAAACCTCGCGGTTTTTGACAATGGGGATCATGCATCTAGTTCGCACGCAGGCGGCATGTATATATTTATTTCATTTCCACAAACTAATCTTATGTGGGTTCAACCAAATATTTCTCAACCACAAATGGGTATTTTTCAATCACAATCAATCAATATCAACCACAAACAATTGCGACTAATCATTCGCCATCAATCAATTTTCACACCAATCACAACCAATCAATATCGTCCATGGTTTGTGGACGAGGGGCGTATATATATATATTTATTTATATATAGCAATTATCTTCTATTTCAACACATATATAATTTTTACAACGCATATATAACTTATACATCGAATGTACAACTTATACAATGCTTATACATGAGGTGTACAATGCTTATATAACTCATACATCGACTATATAATTTATACATCGTCGTTTTCCATATCGTTTATTAATTAGAAATCTCACATTGGGTTCCACTCCACCAAAAATAGCAGAAGGCTCAGAAAAATATGCGGTCTCTTCTAAATTGTAGAAGACGTCCACACGATCACGATGTTTCCTGTTTCATCGAATTTCGTCAAGAAACGAAAAAGATATGATTTTTCAAAGTTTGCAACACTTTAAAGTGTCAAAACAGTTCAAAATAGAATAAGCCGTATACCTTAGTTTTTATTCGAAACTAGGTTTCGATTTTTCTCTCAATCCGTTGATCGTTGCTGGAATCAGACCATACCACGACGTGCAGCTTGGAATGGCGCGCCCAGCATTCCTCCTTTGGTTGAACTCGGTTGCAGGGTGGAGGAGCAATCCACGGCGACGCTGCGCGACTTCAGGAGGGTAAATCGAGCGAAATACACCTCGATAAATACGGAGATTCGTATGGATTTGAAGAGGATGGAGAGCCCTTCAAAAATCTCCAAAGGGTCGATGGGTTTTATGGCTTGTGGAGGGAGAAAATGAGGAGAGAAGGAGAGAAGGTGTAGCCGCCGTTCGTTCCAGGGGCATCGGGGAAGAAGATAGAAGAAGGGCCAATAGGGATTTTTTTATTTTATTTTATAATTTTTAAATTCTCTAAAATACCACTTTCACACACGAACCCCAATCCAGACCCAACGACTGTCGTCCCCAGTGTTTTACCCCCATTCCGAACACAATGGGATATGTTTCGTAGGCCCATTCGACTATTTCAGTCAGTTTTCCTTCATATTAAATTATACAACATTCAATATTCAATTTGAACGTACATTTCAATTTTCCAGGGCAACAAACTAATTCGAAAAATTCCAGAAAAATAAATCTAGCTATGTTTTGACGATACGGTCCCAACAATACTAGTTTCGTCGAATTCTGAGACCGTTTGCAAAAAGGCCCATTTCTGGTCGATCCAATTTAACTGTAATTGACCAAAACACGTTTTCCTTTGCCACGCTCACATACTAGCTTCAAAAATTATGAAATTTGAAACCTAGCAATAACTTCACATCCCGAGTCCAACACAAGTGGTTTCGTCAAATTCCGAGGTCGTATGCAAAATGGCCAATTTCACGGGCTATATAAATTCCATAGCGACCTTTCTGAAAATTCATTTGGCCATAACTTTTGCTTTCCGCTATGAAAATTCGATTTTTCAGATTCATTAGAAAGGTATTCACTAATATATTTAAATATTTTTGGTTTCGCTCAAATCCGTTTTGTTTTGCACCCGGTACAGTCCGACAAAGTTTGAATTCAATTTTTGAAACTACCGCGCCATTTCAGGCCTTGTTTATAATTAGAATTAATTATATTCGTTTTCAAACGTCGATTCAAACTCAGTTTTCATTGCTATTATTTTAAATATTTATTTTAAATATTTAAAATCCATTATTTTAGCCAATTTAAAAAATTTAAATTGGTTCAGATTTTCTGGGTCGTTACAATCTCCCCCACTTAAAACTTTTCGTCCCCGAAAAGGAACAAAGTCGAAAGTGGTTTGATTAGTCAACTCTACGTTCGATATGGCTTCCATTCTCTAACTTTTCAGTTTCTGAGAATTTTCAAATTCTTCAAAAATTTGGCTAACACCCGGAATTTTCGAAAAATTTCGCCATAACCTCCTTTGTACGGGGAGAGGTTTGGAAATTTATTGGGCCGTATTAGGTGCCCAATAAATCCTAATAAGCATACACATATTTATAGTGATATATTCTGGTGTTACAGGGGAGTGTGTATTGATAATAACTCCAGAGAATAAATTCTCGTCACCCTGTCAAAGCCTGAGGGAGAGTGTATTTTAAATGCTCCAGAGGATAAATCCTCATCACCTCGTCCCGTGTGGGAAATAAATAGTCCATTTGCCGTATCTACTAACTAGAGAGACGTGATTATTGTCAACTCCAGACCCGTGTGGGGTTTTTAATAATCTGGCAATTTAATCGTTACAATTTAAATAGTCCATATTAGTCATCAGTTCAACCTGTAAAACATAGTCATCGCCATACAAGCCTCTTGCTCGTATGGTAAATCTTCCACCTCGTCACACAAGCTCCAAATGCTTATGTCGTATATGATGAAGTATGCCTATCTTCAGAATTATGTCATGCAGTGTAGTTCAAAATTAATTGTTACTATCCTATGGCGATGTTTATTTTTACACACAGAATAACAAGCACTCCGCATCCAATGGCATTCACAGGAGTTGATATAATAATATTTCGCATCCAACTCATTAAGGTTTACCTATTTGTCGGGCACGCAAATAAAATCTCTACTTAACAGCTAATCCATTTACCTGTTCAAACATATATATAACGCACAAGTATATATATTTCTATTTATTTTCTAATCAGTTCAATTAGTGATCTAAATGAATAAATTCTACCATTATTCCATTATTGATTAAATTAACTATCATTTTAATAATTTAATAAATCAAATCTACCATCACACAACACAAACAACCATCAAGTTGCTTTTAACTTTTTAACTTTTCAAATATATACCTTTTATGTATTCAAAAATCATATTTCTAAAACCAGCCTACATATATAATCACAAATACGTTATTTTAAAACATATAACTCTCGACTCATTTTGAGGCACTTCTGACCCCATCTCTAACGAGTTGTTCTGATTCTGCTTTACTTATACTAAGATATTACTGATCCTATCTGTATAGAGTTACCCGTCCTAGAACGCTACTGGTTCTATTTCTGACGAGTTCGTTAATATGTTATATTCCAGAACTAAGCTTAACCAAAGCTCTGATACCACGTTGTGATGACCCCATTTCCCGTACAGACGGAGACAAGGGCTATCTTTGGAATATAACACATAAACTAATAATAGCAGAACAGAATTAAATAAATACACCAGATAATGTACAATAGAATACACTGGATAAACGTAATCATCAGAGTTACACAGTATACAGGATCATACTTAGTACAAATACAGTTCAGCTATACATAAATGTCTACAGCGGAAACAAACAAAATATGTACAATAGGAGCTGAACAGCATAAAAAGTGATAAATAATAGAATCCATCTTCAGCTCCAGCTATCCAGAAAGAACCAGCTGAACCTGAATACAAGGCTGCCCGTGTAGAAAAAGGGGCACCCGAGTTTGAAAGTGAAACAAACCACGAGTCAGTCATGGGACTGGTATGAGAAATCTACTCAACACATTTATAATATTGCAAATCACAGGACCACGCCACTTTCGTGGAACAGGATTACTCCATTGGATTGCCAGTGCTTTAAAAAAAACAAATCTTTCTTTTAAACATCTTAATGCTTTTTATAAAAATGAAGCCATTATAAGACTCATTTCCCATCACACAATGCAACGCAAACCGGAGGATAGAGTTTTACCTTATAATGGCCAAAATATGGTTGATACGAATAAAACAAAAGCATTTGATATTACTACTAGTGTTTATATGTTTCGAAAACAATTTCAAATCATAACTATCAATCATAGACTACATGAGCGTCCCATGCCACTATGTCGCCAAATATATATACAATCGAAACCGCACGATCTCGTATTTGGAAATTGGATTTCCGTCATGAACCAAGGCAAGAGATAGTCCTTAC
Source organism: Allium sativum (assembly GCA_030737875.1). Taxonomy (NCBI): domain Eukaryota; kingdom Viridiplantae; phylum Streptophyta; class Magnoliopsida; order Asparagales; family Amaryllidaceae; genus Allium; species Allium sativum. The sequence goes on along the minus strand of CM060909.1, from coordinate 314,961,082 downwards.
CGAATTCGAGACAATCTAGCCTACCATGTCTTAGGAACAGCCGCAACTGCCCCCTGGATCGTCAGGGCCGGTCCACCGATGTGGATTATTATGCCTGAACAATACGTCTCCCCGCCCTATGGGGCGCAAATGAGCTAACGAATGACTCCATCGGACCTGGATCGTCCGATCTAACCGAGGCGCCTCGCAACAGTAACAACCACATAAGTAAAATTTCAGGCCGTGTAAAAACACCGACACAACTCCTAGCTAGAAAGAAACGCATGCCCTCCCTGAGGTCCTTCTCCCGTTTCTGGTTCATACCGGGGTGTGTGTCTCGCGAATTCACGTTATACACAAAGCTACGCCACATAGGCGGTGCTTTGATCATCACCACAAGACTTTGCTCTTCAATAGAAGCCTTGTTCATTTGCCACTTAGGCATGCCACACTAGCAATTCATGCCATGCGACTGATGTCCATCGATATACAACCTCTGAGCTCGTGCGTTTCAGAGAAGGGCGTTAAGCAAAAGAATAAATTCTCCGCCGCTAAACAGATATATTTAATAGAGATCAATCAACACAGAATAAAATCCAATGTCAGACACACAGTCCATTTACAAGTCCGTTCTGGGTCTGAACGAAACCGGAGGCACTATATACCTCGCAAACCCATCGATCACCACATACGTCTGGACGATCACCACTCATTAACCATATTTCGGGATGCCTCCCAATCAAGACCTCGGTTACTATCCAAACGAGGTGAAGATCTCCGGTCTTCGACCACCGTCTTTATCTTCGATTTCTTATCGTCAATTCAGTTATTCAGAATGAGATTAACCCGGTCTTTCTGAGCAACTCGCGTATATAATAAACAAGTGCAACACTAACATATACACGCATCATTTCAATTCATTAGTCACTAACCGTCAATCAGTAAGAGAATGACTTCCCAAATATTAACCCCGAAGGCCGAAACCAACATCAGATCAACACCCAGGAAACCATTCGACTTAGCCAACCTTCAGTTAATTTCTAAATCACATCCATATCATTTATAATATTTTATAACGATTTATCGCCATTTTTATTTATTTTAAAATAGCCATTTTATTCAAAACGATGCTTCAGGCCATAATGCGGCCGTGGCGCTGTTTTTCTTCAGATTTGTTTTACACATATATGAAAATCTAACCGTTAGACCTTCACAAAATTTATATCATTAGAAAAATCTTTTCAAAACGAATCCAACGGTTCCAGTTTCTGGAAATTCCGACGGTCGGATCTCCCGGTATAATCGTTTGAAGTTTCGATTTCCAAATACGAACTACAGCCTCGTTATTCGATTAAATATAATTATATTTATATATAAATATAATCGATTCTAGCGCTGCTTTTCTTCATATTTGAATTAAACATTCCAGACAATCCAACCGTTGGATTTTTACAAAGTTGGTGCCGTTGGAAAGATATTTCCAAAGCGAACCCAACGGTTGTGATTTCAGGAAAATCCGATGGTTGGATCTCCGTACTAATCGTTTGAAACCACGGTTTCAAAATACGAACTGCAGCGTCGTTATTCGATATATTTCAATTATATTTAAATATATATATCGATTCTTCGATTTCAAAACTATTTTCTTTTCATACATTTGATAAAAATGATATTTTTATCAAACTGTCTTCTATTTCAACACTTCACTATTTTTAACAGTTCACTTATATAATAAAAATGTGATTTTTATTTTAAAACAATTCATTTCAAAACTCTATTAGTTTATATAGTTCATATAGGTAATAAAAATAGGATTTTTATTGTAAAACAATTTCTTTCAAAGCGGGATTATTTTATACATCTCATATAGATGATAAAAATGTGATTTTTATTATAAAACAATTTATTTCAAAATATGAATACCATTCAACACATGAATTTCAATTCAATGAATGAATATCGATTCAACACATGAAGGTTTTCTACGGTTTATATAAACAGATAAAAGGGTGATTTTTATATTTAAAACACGAACACCATTCAACACATGAATTTCTATCCAACGAATGAATATCGACTCAATACATGAAGGTTTTCTATTCAACGAATAAATATAGTTTCAACAAATGAAAATAATTCAAGCACATGAATATTATTCAAAATTTCGGCAGCATAACGGCAGGGTAGTTAAAACCGGGACCGTCCCTAGTACGGCTCCTCACTCTACCTTAAAACCTCGTGGTTTTTGACAATGGGGATCATGCATCTAGTTCGCACGCAGGCAGCATGTATATATTTATTTCATTTCCACAAACTAATCCTATGTGGTTTCAACCAAATATTTCTCAACCACAAATGGGTATTTTTCAACCACAATCAATCAATATCAACCACAAACAATTCCAACTAATCATTCGCTATCAATCAATTTTCACACCAATCACAACCAATAAATATCGTCCATGGTTTGTGTAACAACTCGTATTTTTCGATAACATGTTAAAACGAGAATCAAGGCAGAATTTAATTTTAAATTCTGAATCAAGTAAAATGGGCTATGCCATTGCGTTCGTCTCGGAAAAATACGCGAAATAGAGTCCGAGTTTTCGAAAATCGGAGTCCGTATGACCCGGTTAAGGCCCAAAGAAGTTTTCGGGAAATTTGAATTTCGAAACATGCAGAAATGGGGCCAGGCGGGAAAATTCCCGCCCAGACAAGTCGACAGGCATGTCGACAGGGCTGTCGACTTGCCCTGTCGGCTGATTCTGATCTGGTGCACCTATTTTCTATCTTGGCTAGGTTTTTGGGCCTGGTTTGAAATCTGACGGTTCAGGTTGGTCCTAGGGTTAATCTAAGGGCCTAAAACTATCCTAATCTCTATAAAAAGACCCTAAACCTACCCCCAAACCCTCATTATTCACTCATGTAACTAAACTATGGCCAAATTTCTACTCTCATGGCCTCCATCTCAAATCCCTAGAGCCTATGCATCCAAATCAAGTTCAAATCAAAAGGTGCAAGCTTGCTACACCAAATCAAGGCCAAATCAACATTGCTATGCGAGTTCCATGACGATTCTTCTACAAAGGAGGCACCTTTCTTAGCCAAGATGATTCATGCTCCTTTCCCTAGGCCTAACTATGTAAGTTCTAGCTACTTTTAGATGGAAACGGTAGTTTTGATAATGACATGGGATAAAATGAGGCTAAACATGATTATGCGAACCTATATGAACCTTACCTTGCCTCTTGTGTTCATGTTTATGATTTTAGGCCATGTGAGTGACTTAATCATGCCTCTCATGCTATGCATAACCTAGTTTAACTTGCAAGTTTGGATCTTTATGCATGAAATGCTAGCATGAACCTTTAGGAACCACTTTACGTGTGAAACATTGGCTAAGACAAGATTTTGGGGCTTATGTATGTTTATGAACCCAAACCCCTTATGGTAACATGCAAGTTTGTGGCCAAATCCTTTATGAGATTATGCATGCTCGTGGCCAATCCCCTCTTTTTAAGTTGTGCATGTTTATGGCTAAACCCTTTTTTGATAATATGCATGTTTGTGGCCAAATTACCTTATGACACTATGCATGTTTATGGCCAATCCCTTTATGATGTTATGCATGTGGAAGCCAAGCCCTTTTTAGTATCATGCATGTTTTGAGACCAATATGTGACATAGTATCCTTACTATGTTGGCTCGCTTTGCTTGCGTTGGGAAAACACGATTTTGGGTAGTTAGATAAACATGAACATGTCGTGAAATCTTAACTTGATTATGACACGTGTTTATACTTGAAAATATGACTTGAGAGATAACACGGAAGTTGGCATATAAGTATGCATAAAAACATGAGCTTGGGAATTTACCTATTAAGTTAGGTCTACCCTTTGGGAATTTACCTATTAAGTTAGGTCTACCCAAATGCTTGAAAACTTGTAACATGTTTTGGAAACATGATGAACTTAGATAATATAAGTGTGGCCAACTCGAGGTTGGGTTGAGTGTGCAACGTAAAACTACCCGGAACCGACCGGCCTAACTAGTAGTTGCAAACAATAAGACCCAATGTGAGAAGTTGGTCATGTCGCGCTTAAGACCCGAGGTTAGACTAGGTTGTGGTGTAAATCTACCCGGACCCGCCCGGCTTAACTAGTAACCACAACAAGGTCTAATGTGAGAGGTTAAGAGTGCATTAATTAAATTAATGCCACATGATAAGGTTAAGTAAATTTGACTAATGACACTTAACCGATATGACACGAATGGGTAGGTTAAGTGGGACCGGACTTGATCTCTTAATGACACTTAACCATGCTAGATGATTAGGGGATGATGTTAAGTAATTAACACTTAACCAATCCGACTTGGTAATTAGATGGGGTTAAGTAATTAAGACTTAACTAACCTAACCACGGTAATTAGATGGGGTTAAGTAATCCACACTTAACTAATTTAACACGATGATTTGATGAGGTTAAGTGACCTATACTTAACCAATCTAACTCGTTAATTTGATGAGGTTAAGTTAACCTATACTTAACCAATCTAACGTGAAAACATGATAAGGCTAAGTCACGAATCACTTGAATACGCTTGACCGATTTGACTCGGTAATTTGACAAGGTCGAGTTAATTTATATAATTAACCAATCTAAAATGATAATTAGACGAGGTTAAGTTATGGATTGCTTAATATACTTAGCCAACTTGACACATGGTTTGTAGGGTTAAGTCTTGGACTTGGATACTTAGCCAATTTTGGCATGGTTTGTAGACGGGCTAAGTTATGAACTTAAGTGACACCTAACCCATCAGATAAACCCTAATTCAGAGGATTAGGTAAATAACCATAGTTAACAAGGATTATGGAAATAAGGCTAAGTGGTAAACCTTAGTTAAGGGAAACTAAGTAATAATCCTTAGCCAAGGAAATGTGGACCACCTCTTAGATAGATGAGTAACCCGATACGGTAGGTCATCGTTTAAGTATACGTGTAGGAGCAGGCTATCTGATTTAGATAAAGGCTCCAGCGAACTGGGTAACGAAGCAGCGGCTTCGGGGAACGTGAGGATATTCTTGGTATCCCTCTGTGAGGTCGCAGATGATCATCCTGGGCTCACAAGAGGTTAAGGTCTGCGTTAGAAGAACCAAGAGTATGCCTTGGTTGCTATACGAGCGACCTAAAGACTGGGATGGATAGCAGTGAGTCAACGAATACATGATAGTGCCCTAGATAGCAAGTTCGTCGATCATCTACCATCTTGAGTCAAGCGTGTACGTACGGAAAGGCAGGGAACACCCAACAGACCATAATTGCTATCTAATTATGGGTGAGGTAGGCCGTAGGATGTGGGCTGGCCGGAGTGTAGTTCTCATACAAGATTTTCTCTTGTGTTGCCTTTCACTAGTTGAGGGAGGGGTCTCGTGGGACCATAGCCACGTGTAGAAAAGCAGACCTTAGTATCTGCATCGGCAGATAAATCTAAAGCTCCCGACCGAGTCCTATATTTCTTGTTTTGCCCTGTGACAGGACTCGGATGGCACGATGTGATACATGTGCATACAGTTATAGGAAAACGATTCACGATGAATGCGTGGGAAAAAGGGCGCGGTTGAGGGTTAGCGTAATCCCTAGTGTCCTAGGTGGTTTAACCCAAACCGAAATACGAAAGCGTGCAATAGGTAAGCGTAATCCCTAGTGGTGCTAGGTGGCGTAAGTCCTAGTAGTTCAAACGATGATTCATATGGAAGAGCCTAGCTAGAACAAGGGTGACAGTCCAAACGATTTCAAGGATAATACGACATGAGGAAGCCCGTACGAGGTACGGCAAAGGACTGAACTTATATACATGGAAAGAAACATATGATTTGAGTAACCTATATATGCGATATTAGGTTGACATGGACCATTACACGACTTTGAGCACGGGACATTCATGGTTAACACATGACGCGGGTAGGGATACTAGTACGAGAGGTGCAGAGCAAATATACATGTTAGAACTAGGAAGAATATACATAATAGATACCGTGGGATGTTAGACGGGGTAGATACCTTGGGATAATGTACTCGATAGAAATCTGACGATGTGATACCTTGACTTATCATAACACCGTAGTATATCATGATACCTTAGTTTACCTTGCCGCAGTAGTTCAACCGGCTACCCTGGTTTATCTATCTTGTAGTTATCCTTAGGTTTACTTTCAGTTTATGCATGTCATGTTACCTTTACCTGTTTTTATACTGGAAGTAGATAGGACTTACTCAGTCTTTTTGACTGACCCGTTTTGTTTCGCCTCTTTTCTTCCGTTTCCCCCCCAGGTTTCAGGGAGGAAACAATGTTGTTTAGTTCGGACTTCTTCTGCTTGAAGGTCATCATGGATGGCTTGGACTTCTCTTGGCTATGGCTACTTTACGGTTTTACTTGGTGAATAATTTATTAAAAAGTCTTTATGCTTCTTTACTATTGCAAGACAGGTTTTGATGTACTCTGATGTAAATGGCTTTAGACCTTATTTATTCATGTTATGAAAGTTTGATTTTACTTCCGCTATTTATATATGTTCTGTCTTGTGATATTTCTGTGCATGTTTACCAATAATGCCCCTCTAAAGCTAGTGCATTCCTTTGCGAGTGACCCTAGCGGAGGCGGGGTGTTACATTTGGTATCAGAGCAGAAGGTTACCAGACTGGGCAAAAGTTTTTAAAGACCTTCTGAAAACTATTTGAAAATCATTTATAAAGAAGCATTTTTCAAGAAAGTTTTCTTTTAAAAAGAAAAGGATATTCCCCAAAGGCCATTAACATTATCCTTGATTGAATCTCTTTTCCTTTCTTTCCTCCATCTGTAGTCACAGTGGTTTTGACTGCGACTAGTCTTTCTAGCTGCGTAAGTGTTTCCCGTACGATGGAGGTGGTTCTCGAGAGACCGTTGCAGAGTTATGCATGAAAGGATAGTAAGAACAAGGATAAAGGATACGAGCTCAGGGATAAGCAACATGTTGGTATGGCTGAGTCCTAAAAGGAGGGAGAAAGATGAACAATGAAACCCATGACGAGAGAGTACCTTTGGCATGGTGAAACGGGACGGATAGTTAAGTATCATGGAACAGGGACAAGATCATTCGGAGGGCAATAGTATGCTCTCATTTCTAGGGTACCTCAGAAGGAGGGTAACGATCTTGTTAAAGGTTTAGCTTTTCTTCTCTATTATCCCGTCGGGACTTTGTTTGGATCACCGCATCTTTTAAGTCCGCTTCGATAGTTGAGTCTCTGCACCTTAGTACTAGCGTAGTAGAGGATCCCGCTTTTGTCTCAAGTCCTATTGGAAGATCGGTCCATTTACTCATGGCTTGTTTGGATTTGAGAATGTCTATATCAAGTGTTGAGCTTGGAAATAATGCTTATGTTTATAGGTTGTGGATGGATTCTAGGGATGAAGTTGTTATCCAGTAAGGGGTGCCACTCTCGGTTTTAGAAGGAGGGTAGTTAGACTCTTGGCTTGCTTTGGTAATACCCTTGAAGTATCGCGTAACCTCTTGGGTTCTGTCATGATTAGTTACTTAGAATCCCTAGATGCCTTTGTTGGAAATTAGAAACCCGATCGAGTGGTGTTCGCTAATAAAACGGATGGTTTACTTCGCTTATGTATGGGTTATGGAAATTACCCTAGTAAGTGCGCATGATAACCTGATTGACATCTGTTTACTTTCAAGAGAAAGTTTTTCTACGTGGAATACCTTATGGTACAAGGTCCAGGATTCACTAGTGAATTTTGGAGGGCTCGCATGGAATAATGTGTACGCAGTCCTGTTTGCGCCAAGTATTCTAGAAGGAGAATAAGTGCAAGTGGAACGAGAGGCGACGAGGAAATGAGTTCTAACTCATGTTATGGAAACAGGAAATAAGAAGCTGCGAAATCGTGAAGAAAAAGGGCCGGTCAAGGCGCGATGGAACTAAGCTCAAGGTAATGCGACTCAGGAGACTGAAGACTAAATACGTGCATGATATCTCTTTTGGGAATATATCCTCGATCCCTGTTTTCTGTTAAGCTTGCTTGTAGGCTATCTTTTATGGATATCCCCTCGGTCCTGTTTCTGTTACAAACCCCGTAAGGAGTTTGTTTTGTTTATCTTCTCAATCTTATTTTGGGAACCTTGGTAGAACGCTATGGATGTAAACATGTATTTGAAACATGTTATGGTTGATATGGTTGCAAATGGTTGCAAGTGGTTGCTCGTGGATGCGCGAATTTACATTAGATATTAGCTCGACTCGGTCACATTTCATATTGCATATGCACGAGTATTTATACTTGTTTATGGATGAAATTGAATGTGTTACCATGTGGACGTTGCATATGGATGAATGTTTGTGCACGCATATAGTATCTTTATGACTAGGACTATTTGCATACATGTTGGATTCATGGCACTATACATATTTTGCATTAGAAAGATTATTCAGGCCTGATCATTAGCATTAGCTAAGGAACATGTACACACATGTTTTGCATATATTCATAAAACATTAGAAATCATCTAAGGACAATGGTTGCTTGTGGATGATGTTTTGAGTAGATGGATGATGGATGGTAGGATATGTTCTTCCTAACTTGGAGATTTCGGGGACGAAATCCTAAAAGGTGGGGAGAATGTAACAACTCGTATTTTTCGATAACATGTTAAAACGAGAATCAAGGCAGAATTTAATTTTAAATTCTGAATCAAGTAAAACGGGCTATGCCATTGCGTTCGTCTCGGAAAAATACGCGAAATAGAGTTCGAGTTTTCGAAAATCGGAGTCCGTATGACCCGGTTAAGGCCCAAAGAAGTTTTCGGGAAATTTGAATTTCGAAACATGCAGAAATGGGGCCAGGCGGGAAAATTCCCGCCCAGACAAGTCGACAGGCATGTCGACAGGCATGTCGACAGGGCTGTCGACTTGCCCTGTCGGCTGATTCTTATCTGGTGCACCTATTTTCTATCTTGGCTAGGTTTTTGGGCCTGGTTTGAAATCTGACGGTTCAGGTTGGTCCTAGGGTTAATCTAAGGGCCTAAAACTATCCTAATCTCTATAAAAAGACCCTAAACCTACCCCCAAACCCTCATTATTCACTCATGTAACTAAACTATGGCCAAATTTCTACTCTCATGGCCTCCATCTCAAATCCCTAGAGCCTATGCATCCAAATCAAGTTCAAATCAAAAGGTGCAAGCTTGCTACACCAAATCAAGGCCAAATCAACATTGCTATGCGAGTTCCATGACGATTCTTCTACAAAGGAGGCACCTTTCTTAGCCAAGATGATTCATGCTCCTTTCCCTAGGCCTAACTATGTAAGTTCTAGCTACTTTTAGATGGAAACGGTAGTTTTGATAATGACATGGGATAAAATGAGGCTAAACATGATTATGCGAACCTATATAAACCTTACCTTGCCTCTTGTGTTCATGTTTATGATTTTAGGCCATGTGAGTGACTTAATCATGCCTCTCATGCTATGCATAACCTAGTTTAACTTGCAAGTTTGGATCTTTATGCATGAAATGCTAGCATGAACCTTTAGGAACCACTTTACGTGTGAAACATTGGCTAAGACAAGATTTTGGGGCTTATGTATGTTTATGAACCCAAACCCCTTATGGTAACATGCAAGTTTGTGGCCAAATCCTTTATGAGATTATGCATGCTCGTGGCCAATCCTTCTTTTTAAGTTGTGCATGTTTATGGCTAAACCCTTTTTTGATAATATGCATGTTTGTGGCCAAATTACCTTATGACACTATGCATGTTTATGGCCAATCCCTTTATGATGTTATGCATGTGGAAGCCAAGCCCTTTTTAGTATCATGCATGTTTTGAGACCAATATGTGACATAGTATCCTTACTATGTTGGCTCGCTTTGCTTGCGTTGGGAAAACACGATTTTGGGTAGTTAGATAAACATGAACATGTCGTGAAATCTTAACTTGATTATGACACGTGTTTATACTTGAAAATATGACTTGAGAGATAACACGGAAGTTGGCATATAAGTATGCATAAAAACATGAGCTTGGGAATTTACCTATTAAGTTAGGTCTACCCTTTGGGAATTTACCTATTAAGTTAGGTCTACCCAAATGCTTGAAAACTTGTAACATGTTTTGGAAACATGATGAACTTAGATAATATAAGTGTGGCCAACTCGAGGTTGGGTTGAGTGTGCAACGTAAAACTACCCGGAACCGACCGGCCTAACTAGTAGTTGCAAACAATAAGACCCAATGTGAGAAGTTGGTCATGTCGCGCTTAAGACCCGAGGTTAGACTAGGTTGTGGTGTAAATCTACCCGGACCCGCCCGACTTAACTAGTAACCACAACAAGGTCTAATGTGAGAGGTTAAGAGTGCATTAATTAAATTAATGCCACATGATAAGGTTAAGTAAATTTGACTAATGACACTTAACCGATATGACACGAATGGGTAGGTTAAGTGGGACCGGACTTGATCTCTTAATGACACTTAACCATGCTAGATGATTAGGGGATGAGGTTAAGTAATTAACACTTAACCAATCCGACTTGGTAATTAGATGGGGTTAAGTAATTAAGACTTAACTAACCTAACCACGGTAATTAGATGGGGTTAAGTAATCCACACTTAACTAATTTAACACGATGATTTGATGAGGTTAAGTGACCTATACTTAACCAATCTAACTCGTTAATTTGATGAGGTTAAGTTAACCTATACTTAACCAATCTAACGTGAAAACATGATAAGGCTAAGTCACGAATCACTTGAATACGCTTGACCGATTTGACTCGGTAATTTGACAAGGTCGAGTTAATTTATATAATTAACCAATCTAAAATGATAATTAGACGAGGTTAAGTTATGGATTGCTTAATATACTTATCCAACTTGACACATGGTTTGTAGGGTTAAGTCTTGGACTTGGATACTTAGCCAATTTTGGCATGGTTTGTAGACGGGCTAAGTTATGAACTTAAGTGACACCTAACCCATTAGATAAACCCTAATTCAGAGGATTAGGTAAATAACCATAGTTAACAAGGATTATGGAAATAAGGCTAAGTGGTAAACCTTAGTTAAGGGAAACTAAGTAATAATCCTTAGCCAAGGAAATGTGGACCACCTCTTAGATAGATGAGTAACCCGATACGGTAGGTCATCGTTTAAGTATACTTGTAGGAGCAGGCTATCTGATTTAGATAAAGGCTCCAGCGAACTGGGTAACGAAGCAGCGGCTTCGGGGAACGTGAGGATATTCTTGGTATCCCTCTGTGAGGTCGCAGATGATCATCCTGGGCTCACAAGAGGTTAAGGTCTGCGTTAGAAGAACCAAGAGTATGCCTTGGTTGCTATACGAGCGACCTAAAGACTGGGATGGAAAGCAGTGAGTCAACGAATACATGATAGTGCCCTAGATAGCAAGTTCGTCGATCATCTACCATCTTGAGTCAAGCATGTACGTACGGAAAGGCAGGGAACACCCAACAGACCATAATTGCTATCTAATTATGGGTGAGGTAGGCCGTAGGATGTGGGCTGGCCGGAGTGTAGTTCTCATACAAGATTTTCTCTTGTGTTGCCTTTCACTAGTTGAGAGAGGGGTCTCGTGGGACCATAGCCACGTGTAGAAAAGCAGACCTTAGTATCTGCATCGGCAGATAAATCTAAAGCTCCCGACCGAGTCCTGTATTTCTTGTTTTGCCCTGTGACAGGACTCGGATGGCACGATGTGATACATGTGCATACAGTTATAGGAAAACGATTCACGATGAATGCGTGGGAAAAAGGGCGCGGTTGAGGGTTAGCGTAATCCCTAGTGGCCTAGGTGGTTTAACCCAAACTGAAATACGAAAGCGTGCAATAGGTAAGCGTAATCCCTAGTGGTGCTAGGTGGCGTAAGTCCTAGTAGTTCAAACGATGATTCATATGGAAGAGCCTAGCTAGAACAAGGGTGACAGTCCAAACGATTTCAAGGATAATACGACATGAGGAAGCCCGTACGAGGTACGGCAAAGGACTGAACTTATATACATGGAAAGAAACATATGATTTGAGTAACCTATATATGCGATATTAGGTTGACATGGACCATTACACGACTTTGAGCACGGGACATTCATGGTTAACACATGACGCGGGTAGGGATACTAGTACGAGAGGTGCAGAGCAAATATACATGTTAGAACTAGGAAGAATATACATAATAGATACCGTGGGATGTTAGACGGGGTAGATACCTTGGGATAATGTACTCGATAGAAATCTGACGATGTGATACCTTGACTTATCATAACACCGTAGTATATCATGATACCTTAGTTTACCTTGCCGCAGTAGTTCAACTGGCTACCCTGGTTTATCTATCTTGTAGTTATCCTTAGGTTTACTTTCAGTTTATGCATGTCATGTTACCTTTACCTGTTTTTATACTGGAAGTAGATAGGACTTACTCAGTCTTTTTGACTGACCCGTTTTGTTTCGCCTCTTTTCTTCCGTTTCCCCCCCCCCAGGTTTCAGGGAGGAAACAATGCTGTTTAGTTCAGACTTCTTCTGCTTGAAGGTCATCATGGATGGCTTGGACTTCTCTTGGCTATGGCTACTTTACGGTTTTACTTGGGGAATAATTTATTAAAAAGTCTTTATGCTTCTTTACTATTGCAAGACAGGTTTTGATGTACTCTGATGTAAATGGCTTTAGACCTTATTTATTCATGTTATGAAAGTTTGATTTTACTTCCGCTATTTATATATGTTCTGTCTTGTGATATTTCTGTGCATGTTTACCAATAATGCCCCTCTAAAGCTAGTGCATTCCTTTGCGAGTGACCCTAGCGGAGGCGGGGTGTTACAGTTTGTGGATGAGGGGCGTATATATATATATTTATATATAGCAATTCACTTCTATTTCAACACATATATAATTTTTACAATGCATACATAACTTATACATCGAACGTACAACTTATACAACGCTTATACATGAGGTGTACAACGCTTATATAACTCATACATCGACTATATAATTTATACATCGTCGTTTTCCATATTGTTTATTAATTAGAAATCTCACATTGGGTTCCACTCCACCAAAAATAGCAAAAGGCTCAGAAAAATATGCGGTCTCTTCTAAAATGTAGAAGACGTCCACACGATCACGATGTTTCTTCTTTCATCGAATTTTGTCAAGAAACGAAAAAGATATGATTTTTCAAAGTTTGCAACACTTTAAAGTGTCAAAACAGTTCAAAATAGAATAAGCTGTATACCTTAGTTTTTATTCGAAACTAGGTTTCGATTTTTCTCTCAATCTGTTGATCGTCGTTGGAATCAGACCATACCACGACATGCAGCTTGGAATGGCGCGCCCAGTAGTCCCCCTTTGGTTGAACACGGTTGCAGGGTGGAGGAGCAATCCACGGCGACGCGTCGCGACTTCAGGAGGGTGAATCGAGCGAAATACACCTCGATAAATACTGAGATTCGTATGGATTGGAAGAGGATGGAGAGCCCTTCAAAGATCTCCAAAGGGTCTACGGGTTTTATGGCTTGTGGAGGGAGAAAATGAGGAGAGAAGGAGGGAAGGTGTAGCTGCCGTTCGTTCCAGGGGCATCGGGGAAGAAGATAGGATGAGGGCCAATAGGGATTTTTTATTTTATTTTATAATTTTTAAATTCTCTAAAATACCCCTTTCACACACGAACCCCAATCCAAATCCAACGACTATCATCCCTAGCGTTTTACCCCCATTCCAAACACAATGGGATATGTTTCGTAGGCCCATTCGACTGTTTCAGTCAATTTTCCTTCATATTAAATTTATAACATTCAATATTCAATTTGAACGTACATTTCAATTTTCCAGGGCTACAAACTGATTCGAAAAATTCCAGAAAAATAAATCTAGCTATGTTTTGACGATATGGTCCCAACAAAACTAGTTTCGTCGAATTCTGAGACCGTTTGCAAAAAGGCACATTTCTGGTCGATCCAATTTAACTGTAATTGACCAAAACACGTTTTCCTTTGCCACGCTCACATACTAGCTTCAAAAATTATGAAATTTGAAACCTAGCAATAACTTCACATCTCGGATCCAACAAAAGTGGTTTCGTCGAATTCCGAGGTCGTATGCAAAATGGCCAATTTCACGGGCTATATAAATTCCATAGCGACCTTTCTGAAAATTCATTTGGCCATAACTTTTGCTTTCCGCTATGAAAATTCAATTTTTCATATTCGTTAGAAAGGTATTCACTAACAGATTTAAATATTTTTGGTTTCGCTCAAATCCGTTTTGTTTTGCACCCGGTACAGTCCGACAAAGTTTGAATTTAAATTTTTAAACTACCGCGCCATTTCAGGCCTTGTTTATAATTAGAATTAATTATATTCGTTTTCAAACGTCGATTCAAACTCAGTTTTCATTGCTATTATTTAAAATATTTATTTTAAATATTTAAAATCCATTATTTTAGCCAATTTAAAAAAAATTAATTGGTTCAGATTTTATGGGTCGTTACACCGCTATCCTAACAAGAGTTTCAGCTGGATCTTGAGTGGTAGGAGCACCCAAAGGATCAGGGTTTACCTCCTCAGAACCAAGAGTATCACCAGCAGAAGAAGGAGGGATGCCATCTCCTTTATCAAAGCCATCTCGGTGACTCTCATCCCTGGGACCAAAATCATCGCCATCAACATATTCATTGTTGTTAACAGCGGCATAATCAGTGTCTTCCTCTCTATTAAATGGATCAAATTCATCAGGAAGGTCTTCAATATATAGAAGCTTCTCGGGCTTCATTATATCTCTCTCGGGAACTTGAATCCCCTGCTTGGCTTGTTCAATCTTATTCATAACTATACCCACAATAGAAGAATCAATCGAAGGAAAATTCAATCTTAGGATATTTTCGACAATTATCGAAGTATGCTAAGAAGGGCGTGTCTTCGAAAGGATTCAGCATTGCTGTAACACCCCGTAATTTTGTGACATTAAGATTCTCAAATTAAAGTATAATTAATTTTTAAAAGAAAAAGATCCATGCGGTTGTTTAATTTAAGTATTGTAACTAACATGAAAAAGAGAAGTAAGGAGAGAACAATAATTATTGTTGTTCTAAGACTTATTAACAAAAGCCTCTGTAGCTCAGTTGGTTAAGGCATTGGATTTGTAGCATGGAGGTCGGGGGTTCGAACCCCGGCGGCGGCATAATTTTTTATCTTTGTCTTAGAGAGGGCCAACTGAACATGCAAATATATGTACGTATACAAATTCAAAATTTGAATGGATAAGAACGTACATATAAGGAAATAAAGAAAATATATATATATACATATGAGAATATAAATATATATATATATATGCAAAAATATATGTATACGAAAGATAAAATTCAAGATAAGGCTACAGTCAATGAAATATGGCAATATCATTTAAATTTTGAAAATAAAATGAAAGTTGTGCGCATATATATACGCGTAAAATGGTCGTTAGAGGAATTGTATACATATAAGAATATTTCATGTGAATAAAACAGTTAAATAAATTCCAGAAATTCAAAAGTTCGAAAATCAAATTTCTACGCCAAATACAATTCATTCGAAATTCAAATTTCTACGCCAAAATAGTGGGACCCAATGCTGACTCAGCACTGCGTGTATGATAAGGTTTGGCTAGATTCATCTACGTACCTGGACTATTTTCTTAACTAGGTTCAATGCTGACTCAGCGCTGCGTGTACGATAAGGTCTTGAGCAGCTATATAAACAGCCCTAGTCTTCATTCTCTTTGCACCAATTCTCTTCTATCCTTATGCTGCTAAGATTCATGGATTCTTCCCCTCCTCTAAAATTTCTTAAATAATTAAAATAAAATACGATTCAAGATGAGGAGATGCTGCTAAAAGACTTTTAAGGAGAGATTCAAATCAAAGTTTCAAGTGAAGAATTCAAAGGCTAGCTCAAACAAGTTTCAAGCAACGACGCACGAATCATAGCCACACTTTCCTTCTTTTCTAGATCTATTTTCTGTAAGTTGGTTATTTTTAGATCTGAATATTTTGTTTTATTTGTGACATGAAATTAAAGGAATATGCCAAATCTCTCTCTCTCTCTCTTCAAATCTGTGTTTATACTCTTGGACTGAATTAAGAACTGTTATGATTCGAGGACAAATAAGACTGTAACCGTGACTATAACTATAGAACTGTGGCCTTTGAAAGCATATGCCTTTGGACTATGACCTAAGCCTTTGATTTTGGGACATATAAACATTGCCTATGACAATGACTTATGACTATAGGAATTATTTTCCCTTTTGGACTATGAACATCGCATATGACTATGGACATTTCCTATGACTGTGGCTGTGACTACAAGGATTATTTCCTTGACTAGGCCTATACCTTTGATTTGGACATAAACTATTACTTATGACATAATGAAGACAACTGTGATTTTGATACCCATGATTTATGATTAGGAAAATATTGCTTTAGTTTTGTGATTGAGAAGTTGGGTCTAAACCCAATTATTTATTCTACCTGTTCCTTGGTTTTTCTTTGGTTTTAAGACAGTGGGAATTTACCTATTAAGTTAGGTCTACCCACGTTCTTGAATCTATTTTGCCCATTCTTTGGTTTTAAGACAGTGGGAATTTACTTATTTAGTTAGGTCTACCCATATTCTTGAACCTACATTGTTATCCAAACCTTTTTATGCCAATTATTCCTTCTTGTCATTTTGATTCATTCCCTTTTTATCTACGAATCTAGATTTATTTATAATCTAGGTTGAATCACGATTATTCGAACGGTGGGAATGCGATTTGGGGAAAAACATGGAAATGAATATGAACGTAATTGTAAACTTGGAAATTGGCATAATTTGGAATATGTATTATGACATGAATATTAAAATGAAAACGGGGAAATTTGACATGGATTAGGGAATATGTGATTTTGACATATTAAATTTAGCGTTAGCTAAATTTTAGGCATAAAATGTAAACTAGAAAAATAATTCTAGTTTTGCCATAAATTGTGAATTAGGATGTTAAACCAAGATTGGGTTAATTAAGGTTGATTTGGAATAAGTATATTAGCACAATTTTGAATAAATTCATAATTGTGAGCAATTGTCATGTTTAGAATAAATTATGGTTAGCGACACTAAATTTGGTATAATTTACATACCAAAAAGTATAAATATGATAAATAAGAGAGAATGGGCCATAATAATAAATGTGACAATGTACATTAAAAGAATAGTAATGAAATAAGTAAATTAGGAGTAATTTACTTATAGAATTCGTCATAAATGTTAAATTGTTCATTTACCACAAAATATGTAACTTGGTTAAGTTTTGGCCATAAATTATAAACTAGGATATTTAATCTAGTTTCGGCAATGAAATAGGAAATGGCCCAAACTGCATGCTGGGTTAGGACTTGGGCCTAGAATATAAGTATACTAGTAGGCTTGACAAATAAATATAGGCCAAATTTGTCTAAAAAGGGGAAATGGGCTTTTGAAATAAATTGTTAACAATTTATAAACAAAAGAAAAATATTTTGATAACATCCCTTTTTATAACACATAGACCAGAAGGTTCTAGGGTGACAGAGAGGATAGTGTCTAGGCTTGGGTTTGGAAAATACAAGTTTCCTGCCCTCCCTGACTATCCCTAACTGATCCGAAGGACGGGATGGTTGTTTTCAAAACCAGATTTGGAAATTAATCAAAAACCCTTTGAACTTAGAAAACATGAATATGCCTAACCCGAGGTTAGACTGAGTTGCGGTGTAAACCTGCCCGGAACCGACCGGCACATCCAGTAACCGCAGCAATATCTGTCTAATGTGAGAGGTTGCGACTTTAATTTATTAATTAAAGCTAGAACAAGAATGGGAGAGTTAAGTCCATAGAAACACTTAACCAATTTAACACAGTTAAGCAAGAATGGGTGGGTTAAGTCCATAGAAACACTTAACCAACTTAACACAGTTAAGCTAGAATGGGAAGGTTAGGTCCATAGGAACACTTAACCAACTTAACACAGTTAAGCTAGAATGGGAAGGTTAAGTCCATAGGAACACTTAACCAACTTAACACAGTTAAGCTAGAATGGGAAGGTTAAGGAAGACTTAACCAACTTAGCACAGTTAAAGCTAGAATGGGAGGGTTAATTCCATGGGAATACTTAGCCAAATTAACATGTTGACTAGACTAGAAGGTGGGGTTAAGTAAAGTTAATACACTTAGCCAATTTAACATGTTAATTAGACTAGAGGTTGGGGTTAAGTAATACACTTAGCCAATTTAATATGTTAGCTGGACTAGATCATAGGGTTAAGTAAACTTGAACGCTTAACCATCAGATTATGATAAATGAATAGGGTTAAGTAAAAAGCATAAAGGGATAACACTTAACCAGTTTATCAGGATAAATGAAGAGAGTTAAGTTAGCTTGAATTGACTAATGACACTTAACCAACCCAAATTGACGGGAAAGAAAACTAAGTAGTAATTCTTAGTATAACACGGGAAGGAGCGAATGTCCGTCCGAGAAGGCTCCAACGAATTGGGTTACGAAGCCCGAGGCTTCGAGGGGACGTGAGGGTACTCTTGGTATCCCTCTGTGAGGCTGCAGATGATCCGCCTGGGCCCACAGAGGTTAAGGTCTGCGTAGAAGAACCAGGGGTATGCCTTGGTTGCAATATATATGGCAACCTAAAGACTAGGATGGACCGGCGTGATTCGGCGAGAAAACGGTAGCCCTGTGATAGCAACTCGTCGTCTACCATCCATCTTGAGTCACTCGAGATACGTGAAGCGGAAAGGCGGAGAACTCCAAAAGACCATAATTGCTATCTAGTTATGGGTGAGGATGGCCATAGGATAGTGGGGCACCGGGGGCCGGCGTATAGTTCTCATTTTACAAAGGGTGCCTTTCAATAGTTGAGGGAGGGGTCAAGTGGGACCATAGCCACTGGGATAAAAATAGACCTTAGCATCTGCATCGGCAGATATCTGAAAGCTCCCGACCGAGTTCTGTATTCCTTGATTTGCCCTGTCACAGGACTCGGACCGCACATTACCGGACATGTGCATCTAGACAAGCGATAACGATTCGCGATACATGCGTGGGGAAGTATAGAGCGATAACGATTCGCGATACATGCGTGGGGAAGTATAGGAACATATACCACTCTAGGTAGTGTGTCCTAGACTTGGGGGCATCGTTCGACAGGTAGCGTAATCCCTAGTTGGACTAGGTGGCATAAATCCTGAATCCGAGAAGCGTTCAGCAGATAGCGTAAACTCTAGTTAAATCTAGAAAGCACTTGATAGAAAACCCTAGATTTGATCTAGGTAATAAATAATGAATGTATGCCGGAAGGCAATGGAAAATACAGGGATTGGGATCACGTTATCGTTACTAGTTGGGACACTAGGTAGGTGGTGCAGAGATATAGAAATCAGTATAACAAGGAAATAGCGAAGCGACGAAGTATTAGAGCGAAGCGGCGAAAAGTATTAGAGCGTATCCAGTTTATCTTATCTTAGCATATCTTGTGATTACCTTGTCCAATCTTGTTGACCCTATCGTCATGGTGTAATCTTGTATTCAGTTAATTCATGTCGTTTTGTTTTTCCATGTTCACATGCTAGAAGTTACTAAACTTACTCAGGCTTTATGTCTGACTCTGTTTTTCTTTCGTCTTCTTTTCTTCCGTTTCCCCCCCCCCAGGTAGTAAAGGAGGGAATAGTTTAGCTCAGGTTAAGTTGGACTGCCACTCTTTCCCAGCTTGAAGATTTGTCGAAGTTTGCCTGGATTCTCTTTTCAGATGCTATGGCTGGCTCTTGCTAAAATCGGGGAATATAAATGTTGTTTTTATGCTTCTTTATTTTGTAAGACAGATGATACTCTGATATTGTAAAGAAACCATTGTACAAACCATTTTATCAATAAAGCAAAGTTTTATTTTCCGCTGTTTAATTTCTGTCTGTCTTCTAATTTATCTGCATCTTTTACCCTAAATGCTCCACAGAACTTAGTGCATTCCCTTTGTGAGTGACACTAACGGACGTAGGGTGTTACAATTGCCTTCGGGAATTAGGGCTCCAAAAATGAAGAGATTCTTTCTTTGCTTCATAAACAATTCGCTTAGCATTGAAGAGCACATCTTGACCTTAGAAAGGCAACTGTGTTTCTCTTTTAACTTGTCATCTACCATTCTTGCCTTTTCGCCATCGAGTACACTTTTAGACAACTCAAGAGCCAATTCATTATCAGACAAGAGATTTTCAGCCTTCCTCTACGTCTCAAGCTCTGACTCTACCTTCTCGGGAGATGTCTTAAACTCTACACACTCTTTCTCATGCTCCTCATTTGCTGTATTTAGAGCATTAACTTTAGCCTATAAGGAAGCCTTCTCTTCTTAAAATTTTGCGACCTCAGAAGAAGACAAAGTAGTCACCTCCTAAAGGGAGAGGCATTTCTTAGTTATCTGGAAAGAAAAAGCAGAATCAACACTAACGAAATAAAAAAATACAACATAAATTAAGAGAAACAAGGTTGTACCGAAAGTTGTTGCTTGACAAGAGATTGTCGCAAGTTTACAAAGTCTAAGGAGGAAGAAGGCAGTAAAATGTGGGTGATATCCTCAGAAGCAAGAGCAAACCTTACAATCTCATCAGAATCTCGGGACTATAAAGAAGGCCTCAGAAGACTAATATGTTGAGGAGATGGTAGTGGATTTGGAACATGTTCCATCAAATCCAAAGCTCCTTGAGGGTCAGGCACCAAAAAATTGGCAACAAAATTGCTCCCTTTTGTCGTTGTATGAGAGGAACCTATGTCAGGAGTAATGACAATAGAAAGAGCAGTAGGATCAATAATATGCTGCTCAGTGGACATAACAACAATGTCTCTGCAAAGAGAGGAAGGGGTAGAAGATTCGTCCTTTTGCCTCTTGGAAGTTGATTCACCGGCAATTGCCATAAGTTTTCTCCTAGCTGCAGCCTTAGATCGGGCTAAATCATCAATAGTAGACTTACTAGCATGAACCTTGGTAGCTAATCAAGGCCGGTATATTAAAAGTGAAATAGGATTTTGAAATCACTTTCGAAGAGCAGTTTTACTTGAAGCACTCAGAAACGAAGGAGTCAAGGGAGTAAACACGTCGGAACCCAAAGTTAGACGCTTTGCACAAGAGAAATGAAGGGATAGTTTCCCCAAATCTTTTATCCTGGATGGAGAAGGGAGTGCTCAACAAATGGTATCGCCTTCCCAATGTCTTAGAATCCTTGTAAAGTGCGTCAACAACCTTAGCTTCCTCCTCGTTCAAACTTTTCCTCATGGGAGTAGAGGCTGAAAATAAATGAAGATAAGAAAGATAACACAATAAATCAAGAAGAATTAGATAGCTCACCGTGACGGGAAAAGTGCCCATGATACTTGTGGGCATCTAATATAGAAAAATTGAGTTTCTTAGTCTTTTTTTTTAATTTTATCATTGATCAGTTTCTTTATAGGGTTCGAGTGAAATATAGGCAAACCTGCTCCTTTAGCTATAGACGATCATAAAAATGATGAAGAAGACGAGCACTGTGGGAAGATTTCCCTAACTTAAGAGCTAGCAACTCAAGGCATAAAAATAATATATGTATTCCGAGTCATTTGAATTGGTGCCAGTCGCAGATGTTTCAAAAACATTGAGATGAAATATGGGAATGGAATGAAGCCTATATGTCAGATGTGCATGGTCGAATACGTAAAGAATCCTTCTGGCGGATTTTGAATAGTGCCATTTTCAGAGGCAGGGATGGCACCTACCCTAGTCGTACAAAATCTTCTAAGAATAAAATTCACTTCATCTTGGGTTCGAATGACAGAATGTTGTTGAACCATCTCAATTTTTTGCTGAGGAAAAGTGAAACTTGATGGGTTTGATTGACAACAATTTGCTTCTTAGTCATGATTCTGCTAGGTGATGTTATTCCAAAAAATGCATTAGCATAATGATTTAATAAGAATTGTAAAGTAAAATAAATGACTTGCTTAAAGTAGGAATGGACTGTCTACAAGTTTTAGACCATAATGATAACTCATTGACATTAGCCATCTAATATTCTTATATAAAGTTAAAACATATCATGGGTCATATAATTGGATTCCCAACAAAATTCAAATAACGTTGTGTACTATAAAGTGCTCAAAGTGGCTAAGTTTTTGGTACTGTTCATGTTGATTGTAATGACACCGAAACCAAAATGACTCAAGTCCTTGGTATCAGTGGTGTCGGAACCGAAACAACCTAGTTCCTTAGTAAAGGTGATATCAAAACCTAACAGAATAACATCGATACCTAAAACTTAGCTGATACCAAAGAGGTTTAAGGAACTATGCCAATTAAATTAAAATCAAGAGAGTTTCAGTATCGATACAGGACTAATCGACACCAAAATCCCAAAATAGATCGAAATCGAAACATGGCTTTAGTGCTAATTAAACTCAAAACCAAAAAGAAAAAGTGGATTTTGATGTTAGTAAGCCCGAAACCAATTGAAGCTAGTAATGTCTAATTCGGTTCCATGGGTATCGAAGGAAAAACTCCATCCTTATAACAAAAATTAAAGTTCTTCATCTAATACAGTAAATTTTGCATTTAAATCAAGAAAAATGTTTAATTATCAGAAGTAATAGATGATAGATTCTTATTGGTTCACCATTGACACCCAGAGTTAAACTAACATCAGTGTGTTTGTTTAAAATTAAGAAATTCAATTTCGATCAATCTCGATTGAGTCAGCTATCGGGATTGAGGGAAAATTGGTTTTTCAATTTATAACTTGAATTCGATTCATAAAATAATTAAAAACTTACAGATAAAGGATCAAATCTCTAGTTTAGGAAAGTTTATGATATTTCGAAGAGCAATGATTTTGTTTGGGTTTAATTTCATGCAGGAGAAGAGAATAATGGAAGAAGAAGTGTCTTTATACTAAAACGCGTCCCATCACAACCACACGAATGGTTAAAAATCAAACGTTCCTGACTAGTCCTAGAAGGCAAAAAAGAGGGAAAATCATGCACTTTTAAGACAATATAGAGCAAAAGTCGAAGATATTGACTTAGAAAGTCGAAAATACCCCTTCATTAAGGGGGAAAATGTTACTACCAAAATTCGATATCAAAACCAGATAGGTTAAGGGGTATCGTGAAGGGATTATTACCAAAGTGAAGGCCTCAAAGAGAATTGAGCCTACACCAAAAGCAAAGAGAAAGAGCCATAACAGTGAAGGGCCGGTACAGGAACACAAGCGTAGAGGTATAGAAGAACGACATCAAGACAAGAGTTTGGTACATATGCTATTGATGCCAACAATGGAGAGTAAAAGCGCTTGGTACCGATACAAAGAAAATGGCCACAAAGGCATGGAGCCGATACCAATGTGCACCAAGTAATCCAGCTTGGTATCAGCCCCGAACTTTGAAGACAGAAGCAAATGATCGAATATATAAGGAAAGCAGAAACAAAGGCATAAAGCTAATATGGAAAACTATATCTTAAGCCACGGAGATGAGACTGAATATAAGGAGAGAAAGCAATCAACTCGACATCAAATACACATGTTGGGAAGATGATACTAAATACATGGGATGGGAGAAGAGAAGTGCAATCAATACCAACATGCTTAGTGTCAATACAACTGCATAAAGTCTATACCGAAGTCATGAAACAAGGGGCATACAAGAAACGTCCACATGGTGCAAGCAACATGAGGTTGAAGCTGGTACCGAAACCAAAGTAAATCAACATGAATCGATACTCAGAGGGCTATGCGGAAAAGTGCTATCCATGCTAACATTCTTAGCGTCGGTATCGACACCAAATGACCGCTACCAAAGCCACAGGCCCTAGAGCCAGGCTTCCTACTGGAAAACGACCGAACGAGACTCAAATTATCAATAAAAAGACCCCATGTAACATGCCATAATTTAATAAGACATAATTATGTAAAGAAGATAATAAAATGAATATTATTTAATAAAATATCCGGGATTAGTTAAAACAGAATTCACAGTTGCGTTCGTAAATTGGACTAAGTATGAATAAGTTATGGACAAAATAAGTTTGAAATAAATTTAATATAATTTAAAATTAATAAACTCAGAATGCAACGGTTAGGAGTTGACCAGACCCTACATGGGTAGACCCCATGTTGACCCATGGGTCGAGGTGGGTCGATCTACCCGAAAGCAGGGAGGATTCCTACTCCTGAATCTGGGATGTTTTGTTCGTGCTGACTCAGCATGATGTGTTTTGCATGACTTGATTTTATAACTTAATATCCTATGGTTTATAAACATCCTAACATATCTATATATACGCTAACAGCTTCACCGTTTTCTTACACACAAACATTTGTTTATCTTCCACCTCCTCTAAGTTATGTTCTGAATAAAAAAAAGAAAATGTCGAGGTGCTGCCAGAAATTAGATTGATGGGATAATTATTTTTTTTCTTCTACACCAATTTTTAAAGAGACCTTTTTTGGATCTAATATATATCACTGTGAGTTTCAGTTATTTTTAGATCTGCTACTTAAAAAAGCGTTTTGACAGTAAATGATTTGGTTCTAAAAATTAACAATGTTTATAAGTTTATATACTATTGTTCTATTTACTATCAATTATCTATTCAAATTTCAGCTATTACCTGTTATATGTACATATTTCTTATCGCCTTTCTGTTTTAATTTACAGTCTTATGCCAATTTATTCAGTTTATTTATTTCTGAGTTTGATCTATCTTTCTTCTTTTCCTTTTTATTTCACACTAAGCGTAGGCCACCGAGAGCTTAGGCCATTTTCGTTAGGATTGCGTAAATTTGAGATAAACTGGAATAACTTGTAATAACAGTAAAAAGAAGCATATTAGAATATGAGAACCATTGACTATGTAATTGGGATAATATGCAAAACATGTTAATTTGAATAGGTTAAACTTAATTTCATATTGAGAAGAACATGTTATGAAAAGATATGTGAATCAAATGTAATTAAGTAAAACATGAAACTTAAACTGTAAACATCTGTGAAGGTGCCTGTATGATTTGGGGAATGGTTATTACATTTAAAATGACATTTACAACTGGAAAACATAATATAGGGTCATATAATTCTTATTAATGAACTTAAACCTGTTTAATCAATAAGCTAAGAGGTTCCACATCTTCTGTTATATCCACGGAACTCTTAAAATCCTAGTTTACTTGGAGGATCAAGCCTAGGGGTGGCTTGTGTCAATTCTGATGTTGTTTCGAAGCCATATCTGTCAGTATCCCTGTTGGTATCATATCGGGGCCTCACACAAGGTAGGGAATAGGGAATGCTTTACCGATCTGTATTGTAGGAGGTTCAAATCTTGGAAGTGGGCACAAACGCGTTCCGGTGGAGTCATGAACGTGCATGGGTCTGATGGGGGAAACTAAGACGCTGTAACACCGACAAATAAGGCTGTGTCTTTAAAGTTGACGGTTTTAGGATTGATGTACGACTGCCGTGGTTGACACAGGTTATTCGTGTCTGTAGGGAGATAATCGTTTTGTAGTAATTAGGGTAAAATCTAATACTATTATTCTGATAGTTGGTGCAGAAACTTGTTCTTGGGATACGAATGAGAAACTTACTCGATCTTACCTTACCTCGCTTATTTCGTATTTGCATATTTTACTTTTTTTTTCATATCCAACATTATTGATTTGTCTTGATAATTCTTATCTTATACTTATGCTAAAAATCGTTGGAACATTCTAGACTTTATGTCTGACCTATTTTTTTCTCTCTCTCTTCCTTCCCCTCTAGGTTCTCACGGTGGTGGATTGCAGCCTTGACCGTGATTCTCTTCAACTTGGACCTGGATCACTTCTCGCTCGATGTATTGTTTTAGTTTCTTTTCCATGTTTATTTTTATGGTTCATGAAGGATATTATTTTTACTTGTACTATGATGGTTTATGTTTCCACGAGATAGATGGTTTATGACTATGTTTTATTTTTTATTTGAAAAATGAAGTGTTGTACTTGGTTTGAATAATAAAAGTTTGAAAAGTTTCTCTACTACAATTTTATATTCTATCTTATGAAATCAGTCTCTGTATTATTATTTGTGCTTCACATAACTTAATGCATCCTCATATGGGTGACAATAGGGTACACGGGTGTTACATTTCGTATTAAAGCCTAAGGTTACAAGATCAAAAGAATAATTTTTGAAAAATAAAAGTAATTTCTAAGCAAACCATTTTCAAGTAAAACCTATTTTGAAAAATATATTCCCTTAAGTCATTTACAATATTCCTTCGATCTCTTTTTGAATCCTTATTTCTTCTCTTTTCAGCATGTATGCGGCTCTTGACTTCCACAAGAGCATTCCCGTTCCGACATGGTTCCATAGATACGTAGAGGCTAAGACACCTGCCGAAGTGCAAGATAATGTCTCACACCCATGCAGCAGCTGCAGTATTTCCACCCAATCATGTTGTCAACTTCTCTAAGCTTTGTAAGGACTACTGTGCGATGGGAGGCAAGCCGTTTCGTGGTACTGGGAGTTTCGTGGAGGTGTGTAATTGGTTTAGAGAGATAGTAAATGTGTTCGATTTGTTGGAGCTAGATAATGGGAGAACGATTCAGTTGACCGCTTGGGAACTGAAAGAGGAAGCATCTTATTGGTGGGAGGTGACACAAGCGGGGCAAGAAGTGGCCACTTGGGATGAGTTTATGAATAGATTAGAGATGAAGTTCTTATTGCAGGCTGAGGAAGGAATGCAAATAGAGAAGTTCTTAAAATTGAAGTAAGGAAGCATGACAGTGAAGGAATATGTTAATAGTTTTATTCAATTAACATGATTTGGTTTGGATTTGGTCAACACTCCTCATAAAAAGGTTTTAAGGTTCCCAAAAGGGTTGAATCAACCACTGCAAAGACTATCATTGACGCATATGCCGATGGAATTGACTTTTGAGAGATTGGCAGATATGGCTTTAAATCATGAGGACGGGAAAGAGGATAAGAAAGAAGTCAAGGATAAGGTGGCACAACCCAAGACTAATAAGAAGAAGTGATTGCCAAAGAAGGGAGCGCCAAAGAAAGGAGGAAATCCTTTTAAGGCACAAATCAAGACAAAGGTTAAGTGACATGGCTGTGGGAATTTGGGGCACTTTGTCAGAGATTGTAGGAAGACGAAGAATGCTTGTTTCAATTGTGGAAAGGTTGGACATTTCACTAAACGGTACCCTAATAAGTAAAGTCAAAAGGCAGGATCATCTAGAGGACAAGTTCATGCAATAGAGGCAGCTCAGGCCGCTGGATCAGATCGTGGTAGGAAATTCATCGTTGAAGGTTTGATTTCTCTTTTTGATTCTCCTATTAGGATTCTCGTTGATTCTCATTCATTCATATCCAACTCTGTGGTAGATAGTCTGCACCTGGACACTAGTATAGATCCTCATTCTGTTGTGGTCTCAAAACCCAAAGGGGGACGACTTTTTTGTCTATGATATGTAGGGGTTTGAGAATTTCTATCATGGGCATCAATTTGAATGCGACACATATGTTCTTGGCTTTATGGGTTGTAGGCTTATTCTACGAATGGATTAGCTAGACATGTATGGTGCCATTCTAGATTGTGAGAGGAGAGTTGTTAGGCTTTTGACATACCACGGTAGAACTCTCGAGATTTCTTATGACCAAGGAGGTAAGTTATGCTCACTTTCCCAGATTTCTTGATGCTACTATTGATGATCTTAGATCAGTACCCATAGTACGAGATTTTCCAGACGTTTCAATGAGGTGAGAGGATTATCTCTGAGATGGGAGATAGATTTCTTGATTTACTTGGTGGAGAATGAGGAACCTATCACTTTACCAGTGCGCCACATGGCTCCTTGGGAGAGGAGAGAGCTTAGCAAGCAAGCATGTGAGTTATTCAAGAAGGGATTCATTAGACGTAGCATTTCAAAGTGAGGAGTTCCAGTCATCTTTGCGACCAAGGAAGATGTATCTTTCCATTTATGTGTAGACTATAGGGATTTGAATAAGATCACGAAGAAGAATAGGCACCCACTCCTAAGGATAAATGACTTGTTTGACCAGTTATGGGGAACTTTGATTTTCTTATAGTTGGATCTAGCCATGGGATTTCATTAGCTGAGCGTAGTAGAAGATAATATCGAGAAGACGTCTTTCAGGACTTCGGACGGTTTCTTTAAGTGGCTGGTCAAGCCTTTTGGGTTGACCAATGCACCCGCATACTTCATGGAGTTAATGAGTTGGGTATTCAGGGAGTACCTAAAAAAATTTGTTGTGGTTTCCGTGGACGATATTTAGGTTTTATCGAGGTGCGAGGAAGAGCCTCCCAGACACTTAGAAGAGGTTCTTTGCACACTTAGATCACATCAACTTAAGGCCTAGTTTTCTAACTGTCATTTCTAGAGAAAGGAAGTAAGGTTCCTATTGCATGTAGTCTCCAAGGATGGAATAGCGGTGGACCATGCTAAAGTTGTCACAGTTCAAGATTGGAAAGTGTAACGACCCGTGTTTTTCGACCATTTGAATCTGAATATTTAAATTAGTTTTAAATATTTTATTTGGAATATTGATGGAATTTAATATTGAATTCGTTATTTAAACGAAGTTCGAATGTTATATATTTATATAATTATAAATCGAGCTCGAAATAGCGCTGTAGTTCGTAAATTAGAGTTTTGAACTTCAACTGAGAATACAGGATCAGATTTAAGTCGGTTTTCTGTGAAATAAGAAACATTGGAATCGTATTGATGATAATTTTTATATGAAAGAGAAAAATCCAGATTTCGTGTTATAGATTGCTAGTTATGGCTAAATCAAATTTTGAAGAAAAAAAACGCTATGGAAATCGTTATCGGCCTTTAAAATGGCCATTTTGCAAACGAACTCTGTTTTCAACGAAATCAGTTTCATTGGAACCGTATCGTTAAATTATTGTACGGTGGTGAATGGCATGGAAAACCGATGTCACATGTGACCACGGTAACCGTAAACGCCCGTTCATTTTCTTTAGCGCGTATTTAAATAAATAAAAGGATATTTGAGTGTAACTTGAACAGACGGTCGAATTAGGCCATGAAACCAGTCCTGTTGGGTTCGTATCGTTGATTAAAGCCAGGATAGGTACTTAGTTTGTTATTTTTGGAGACCGGATAATTTGGCGTTAAAAATGGTATTGCGGTACACGACGAAAATAGCCTACCAGGGAAACAGTCTCAGAATGCAACGAAACTGGCGCCATTGGGTTCGTATCAACAAATTATTGTAAGATTTGAAAATTTCAAGTTGATTTGATTTATCTGGTGATCGTGAAAAAATTAAAAGCGTGTTTATTTCTGGTTTTATAAAGGAAATTTTCTCAAACGATGTCGGAATTCGACGAAACTTATCCCATTGGGTCCGGAATACCTTTTTACATTAAGATTAGCTTTTTTATCAGTTAACAAGGATCGTTTGTAGGGGTTTTAATCAACTACTTCACCGCAAAGTTTCGTTATAATAAACTATAATATTTCCTATCTGTAACAACTCGGAAAATACGAGCCAATTTAATTTTTTTTAAATTGGTTATTTCAAAGGAATTTGAATAATGGAAATAGAATATTTCAATAAAATAGTGAATTAGAAATAGTGAGTCAGTAAGAAAATTTGAATTCAAACTTTGATTGACTGTGCAGGGTGGAAAATATAACAGATTTTAGCGAAACCAAAAATATTTAAATCTGTTAGTGAATACCTTTCTAACGAATCTGAAAAATCGAAGTTTCATAACGGGAATCAAAGGTTATGGCCAAATGAATTTTTAGAAAGGTCGCTATATAGAATATATAGCCCTGGAAAATTGATATTTTGCAAACGACCTCGGAATTCGACGAAACCACTTTTGTTGGGTCTGGGATGTCAAACTATTACTAGGTTTCAAATTTCATAATTTTTGAAGCTAGTATGTGAGTGTGGCAAAAGAAAATGTGTTTGGTAAATTTCTATTAAATTGGATCGACCAGAAAATGGCCATTTTTCAAACGATCTCAGAATTCGACGAAACTAGTTTTGTTGGGACCGTAGCATCAAAACATAGCTAGATTTATTTTTCTGGAATTTTTCGAATCAGTTTGTGGCCCTGGCAAATTGAAATGTACGTTCAAAGTTAAAATTAAATGTTTTATAATTTAATTTGAAAAATAACTGACTGTAACCGTCGAATTGGCCAACGAAACATATCCCATTGTGTCTGGGACGGGAGTATTTAGCTTGGGGCGACAGTCATTGGGTTTGAATTGGTGTCCGTTTGGAGAAACAGTATTTTAAAATATAATAAAACCACGGGCCAATGGAAAAATTCCTTTCATTATTTTAAAAAAATAAAAAAACGCGAAAACCCTTTTTCTCTCTCGACCTACGACGGAAATCGTTCGCCGCTTCCCAGTCAAATCGCCGCCGCCTCAGCCCCCTGCCGACGCCGCCACCACCACCAGTCGACGCCGCCGCCTCCCCTCTTCAAATCCGACCCACTCTCGCCACCTCCATCCTCCCCATCGACGAGAACGAGGCCCAGGAAGTTCCGACCTTCCCAGCGTCGCCTCCGCCGCTACAGGCGTTCGCTCCGGCCAAGACCACCACCGACCGACTCCCCTCTCTTCCCTCTTCCACGTCATCACCTCCGATCATCCCCTCGTGCCTCGATTTTCGCGAAAACTACAACCCTAGTTTTGAACCATCGATAAAGGTGAGTTCTTTTTGATGTTTGCACTTTGAAAAATCATATCTTTATGGTGTGATGACAAAATTCGATGAAACAGGAAACATCGAGACCGCAAGGAAGCTCTCTACCACATAGAAAGACTGCGGATTTTTCTGAGTCATCTACGATTTTAGCACTCTGAAAACCAAGGTGAGAAATCTAAATTAAATGAATTTGAATGGAAAATGTCGTGTATAAATTATATAAGCGAAATATAAATTACACACGTGTTGTATACCTCATGTACATGCGTGGCGTAAGCTATATAAGCGAAGTATGAATTATACATGCATAGTATAATTGATATATGTGTTGAAATGCAAGTGAAATATAGAAATTATAATATATATATATATACTCCCCTCGTCCACAAACCATGGACGATATTTATTGTTGTGAATTATTGTGAAATATTGGATGAAAAATGCGAATGGTTGAATAATTGTTTGTGGTTGATATTGATTGGTTGTGGTTGAAAAATACCCATTGGTGATAGGAATGAATTAGAAATAATTGTGGAAATAAAATTAAAACGTGCCGCCTGCGTGTGAATTAGATGCATGAATCCCCATTGTCAAAAATCGCGAGATTTTAAGGTAGAGCGAGGAGCCGTACTAGTGACGGTGCCGGTTTTAACTACCCTGTCGTTATGCTGCCGAAATTTTGAATAATATCCATGTGTTAGAATTATTTTCATATGTTGAAATTATCTTCATGCGTTGAAATTAAAATCATGTGTTGAAACTATATCCATGTGTGGAAATGCTCATGTGTTGAGAAGTGATGTGTGAAAATTAAATTCATGTGTGAATGAATGAAGTTTTTAAACAATAAAAATCACATTTTTATAATATATATGAAGTATGTAAAATATTCGCCTTATATATAAATAGTTTCAACAATAAAAATTTCATCTTTCTTATATGAACAACATATATAAAATATCCATGTGTGGAGGTGCTCATGTGTTGAGAATTGTGTGTATTGGAAAAGTTCACGTGTTGAATAAAAAGATCGAACAATAAAAATTACATTTTTATTGAAATTATAAAGTGTTGAAAACATTCATTTGTTGAATAAATATTTTAAATGATAAAAATATCATTTTTATCATATATGTGATATGCTAAAGATATGCGAGCGTTGAAATAAATATTTATGAAAGGAATATTATTTTTAACATGCATAGGAACTAAATAAAATAATCATGTGTTGAAATATATTTTAGTTCGCCAAAATTATCATCTTTGAAATGTGAAGTGTTAAAAATAGCCACTTGTTCAAATAAATATGCATGAGTTGAAGTATTCATTAATTAGCTAATGATATGATTTTTGCCTATGCATTCAACATTAGAATAAATGGTGTTTTTAAACCAAAGTGAATCAAATATGAAGTTAACTGGAAAATGATAAGTGAGAAAAATTGCATATATGTACATGCATATTTATGGAACAGGTTATAGCAAAGAGGCTAGAGAAGAGGAATAAAATTTTGTGCCCGACAAATAGGTACACATTTACTATTTTGTTTGGGTGATGATTTTATGAGCCTGTTGGCTAGCCGCTTGGCTTTTTCTTTTTCTTTTTGACATGAGACGCCCGTGTGGCTATTTGGGAATTTTCCCAGCCCCTCCCGTACAAAGGAGGTTATGGCGAAATTTTCCAACATTTAAAGGCGTTAGTGAAATATTTGAAGTGAAAACGATATAGGAATTTTTGAATGAACTATATTTATATAAATATGTAAATATAAATAAAATAAAAACGAAACGCGGCTGTGGAGTTCGTTTTTTGAAACCGTGATTTCAAACGACTAGTGCGGGAAATCCGACCATTGGATTTTCCCGAAACCGCCACCGTTGGGTTCGCCTGGGAAATATCTTTCCAACGGCACCAACTTTGTGAAGATCTGACGGTTGGATTGTCTGGAATGTTTAATTCAAATCTGAAGAAAAACAGCGCTAGAAACTATTATATATATATATATATAAATATATTTAAATTAAATCGAATAACGACGCTACAGTTCGTAAATAGAAATCGTAACTTCAAATGGCTAGTGTGGAAGATCCGACTGTCGGATTTTCCCAAAACTGAAACCGTTGGATTTGTTTTGGAATGATCTTTCTAATGACATAAAATTTGTGAAGATCCAACGGTTAGATTTTCAGATATGTGTAAAACAAAATTAGTGAAAAACAGCGCCAGTGCATCGGCACGACCTGAAACGTCGTTTAATTAAATATGGCCGTTTTAAATAAATTAAAATGGCGATATATCATTATAAAATACTATAGACGATATAGAGTGGAAATAAACCAATTTTGTTGTGTTTGCTTGATATGTGATGGTTGAAGGTATTTAACATGAAAATTATATATAAAAAAAATTAAATGTGAATGTTGAATAGTCCAACCATGTGATAAATCGATTTGAAAATCTAAATATACGTGGGTTATTTGAAAAGGCCGAGTTCATCTCATTTCAAATAATCAATCGACGTTGAGAAGTCGAAGAGTCGAAGACGATTGAAGACCGACGATCTCCACATTGGATGGATGGGCGCTACTGATGCTCATGATTGGAGTAGCTACAGTGAAGGAGCTGAAGTAGTAGCCGTCCAAACATTCTGGTGATTGTACGAATATGCGAGGAATTTGGTGCCTCCGGCTTCGTTCAAACCAAGAACGGACTTGTAAATGGACTGTGTGTCTGACATTGGATTTTGTTCTGTGCTGATTGATCTCTGTTAAATATATATCTGTTTAGCGGCGGAGAATTTATTCTCTTGCTTAATGCCCTTCTCTGAGACGTACGAGCTCAGAGGTTATGTATTGATAGAAATCAGTCACATGGAGTGGATTGCCTATGTGGCAATTCAAGCTGCATATGATCAAGGCTTCTGTTGAAAAGCAAAGTCGTGTGGTTGATGAACAAAGCATGGTCTGTGTGACGTAGCTTTGTGTATAACGTGAATTCGCGAGCCTCACACCCCGGTATGAGTCAAAAACGGAAGACAGACCGCTTGGAGAGCA
This sequence comes from Allium sativum, assembly GCA_030737875.1. NCBI lineage: Eukaryota > Viridiplantae > Streptophyta > Magnoliopsida > Asparagales > Amaryllidaceae > Allium > Allium sativum. Next base: position 314,927,189 of record CM060909.1, on the reverse strand, counting down.
CGACGTTTCTTTCTAGTTAAGATGGTGTCAGTGACCTACCAGTCCTGACATTATATATACTTTTCACCTGTGTGGTTGTTGGAATGCGAGGCACCTCGATTATAGGTCTGTAAGGACCGGGAAACGTGTGTTCAGGAATAACTAATCCTCAAAAGTAAGAGAGAACCGGCCCAGCCGATTCCAAGGATCATAGTGGGGTCATGGGACATTTGCTAGAATGTCTCGAATCGGAGAGGAGCTTGCCCGTTGCCTCGACTCATGAAGGAATCCAATTTCTAGTACGAAATATGCGGACGTGATTGTATTACTAGTATGGCGACATAGTAGATGGTAGCTATGCTGCCTAGGATTGATATTTATGATTGAATTTGCTTTTGAAACATATATGCACTAGTAATAATATCAAACACTTTTGTTTTATTTGTATGAAGCATTTTTGGCCATTATAATGTAAAACTCTATCCTCCGGCTTGCGTTGCATTATGTGATGGGACCCGAGTCTTATAATGGCTTCATTTTATAAAAAGCATTGCGATGATTTAATCATTTACTTTATTTCATGCACTAGCACTCATTGGAGTAAACCCGTTTCGCGAAAGTGGCGTAGTCCTTTGATTTGCCTTATTATTGTTGTTAATAAGTTAAGTAGATTTCTCATACCAGTCCCATGACTGACTCGTAGTTTGTTTCACCTTGCAAACTCGGGTGCCCTCATTTTCACATGGGCAGCCTAGTTATAGGTATCTGGTGCACTTTTGGCTCATGGCGAGGCTTGACTACACCGTGCTGACTTTGACTCTTTCCGCCATTTTAGTATATGTATTATGATTCCGCCATTGGCGATGTAGACTGATATTTATTTTGTGTACTCTTTATGTATGATTCCGCCTCTGGCGATGGTGACTGATTATGTATCATTATGCACTAAGTTGTATCCTGCACTGTGCTCTCTAATGTGGTGATATCTATATGATTCCGCTGTCATATGTGTGTAAATTATCTTATTTTATGTTTATGCTATTATCTGTGATCTTCAAATGATGATTGATGTGTTATACTCCAATGATTATCCTTAACACCGTGCCACGGGGTTTTGGGATCGTCACAGCTGATATCAGAGCTTTGGTTAACCTTAGTTCTGGAGTCTAACACATTAAACACCTCGTCAAAATAGAATCAGTAGTATTCTAAGGTGAGTAGCTCATTAGAGATAGGACTAGTAAACTCCTAGAATGAGCCAAGCAGAATAGAAAAAACAATTTGATCAGTCCATCGTTATCTTTCCTTACATTTTCTGCTTAACCATGCAATAAATTATCGTTTCTGTAAGCTGACTCTTTTCTTGCTTATACAGAACTTGAAAAATGGCTACCAGAGCAGCCACCGCTAGAGGAGGCCGTGCCGGCCGTGGCAGAGGACGGGGAGAAGTCCCAGTAGAAGAAGGACCTTTGATACAACCCCCAACCGCTCAATACTTTGAGCTGGACCGCGTAGCTAAGAGATATAAAAACCTAGGAGGCAAGACCTTCTTGGGAACTGGCACAGTAATAGAGGCCCTTGCATGGCTCAAAACATGCGAGAAAATACTAGAAGGCCTAAGGCTTGGAGATCAAGATAAAGCTGTTATGGGTGCCTGGCTTATGCAGGAACAAGCTGAACTATGGTGGGAATCTCTCACCGCTGAGAATAGAGAAGCTGGAAGAACCTGGGACGGATTCAAAGAACTCTTCAAAGAGAAATATGTCCCGGAACAAGCACTAGAACGCATGCACGATGACTTCGCCCATCTCCAGCAGGGGGATCTTTCGGTGCAGGATTATCTGAATAAATTTACACAGTAGTCCCCCTATGCTCCGGAGCTTGTCTCCACTGCAAAGTCCAAAAATAAGAGGTTTATCCTCGGGCTAAAGCGACAGTATCATGATAGAGCCATGGCCCACGTCAAGCTGGAATTTAATGAATTGGTGAAAATGACATGCAACTACGAAGACCTTGACCAAAGGCACCTGGAGCAGGATCGCGCTAAAAGCCAAGCCGGGAACAAACGCAAGCCTGCTGTGAATCAAGATGAATCAAGCTAAGCAGCATCCTCGAAAGCTCAGACTGGAAAGCCGCCAAGAGGAAGCTGCTATAATTGTGGAAAAATAGGGCACTTCTCTAATGTGTGCACAGCCCCGAAGAGGCAGAAGACAAATTCACAAGGTTCAAGCCAGGGTTCTCAGAACCCTCGCTCCTGCTTTAATTGCCGCAAGACGGATCATCTTGTCAAAGACTGTCCTTTGCTGAAGAAGGTCGCAGTAGCTCACGTGTATGACGGGTCGAGCCTGCCAGCTGCTTCCGATGGAGCAGGTAAACCCGATGTTTTGGGAGGTACCCTTACAATTAAAAATATTCATGTCTCTGTATTGTTTGACACGGGTGCATCACGTAGTTTTATTACTAGTAACACAGTGCACCAATTAAAGTTAAAACAGGGAAAGCTCAAAGAATCGGTTGAATTACATAACCCAATAGGGGGTTCTATTATTCTCAGTTCGTGTTGTAAGGTGTCTACTTCTTTCTCCCGATACCAGTTTCCTTTCAATCTAGTCGTTATGGATTTTCCCGAATTCGATATCATTCTCGGGCTTGATTGGTTAATGAAATACGAAGCCGAAGTAAATTGTGCGGAAAGAATCGTTAAAATTTGAACGAAGCTTGGATATATTACGGTACCCTGTCATGGTTCGAATCCAGATAGAGAAGAATTTTGGTCTGCGTTAGAAGTTATCCCCACTTCCATAGAAAAGATTCCGATTGTTAGAAACTATGCGAATGTGTTTGAAGAAGTTGAAAACTTACTTCCGCAAAGAGAAATAGAATTCAGAATCGATCTAATTCCCAATGCCAGACCAGTGGTACATCCAATTCGCAGAATGACTCCAAGAGAAAAAGAAGAATTAGGCGATCAAACTCGTCAACTGTTGTGGAAGGGTCTAATCAGACCTAGCTTTTCTAATTGGGGTGCAGCTGTTGTGTTTGTCCCAAAGCCAGATGGTACACTTCGATTATGCGTTGATTACCGAGACCTCAACAAACAGACGCTCAAAAACAAATATCCATAACCCTGCATCAACGATCTGCTAGACCAATTAAATGGGGAAAGAGTATTTTCCCGAATGGACCTAGCCACAGGTTTTTATCAATTGAGAATAGCAGAAGAGTGTGTTCCTTTGATAGCTTTCAGAGGTCCAGACATATTTTATGAATAGTTAGTAATGTCGTTCGGCCTGTGCAATGCTCCAGCATACTTTGTCGATCTAATGAATAGAGTGTTCAGGGGAGTTCTGAATAAACTTGTCCTCGTATTCATCGATGATATTTTAATCTACTCCAAATCAAAACCCGAGCATGAAAAACACTTAGAACAAGTATTGGAGATTCTAAGAAAGAACGTCTTCAAAGCCAAATTCTCTAAATGTGTCTTTTGGCAAGAAGAAGTGAAGTCTCTTGGCCATGTCATGTCAAAGAAAGGGATTACTATAGATTCAAGCAAAATAACAGCGATTCAAGACTGGAAACAACCCACTACACCCACAGAGGTTAGAAGTTTTATGGGGTTAGCTAGTTATTACGAAAGCTCGTTAAGGATTTTTTGAAGATATCTGGTCCGTTAACGAAGCTCACGAAGAAGCATGAAAAATTTAAGTGGACTTCTGACTGTGAAGAAGCTTTCCAGGAATTGAAATCGAAACTGACGACTGCTCCAGTGTTAACCATTATTGATGGCAATCAGGATTTGATGGTATGGAAAGATGCTTCTATTAGAGGTCTTGGTGCAGTGTTAATGCAAAGAGGCCAAGTAGTCGCTTATGCAAGCCGCCAACTGAAACCGCATGAGAAGAATTATGTAACTCATGATCTTGAGTTGCTAGCTATCGTTTTTGCATTGAAAATCTGGAGACATTATTTATTGGGCGAGAAATTTGTGTTGTACACAGATCATCAATCATTGAAGTATTTATACACCCAGAAAGATCTGAATTTGAGATAGCAGCGTTGGCTAGAATTTCTTGCAGCGTATGATCTTGATATCCTGTATACGCCAGGAAAGGCTAACGTTGTAGCGGGTGCGCTTAGTAGAAAAACCGCAATCATTGCCAATCCGAAAATTACGCCTGGGTTGATTGATAAGATTTCAGCCCTTCAAAAAGACGATGAATTCATCCAGAGAATCAGTCAGAGGGTCAAAGAAGGAGAAACCACAAGTTTCCGTATTGACGATAAAGGGGTTCTCAGGTTAAATGATAAGATTTGCATTCCGAATATTCCAGGCCTTCGAATTGAAGTGTTAGATGAATGCCATAAATCTAAACTTTGCATTCATCCTGAGGTGAGTAAAATGTACAATGATATCAAATGCACTTTCTGGTGGAAGGAAATGAAGAGGGATATTTCTTTGTATGTTAGTAGATGCCATACATGTCAATTGGTCAAGCGTGACCAACAGAAGCTAGCTGGATTGTTGCAACCGTTGGAAGTCCCAAGTTGGAAATGGGAACAGATTTCCATGGATTTCATAGATGGTTTTCCGCGAACCAGGAAAGGTAATGACAGCATTTGGGTAATTGTAGATCGCTTCACGAAGACTGCCCATTTCATACCTGTTATATCCAATAGAACCGCTCAAAGTCTAGCCCAGATATATTTCAAAGAAATCGTTAAGCTGCATGGAATTCCCATCAGCATAGTCAGTGATAGAGACCCAATATTTGCTAGCAAATTCTAGGAGGCATTCCAGACAGAATCGGGAACGAAACTGAATATGAGCACCGCTTATCACCCTCAAACAGAAGGCCAGACTGAGCAGGTGAATAGAATTCTAGAAGATTTATTGCAGGCTTGTATAATTGATTTTGGTGGGTCATGGGAAGATCACTTGCTTTTGGCAGAATTCTCATATAACAATAGCTATCAAGCAAGTTTGGGAATGTCGCCATTTGAAGCATTATATGGCAGACCGTGCAGATCTCCAGCATGTTAGGTAGAACCTGGCAACAGACTTGTGTTAGGACCCGATATGATTAGAGAAGCATCTGATAAAGTCGACCTCATCAAAAAGCGATTGAGAACCACGCAAAGCCGACAGAAAAGTTATGCAGATTCTAGAAGAAGAGATTTGACATTTTCTATTGGTGACCATGTTTATTTGAAAGTTTTCCGATGAGAGGAGTAATCAGATTTGGCAAAACTGGGAAGTTGGCACCGAGATTTATTGGTCCCTTTCCTATACTTGAATGAATTGGAACTCTTGCTTATAGGGTTCAATTACCAGATTGGTTGCCTGGAGTGCATGATGTATTTCACGTATCTCAACTTAGAAGACATGTGCATGATCCCGATATTATTGTAGAAGAAGCAGCGCAACAGGATATAGACATAACTCCAGAATTAGCAGTCAGAAGAGAGCCATTAAAGATTGTTGGCAAAGAAACTAGAGAACTAAGAAGCAAAAAGGTTCATTTAGTTAAAGTGCAGTGGACTAGTGATCCTAGAGACTGTACTTGGGAGACTGAGGAAAGCATTAAGCAATCTTACCCCAAATGTAGAGTGGACATCTCTGACTAACTCCGGTGCAAGGTACCTTTATAATACTTTGCATTTTCATTTTGCTTCCTACTTTACTGTTGTTTCCTTTTCGGGGACGAAAAGATTTAAGTGGGGGAGATTGTAACAACCCGGAAAATACGAGCCAATTTAATTTTTTTTAAATTGGTTATTTCAAAGGAATTTGAACAATTGAAATAGAATATTTCAATAAAATAGTGAATTAGAAATAGTGAGTCAGTTTGAAAATTTCAATTCAAACTTTGACTGATTGTGCAGGGTGGAAAATATAACGGATTTTAGCGAAACCAAAAATATTTAAATCTGTTAGTGAATACCTTTCTAACGAATCTGAAAAATCGAAGTTTCATAATGGGAATCAAAGGTTATGGCCGAATGAATTTTCAGAAAGGTCGCTATATAGAATATATAGCCCTGGAAAATTGATATTTTGCAAACGACCGCGGAATTCGACGAAACCACTTTTGTTGGGTCCAGGATGTCAAACTATTGCTAGGTTTCAAATTTCATAATTTTTTAAGCTAGTATGTGAACGTGGCAAAAGAAATGGGTTTGGTCAATTTCTGTTAAATTGGATCGACCAGAAAATGGCCAATTTCAAACGATCTCAGAATTCGACGAAACTAGTTTTGTTACGACCGTAGCGTCAAAACATAGCTAGATTTATTTTTCTGGAATTTTTCGAATCATTTTGTGGCCCTGGCAAATTGAAATGTACGTTCAAAGTTAAAATTAAATGTTTTATACTTTAATTTGAAAAATAACTGACTGTAACAATCGAATTAGCCAACGAAACATATCCCATTGTGTCCGGGATGGGGGTATTTAGCTAGGGGCGACGGTCTACGGGTTTGAACTGGTGTCCGTGTGGAGAAACAGTATTTTAAAATATAATAAAACCACGGGCCAATGGAAAAATTCCTTTCATTATTTAAAAAAAAATAAAAAAAAAAAGCGAAAACCCTTTTTCTCTCTCGACCTACGGCGGAAATCGTTAGCCGCTTCCCAGTCAAATCGCCGCCGCCTCAGCCCCCTGCCGACGCCACCACCAGTCGGCGCCGCCGCCTCCCCTCTTCAAATCCGACCCACCCTCCTAACCTCCCTCCTCCCCATCAACGAGAACGAGGCCCAGGTAGTTCCGACCTTCCCAGCTCCGCCTCCGCTGCTACAGGCGTTCGCTCTGGCCAAGACCACCACCGACCGACTCCCCTCTGTTCCCTCTTCTACGTCATCACCTCCGATCATCCCTCGTGCCTCGGTTTTCGCGAAAACTGCAACCGTAGTTTTGAACCATCGATAAATGTGAGTTCTTTTTTATGTTTGCACTTTGAAAAATCATATCTTTATGGTGTGTTGACGAAATTCGATGAAACAGGAAACATCAGGACCGCAAGGAAGCTCTCTACCACGTAGAAGAGACCGCGGATTTTTCTGAGTCATCTACGATTTTTAGCACTCCGAAAACCAAGGTGAGAAATCAAAATCAAATGAATTTGAATGGAAAATGTCATGTATAAATTATATAAGTGAAATATAAATTACACACGTGTTGTATACCTCATGTACATGCGTGGTGTAAGCTATATAAACGAAGTATGAATTATACATGCATAGTATAATTGATATATGTGTTGAAATGCAAGTGAAATATAGAAATTATAATATATATATATATACACTCCCCTCGTCCACAAACCATGGACGATATTTATTGTTGTGAATTGGTGTAGCTACCGTGAAGGAGTTGAAGTAGTAGCCGTCCAAACATACTGGTGATTGTACGGATATGCGAGGAATTTGGTGCCTCCGGCTTCGTTCAAACCCAGAATGGACTTGTAAATGGACTGTGTGTCTGACATTGAATTTTGTTCTGTGCTGATTGATCTCTGTTAAATATATATCTGTTTGGCGGTGGAGAATTCATTCTCTTGCTTAACGCCCTTCTATGAGACGTACGAGCTCAGAGGTTATGTATTGATAGAAATCAGTCGCATGGAGTGGATTGCCTGTGTGGCACGCCTAAGTGGCATATGATCAAGGCTTCTGTTGCAAAGCAAAGTCCTGTGGTTGATGATCAAAGCATGGTCTGTGTGACGTTGCTTTGTGTATAACGTGAATTCGCGAGCCTCACACCCCGTTATGAGTCAAAAACGGGAGACGGACCGCTCGGAGAGCACGACGTTTCTTTCAAGCTAAGGTGGTGTCAGTGACCTACCAGCCCTGACATTATATATACTTTTCACCTGTGTGGTTGTTGGAATGCGAGGCGCCTCGATTATAGGTTTGTAAGGATCAGGAAACGTGTGTTCAGGAATAACTAATCCTCAAAAGTAAGAGAGGACCGGCCCAGCCGATTCCAAGGATCATAGTGGGGTCCTGGGACATATGCTAGAGTGTCTCGAATCGGAGAGGAGCTTGCCCCTTGCCTCGACTCATAAAGGAATCCAAATTCCAGTACGAAATATGCGGACGTGATTGTATTACAAGTATGGCGACATAGTAGATGGTAGCTATGCTACCTAGGATTGATATTTATGATTGAATTTGCTTTTGAAACATATATGCACTAGTAATAATATCAAACACTTTTGTTTTATTCGTATGAAGCATTTTTGGCCATTATAAGGTAAAACTCTACCCTTCGGCTTGCGTTGCATTGTGTGATGGGACCTGAGTCTTATAATGGCTTCATTTTATAAAAAGCATTGCGATGATTTAATCATTTACTTTATTTCATGCACTAGCACTCATTGGAGTAAACCCGTTCCGCGAAAGTGGCGTGGTACTTTGATTTGCCTTATTATTGTTGTTAATAAGTTAAGTAGATTTCTCATACCAGTCCCATGACTGACTCGTAGTTTGTTTCACCTTGCAAACTCGGGTGCCCTCATTTTCACACAGGCAGCCTAGTTACAGGTATCTGGTGCACTTTTGGCTCATGGCGAGGCTTGACTACACCGTGCTGACTTCAACTCTTTCCGCCATTTTAGTATATGTATTATGATTCCGCCATTGGCGATGTAGACTGATATTTAGTTTGTGTAATCTTTATGTATGATTCCGCCTCTAGCGATGGTGACTAATTATGTATCATTATGCACTAAGTTGTATCCTGCACTGTGCTCTCTGATGTGGGGATATCTATATGATTCCGCTGTCATATGTGTGTAAATTATCCTATTTTATGTTTATGCTATTATTTGTGATCTGCAAATGATGATTGATGTGTTATACTCCAAAGATTATCCTTAACACCGTGTCACGGGGTTTTGGGATCGTCACACTATCCAACCTGTCTATAAATAACCGAACGAGAACCCTAAATTTGAGGCTCAAGCGGCATGTTCGTGGTCAACATTTATCCACCGCCTCCACACTTAAAACCAACGACTGATATGCTCCCATTCTCCTCCATGTTTTCCTTCCCATTTGATCATCGATGGCTAAAGTTAATACCTCAAACTTGTTCGGCTGGGTGAGATGTTTAATTTGGACGACGGTGGTCGCCGTTACTACTCCGACACGGCCTGGGCGGTGCCATGAACTCGTGGGGTTCGAGGGGACTTTGCGGGACCTAGATTTATAAAGGAAATTTTTTCAAATGATGTCAGAATTCAACGAAACTTATCCCATTGGGTCCGGAATACCATTTTACATTAAGATTAGATTTTTTATCAGTTAACAGGGATCGTTTGTAGGGGTTTTAATCAATTACTTCACCGCAAAGTTTTGTTATAATAAACTATAATATTTCCTATCCAACCTGTCTATAAATAACCGAACGAGAACCCTAAATTTGAGGGTCAAACGGCATGTTCATGGTCAACATTTATCCACCGTCTCCACACTTAAAACCAACGACTGATATGCTCGCATTCTCCTCCTTGTTTTCCTTCCCATTCGATCATCGATAGCTAAAGTTAATACCTCAAACTTGTTCGGCTGGGTGAAATGTTTAATTTGGACGGCGGTAATCGCCGTTACTACTTCGACGCGGCCTGGGCGGCGCCATGAACTCACGGGATTCGAGGGGACTTTGCAGGACCTAGAGGAGGAGATGGAAGCTCGCACCAGGAGGGATGGGGGCGTCATGGATCAGCCGTTGGCATGGGGTTGTTCGATTGGACTTCGGTGGTCCTGGGCCGGTGCAGCGATGGAGAAGGGAAGTGGGAAGAAAGGCTAAAGGGAAACGATGGAACTAAGATGGTATGAGTTGAGAATCGGTCTATTATATAATACCTTAAACCGAAGTTAATTAATTCTTTTGTTCATGAACCTAATCAATTAATAATACAGATCGGTTGTGTGTAGGACCGGAGACCAAACGACAAAGTTGAATAAAGAGTATTGTCCCTTTTCAGTTCCTCAGAACCAACGAATGTAACCCAAGTAAAATTGTGATTAGGAAACAATTAAGAACATATTAGTTGATAAATTTGTATTAAAGAAAATGGTGAAATTTCTACAGGCACGAGAAGCTTCGGGCCTTTAGGATGTCAACAAGGAAAAAGAGATCGGTCTGATCTCCTTGTCTAAACGTATATTGGGAAATAAGCTGTTGTAAACAGTCCGACAGTATTGATTCTAAACTCAAACCAGTTTATTGTGATTAACAGTGAATCGTTGTATGAATTAACCCTATCATATTGAATCAGGCAGGATGCGCAGAAATGGTCAAGGATTTGGAATAGCCGAACAAAAGAGAAAGGAAGTATCAGCCGTAATTTTTAAGTAGAAAATTAGTGGGTTTAACTAAAAATCAATTGATGAATTAAACAATTAATTAATTGTAAAAAAAGAGGTATTAACGCAGATTATGAATTTTTATGCAGGAATGATGTTTTGTCACGGCTGAACAAAAATAAACAGTGATGGAAAAAGGATTAGCCATGTTATTCATCATGTAATTAGTTAAATAAAGTGTTAATTACAGTAATTGGGAAATAAATTAAATTAAATCGTTAACTTAAAATGCTATTAGCTCACCCATATATCAGGATTGGACGAAGCTGGTACCGTTGGACCGCAATGACGGGTACTACACTTTGTAACACAACTGGAAAGATTGGAGTCAACCGAGGATTTTAATTAAATTAAACACCAGTTTAATTTAATTAAAAACCAACTGCTTCAGCGATAATTCGGCTCAAGGTGAGTTAAACTCACTCAGTATTTTCCCCATTTATATTTCATACAATATGGATTTTATTTTGTGTGCTCTGTTTGCTGATGATTGACTGTTTGCAAATTATATATTTATTTGTTGATTTATCTGATGAAATTAAACCATCGTTTAATTTCTGTGAAATCAAAAATCGTTATTTTAACGATTGGTTCCAATAAAGGTAACTTACCTTATTGGTCACGGCTATTTATAAACGTGTTTAAATGGTTGGATTGTTTGAATTTCTTGTGAATTGATTGATGGCCGTTATTTATTGTTATCAGTTAAATGCAACTGAATGATTGGATTTGTGATAACCATTTTTGAATACAGGGAAGAACATGTTAGAGGGACCCAACCGGATCCCTCAAATATATTATTTATTTCATATAAACTGATCTGTTTGGGGTGATTGATTCGATGGTTGATTATTGAATGTTCCACATCTGTTAGTTTAAACCAATAGGTGATGTTGGTTGGGTATTTGGCAGCGTATGGCCTATAAAATCAATCGTTTTATAAATATTGATTCAACGTCAGGTGAGTCGATAGAGATAAGGTTATAAAAATATTTTTATAATGGGAGATAGATTTTGAAATATATTATTTTGAATAAAAGTTATTAAAGTGAAATAAATATTTATTTATTTAAGACTTCGATTTGATAATAATTTATTTTACAAAGTATATTCTGATGTTAATCAGATCTACAAGTAAGAGAATAAGAAATGAATCGAGTGGTTGAACTTTGATAATTGTTTTGTAAAGAAACAATTAATGGAATTATTTAAATTAATTATATTTTTAATTAATTTAAAGTGAGAACTAATTGGAATCGATTAACGAGATAATCGAGTTTGAGTTAATTAAATAGATTGTTTTGAATTGGAATTGATTATCAAATCGATGTGTTTCGATTAAAATAGTTATGGATATTGTTTAAATTTAAATAAAGTTTAAAAAGAGATTTACTATTTAATTTAGTTAATAAAGAAATTAACTATTGAAATATTTAATGATTGAAATAAGTTATTTTTGTAATTAATGATGATTTGGAAATTTAATTTGAAATGGGAATGCAATTAAAAGTGATCGAGAGTGAAATATAATCAAAGTGAATGGTGAAAGGAATTTATGAACGGGTTTTATATTTAAAACTCGAATTTTTATAACAAAATTATTAAGAGAATGGTAAGCGAATACGAGGGCTTAATTTAAAGGACACTTGGATTAAGTAAAAGGATAGAAAGATGAGAAGGGTTTTTAATAAACTGGAATTTTATAAATGAGGTTTAAAGGAATAAAGCGCTAATTTTACATTAACGTTACTTGACAATGAGATCAAGTGAAAAAAAGGGAAATTTGAAATAAGATTTCAAAAAGTGAGAAATGGTTAAATAGATTTGAAAGTAGATTGGTAAAAGTGTATTTGAGGTAAAGAAGTGGGTCGTAGGGTTGTATAACCAAACCCAATTTATAATGAATTTTTTTTAAGACGTGAATGGAATATGAGTTTGATTACAACTTATATTTATCTGAGGATATGAACGTTGTTGATCAAGGTCTGAGTGGTAATTAAAATACCCCAACTTGAACGACATCAGGATTATTTGAAGATGATATTAGTTGGTAATCATAAGAGAAGTTAGTGATAGTTCATTATTTCCATTAGTGAAGTAATGCAACGTTTGGTGAAAATTTAGAGAATGTATAACAATAGATCCGAAGCAAAGGAAATTAGTAAGACAGAAAGGTAAAGTCGAGTTTTTAGTTTATACAAATAAATATTAGTTATGGTTCAAGAATGGAATAAACGATATTACGTAACGTCGTTTACGAACAACAGGCTAAAGGGATTTCCCAAGTTCAGATAATAAAGAATGATATAACAAATATTTTGAAAGGAGAATTTGGTAAAATTGAATATGGTTATTAGAAATTTTTCTAAGTATTATAATGGAATGATTTGAAGGGCATTAGCATATAAGAATTCAATTATCGTATTTTTAAATATTAAAGATTAGAAGTTTTAATTAAGTAGAAATGAATTAATTCGTTTAATTTAAAGGCCAGGTGATGCTGAATACTGAACCAGTTAACTCATTGGAGTGTCATGATTGAAACACTGTTTATTTTGATAGTTAAATCACCGACTATCAAATATGCCAATACGATTGTTGGTATGGAAAGACCGGGATCGATTTATATTCAAAAACCATTCCGACCAACAAATACGGGAAGATATCAAAAGATGATCGAGATGGAGCATTGAAGACCGTGGATTTTCATAAGTGGAAGAACCACTAATATTCTCTGCCTGGAAAGCAGAGATAAACTGTGATTCTATTGTGGTTGAAATCTACGAGTTACAAGGACTTCTCGCTACTGATCCATGGGGTGATTCCTATATGGATGCAGTAGGAGAGTGCCTTCGTTTCATCTTGTTCCTAGATGACTTGTATGGACGGATGTCTGACAGAGTATTTCTAAAGGATCATGTATGTTGATTTATTCAAACGTGCTATAGTTGTTGGCGGGGAGTTGCCATTCTCTTAGCTTCTAATTAGAGTATTTTTGTGGACGTCAATTAGTGATATCTGACGGATCTGATGATGTGACATTCAAAATGAATGGTGATCAGATGTTCGAAGATAAATTCTAACCTCAAGCCTCATCAACCGAGAAATGAAAAAAATCGGGCAGGTAGCATGGCAATGTGGGTCGCTCCCATTAGGGTGTATAATCACCTATCTAGAGAAAATCATATTGACTTCTTTAATCTATATTCGATGCTATCCCTTTTCGGGAGGCAGTTGCTGATCCAAACCGTCGGTGATATAGATTCTATACACTCAAGCGAAATGATTGGTCTGTCATGTGTGGGCCGGGTTGTAAAAAGTTCTTATTGAACCCAGTGTATTCGCCTTTAGAGATACACTATTGGCAGGTGGTCCCATACCTTATCATAGTTGAAATCCAATCTCTTATAAGCGCCCGCGATTTTGATTGTATATTATATATGTGGAGCGTGAGATGCAAGCTTTCCGCTATATTTGATAATTACTTGTATTTAGACATTATTATAATATCAGAAGAGATATTGGTTTCGAAATTGTTTTGGGTTATCGTATGGTAAAAACCGTCCAATGTTTATGTATGGATTTGGTCTTACAATTATCCTTTTCTTTTAAAAGATTTTGAACTTTAAAAATCATGATTGGATGATTTACCCTTAATTATGTGAGATTTTATCTCACTCTGGTTCACCAGACTGACCCGGTGTTTTGTAAATGCTCGGGTTAGCCCGGGGTGTACAGGTTCAGGTTATCGAATGCTGTGAAGTCCAGAGACGAGTTGGAGATGTTTAGGCGTATGATATGATATAGCTACTATTCCGCTGTGTGTTGTATATGGGAACAGATTACTATAACTGCCCCATTGTGTGATGTACTCTGATACTGTAAGTATTTTTAAAGCTCTCAATAAAGATTTATTTCTGTATTTTATTTTGTTCTGCTGCGACGTGAGACTCTATGTTGTGTTGTTTCTTCTTCTTCTTCTGTTCTAATATTTCTTTCTTTCTTATCTCACCCTCTATTTTCTTTCTAAAAATATCCAACGTTTTCGGTGCTTGGAGGGTCGGCATGAGTTACAATAAAGGTATTTATGTCCATTTTCGGTGCCGAAAACCGCTGGGTCGTTACAGTGGTATCAGAGCTGAAGGTTAAGTGATTACCTTATCTCTGTGGCGTGACTCAGTAGAGATGGCGTTAGTACTACACTATATTGAGTTTGGGTGTATATATACGAGTGACGTATTTGTAGATTTTATAAAAAATGTTTTATATTGTGGAGATTTATTGGTTGAGCTGTTTATGAGTTCTGATCGATCAGTTTGATCCACTTTATCGATAGGGGTTTCTAAACACTCAAGGACGATAAACCGACACAATATGTTTTAAAGGAGGGTAAATGAAATAATTTTACCCAAATTATATTTTAATGATTAATATTTGAAGTATTATAGTATATTTGGATGTGTTGGTTGATTATAATTGAAATGGTTATATAAATAACCAATTGGAATTCGTATAATATAAAAGCAGATTTATTAAATCTGAAATTAAAATCAGAATTGGAATTAAAATTCCCAAAAGCGGGAAAGGTGTTGCAAATGAACTTGGATTGAATATATGAGAATTTTAAAATCCTGGGAGGTTTTAATTTGTTTTACTAGCATTGTGTTTAATATTTTGAAGTAAATTTCAAAATGAAAATGTTTAAATACGGTTTTGATAAGAGATATAGTATTGAACTCACTTCGATAGCTCGGAAATAACTCTGATGATGCTGGCCACATCATCAGTGTTCATTTCTGAGTTCTAAGTGACGGATTACTAACAAAGATTTTGTTTTGAATTGCTTTGAGGAAAAACAAGTTGTTTTGAATCCTGGAAAGGAATTTTTTTTTTGAAAGAGCTGAACTGCTTAAAAATTTCCAAGGAAATTTTTTGAACAAAGGCAAAATTTAATAGAAGTTTGTGAAAGAAAATACGAATTGAATTGAAACCAATTAACGGAAATTGAATAGGGATATAATATATCAAGTAGAATCAGATTTTGAATAGATAGGAATCTGAAAGGGTATTGGACTTGTAAGTTAAGAGGTGAAATTGATTATGGATGGAAATTGGGTTACGAATGGGATTTGGCTTGGACGCGTAAGGGATTTGGTTTTGAGGATAAAAGTAGAATTTTGTTTGGGAATGCATTTGTATATGCTGACAGGGCAGCCGATGGAAAGGATATAATGATATGCCTGTTGTATATGACGGTGTTTTATATACAATTATATGATTTTTGTTTGATGATAACAAACAAATATATATTATTCTAAATGTGTTTGTTATTGCACTGTTATATAACATCACAGACAGAAATATAATATTTATATTTAAATAAAATACTACTGGACAAGAATTTAAATATTCAAACAGTATTTTATTAAATATAATATTTTATTTCTACATTTCAACAGCACAATCATTCAACTCCTCTATTTGTACAACATACGCTATTATATACATTTTTCAGTTATGCATTCACAGACACAAATACAGAAACTTTCACTGTTACACACACTGTTCTTATTTGCTACCCTCTGTCTTCTTGTCTTCTGTCTTCACAGCTTACAAGTCAGTCCAGTCTTCATACCTGTCATACAAATGAACACACACAGAGTACACTGCAATTGAAATAATACTGAACACATACAGATATAATTTTTAATTTTAAAAATTTTATTTGCCTCAGTTTTATGGTGTGTTTCTCATCATTTTTCATGACTTGATCTGATTCATCTGTGTCTAGGCAGACAGTTTTTTATAGGTATAGTACAGGGACAAGAATTCTATCTCATGGCTGCATATACACACGTGTATAGTTACACGTGTGCACTGCCTCGTCGATCAGTGTGCAACTGAGGAGTATCCACGTGGACCTTCTCGACTCAGTGCACAGCTCACAGTCAAGCCAGCAATGAAAAAGTCAAAGATCAAATCAAGGAAATGCAAAGTCGTTCTTATATATATACACATATATGAATATATCTATATACATATGAAGCAGCATAAAATCAAGACAATAGTGTCAAGGCAGTACAAAAGTCCACACAGCAATCATGGCTCAAGAACAATGCAGTCAAGAGCATGAGCAAGTGTATATATGCAGTGGCACAAGTGGCAAGTCAAACCAATTCAAGTATAAACAGGCAGCAACAAAAACAATGGTGCAAATGTGCACACATGCAAGAATGGCTACATCATGGGTGAAAACAGAGAATGATCAAGTTTCATGCATCATGAATGTAGTAACATACACAGTAACAATGTAGGATGATCAATTATGTTTCTGCATGGTCAAGTGTTTCTCGTGCAAAACAGTTTGGTTCAAACATGCATTTCAGGGAAGGTTCAGCTCAACAAAACTCACGTGTCAAGAACAGGCAACTTGAATGGAGCATGTATATAAATGAAGACAAACTCATTTCATAAATACATGGACCTTCAGCAAGGATCAAGAACATGTACAAATGGACTGTGTGCATGGAACAGCATTTTTGATCAAAATAGTAAAATAAAAATGTTCACCAACTTTGTTTTTTCAAGGGAGGCACATGAAGGTGACTCAGCATCACAAGTGTTCAAATAGTACTATTTATCAAACATGAGAGTATATGACTAAGCAAAACAGTTGAAAAACATGCAAGCCACTGATGTATTTCAAATATACATGCAAGTAATTTCGGCTCCAACATCACAATGGTGAATCAAGTTCAAACAGCAGTTTACAATGGACAAGGGAGAGAAGCATTTTTTCTACAAGTCACAAAACATGGTATCAAACCCAAAGTCAAGTACTAGCAAATGTCAAAGTAGTTAAATTCAGCACAACAAATATGGGTGAACATGCATGACTAACACATAATACATATGTGAGCTTATAGTGGCATTTACAGTGGAGCAAGGATCGAGCAAGTGCACAAAGAAGTTTGCATGGAAAAAGAAATTGCAAACCATTTCGGCTAGAAAAACATTTTTTAATGTTTCCTGTATTCAAGGAATTCATATTGGGCAAGATATCAATTTCAAATACACGCAAGAGCCAAATGTTCAATGCAGAGAAAGCTAAAAGAATTTTTTTCAGAAATGAAACCAAATAATCAGAAAACAATATTTGGCAAATGGGAAATCATTTGTTTCCTGTTTTACATGAGCATATGTAGCAAATATGCTTGTTTCCAATTTTACGGAAGGAATTACAGAGAATAAATTTGGCAAGCTATATTGGCAAATTTAATCACCAGATTCACTGATGGGTAAAGAACTTTTTATGTTATTCCAGAATTGATCAAAGCCGATGTGTTTAATTTCAAAAAGGGGAAATATGTTTTTAAAAAGCCATGCAAAACTCAAATTCAAGGCAATCAAGTTTTCTTGGCAAGGTAATTCTTTCATATTTCAATCAGGGGAAACAAAAAGGGAAATACACGCAAGCCATTTCAAAGCCGACTTGATCAATTCAAAAGAGGAAACCATTCAAACCAGACCAAGCCACATACACGAAATCAGAGCTCAATTAAAGGATTTCTAAATCCTATTTAACACCAATATCATCATAGGCAATGATATCAAAAATCATCCCAACAAATTCAAAGAGAAAACGTAGAAAATCAGTTCAAAGAACTCACTTTGTTTTGGATCAAGAACCAAAGAGAAAAATCCCAAATCTAAGCATCACATAGCCACAAAATCTCGATCGTCGGAGAACATAGTTTCATTAGTCAAAGTATCGCAATTTGGGATTTCATAGAAACCCTAATTTCCAGAGCGCCACCATTTTTTTCTCAAAGGAAAGTGAACGAGATAATTGAAGTCGGGTGAAACTAATATACAAATGGTCGGCCAAGCTTCGAAGTGAAAAAGAGGATGACCCTTCCTTTTTAAAATCCTAGGGTTCCTTGTTTATATTTAAATTTGTATCATTTTTAATTCTATTTTTTTTTTGTAAATCGTCAAAACCAGTTCTAGAGTCTGTAAAATCTAAGGGAAATCAGTCATGGTGTGACTGACAGTTGACAGATTCTGTAAAATCTGGGTTACTGGTTACGGGGTTGTAATCAGGGGAAATCTGATCGAAGAAATATCGATCAGTCTACGGTTTTAAGCGTAGTGTTAGGATAGGAGCAGGCACTGCGAGTGTACATGGTCTTGTATGCGGGATCTGTTTATAACATCTAGTGGAAACCTTAGGAATGCAGCAGTAGGCAGGTTTTTGCCGAAGCTGGGTATATCTGTATGTGATTTATTTTCTGCACTTTTATTTCTGCTGCATTCTGTGATCTGTTTATTATTTTAATATCCTGTCAGTTTTTCAATTCAGTTTAAAAACTGTGATAAACCCTATTCACCCCTAGATCCAACAATTGGTATCAGAGTAGGTATTTCTTTAACTCTAGAGTCATGGGTAACCCTTGTTGTCAGTCCATAGAGAGTCAGTCCAGTTCATTTCCAACTATTTTCTTTGGAATAGATTTTTCAAACTGGAAATTCAAAATGGAATTTTATTTAAAATCTGTCAATATTAAATGTTGGGATGTTGTAATCAATGGATTTGATAGTGTAGATATTACTTACAATACTCGTGCTATGAAAATTATATTTGATTATCTTGGTACTGAACAGTTTCATCTTATCTGCCATTATTTATCTGCACAGGATGTGTGGGATACTCTCAATACGAAGTATGTAAGATCTGACAAAGGTAGCTCGAAACCCCAGAATGTCAACTCAGTTTCAGAATTTTGCTTAACAGGACTTACAGATGATAATTCAGATGGATCAGCTGATGGAGACTCAACAGACAGTGAAGTAGAAAATTTCTCTTATGAAGATCTGGTTTATTTTTGTGCTGATCTAACTAAGTCTGTTGATAAACTTCAATCTAAAAATAAATCTCTGAAATCTAGGAATTCTGAGTTGATCAGCAAAATTAATGATTTGGAATCACAACTTGAATATGTTAAAAATTCTTCAAATTCTGTTTGCAAAAATTGTTTGAAATTGAAAACCAATCTTGTTCATCTCAATAAAAATATTCAAAAGTTTGAAAATGAAATTCTGATCTTAAATGAGAACAAGACTGAGTTGTCAAATTTGAATAATCTTCTACAAAAGGAATTTGAAAATTTTAAAACAGATATAAATTCCAAATTTGAAATTTCTGAAAATGAGAACTTGTTGAAATCAAACTTGATTTTAGAAGAACTTGAAAATGAGATTGAAAAATCCAAGAAATTTGAGTCTGAAAAACAAAAACGATTTGAATCTGAAATCATGGAATCTCAAGTCAGAATTAAAATTCTTAAAGACGAAAATTTGGTTTTAAAATCTGATTTTGAAAGATGTAAGATCACTAAAAATAATTGTTCGGATTTAATGAAAGAAAACCCTGATCTTAAAACTAAAATTCAACATCTTGAGTCAACTTTGACTAAATTTTCTAACAGTGAAAAATCTCTAAATATGCTGTTAAAAAATCAATTTTCATCTAGTAATAAAAGTGGTCTCTGCTTTGAGAAAAATAACATTTTTGAAAATCAGAACTCAAATGATTTTAAAAATCCTTTAAACTGCTTTGGAAAGAATCGATATGAAAATTCAAACTCTTATAATCGCAAAGGATTTTTGAATCATAAACACGATGTGAATTTGTTTTATAATAATCCAATTGAACAATTCTAGATCCCTAAAAGAAATAAAATAAACTTCTTTAAATTCATACAGTTTTGGGTTCCAAAGGGTACAAAGATAAATTCAGATGGATTGTTGTACAAACAAGTTTGGGTACCAAAACATTTGAATACAACTGTGGGTGGTTTTGCAAATTTTGTTAGACCACTCGATCTCTTAAATTGTTAGGTACCGAAGGAGGCTGAGGAACTGCATTGCTAAAGAAAAAAATTAGATTCTGTCACTAAATCATTCACAGTTCCTTAAGCCACATCTGTTGAGTTAGAGATTCAGTTTTACATTGGACTCTGGTATGATCTCTAAACTCACCTTTGTATATTCTCTTTTTAGTTTCTGTGTTTACCCCTTCCTCTATCCCCTTCTGTTTTTTTTTGTTTTTGATTTGACACTGCCATATTCTTCTTTGTTTGTACTTCTTAAACTTCCAGTTGCAGAATTCATGATTTTCTAGAAATTTGCTTTATTTGTATAAAATCATCGTGTGTTAATCATTTCCATATCCTGAATTTGAACTTGTATATATCTGTAATTGTTTTGAAGTTTAGTTTTCTGTTTTCTGAATTCATATTAGTGTTGATGTATTCTTGTCATATCTTGAACACTGTTAATTAGAATTCTAAATTCTTGAAGATCTGAAAATTTGATGAAGATTCGCACACCACTGCTGTTTTGAGTTTCCTCTAATTCATTTTAGAAAGCTTGAAATATTATACTCATTACAGCACACTGCTTCCTTTCAGTCGTGAGAATTTCATTAATTTTTAGATTGGCCTGGAATTTTTGAATGTCTTGAATCACATTGTTTACATCTTGAAATTCACTGTCATTCATGATCATCTGGCTTAGATTATTTGTTTGTTTGAGATCAGTTGAAACTTTTAATATTTTGAATCTCACACACCTCTCAGATCTGAAATTATTAATTCTGTGTGATTGATTCATTGTATCTCATGACTTACATTTTTTTCAAGTGATTTCAAATAAATCATTATTTTTGGTTCATGAATTATTACTCAATCTTGATGTAATTATTCAAAAAAAAATCCATGTGTGATTGTCAGAAAAATTTGTGAAGAATTCTTTTGAAAAATGATCTTTAAAACTCATTGTTATTTCATGATGATTGGACTTGAATATTTGTTTGTTTAAAATCATTTGAAATTATTGGTTTATTGGATCTCACACAAATCTTGGAACAAAAATTTATAATTTGGTGTGATTGATTCATTAAATTCTAATATTTTCATATTCCTTCAAATGATTTAAAATAAACAATATTTTTTGATCTGGGATCATGAATCATCTTTTGTGACCATCTGAAACTTCTATGAAACATTTTCTAACAAGTCTGATTCATGACTTATGCCTAATGCTACTTTGATATTGTTTTGAAAATATGTTGGAAATTGCTTGTTTACGATCTGATTGCTGCTCTGATACTGTTCTTCAAATAACTGCTTGTTCTTATCTGCTGCTCTGATAAATGTGCTAAATTTGTCTGGCTGGGTTTGTGTTTAAATTTCTTTGGTCTGAGATATCCATGATAGTCCATCAGGGTGTAATTAAATTCCTCGATAAAGGAGACTACAATTGGTATCATCTTTTTCATCCATCTGGTTTTGAATTTTCACCTTGTATAGACACCATACACATTTTTTTCTTTGTATAAATCTGTTTAGTTTCCTCTTGTAATTGATTTTCAATTTTATAATTATTCATTCAGAAATTGGAATCAATATTCAAATTGAACTATATTTATAATTCATCAAAATTGTTATTAGATTTTGAAATTGTGATGAATTGTGATTGCAGTATATTTCACAACAAGAGGAGATTTTATTTAGATTTTCATGATGGTTGAACATTTATTATAATATCTTTGAATTGGTCATTATTTCACGATCATCTCCTTTATCTATCATCTTTCTGCCATCCATGATAGTTCTATATTAATGTGGAGAGTTTGATATTTTTTAAAAGATAATCTTGAATAAACAGTGAAAATATTTGTGATGGAATTGTGGCTATGTTATTATTTTTCAGAATTAGTGATAATTGATAATTTTCAATAATCCCAGTACAGTCGAGCATATTTCATAATATAATTAATTTAGAAATTTATTTCACAGACCATTTCTGTACCTACCGCATTTCTATCCTCCATTTTTTTGATTTTATATTCTGAGGAGTTTTTCATTTTGAAACTGAAAATGATAAATATATATTAAATATATAAGTGTGTCTCTAACCTCGTTTAAAAATCCAAGCTCTGGTCATGCATGGTTAAGAGATAACTTATAATTTAAGCTGCGACTGACCTCATTTAAAAATCCAAGCTATGGTTATGCGTGATCAGTGTGCTCTTAAATAAAATAAAAAGAAAAAGGAAATATTGTGCTATAAATTGAAATTACTCTGAAATTCTCCTTGGTGTTTAAAAATCAGCCTATCAATCCATGTTTCTAATCTGTGAAATGTGTTGAAATCTTATGACCTATTATGATTTGTTGATTGATAGGCATTGGGATTTGAGATTGTACAATATTGTCACTTGAGTTGAAATTATAATAATAGTCCAAATCCATCATTGTTTTTGTGCTTCAATTTATAAAATTCTTTTGAAAATAATTGGGAAAAATTCATTTTTTTAACTCTCCTCTTTATTATATAATTCATCGTAAATCCGTCATTCTCTATAATGTGAAATATGTCACTAGTTCTTAGTGTATTATGATTTTTGTTTGACTGATTGAGATTTATGATGACCGTTCTTCCTCTTAAGCTGATATTATATTTATTAGTCATTATTCATCTATATTTTAAATTCTGTATCCTTTCGATGATAACAAAAGGGGGAGAATGGGTTGATAATTTGGTTTATGAGTGAATATTTTATAAATATTTTCAATTTTGAGATTCTATTCAATTTCCAAATTCATTATTTTCACTCATTCACAGTTATAGGGGGAGTTTATGTTGTAGGGGGAGCCTTCAAATAGGGGGAGTTCAATATTCACTATTAAACATATTTATTATATTCAAAATCTTCATATTTGTTTGTCATCATCAAAAGGGGGAGATTATTATATACAACGGTGTTGTATACACAATTATATGATTTTTGTTTGATGATAACAAACAAATATATATTATTCTAAATGTGTTGTTATTGCACAGTTATATAACATCACAGACAGAAATATAATATTTATATTTAAATAAAATACTACTGGACAAGAATTTAAATATTCAAACAGTATTTTATTAAATATAATATTTTATTTCTGCATTTCAATGGTACAATCATTCAACTCCTCTATTTGTACAACACACACTATTATATACATTTTTCAGTTATGCATTCACAGACACAAATACAGACACTTTCACTGTTACACACACTGTTCTTATTTTCTACCATCTGTCTTCTTGTCTTCTGTCTTCACAGCTTACAAGTCGGTCCAGTCTTCATACCTGTCATACAAATGAACACACACACAATACACTGCAATAGAAATAATACTGAACACATACAAATATAATTTTTAATTTTAAAAATTTTATTTGCCTCAGTTTTCTGGTGTGTTTCTCATCATTTTTCATGACTTGATCTGATTAATCTGTGTCTAGGCAGACAGTTTTTTATAGGTATAGTACAGGGACAAGAATTCTATCTGATGGCTGCATATACACATGTGTATAGTTACACGTGTGCACTGCCTCGCCGATCAGTGTGCAACTGAGGAGTACCCACGTGGACCTTCTCGACTCAGTGCACAGCTCACAGTCAAGCCAACAATGAAAAGTCAAAGATCAAATCAAGAAAATGCAAAGTCGTTCTTATATATATACACACATATATGAATATATGTATATACATATGAAGCAACATAAAATGAAGACAATAGTGTCAAGGCAGTACAAAAGTCCACACAGAAATCATGGCTCAAGAACAATGCAGTCAAGAGCATGAGCAATTGTATATATGCAGTGGCACAAATAGCAAGTCAAACCAATTCTAGTATAAACAGGCAACAACAAAAACAGTGGTGCAAATGTGCACATATGCAAGAATGGCTACATCATGGGTGAAAACAGAGAATGATCAAGTTTCATGCATCATGAATGTAGTAACATACACAGTAACAATGAAGGATGATCAATTATGTTTCTACATGGTCAAGTGTTTCTCGTGCAAAACAGTTTGGTTCAAACATGCATTTCAGGGAAGAGTGTGACGGCCCGCCCCGCACCAACCGACACTTCCTCCAAGTGTGCGCTGTACACATGTCCAACTGGCACGAAACGGTCGTCATAAGAAAAGAAAGAAGGTGAAGAACTAACACATAACCTGTAGAATGTCTCACAGCGCATAGAATAAAATATAATATCAAGATACTTGACATAAAACAGGCGAGACAGTGCATAAACTGAAACCAAAACTAAACAAAATCAGAGTAGCGGAAATCCAAAATACAGCTTATTACAACTTTTAAAACTGTCTCTAAAGCAAAAGAAAGCATAGAAAATGCACTGCTAATGCCAAAGCAGTGATCTTCAACAACACAGGGAGAATATCTATATCATACGTGGAAGCCTCCTGCTCGTCTCCGGATCAGCTACTCGTGCATACCTCCTAACCTGTCTCTAGTCTGCTCGTGCGAGCACCCAGAGTAATAAGAAGAGACATAAAACTCTGGGTCAGACAAAAAGTCTGGTATGAGCGATAAACAGCTAAACAGAACAATAACAGGTATACTAAACCATACCTGAACCTGGACCTGCAACCAAAGAGTTAGCACTACATACTGTACAGTACTCTAAGGTGCCATCAACATATGGTGTAAAGAAATACGGGGGTGGGGGTGTGCATGTCATAGTGATAGCAAACAATTCAATCATGGCAACCATCCTCACATCTCTCACTCAGTGCATAAAGCATACGATGTATACCGCTTTCAACCACTAGCCCCGTCGAAGTAGTGATGGAGTTCGGCTTGTACAACTACTGCTACCACCAAGCTTACCCCATGGAGTCATGACTAAACCTTTGCAAATAACCCCACTTCATTGGTCTATAGCTCACTTAGTCGTACCTAGACCACTGTGGCCCTGAATCCGCTCACGTACCCCCTATACATAGTGATCCAAAGTTACAGACATCGACAGCCCCTTAGCACACGTCCCGCAGCAAAGCCCAATCATGAAGTTAACTCGTTGGTTCCCATCTGGATCCTTGGTACAAACTTCCCATTTGGACTATCTTTGCATCTCGGGTTATGGTCTTCTTCGGTTCGGTTCGGGTCTCTTCCTCCTATTCGGTTCGGTTCGGGCATCCTCCTCCTATCCGGTTCAGTTCGGGTCTCCTCCTCTATCCAGTTCGGTTCGGATCTCCTCCTCTTATCCGGTTCGGTTCGGGTGTCTCCTCCTATCCGGTTCGGTTCGGATCTCCTCCTCCTATCCGGTTCGGATCGGATGTTCTTCCTACTCGATTCGGTTCGGATCTCCTCCTTCTATTCGGTTCAGATCGGATCTCCTCCTCCTATCCGGTTCGGATCGGATGTTCTTCCTACTTGATTCGGTTCGGATCTCCTCCTTCTATTCGGTTCGGATCGGATCTCCTCCTCCTATCCGGTTCGGATCGGGTGTTCTTCCTAACCGGTTCTGAAAATCTGCAACTTTTTCCAGCAAGCTATTTTCGCCGAACGGTGGCGTTTTCAACCATTCTAAACTTCCTATGACATTACAAAACATTCCAAACAGCAGTAACAAAATATAGAACCAATCAAAAACATTAAAACATCATTTACATGAAATACTTTAGATCAAACATACCCAAAAACCCATGTTTTCCCCTTAATCCTTCTTAACCATGATTAAGCATACAATTAGCAAAACTTATCCAAATTAGCCCAAATTTTTTTCAGAGCCATAAAACATCATTATAGAATTTTAGGAATTTTTCCAGAATTTATTAATGTATAAATTTGCTAATCTTCACTAATTACCCATAATTAACCGTAATTAGTGTAAAAGCAAGCTAATCACTCACCTTTGCCACAACTAAAACCCCAAAACTGAAATATTCTCTGATTTGGCGCTGTTCCCAATCTTACACAGCAGCTCTACCTCGGTTCTCGTGCTAATACTCCTTGATTTGATGTTTGCTAAGCCTAATCTTCAATTAGAAAGTGATTAAGAGGTGTTTTGAAGAGATTTAGAGGGTGGAGGCCATGGCTAGGTTAAGAGGAATGAATAGTGACGGCTGAAAAATGAGAAAAAGGTATTCTCCAAACCCTAACAGCCCTTTTAAACTCCTAATCCCGAAATTCCCCTTTGGACCTAGCTGTTAATCACCCGGTTAAGCCCAATTAAGCTGTTTTTCGCCATCTGAAACTTGTTTCAGTCATATCTCCCAAACGGTGAGTCCGTTTGGCTAATATGACCACTCTACGGAATTGTAAACCATCATCCAGATCCAATGGAAGTGGTTTCATGTCAAAATTCCTTTCCAATCAAAAGTTATGGTCAAAACAAGTTCAACTAGGGGCTAAACGGTCATTTAAAAATCGACAAAAATCATAAACATGGGAAATGACCCTACTAGTCGTTTCCCAAAAGTACACGACCATACGACTTACTAAGAAAAAGAAATAAATATTCTACGATCTTCCGATGCGTAGAATGCGGGTCGTTACATTCTCTCCCCCTTAAGAAATTTCGCCCCCGAAATTCCTTAACAAAGAAACAAACAATGAATCCCGCATGCCTAACAATCATTCACAGCAATCAAACATGCAAAACAAGCAAAACAAACATAACCTAGCATGCGGAAAACTAAATCGCTAATAAAATCTTACCAGGCAAAGAGTTCTGGATACTTCTTCCTTATGTCCTCCTCTGTTTCCCAAGTACAGTCTTTCTCATCCTCACCCCACTGGACTTTGACTAGTTTCACCGCCTTCCTTCGAAGTTGCTTCGTATCGTTCCCAATGATACGCATAGGCCTACGGTTCCCAACCGCCTCAGGTTCAACCTCGATATCGTCCAACTGATCAGGTGAAATAGCCACATTAGGGTCGTGCACAAACTTCCTTAACTGGGAAACATGAAATACGTTGTGAACTCCCACCATCTTGTCCGGTAATTCAACTTTATATGCCAAATTTCCAACTAGTTCGAGAACTGAGAATGGGCCAACTAACCTTGGTGCCAACTTGCCTCTCCTGCCAAATCGTATTACGCTCTTCAACGAAGAATTTTAAGTCTCTTCTCCTCTTATCAGCATAACTCTTCTGCCTATCTTGGGCAGCCTTCATTCGTTGTTGAATGGTCTTGATTTTATCTGAAGTTTCCCTCACCACATCTGGTCCAAGCATAAACTTCTCGCCAGTCTCTATCCAACATGATGGTGAGTTGCATGGTCTTCCGTACAAAGCTTCAAACGGAGCCATACCGATACTTGATTGGTAGCTATTATTATATGCAAACTCTACTAGATGCAAATGGTCATCCCATGATCCACCAAAATCTAATATACATGCTCTTAAGAGATCTTCCAAAATACGATTCACCCTCTCCGTCTGACCGTCGGTCTGAGGATGATATGCGGTACTGAGATGTAACTCTGACCCTAGAGCCTCTTGTAAGCTCTTCCAAAACCCACTAGTGAACAAAGGGTCTCGGTCACTCACAATGCTTTTAGGTATTCCATGAAATCTCACTACCCACTTCATATACAATTCTGCTAACTTAGCTGTCGTTCTGGTCGATTTGACTGGTATAAATCTTGCACTTTTAGTCAGTCGATCCACAACTACCCAAATGCTATCATGTCCCGATCTAGTCCTTGGTAAACCATCAATGAAATCCATCGATACTTGCTCCCATTTCCATTCGGGAATTTCTAAGGGCTGTAACAACCCACTAGGCTTCTTTTGCTCGGCTTTAACTAGCTGGCAATTCATGCACTTGGATATAAACTTCCCAACATCTCTTTTCATCCCTTCCCAGTAGTAAGTCTGCTTCATATCTCGATACATCTTGTTACCACCGGGGTGTATAGTCAGCTTTGAGTGATGACATTCTCTAAGCACTTCATCTCTCAATCCATTGACATTGGGTACAACAAGCTTTCCATTCTTTCTAAGCCATCCATCTCGATCAAGCCCATACTTGTTCATTTCCTTATCGATATCCATCTTTAACTTGGAGATGTTTTCCAATAGGTTAGGATCGTCCCTCTGACTAGAGCCGATCTGCTCAATTAAAGTGGGTCTGATCGTCAAACTTGCTAACATTTCTGGATGCAATTCGCACTTTGGTCTGAAATCAAACTCCGCGATATACTCCAATTGCTTCCATTCAAGGAACATAGCCCCTAAGCTGGCATGTCTTCTACTCAATGCATCAGCCACCGCATTGCCCTTTCCTAGTGTATATGCGATGTCAAAATCGTAGGAAGCCAAGAACTCTAACCACCTTTGTTGCCGGAGAATTAGATCCTTCTGGGAGAAGAGATACTTCAACGACTTATGATCTGTAAATACCCCAAATCTTTCTCCCAAGAGATAGTGTCTCCACATCTTTAACGCGAACACGATCGCTGCCAATTCCAAGTCATGGGTGGGGTATCTTCTCTCGTGCGGTTTCAATTGCTGACTTGCATAAGCTACAACCCTACCGCCTTGCATCAATAAAGCACCCAGTCCGGTACCGCAGGCATCCGTGTATACTGTCATCTCTTCATTCCCCTTAGGAATGACTAACACTGGTGCGCTTGCCAACTTGTCCTTCAGACTCTTAAATGCATTCTCGCACCTTCCATCCTAGACAAAAGCTTGATTCTTCTTGGTCATCTGGGTCAATGGTGCTGCTATCTTGGAGCAACCTTGGATAAACTTACGATAATATCCAGCTAACCCCAAGAAACTTCTTACATCTGTTGCACTCTTGGGCGTAGGCCAATCCTGCCACTTTCGCCGGGTCCACAGCAATACCATTCTCTGATACAACATGGCCCAAGAACCTCACTTCCCTCTTCCAGAAGTGACACTTAGAAAACTTTGCTTTCAATTGGTGTTTTCTCAACACCTCCATCACTACTCTTAAATGTTCCTTGTGTTCTTCCTCTGTTCTCGAATAGACCAAAATATCATCAACGAACACAAGGACAAACTTATTCAATTGATCTCTGAATATCCTATTCATAAGATCCACAAAATATGCTGGGGCGTTGGTCAGTCCGAATGGCATGACCAACCACTCATAAAATCCAGACGGTGTTCGAAATGTCGTTTTAGCTATACTCTCAGCTTCCACTCTAAGCTGATGAAAACCTGTCGCGAGATCCAACTGAGAAAATACTCTCGTGCCACTCAACTGATCGAACAAATCATCTATCCGCGGTAGAGGATACTTGTTCTTCCTCGTCACTTTATTCAACTCGCGGTAGTCTACACACAAACGAAGGGAACCATCCGCCTTGGTAGCAAACACAACTGGTGCTCCCCATTCAGAAACACTCCTCCTGATAAATCCCTTCTTCAAAAGATCGCTGACTTGTACCTCGAGCTCTCGCTGCTCCCTTGGTGCCATACGACGAAGTGGCACCACTATAGGCCTGGCATCCTTTACCAAATCAATACGAAACTCAATCTCTCGGTGTGGTGGAAGTCCGGTCACTTCTTCGAAAACATCCGGATACTGGCCAACCACGGGCAAACCTGACAACTCACTATGCAGAATGTCGAGGGAGTTTAGAAAACTAGCCAATACCCCCTTACTGAGTAGACCATCACTATCCTCCGCCCATCATCCGCTCTAGCTGTCACTAAAAAGCCCTCACAGTCTACCACCACCCAGTATCTTTGGAGCCAATCTACTCCCAAAATAATGCCAAACCCAGTAAAGCCCAAAACAAAGCAATCACAAACAAACATGCATCCATGACTCGATAGGACCACATTACGACAAATCATGCTAAGGCTAGTCGAACCCTCAATCGGGTTCGTCACTACTAAAGGTCTATCGACAATCTCGGGCTCCAATCCCAACCTATCTACCAGGTCACTAGATATGAAAGAACTGGAAGCTCCAGTATCAAATAAAACTCTAACAGGAACATCATAAACAGAAAGCATACCTGGAATGACGACATTCTTTCCCTTCTCCGCCGCAGTTGGGGCATTCTACGAAGAAGGAATAGCATTGAGAGCATATGCTTTCACCATTTGCTTTTCTTTAGGGGGCTGTGGACACTTGTCCTTGTGGTGTCCCATTTGGCCACAGTTGAAGCACTTCCTATCCGCTGGCTTGGCCCGACAATTACTAGCATAATCTCCCTTCTTACCACAGCTGAAGCACTCAACATCTTGCTTATTCTTTTTCTTCTGGCCATCCTTAGTCTGACTCTGCTTTCTTTTATTCTGGGAACCACCCTTGCCTCCACCACTTGCTTGTGGCATTGGCTCATCTGCGGATGCAACCTCAGTCTTCGGCTTTGGGTAGAGACTTTCTGATCTTAATGCTTTCCCCACAATCGATTCAAACGTCTCATCGATGTGGTTAATAAGTCTTTCCCCCAAGTACTGATCCAAACCAGTTATGAATTTCTCATTCTTTTTCTCGGCAGTATCAATAAGAGATCACCCATATTTTGACAAAGTGTCAAATTCAGCAATGTACTCCAAGACAGCTCTGCCATTCTGCTTGAGCTCCAAGAATTTCTTAAACAGCACTGACTTCTGAGCAGTTGGAATGAACTTCTCGCTAAAGCGAGCCTTAAACTGCTCCCAAGTAATCTGATCTTCGGGAGTAGCTGCCTTTATAGCATTCCACCAATTCATTGCCCGCCCTTGCAGCTGACGGGACGCTAGCTTTCTCTTCATCGCATCCTCGATATGCGAATCCTCGAAGATACGTTCGCAACCATCCAACCAATCTTGAACATCCGTGGCCGACTCCGTTCCGTGAAATGGCTTCCCACCAAGGCTAGTATAATCCTTATTCAGCTTGGCGAAGTCGGCCCTCGGCGCCTGCACTATTGGACCACCACCATTTCCACCATTGGGAGCTGCCCTCTGTACATCTCTAAGCATCTCTCTCATGAGGTCAGTAAACATCGTCCTCATGTCAGCAGCATTCCCATTATTGGCCCCTCTACCGGTACCTCTAACATATCGGCTCATCGTCAATCTGAAAAAGGAAACGATTAACGACCCCATAGTGGTGCTAGTGCAACACGACTTCATTCTTATACTACAAATAGTATATATATATAGCCTTTGAAAACCAAAATAATCACAAATACGCTCTCTCGTATACGTATACTATCTCTCCCTGATAACGTCCCTAGGTTAACTACGCAACCTAGAGCTCTGATACCTAGCGTGACGGCCCGCCCCGCACCAACCGACACTTCCTCCAAGTGTGCGCTGTACACATGTCCAACTGGCACGAAACGGTCGTCATAAGAAAAGAAAGAAGGTGAAGAACTAACACATAACCTGTAGAATGTCTCACAGCGCATGGAATAAAATATAATAGCAAGATACTTGACATAAAACAGGCGAGACAGTGCATAAACTGAAACCAAAACTAAACAACATCAGAGTAGCGGAAATCCAAAATACAGCTTATTACAACTTTTAAAACTGTCTCTAAAGAATATGCACTGCTAATGCCCAAGCAGTGATCTTCAATAACACCGGGAGAATATCTATATCATACGTGGAAGCCTCCTGCTCGTCTCCGGATCAGCTACTCGTGCATACCTCCTAACCTGTCTCTAGTCTGCTCGTGCGAGCACCCAGAGTAATAAGAAGAGACATAAAACTATGGGTCAGACAAAAAGTCTTGTATGAGCGATAAGCAGCTAAACAGAACAATAACAGGTATACTAAACCATACCTGAACCTGGACCTGCAACCAAAGAGTTAGCACTACATACTGTACAGTACTCTAAGGTGCCATCAACATATGGTGTAAAGAAATACGGGGGTGGGGGTGTGCATGTCATAGTGATAGCAAACAATTCAATCATGGCAACCATCCTCACATCTCTCACTCAGTGCATAAAGCATACGATGTATACCGCTTTCAACCACTAGACCCATCGAAGTAGTGACGGAGTTCGGCTTGTACAACTACTGCTACCACCAAGCTTACCCCATGGAGTCATGATTAAACCTTTACAAATGACCCCACTTCATTGGTCTATAGCTCTCTTAGTCGTACCTAGACCACTGTGGCCCTGAATCCGCTCACGTACCCCCTATACATAGTGATCCAAAGTTACAGACATCGACAGCCCCTTAGCACACGTCCCGCAGCAAAGCCCAATCATGAAGTTAACTCGTTGGTACCCATCTGGATCCTTGGTACAAACTTCCCATTTGGACTACCTTTGCATCTCGGGTTATGGTCTTCTTCAGTTCGGTTCGGGTCTCTTCCTCCTATTCGGTTCGGTTCGGGCATCCTCCTCCTATCCGGTTCAGTTCGGGTCTCCTCCTCTATCCGGTTCAGTTCGGATCTCCTCCTCCTATCTGGTTCGGTTCGGGTGTCTCCTCCTATCTGGTTCGGTTCGGATCTTCTCCTCCTATCCGGTTCGGATCAGATGTTCTTCCTACTCGATTCGGTTCGGATCTCCTCCTTCTATTCGGTTCGGATCGGATCTCCTCCTCCTATCCGGTTTGGATCGGATGTTCTTCCTACTCGATTCGGTTCGGATCTCCTCCTTCTATTCGGTTCGGATCGGATCTCCTCCTCCTATCCGGTTCGGATCGGGTGTTCTTCCTAACCGGTTCTGAAAATCTACAACTTTTTCCAGCAAGCTATTTTCGCCGAACGACGGCGTTTTCAACCATTCTAAACTTCCTATGACATTACAAAACATTCCAAACAGCAGTAACAACATATAGAACCAATCAAAAACATTAAAACATCATTTACATGAAATACTTTAGATCAAACATACCCAAAAACCCATGTTTTCCCCTTAATCCTTCTTAACCATGATTAAGCATACAATTAGCAAAACTTATCCAAATCAGCCCAAATTTTTATCAGAGCCATAAAACATCATTATAGAATTTTAGGAATTTTTCCAGAATTTATTAATGTATAAATTCGCTAATCTTCACTAATTACCCATAATTAACCGTAATTAGTGTAAAAGCAAGCTAATCACTCACCTTTGCCACAACTAAAACCCCAAAACTGAAATATTCTCTGATTTGGCGCTGTTCCCAATCTTACACAGTAGCTTTACCTCGGTTCTCGTGCTAATACTCCTTGATTTGATGTTTGCTAAGCCTAATCTTCAATTAGAAAGTGATTAAGAGGTGTTTTGAAGAGATTTAGAGGGTGGAGGCCATGGCTAGGTTAAGAGAAATGAATAGTGACGGCTGAAAAATGAGAAAAAGGTATTCTCCAAACCCTAACAGCCCTTTTAAGCTCCTAATCCCGAAATTCCCCTTTGGGCCTAGCTGTTAATCACCCGGTTAAGCCCAATTAAGCTGTTTTTCGCCATCTGAAACTTGTTTCAGCCATATCTCCCAAACGGTTAGTCCGTTTGGCTAATATGACCACTCTACGGAATTGTAAACCATCACCCGGATCCAATGGAAGTGGTTTCATGTCAAAATTCCTTTCCAGTCAAAAGTTATGGTCAAAACAAGTTCAACTAGAGGCAAAACGGTCATTTAAAAATCGACAAAAATCATGAACATGGGAAATGACCCTTCTAGTCGTTTCCCAAAAGTACACGACCATACGACTTACTAAGAAAAAGAAATAAATATTCTACGATCTTCCGATGCGTAGAATGCGGGTCGTTACATTTCAGCTCAACAAAACTCACGTGTCAAGCACAGGCAACTTGAATGGAGCATGTATATAAATGAAGACAAACTGGTTTTAGAAATACATGGAGCTTTAGCAAGGATGAAGAACATGTACGAATGGACTGTGTGCATGGAACAACATTTTTAATCAAAACAGTAAAATAAAAATGTTCAGCAACTTTGTTTTTTCAAGGGAGGAACATGAAGGTGACTCGGCATCACAAGTGTTCAAATAGTACAATGTATCAAACATGAGAGTATATGACTAAGCAAAAAAGTTGAAAAACATGCAAGCCACTGATGTATTTCAAATATACATGCAAGTAATTTCGGCTCCAACATCACAATGGTGAATCAAGTTCAAACAGCAGTTTACAATGGACAAGGGAAAGAAGCATTTTTTCTACAAGTCACAAAACATGGTATCAAACTCAAAGACAAGTACTAGCAAATGTCAAAGTAGTTAAAGTCAAGCATAACAAATATGGGTGAACATGCATGAATAACACATAATACATATGTGAGCATATAGTGGCATTTACAGTGGAGCAAGGATTGAGCAAGTGCACAAAGAAGTTTGCATGCAAAAAGAAATTGCAAACCATTTCGACAAGAAAAACATTTTTTAATGTTTCCTGTATTCAAGGAATTCATATTGGGCAAGATATCAATTTCAAATACACGCAAGAGCCAAATGATCAAGGCAGAGAAAGCTAAAAGAGTTTTTTTTTTCAGAAATGAAATCAAGTAATCAGAAAACAATTTTTGGCGAATGGGAAATCATTTATTTCCTGTTTTACATGAGCATATGTAGCAAATATGCTTGTTTCCAATTTTATAGAAGAAATTAGAGAGAATAAATTTGGCAAGCTATATTGGCAAATTTAATCACCAGATTCATTGATGGGCAAAGAACTTTTTATGTTTTTCTAGAATTGATCAAAGCCGAAGTGTTTAATTTCAAAGAGGGGGAAATCTGTTTTTAAAAGGCCACGCAAAACTCAAATTCAAGGCAATCAAGTTTTCTTGGCAAGGAAATTCTTTCAGATTTCAATCAGGGGAAACAAAAAGGGAAGTACACGCAAGCCATTTCAAAGCCGACTTGATCAATTCAAAAGAGAAAACCATTCAAACCAGACCAAGCACGAAATCAGAGCTCAATTAAAGGAATTCTAAATCCTATTTAACACCAATATCATCATAGGCAAAGGTATCGAAAATCATTCCAACAAATTCAAAGAGAAAACATAGAAAATCAGTTCAAAGAACTCACTTTGTTTTTGATCAAGAACCAGAGAGAAAAATCCCAAATCTAAGCATCACTTAGCCACAAAATCTCGAACGTCGGAGAACACAGTTTCATTAATCAAAGCATCGCAATTTGGGATTTCATAAAAACCCTAATTTCCAGAGCACCGCCATTTTTTTTCTCAGAGGAAAGTGAATGAGATAATTGAAGTCGGGTGGAACCAATATACAAATGGTCTGCCAAGCTTCTAAATGAAAAAGGGGATAACCCTTCCTTTTTAAAATCCTAGGGTTTCTTGTTTATATTTAAATTTGTATCGTTTTTAATTCTATTTTTTTGTAAATCGTCAAAACCAGTTCTAGAGTCTGTAAAATCTAGGGGAAATCAGTCAGGATGTTGACTGACAATTGACAGAGTCTGTAAAATCTAGGTTACTGGTTACGGGGTTGTAATCAGGGGAAATCTGATCGAGGGAATATCGATCAGTCTACGGTTTTGAGCGTAGGGTTAGGACAGGAGCAGGCGTTGTGAGTGTACATGGTCTTGTATGCGGGATCTGTTTATAACACCTAGTAGAAACCTTAGGAATGCAGCAGTAGGCAGGTTTTTGCCGAAGCTGGATATATCTGTGTGTGATATATTTTCTGCACTTTTATTTCTGCTGCATTCTGTGATCTGCTTATTATTTTAATATCCTGTCAGTTTTTCAATTCAATTTAAAAACTGTGATAAACCCTATTCACCCCCCCTCTAGGGTTAATCTAGATCCAACAATGCCCGACAAAAAGGTACACGTTTATTTTTATATGGGTTTGGTGATTTACGAGCTTATTTGGCAAGTCGCTTGGCTGTTTTATTTTCTTTTGGACTGGAGAAGGCCTAGAAAGGCGAGTTGTAGTTGTATCGAATGAGCCGTACAAAGGAGGTGCTGGCGAAATTTTTCGAAAATTCAAGGTGTTAGAAAATTTTCATTATTTTTTGAAAATATTTATATATAGTATTGAAATTGGTTTCTGAATTAAAATAAATTGGATTTGAAAGTTAGTGGGTTTGTAACGTCTTTTCTTACCTCAGCAATTTCGAGGACAAAATTATTTTAAGGGGGGAAGAATGTAACAACCCGTGTTTTTCGACCATTTGAATCTGAATATTTAAATTATTTTTAAATATTTTATTTGGAATATTGATGGAATTTAATATTGAATTCATTATTTAAATGAAGTTCGAACTTTATATATTTATATAATTATAAATCAAGCTCGAAATAGCGCTGCAGTTTGTAAATTGGGGTTTTGAACTTCAACTGAGAATACAGGATCCGATATAAGTCGGATTTCTGTGAAATAAGAAACGTTGGAACTGTATTGATGATAATTTTTATATGAAAGAGAAAAATTCCAGATTTCGTGTTATAGATTGCTAGTTATGGCTAAATCAAATTTTGGAAAAAAACGCTATGGAAATCGTTATCGGCCTTTAAAATGGCCATTTTGCAAACGAACTCTGGTTTCAACGAAATCAGTTTCATTGGAACCGTATCGTTAAATTATTGTACGGTGGTGAATGGCGTGAAAAATCGATGTCACATGTGACCACGGTAACAGTAAACGCCCGTTCATTTTCTTTAGCGCGTATTTAAATACATAAAAGGATATTTGAGTGTAACTTGAACAGACGGTCGAATTAGGCTACGAAACCAGTCCAGTTGGGTTTGTATCGTCGATTAGAGTCAGGATAGGTATATAGTTTGTTATTTTTGGAGACCGGGTAATTTGGCGTTAAAAATGGTATTGCGGCACACGACAAAAATAGCCTACCGGGGAAACAGTCTCAGAATGAGACGAAACTGGTGCTGTTGGGTTCGTATCAATAAATTATTGTGAGATTTGAAGATTTCAAGTTGATTTGATTTATCTGGTGATCGTGGAAAAATTAAAAGCATGTTAATTTCTAGTTTTATAAAGGAAATTTTTTCAAACGATGTCGGAATTCGACGAAACTTATCCCATTGGGTCCGGAATACCTTTTTACATTAAGATTATCTTTTTTATCAGTTAACAGGGATCATTTGTAGGGATTTAAATCAACTACTTCACCGCAAAGTTTTGTTATAATAAACTATAATATTTCCTATCCAACCTGTCTATAAATAACCGAACGAGAACCCTAAATTTGAGGGTCAAATGACATGTTCGTGGTCAACATTTATCCACCGGCTCCACACTTAAAACCAATGACTGATATTCTCCCATTCTCCTCCTTGTTTTCCTTCCCATTCGATCATCGATAGCTAAAGTTAATACCTCAAACTTGTTCGGCTGGGTGAGATGTTTAATTTGGACGGCGGTGATCGCCGTTACTACTCCGACGCGGCCTGGGCGGCGCCATGAACTCGCGGGGTTCGAGGAGACTTTGCGGGACCTAGAGGAGGAGATGGAGGCTCACACCAGGAGGGATGGGGGCACCGTGGATCAGCCATTGGCATGGGGTTGTTCGATTGGACTTCGCTGGTCTTGGGCCAGTGCAGCGATGGAGAAGGGAAGTGGGAAGAAGGGCTAAAGGGAAACGATGGAACTAAGATGGTATGAGTTGAGAATCGGTCTTTTAAATAATACCTTAAACCGAAGTTAATTAATTCTTTTGTTCATGAACCTAATCAATTAATAATACAGATCAGTTGTGTGTAGGATCGGAGACCAAACGAGAAAGTTTAATAAATAGTATTGGCCCTTTTTAGTTCCTCAGAACCAACGAAAGTAACCCAAGTAAAATTGTGATTAGAAAACAATTAAGAATATATTAGTTGATAAATTTGTATTAAAGAAAATGGTGAAATTTTTACAGGAACGAGAAGCTTCGGGCCTTTAGGATGTCAACAAGGAAAAAGGGATCAGTCTGATCTCCTTGTCTAAACGCATATTGGGAAAGAAGCTGTTGTAAACAATCCGACAGTATTGATTCTAAACTCAAACCAGTTTATTGTGATTAACAGTGAATCGTAGTATGAATTAACCCTATCATATTGAATCGGGCAGGATAAACAGAAATGGTCAAGGATTTGGAATAGCCGAACAAAAGAGAAAGGAAGTATCAGCCGTAATTTTTAAGTAGAAAATTAGTAGGTTTAACTAAAAATAAATTGGTGAATTAAAAAATTTATTAATTATAAAAAAAGAGATATTAACGCAGGCTATAAATTTTTATGCAGGATTGATGTTTTGTCACGGCTGAACAAAAAGAAACAGTGATGGAAAAAGGATCAGCCCTGTTATTCATCATGTAATTAGTTAAATAAAGTGTTAATTATAGTAATTGGGAAATAAATTAATTTAAATCGTTAACTTAAAATGCTAATAGCTCAACCATATATTAGGATTGGACGAAGCTGGTACTGTTGGACCGCAATGACAGGGACTACACTTTGGAACAGAACTGGAAAGATTGGTGTCAACCGGGGATTTTAATAAATTAAAAAACGGTTTAATTTAATTAAAAACCAACTTCTTCAGCGATAATTCGGCTCAAGGTGAGTTAAACTCACTCAGTATTTTCCCCATTTATATTTCATATAAATTGGGTTTTATTTTGTGTGCTCTGTTTGCTGATGATTGACTGTTTGCAAATTATATATTTATTTGTTGATTTATCTAATGAAATTAAACCATCGTTTAATTTCAGTGAAATACCAAATCGTTATTTTAACGATTGGTTCCAATAAAGGTAACTTACCTTATTGGTCACGGTTATTTATAAACGTGTTTAAATGGTTAGATTGTTTGAATTGCTTGTGAATTGATTGATGGCTATTATTTATTGTTATCAGTTAAATGCAACCGAATGATTGGATTTGTGATAACCATTTTTGAATACAGGGAATAACATGTTGGAGGGACCCAACCGGATCCCTCAAATATATTATTTATTTCATATAAACTGATCTGTTTGGGGTGATTGATTTGATGGTAGATTATTGAATGTTCAACTTCTGTTAGTTTAAACCAATGGGTGATGTTGGATGGGTATTTGGCAGCTTGTAGCCTATAAAATAAATCGCTTTATAAATATTGATTCACCGTCAGGTGAGTCGATAGAGATAAGGTTATAAAAATATTTTTACAATGGGAGATAGATTTTGAAATATATTATTTTG
Organism: Allium sativum; assembly: GCA_030737875.1. Taxonomy (NCBI): domain Eukaryota; kingdom Viridiplantae; phylum Streptophyta; class Magnoliopsida; order Asparagales; family Amaryllidaceae; genus Allium; species Allium sativum. The sequence goes on along the minus strand of CM060909.1, from coordinate 314,887,864 downwards.
AATAAATGTTATTAAAGAGAAATAAATATTTATTTATTTAAGACTTCGATTTGATAATAATTTATTTTACAAAGTATATTTTGATGTTAATCAGATCTACAAGTATGAGAATAAGAAATGAATCGAGTGGTTGAACTTTGATAATTGTTTTGTAAAGAAACAATTAATGGAATTATTTAAATTAATTAATTTTTTAATTAATTTAAAGTGAGAACTAATGGGAATCGATTAGCGAGATAATCGAGTTTGAGTTAATTAAATAGATCGTTGTGAATTGGAATTGATTATCAAATTGATGTGTTTCGATTAAAATAGTTAATAGATATTGTTTAAATTTAAACAAAATTTAAAAAAGAGATTTACTATTTAATTTAGTTAATAAAGAAATTAACTATTGAAATAGTTAATGATTGAAATAAGTTATTTTTGTAATTAATGATGATTTGGAAATGTACTTTTAAATGGGAATGCAATTAAAAGTGATCGAGAGTGAAATATAATCAAAGTGAATGGTGAAAGGAATTTAGGAACGGGTTTTATATTTAAAACCCGAATTTTTATGACAAAGTTATTTAGAGAATGGTAAGCGAATACGAGGGCTTAATTTAAAGGACGCTTGGATTAAGTAAAAGGATAGAAAGATGAGAAGGGTTTTTAATAAACCAGAATTTTATAAATGAGGTTTAAAGGAATAAAAGCGTTAATTTTACATTAACGTTACTTGACAATGAGATCAAGTGAAAAAAAGGGAAATTTGAAATAAGTTTTCAAAAAGCGAGAAATGGTTAAATAGATATGAAAGTAGATTGGTAAAAGTGTATTTGAGGTAAAGAAGTGGGTCGTAGGGTTGTATAACCAAACCCAATTTATAATGAATTTTTTTTAAGACGTGAATGGAATATGAGTTTGATTACAACTTATATTTATCTGAAGATATGAACGTTGTTGATCAAGGTCTGAGTGGTAATTAAAATACCCCAACTTGAACGACATCAGGATTATTTGAAGATGATATTAGTTGGTAATCATAAGAGAAGTTAGTGATAGTTCATTATTTCCATTAGTGAAGTAATGCAACGTTTGGTGAAAATTTAGAGAATGTATAACAATAGATCCGAAGCAAAGGAAATTAGTAAGACAGAAAGGTAAAGTCGAGTTTTTAGTTTATACAAATAAATATTAGTTATGGTTCAAGAATGGAATAAACGATATTACGTAACGTCGTTTAAGAACAACAGGCTGAAGGGATTTCCCAAGTTCAGATAATAAAGAATGATATAACAAATATTTTGAAAGAAGAATTTGGTAAAATTGAATATGGTTATTAGAAATTTTTCTAAGTATTATAATGGAATGATTTGAAGGGCATTAGCATATAAGAATTCAATTATCGTATTTTTAAATATTAAAGATTAGAAGTTTTAATTAAGTAGAAATGAATTAATTCGTTTAATTTAAAGGCCAGGTGATGCTGAATACTGAACCAGTGAACTCATTGGAGTGTCATGATTGAAACACTGTTTATTTTGATAGTTAAATCACCGACTATCAAATATGCCAATACGATTGTTGGTATGGAAAGACCGGGATCGATTTATATTCAAAAACCATTCCGACCAACAAATACGAGAAGATATCAAAAGATGATCGAGATGGAGCATTGAAGACCGTGGATTTTCATAAGCGGAAGAACCACTAATATTCTCTGCCTGGAAAGCAGAGATAAACTGTGATTCTATTGTGGTTGAAATCTACGAGTTGCAAGGACTTCTCGCTACTGATCCATGGGGTGATTCCTATATGGATGTAGTAGGAGAGTGCCTTTGGTTCATCCTGTTCCTAGATGACTTGTATGGACGGATGTCTGACAGAGTATTTCTAAAGGATCATGTACGTTGATTACTTCAAACGTGCTAGAGTTGTTGGCGGGGAATTACCATTCTCTTAGCTTCTAACTAGAGTATTTTTGTGGACGTCAATCAGTGATATCTGACGGATCTGACGATGTGACATTCAAAGTGAATGGTGATCGGATGTTCAAAGATAAATTCTGTCCTCAAGCCTCATCAACAGGGAAATGACAAAAATCGGGCAGGAAGCATGGCTATGTGGGTCACTCCCATTAGGGTGTATAATCACCTATCTGGAGAAAATCATATTGACTTCTTTAATCTACATTCGATACTGTCCCTTTTTGGGAGACGGTTGCTGATCCTAACCGTCGGTGATATACATTCGATACACTCAAGCGAAATGAGTGGTCGGTTTTGTGTGGGCCGGTTTGCAACAAGTTCTTGTTGAACCCAGTGTATTCGCCTCTAGAGATACACTATCGGTAGGTCATCCCATACCTTATCATAGTTGAAATCCAATCTCCTATAAGCACCCGCGATTTTGATTGTATATTATATATGTGAAGCGTGAGATGCAAGCGTTCTGCTAGATTTGATAACTACTTGTATTTAGACATTATTATAATATCAGAAGAGATATTGGTTTCAAATTTGTTTTGGGTTATCGTAAGGTAAAAACCGTCCAATGTTTATGTATGGATTTGGTCTTACGATTATCCTTTTCTTTTAAAAGATTTTTAACTTTAAAAATCATGATTGGATGATTTACCCTTAATACTGTGCGAGTTTATCTCACTCTGGTTCACCAGATTGACCCGGTGTTTTGTAAATGCTCGGGTTAGCCCGGGGTGTACAGGTTCAGGTTATCGAATGCTGTGAAGTCTAGAGATGAGTTGGAAATGTTATCACGTATGATATGATATAGCTACTATTCCGCTGTGTGTTGTATATGAATACAGATTACTATAACTATCCCATTGTGTGATGTACTCTGATACTATAAGTATTTTTAAATCTCTCAATAAAGATTTATTTCTGTATTATATTTTGTTCCGCTGCGATGTGAGACTCTATGTTGTGTTGTTTCTTCTTCTTCTGTTCTAATATTTCTTTCTTTCTTATCTCACCCTCTAATTTCTCTCTAAAACTATCCAGTGTTTTTGGTGCTTAGAGGTTCGGCATGAGTTACGGTAAAGGTATTTATGTCGATTTTCGGAGCCGAAAACCGCTGGATCATTATAGAAAGCCCCTAAGAATGCGACAGAGATTAGAAGTTTCTTGGGAATGGCAGGTTACTATAGAAAGTTCATCAATGATTTTGCACAAAGATCATCTCTACTCACACGTCTAGCAAGGAAGAATTTATTTTCACTTGGAGCAATGTTTGCGAGGATGCATTCCAGAGGTTAAAGAGGGCTCTGACATCGGCCCTTGTTCTAACCCTTCTTGATGGTAGAAAGGTGTTTACTGTCTACACAGATGCTTGAGGCACAGGGCTAGTTGCTGTGTTGATGGTGGAAGGTAGTGTGATTTACTATGGAAGTAGGCAATTAAGAGTTTATGAGAAGAACTACCCTACCCACGATCTGGAATTAGCGGCTATAGTGTTCACACTTTAGTCTTCACGACACTATCCACTTGAAGAGAGGTTCGAGCTCTACATGGATCACAAGTCGATCAAATATTTTTTCCTGTAGAAGGATCCCAATTTAAGGCAAAAACATTGGATGGAGTTCCTTGCATCCTATGATTTTGAGATAGCTTATACCCTAGGCAAGGGGAATGTTTTTGCGAATGCATTGAGTAGGAAAAGGATGACCAAGAGTCCTTTATTCATAGAAGGCAGAGCTTGGAGTTTATCTCGACCTTTGATTTTATACCATCTACAGATTTTTTGCCCAGTTTGTTAGCATCATTGGAGGTGCGACCTAATCTTATGGAGCACATTGAATTCACACAATGAGAGGATCAGCAGTTAGTTGACATCTTATTTAGACTCAATAGAGGAGAGACCTCTAGTCACCTAGCTTGATATTCAATGGATGAGAAAGGGTGGCTACATTGAGATGGAAGGATGCGTGTTCCAAGAGTTGGAGAGTTGTTGAGGACAGTCCTTGAGCAGACTCATCACTCTCGGATGACTATCTATCCGGATGGTGACCAGATGTACCATGACATGAAGAGAGTTTTTAATTGTACTGGTATCAAGAAAGAGGTTGCAAAATTTGTGGCTTGATGTTTGACTTGTCAGCAAGTGAAGGCTAAACAAAGGAAACCTGACGGATTGCTTTAGCCCTTAGATATTCCACAATGGAAGTGGGAGAGCATCTCTTTGGATTTTATTGATGGGCTGCCAGATCGAGGAAGGGAAACACCCGTAATTTGGTTATAGTATATAGATTAACTAAGAGCGCTTACTTTATTCTAGTTAAGAGGATGAAGATGGCTACTTGGCTAGCATCGGTATACCTTAGAGAGATCGTCCGACTTCATAGGGTACCTTATAGTATAGTAAGTGACCATGACCCCATATTTACGAGTGAGTTTTGGTGGAGCTTGCAATAGACACTGGATACACAGTTACGACTTAGCATGACTTATCACCCTCAAAATGATGGACAAACTCAGTTGGTCAATAGGGTTCTGCAACGACCTATGTTTTACGTATCAGTGGATCATAAAATATATTTTTTTATTCCTTGAGGATCAGATCATTCTCATATTTTGACATGTTGTTTATGGGGATGTGAGACATGTCCATAATTTTTATCAATTTTTTGTATGACTACTTACCATTATTAGTTTTGTACGACACATAACTTTTGACTGGAATCGAATCAGGTACTTGGATCGATTTCATTGGATAGGAAATGTTGTCTCCAATTCCGTATAGTGGTCACATTAAAGTTTTGGTTTAATGGTTTGGGAGGAATAGCTATTTTAGTGATATACAATTTCTGGACTGACTAATTAGTCATTAGTGGGTTGATTAGTGAGGCCCATTAAGGCTAGTGGTTGTTGGCTATAAATAGAGGGGTTTAGGTAACGAAAATGGTTTAGTTTCTTCATTTCTTTCACTTGGTTGAGCTCGTGATTCTCTTGCATAATCAAATACACCTCCACTCCACTAAATTCTTAGATCTACATTATAAGATTGAAGATAAACATCAAGAAAGAGTAGATCGCAACAAATTAGTTGATTTGAAGACGGTTCTTCGCTGTCCAAATTAAAGATTCATCGATTTCACGCTATTTTGTTGATTTGGTGAGTGATAAGAATCTCTCAAACGGATTCAATCGAGTATATGAATTGTTTGATCTTATATTCATCATTTCAACTCATTTTCACATAAATCTACATCGTGGTAAAAATATTTTCATTCGAATCACGATAGGATCTAATCTAGCAACTTAAACCTATAAATCCTTATGTTAACTCATGTGTTTATGCAAGTTTAGATGCATTTATTGGATCATCCATTGTTTTGTCATGATTTGGTGAATTTCATATGATTGAATGATAATTAACTGTTGGGTTATTGGTTGTTGATGATTGAATTTTTGTGTTATTGATTGTTTGGATGAAATTGGTCGATATGGATGAGTTTGTGCATCAAATCATCGTTGATGGTGAATCGACTATGATTTGTATGGATTTGGAGATGCATCGATGATGGTTTTGGATGGATCGGTAGAGTGCTTCTCAAGAAATGGATGGTTCAGCCATGATGGACCACATTGGATGATGGTTGGTTCATATACGAATCGCTCAAACCAGGAAGGATGCACATTGACGGATCGGTCTGGGAAATAAGATGGATTAGTAGCTTGGCGATGGATCGGGCATAGACTTGGATTGGTGGAAATTGATTCGGTCGGCATAGGCTAAAAGATGGATCGACCAGCATTGATGGATCGTACACGACATGGACCAGTTGAAACACCCTGAATTTTTAATGACATTAAAGAGGATAAATTAAATAATAATTAATTTAATATTCAGAACTAAGGAAAAAGAACAGCACCATCGCGTCCGTCTCGAAATTCTGGTCAAGATAGATATTTGGTTTGCATAAAATGGACACTGTATGGAGAAGTTATGAGAGTTTTAAGTTTGTATATGCGCAGAAAGAATATATATATATATATATATATATATATATTTATATATATACACATATGAGTCACGTATGAGTCAGACCCTATCCAGAACAGTTCGAAAATCAAAAATTCGTCAAGGCGGCAAATTTCCCGCTCTAGAGGGTCGAGCCCCTTAGAGGGGTGTCGACACTGGGGTCGACCCCCCTTAAGGGGTGTCGACCTATGGGTCGACGCACCCATAGGGGTTTCGACACCCCTAGGGCTGAGGTGGAAGTTGGTTTTAGAGGGTTTTGCAGCTATATATATGTGTCCAATTCTCCTTTTTCTTCATTGGAAATTATGAGAGCCAAATGTTGCTGGTGTGCGAACTGAGACGGATACGTTTTCTTCAAACAACTATCAGTTTTGCAAATCAAATTCTGAGATTCAAGCATAGATTCAACACCAACTTCTTTTCTATCATCTTGGCGACCCAAACACAGTGAGTTGGGTATTTTTAGGTTTAAATAAATAAAAGTAAATTGTGAAAGACTGTGATTTGGATATATCTATGCTATTGTTAAATCTTATACTGTGTCATGATAGATCTGCTTCTCTAGATCTAGTTCAATGGTGGTTATTCTATTATGTCGCCTTGTGGATCTTGATTTATAACTATATTATGGTTAACGTAAATTTGTTAATTGGGACGGTTACAACATTGGTTAGATCTAATTCTTTATGTAAATCATCTTTCACTTGTCATATTGTGATCAACTTAGATATGTTGTAAATTGGACATGTAAATCCATATCTAGATCTAAACATGCTATTATGTCATCTTTATAGTGTTAGATCTATTTTAACCTTTGGATCTGAATTATGTGATCTAATTTATCACCTTGTGTTTATCATGTTAGATATAAACCAATTGGACATCTAAATTGCTAATTTAGATCTCACTATGCTTATTGAAACATCATAGTTATGTTGGAACCAATTGACAACCAAAAGTTCATCAGTTTTATGTCCACCTTGTTATGATGTTAATTACATGTCCATGCCTGTATGTATATTCACCTTATCACCATGTTAGTATATACCTATGCAAAGTTATGTTGAAAAATCACTTTTGTTACACTCCTACTATTTTTTCCTTTTTATCGTTTATGGCTAGGCTATTATCTAGCCTAGGCATGCTTCCAATTTTGTGAGGGAGCTAGTTAAGGAACGGGGGAAAAAGGGTTAGTAATGGCATAATTTGAATATGAACATTTTTGGACATATGATTCAAATTATTGGGTAGAGTGGGCATTAACACCTATAAAGGGAATGGTTTAATTGATTGATTAATTAATTAATTAATTAATGGAATGTCTAGTAATTACAATTAGGAATTGTAATTGTACTTATGACACAAGGTTAGGTTGCATTGGAAGTCTGTCCGGACCCGACCGACATATTCAGCAGCCACTAATGTTGAACCTAATGTGGAAGGTCTAAGTAAACAAATTCGAATCGGGCTACGACACGAGGTTAAGCCCAACTGTGGAATAAGTCTGCCCGGATCCGATCGGCATATCCAGCATCCACACGTTATAGGCCTAATGTGAGAGGTCTTGCCCATTATAAACCATAAATGGACATGGTAATGAATTGGACTACTTAACCAAATCTAATCCATAGGTATTGTATGACTGTGAACATAAGTTAGGGTTAAGTTAAATTGGTTGGATAGTGGATGGGTTAAGTAATTCTGAGGGGGTGGGCAATATTTACATATAGGCCCACGAACTTAACCTAATAAGGTTATGTAATTAAAGACACCTAGTGGTATACATCACCGGAGGAAATAATAAAGTTAAATAATTAAAGACACCTTTTAGGGTAAGCATAACTGGTATAGGACTATGTAATTATAGACACCTAATGGTATACATATTCAGTGAAAACCTAGTGGGGGATATAAGACAAAGGGGAGAGCTTGTGTCATATTGTATAGGACCCATTTCAGTCAGTAACCTGGAGTAGGTATCAAATAAAAGTACTCCGTACTAGGCGGAGAGGGGACACGCTTACTGATTGATTGTAAGAGATCCAAATGTGGAGGACGGTGTGGGCGGCGCAAACTGACCGGCCATGTGCGTGCATGAGCAGGAAGAGGGGGATAAGACGACCGTGACACCTGTAGATATGGGGCATTGCATATCAGTGAGGGGTTGCCACTTTAGGATGTGATATATCCTACCATGGGCCGGCACAGAGTATCTACGGAGTAGGGAGCCGATCGATTAGGGAAGTGGTTAGGGTACACTTGGACGTATGCCCTAAGTCTACCACCATGAAGTGTAAACGGATCATCTCTTTCTGGTTATATTAGTAATAGTGCAGAGTAATCATTAAAGAAGTGTATACACCTTATCCTGTCCACCTTGTCACACCTTTCATTTATGTAGTGATCTCTCTTATCCACTTTATATGCCTATCATGTTACTTTTATTTATTTACTATCTAAAAGTAACTAGACTCGCCTGAATTTATGTCTTTCCCCCCAGGTTCTCAGGGAGGAAACACTCAGGTTTAGTCAAGACTTAGATATCATCATGCTAGGAGCTACTTCCGAAGTATGGCTCAAGTTCTTGTCTCTACTATGGCTTTACTATTTTATTTTGGGAATTATGCTTTATATATACTTATTGTAATGGACCGCAAATCCGTACCATCTGAGTTGACTAATAACACCACACGTCCAACCCAAATGACACGAGAATACGAATCATTAGTAGAAAGAAGTTAGAGGATGAGGAATAGAAAGAAAGAAAAGTTAGAATAGAAGAAAAATAAAGAACACAAATCTCACAGCGGAACGAGTAAAATATATTAAATAACATAACTTTTGAAATACAAATCAGTAATTGTATATATACATACCATTATCAGAACATAACAATTATTCCTGGAACTATTATAAACACCTATTTCCAGATATAACATAGTACACAACAGAAATACGATAGTCTATAGCTAACAGGTGAAGCCTCCTGCTTCCATCTCTTCCAAGTGAATATGAAAAATCCTGACTACTTCACTGCCCGTACAAATTTGGGCACCCAAGAGTTTAGGGAAAACAAAAACAAAATAAACTCTGGGTCAGTCATGGGACTGGTGTGAGTAAACTCCAATCATTGGTTTAACTTTAAAAATCCTTTCGAAAGAAAGGATAATCGTAAGACTGATCCACACATAAACACGGATGGTTTTTACCTTACGATAACCCAAAATATTTTTGATGTCAAATCCAGTGATATTATAATAATGTCTACGTCAAATAAATAGAATCTAGCTGAACGCTTGCATCTCACGCTCTATATATATTATAAAACCAAAAACCACAGGGCGCTTATTGGAGATTGGATTTCCAACATGACAAGGTATGGAACCACCTTCCGATAGTGTATCTCTAGAGGGGAATACACTGGGTTCAACAAGAACATCTTGCAACCCGGCCTACACATGACCGACCACTCATTTCGCTTGAGTGTATCGAATGTATATCACCAACGGTTGGGATCAGCAACCGTTTCCCGAGTGGGACTGCATCGAATATAATAAGGAATTAAATGAATTTCTCTAGATAGGTGATAATACACCCTAATGGGAGTGACCCACATAGACATGCTGCCTGCCCAATTTTTGTCATTCCCCAGTTGTTGAGGCCTGAGGCTACGATTTCTTATCATTCATTGATAGCACAATCACTTTGAATGCCACATTGTTAGATCCGTAAATCATTAATTGACTTGCATAAATATATTCTGGATATTATGGTAAGAGAATAAATTCTCTGCCACCATATATATATCTATACAGACCAATATATGCGATCATTGGAAATACTCTATCAGACATTCGTCCATACACTTTGTTCTGGGACTGAACGAAACCGAAGGCACAATTTCTATTAATAGAAAAAGTCCCTGCACTTTACTCTGTCTTCGATTATCTTCATATAATCTGATTCGCAATGTTACTGCCAATACGGAGTGGTTCTCGGATAATAATCCAACCGGTCTCTCCATATTGACAACAATATTGGCAAGTACTTTGATAGTCAGTTATTTAACTATCGAAGAAAAACAAACATTCAACCAAAGCATCAAACAAATCACCGAGCCCTTTAATTAATATTTCATTAATTAAAACACTTCTCCATTTCCTTATCCATATTCATTAACACGATATTTTCGATAATCATCTTGACCTCTTACGCTATTTGGTAAACATTTCCATATATTTTCTTCTTTTATTTTCTATACTTAGGAAATATATTCTATTTATAATTGGAAAACATTCCAATAACTTATCTCTGCTACGACCATTCATTTATTTATATACTCAGGAAATATTTATTATTATATTTCCAAATTTCCACTTACTTAGGTTAAAACGAATGTTGTATAAAACATCGTTCCAATAACCCAAAATACCGCATTCAACTAAACACTTTAAACATCTCTCTTTGAGACTGAATCTTGCTGTTTATCAGTTAGTATTGAAATTAATCAAGTTGGGGTATAATTACCTCTCAGACCTTGATTGAATAACATCTTTAACTTCAAAACAGACAAGACCAGGTATCTCAAATCATTAACACCATAAAAACCACTTATTCATTTTTTAAAACGTATATATATATATTTCTCTTTCTATTACTAGATTTTTGATTTCCTTTTTGTTTATAATATTCTATTTTTAAGTTCGTTTCCTTACCGGATTCTATATATATATTGATATATAGATTTCTAATTATCAAATTATCTTAAAAATATTCTAACTCTTTAAATTTACGGAAAATTTCGCCATAACCTCCTTTGTATCGGTCGATAGTTCAAACCACAACTCGCCTCTCTAGGCCTTTCCATTCAAAAAGAAAATCAAAAAGCCAAGTGGCTTGCCGATTCGGTGCATAAAATCTCATATGGAATTTAAATGCGTACCTTTTTGTCAGCACATAAATTATCATCTTCATATACTTCATTCCATACATGTCTAACCCATGTACGTCCATTTACATTTTATTCCAACTCAATCTAGCCATTTTAATTCAATTCGCTAATTAATTCTCTAATTAGCTCTTTTTCCTATTCCACTTTCAGTTTGAACATATCAGTTCAAATACAAATATTTACTTGCTTATAACAAATTGGATTTCATTTTCGGTTCAAGTTTCATATTCGATTTCGAATATGAATATACAAATCGAATTCACTTCTTCAAAGCCCAATTTCAATTCAAAGTCTCATTTAACTAATTATTATTCAAATTAGTTAATTCTATTCAATAATTAAAAAATCTGATTTTTGTTTCAAAAATCAATCAATTACTCCACTTGAGTTCACATATATTTTACAACTCAAATCTGAAATTTTCTAAATAGAAATTCAGATTTTTATTCGCTTAAAAATCCTTTTATAAAATTAAATAAACCGTTATGGTATTTAAATGGTTATAGCGTTATTTTTCTGAAAATTTATTTTTGACATAACTCAAAATATATACGATGAAATTCAGAATTTTCTCTTTCATTAGAAACTATTATCTAATTGGTCCTGACGGTTCTTGTTTCAAAGAATTCCGACTTAATTTGAGTTCTATATACTCAATTGATGTTTGAATCGCCAATTTACGAACTACCGCGCTGTGACAAGCTCATTTTAATTATATTTAATATTTAAACATTTTAAACTTCATTTACATATAAATTCTAACTCCATTCTAATATACTTTAATATATTTTAAGCCAATTTTCCAAATTCAACTTAATATTTCCGATTATCTATAATTGTCGATTTTCCCTTACTTGGTAATAAATTAATTTATCCTTCAATCTTCTATATTTAATTACAATTAATTTTACAAATATATTTTTTATAAAATTTGATATAATCGAATTTCAATTATAAACTCGTTAAATTTTTCTTAATTCAGCTTATATTCCGAATTCCGAAATATAACCAATCGTTTTATTTCAAAACACTTCCCAACTTACTTTTAAATTCCTGTTTGAATTTAAACGGTTCAAATTATCCAAATGATAATTTATTTTACCAAATTTATAACGCTATTTATAAATTCAACTTCCTTGTTTCATATATTTTAACAAGTTCCCTTTTCAAATTTCTATTTGAAACTCCATCTCTTGGATATTCCGAATTGCGGAATAAAAACAGTTGTTCCCTTTCGAATGATTTCAAATTCTATTTTTAAATTCATATTTGAATTTAAATATTCAAATTATCTCTTGATAATTAATTCATTATATTTATAAACACCTTTTTATAAATTTCCTTGTTTAATATATTTAAGCAAGTCTATTCCGAAATCTATTTAAAATCAAAATCTTATTTTGGAACTTTCTATTTATAATAACTTATATATATAACACCCAATTTATTTTCATATTCAATTTAACTTCTATTTAAATAAATTCGAATAAATTGAATTCAAATCAGAAATCCTTAAGGATTTATTTTAGTTCAATATGCTGAACATCAGAATAAACTCCATCGTTTATTTCTTTAAAACGATTTCCCCATTTCTATTTTTAAATTCAAATTTTGATTTAAATATTCAAATTATCCAATGATAATTTTTCCACTTTATTTATAAACACTATTTATAAATTCGTTTCAATTCTCTGCATTGTTTAATTTATAAACAATGTTTATAATTTCACTTTAAATATCGTATTATTAATTTATAAAAAACGTTTATAATTTCACTACTTGTTTTATATATTCAAACAAGTCAGTAGATTTATAGCCCAATTGAAATTGAAATTCTATTTTAGATAAATAGATTTTTCCCTTTAGATTTCAAAATATCCTTTTCCTGGTATTTTTATATATCAACCTTTCAGGTCCAATGATATTTTAACCAATCAAGCTTATCAGTTATCAATCACGAATTTTCTAATACATCAAATATATATATATATATACATATATATATGAGAACAACCAAATAATAATATTTTTAAGGAATCCAGTTGGATCCCTCCAACCTGTTTTTCCTACATTCATAGACGTTAGCCAACATAAATAATACCCATTCTGCTTCGTGGTAGAATATCGCGGTATAGAAAGTTATCCACTATCATAGCGTGGGGCGTATAGGATCATCCGCTAATGATACCGTGGGCATCCGCTAATGGTATTGCGGGATTCCAACCAATCACCAGTATATATATAATAGCCACAAACACCAATCCTAAATAACTAATATATATTTTATCGCCAGAATAATATTTCAGTTCAACCAAACAACCATCAATTGTTTTTAACGACTAAAAATAATTCAAAATAAATAAATTGAGTGAGATTTACTCACTATGATTTTTATCTTATCTATTCTGATTTCCATTTAAATTTTCGATTGAGTATCCCGTAGCTACGGATTAAACGACTGATTCTATTCGATAAGATCTGGTATAACTTTAACAATTTATATTCATTATTAAGCTAGTGAACAAATTTTAAATGTATTAAATATTTGTTTCTAAACTAAAAAAATATTTACCTTAATTATTTCTTATCCTTAGTCCAATGCAATGAATAACATTGACTTGAATCTAATCATGCCCAAGTTATGATCTTTATAAGATTTCATTTTGAATTAAAGTCCTCAACATTTAGTTAACTGAATGAATTATGTTAGGTACCTAGTTGTTCCCTTGTAATAGAAAAATTGTGAACCAGTCTTCTTCCGCATATGTCCTTCTTCTGCTCGATTTTCTGCGAACGCAATAATACAGATAAACTCCACTATCCTTCCAATCCTCCTTATGCAATGGAACAACACTTTGAGCCCTTACTGCCTTCACCATTTCCATTCACAGACCGATCTCCTTATTTCTAAAACTGACTTTCCCCAATGCGCACAACCAACATTTGCATCACCATCATCCAAACCGCACCACCCAAATTTTGTTCGAACTTCACTTCCACCTTATTTACTCTTCAGTTGATCGCACTACCCTTTTCCCAAACAAAACCATCACTCTTAAAATAGAGATCGAGCTCAGTTCGCATATACAAATGTCGACCTTCCAGCAATGATAATAGCAGTCTCCGATACCCTCCTGAAACAGTGACATTTTTCAGTCATCTATACCCATCTACCTATCGAGTTCCAGAACAAACTCGCACCACAAAATTCGTAACCCTAGTTCGATTTGCAAACTCCCCTTGACAACCCGTCCTCACTGATGCTCGAACTCCAGAAAATAACATGTCCGTATCCAATATGACCCATGATGACATCCCCTTGCGATGTCAGCGTGTCCCGTGTGATACCGAGCTTCAGTTCCGACCGCGATTCCCATTCCTTTTATTTGATTTTGATGTCATAATTTTTTTGGGAAGGAAGCAATTGCTTTTAGTTTTTCTGTTGAAATAAATTAGTGAAAGGGGGATTGCGTATTTAAAGAAGAGAAGGAGACAAGTTTTTAATGTGTAGTCGGCCAAAGTACATGGCAATATCTTTTTAAAGGATTTGAAAAGATTTCAATTTTGATATAAAGAGATTTTTATTCTTTTTTGACGGATATCGATTTGATTTCGAGCCTATCCACTAGAGATATCTCGGGGTTTACAACTTGAACTCACGAACTGCTATTTTAGCGTAACGACCAACGTTTCAGCGTAATAACACTATTTTGAACTTAACGAAATATATTCTGAAATTTAATTTGAACGTTGATATAAAATAATCATATTAAATCCATATAATATAGTTTAAATTCAAAAATAATCCATTCCCCGTTAATAAATTATTTTTATTATCGTTTATATTCAAATGTAATTTATATAGATCATATGAACCATTTTGATTCAGTTTTAACTTTAAGATTACTTATATACCATATTAAGATTATTTTATATATGTATATATTCGAAATAAATCATATTTCGATTATTAAATCAATAACCCATTATGAAATTCAATTTATATTATCAACTCAATAATTAAAACTATATTAAATATTTTAAATTAATTGAACAAAAATCCGGGTCGTTACAATCTTCCCCCCTTAAAAGAATTTCGTCCCCAAAATTACTAAGGTAGGAAAAATGCTACAAACCCATTTATTTTCCAAAATACACTTATGTTGAAACTCAATATTTCATATTTCTACAACTTTTAGTTCCACTAAAACTTTTGTTTTTCATCCATTCACATACAATTCATATACATTTAAATTGATTTTAATCAATTCACTTCGATCCATTTAACTTGCTTAAGTTAAATTAAATTCCATAATTCAAATACCCGTGTTTTTATTTCATATCCTTTTAAAATCACATAAATATATACATTTTTTTTCATTTCAAATTCAAAACATTTGAATTTTTAAATCACCTCGTTTTCTTTCAAACAAATTTCCATCCAACTTTTCTAAGGTAACAATTTATCACTTAGAACTCGAAAATAAACACTAATGATGTTGCAGTCATCATCAGAATTATTTCCCAGCCACCGAAGTGAGTTCAGTGCTTAAACAATTTCAAAACCCATTAAAAATCCTTTTAAAACAAAGCTATATTGTTCTAATATATTTCAGAAAATATTTTCCAACTTCGCAGGATTTAAATTCCAAATTTTGTTTTGATTTTAATTTTATTTCTTCTCATTTGTATATATTTCATTCTTATACAAATTCTGTTTAGTTATAAATAACCATTTCAATTTTATAATCTCATTTGATTTTAATAATAACATCCAACATCCGTATAATATAATTTCAAAGAATTATTCTTTTGTATATAAAAATAGAATTTTGGGTAAAATTATTCCATTTACCCACATTAAAACAATACCGTGTCGAAATTTTCTGTTCAAGTATTTAGAAATTCCTATCGACTTCGTAGCGTCCCACGATTCGATCAAAATTCATAAACCACTCAACAGACTAACCAACACAATATAAAACAACTTTTATATCAACAAACAAATAAGTGCTCTCATATATATACACTCAACTCATTCTAGGATACTACTGACTCTATCTCTAATGAGCATAACCCCACCAAAGCCTAGGTGTTCGCTCAACCTAAGCTTTGATACCTAATGTAATGGACCGCAAATCCATACCATCTGAGTTGACTAATAGCACAACATGTCCAACACAAATGACACAGAAATACGAATCATTAGTAGAAAGAATTTAGAGGATGAGGAATAGAAAGAAAGAAAAATAGAATAGAAGAAAAACGAAGAACACAAATCTCACAGCGGAACGCATAAAATGTATTAAATAACATAACTTTTGAAATACAAATAAGTAACTGTATATATACATACCATTATCAGAACACAACAGTTATTCCTGGAATAGTTATAAACACCTATTTCCAGATACAACATAGTACACAGCGGAAATATGATAGTCTACAACAAGCTGGTGAAGCCTTCTGCTTCCAGCTCTTCCAAGTGAATCTGAAAAATCCCGACTACTTGACGGCCCATACAAATTTGGGCACCGAAGATTTTAGGGAAAACAAAAACAAAATAAACTATGGGTCAGTCATGGGATGGGTGTGAGTAAACTCCAATCATTTGTTTAACTTTAAAAATCCTTACGAAAGAAAGGATAATCGAAAGATCAATCCACACATAAACACGGATGTTTTTATCTTACGATAACCCAAAATATTTTTGATATCAAATCCAGTGATATTATAATAATTCCTACATCAAATAAATAGAATCTAGCAGACCCATATATATTATAAAACCAAAAACCAGGGCGCTTATTGGAGATTGGATTTCCAACATGACAAGTTATGGAACCACCTTCCGATAGTGTATCTCTAGAGGGGAATACACTGGGTTCAGCAAGAACATCTTGCAACCCGGCCCACACATTACCGACCACTCATTTCGCTTGAGTGTATCGAATGTATATCACCAACGGTTGGGATCAGCAACCGTTTCCTAAATGGGACAACATCGAATAGAATAAGGAATTAAATGAATTTCTCTAGATAAATGATAATACACCCTAATGGGATCGACCCACTTAGCCATGCCGCCTACCCGATTTTTGTCATTCCCCGGTTGTTGAGGCCTGAGGCTAGATTTCTTATCATTGATTGATAGCACAATCACTTTGAATGCCACATTGTCAGATCCGTAAATCATTAATTGATTTGCACAAATATATTCTGGATATTATGCTAAGAGAATAAATTCTCCGCTACTATATATATATCTATACAGATCAACATATGCGATCATTGGAAATACTCTGTCAGACATTCGTCCATATACTTTGTTCTGGACTAAACGAAACCGAAGGCACAATTTCTATTAATACAAACAGCCCAGTCGACTTGGTGGGTCAGGTGGGTGTTTTTCCGCCCTGGCCCATTGGGCCCCATTTTCGAATTTAAACCTGATTTATTCTGTTTGAATTTAAACTTGATTCTCAAACTTCCGAAGGCCATATCTTCTTCATACGGATTCCGTTTTTCGAAAACTCGGACTCTATTTCGCGTATTTTTCCGAGACGAACGCAATGGCGTATCCCGTTTCCCTTAGTTCTTTGATTTCAGATTAATTATACTTTAATTTGCTAATTTCACAGTTATAGAATTTGCGGGGTGTTACATTCTCCCCCACTTAAAAGGATTTCGTCCCCGAAATCTTCAAGTTAGGAGGAATGTATATCCTAACATCCAAACATCCATCTACTCATCCATCAAACACGAGCATCCATTGTCCTTAAAAGACTTCTAATGCTTCATGATCATATGCGAAGTGTGTGTGTACATGTACTTATCTAATGCAAAATCAGGCGGTCTACTGATTCAGTTGACCTCCTTAATGCGAATTATGTAAGTGCCATGAATCCATTATGTATGCAAATTTTCCTATTCTTGATTCTACATGAGTGCACAATCATTCAATACAAATGCAGCATCCACATGACAACACATTAAAGTTCAACCACATACGAATGCAAACATATATGCATATGCAATATGAAGTGACTGAGCCGATCTAAAACCTAGATTGTGTGTGTATATGCAACCACGAGCAACCACTAGCAATCACTTGCAACCACTTGCAACCATCATCCATAACATGTTTCAACTACATCTTTCCATCCAAAGGGTTTCTACCTAAAAGATACGGTCGAGGAAATATACCTAAAAAGATAGATAAAAGCGCAACTTAAGGAAAAAGAAAGATCAAGGATGTACCCTCGAACAGAAAAGGGTAGGCAGTGCGGATTCTAGCTTCAGTTTCCCAAGTCGCGTCTCCCTCGGCGTCGCTCCACTGGACTTTGATGAGCTTGACTTCGCGGTTGCGTAGCTTCTTTACTTCCGTTCCTAAGATGCGGGTTGGAACTTTTCTTATGGTTGCTTCGCGTTCCACTTCGGCCTCTTCGAGGATATTTGGCTCTACCACTTCAGCAGACTCATGTAGACATTTTCGGAGATGTGAAACGTGAAAAACGTTGTGGACTCCGGCCAACTTCTCGGGTAGCTCTAATCTATAGGCCATTTTCCCAATCTTCTCGATGATAGGGAATGGCCCTACGAATCTTGGCGCTAGCTTTCCGGTGGTTCCAAAACGAACAACATTCCTTAGCGGTGATACCTTGAGAAAAACTCTGTCTCCAACCTCAAATTCAAGGTCGGTCCTCCTCTTGTCGGCATAGGACTTTTGTCTGTCTTGGGCCGTCTTCATCCTTCTTCGTATTAAGTCTACTTTCTCTGAAGTCTCTCGGATCATGTCTGGTCCAAGTATGAGCTTATCAGTAGACTCCCACCAACAAGTGGGCGATCGGCACGGTCTTCCGTATAAAGCTTCGAAGGGCGCCATTCCGATGGTTGCTTGATAGCTGTTGTTGTAGGCAAATTCCACCAAAGGAAGGTGGTCTTCCCATGTCCCTCCGAAGTCGAGGACGCATAGCCTTAAAAGGTCTTCCAAAACTCTGTTCACTCTCTCTGTTTGGCCGTCGGTTTGGGGATGATAGGCTGTGCTCAAGCATAACTGCGTTCCTACTGCTTCTTGCAGACTCCGCCAAAACTCGCTGGTGAAGATGGGGTCTCGGTCACTAACAATGCTAGATGGTATTCCATGGAGTCGAACGATTTCCTTAAGGTAAAGTGATGCTAGGGATGAGGCAGTTCTTTTACTTTTGACAGGTAAAAAGTGGGCGCTTTTAGTAAGCCTATCCACTATTACCCAAATGCTAGTGTTGCCTCTCCTAGACCTAGGCAGCCCATCGATGAAGTCCATTGAGATGCTATCCCACTTCCATTGTGGGACCTCCAGAGGATGTAGCAGTCCGCCCGGCTTTTTCTGTTCCGCCTTAACCTGTTGGCACACCATGCACTTAGAGACGAATTCTGCCACGTCCTTTTTCATGCCGTTCCAGAAGAAAGTCCTTTTTATGTCTTTGTACATTTTATCCCCGCCGGGGTGTATCGTCATCTTGGAGTGATGTGCTTCCTCGAGAACCTTCTTTACTAAATCTTTTGTCTGTGGGACGCATAGTCTTCCGTCTCGCCTTAGGAAACCCTTATCGTCGATGGAGTATCTGTTGAGGTGACTTGAAGTCTCACCCCTAATTAGCCTATCAATTATTTCTACAAGCTGAGGGTCTTCGCGTTGTGCTGTCCCTACTGAATCCACTAAAGTTGGGCGCACTTCGAGAGATGCTAGCAAGCCTGGTACGGAATCGGAGGAGGGCCTAAAGTCGAAGCTGGCTATAAACTCTAGGCTTTGTCTTTCAACAAACAATGGGCTTAGGGTCAATTTCTTTCGGCTCAACGCGTCTGCAACTACGTTGCCTTTGCCCGGAGTGTAGGAGATTTCGAAATCGTACGAGGCAAGAAACTCCATCCATCTTTGTTGCCTCAAGTTAAGATCCTTCTGCGAGAAAAGATATTTCAACGATTTATGGTCACTGTAAAGTTCGAACTTCTCACCTAGGAGATAGTGTCGCCAAGATTTGAGTGCAAAGACGATGGCGGCTAACTCAAGATCGTGGGTTGGGTAGTTCTTTTCGTGCACTTTCAACTGCCTTCCGCCATAAGCTACTACCCTTCCTTCTTGCATTAAGACGGCGCCTAGCCCTGTCCCACATGCATCCGTATAAACAGTGAACATCTTGCTCCCATCCGGCAGCGTCAAAACTGGGGCTGTTGTGAGAGCCCTTTTCAGTCGTTGGAAAGCAAACTCGCAATCCAAGTCCCAATTGAACACTAGATTCTTCTTAGTCAATTTCGTGAGCGGAGCTGAGATTTTCGCAAAATCCCTTATGAATTTTCGATAGAAACCTGCTAGTCCTAGAAAGCTTCGGACCTCAGTCGCATTCCTTGGTGTCTTCCAATCCTGTACCGCCACTACCTTAGCAGGGTCCACCGCTAACCCTTGTTTGGATACTATGTGCCCAAGGAACCTCACCTCTTCTCTCCAAAAGTGGCATTTGGAGAATTTGGCTTTTAGTTGATGGACTCGCAAAGTTTCCATGATCGCCCTTAAGTGCTGAGCATGTTCCTCTTCACTCTTTGAGAAGATAAGGATATCATCTACGAAGACCACTACGAATTTGTTGAGGAAATCTCTAAATACCCTACTCATCAGGTCCACGAAGTAAGCAGGTGCATTTGTCAAGCCGAAAGGCATGACAAGCCATTCAAAGAAGCCGTCTGGGGTTCTGAACGCCGTTTTATCGATGCTATCTCCAGCCACCCTTAGCTGATGAAAACCGGTTGCTAAATCGAGTTGGGAGAAAACAGACGCTCCTACAAGCTGGTCAAATAAATCGTCAATTCTAGGGAGAGGATGCCTATTCTTTTTCGTTAGCTTGTTGAGCTCCCTATAGTCAACACATAGACGGAGTGAACCATCCGCCTTTGTAGCGAACACCACTGGAGCGCCCCATTCTGAGATGCTCCTCCTAATGAACCCCTTTTCTAGAAGCTCTTTAATCTGTTTACTGAGCTCTTTTCTTTCTCGTGGAGCCATATGTCTAACGGGCAACGCAACGGGCTTTGCATTATCTACAAGATATATGCGGAAGTCTATTTCCCGCTTCGGAGGCAAGCCCTTCACCTCTTCGAAGACATCCGGATATTCCCGGACCACTCTAACTGATTTCAAATTTTCAACAGAGGCATCTAGCGATTCAAGATAACTAAGCATAACCGCATACGAGGGATTACAAGAAATTTCCAAAGTATTACCGAGCTGGGTTAGGAGCCTAACAACCCTTTTCTCACAATCAAGGATGGCCCCATTACTGGATAGCCAATCCATACCCAAAATCAAACCATAACCCGAAAAGCCCAAAACAAAGGCACTACATTCAAATTCTACACTTAGAATAGAAATTTTCAATCCCAAACAGATCATAGACAAATGAGCTGGGCCCCCAATTGGGTTTGAAACAATTAAGGGGTCCTCTACCATACTAGTTTTTAGGTGCAGATATTCTACTAAAGCAGACGAGATAAAGGAGTGTGATGCGCCAGAATCAAATAAAGTGCGAACGGGGTGATCATAAAGATAAACTACACTTTCTACAGAAGTGTTTGTACCTCGCTGTTGCAAAGGTGGCGCTTCCAGCACATGAACCTGTGCCCCTGGGGTGGATCCAGTCCTCTGCCCCTGTCCTCGTTTCTTTGGGCAGTCCTTAGCCCTGTGGCCTGTCTCACCGCACGAAAAGCACCCACCATTCTCCTTGGCCTTCTTTTTCCGGCAGTCCTTTACTAAGTGCCCCACTTTGCCACAGAAATTGCACTTCCTCTTCTCTTTGTTGCCTTTCCCGCCCTTCTTAAAGTCCGTCTTCTTAGGCTGCAAACCCTCTTTCTTCTTGCCCTTATCCTCTTCATTCAGCAATGCCATTTGCACCAATCTTTCATACGTGGCTCCCATGGGTATATGGGTCATGGCCAAACTGTGTAATGGCTCATTTAACCCTTTGACGAAACGGAGAGCCTTCTTGTGCGGGGTGTTGACTAGGTCAAGCCCAAACCTAGCCAGCTCATCGAATTGATTCACATACTCTCTGACAGTCTTGTCTCCTTGTTTAAGAAATAAGAATTTTTCCAACTGCAAACTCCTTTCCGCATCTGAGAGAAATTTGGTCTCAAACCTTGCCCTAAAGTCCTCCCATGTCTCCACTGGTCTTTCAGCATTAGTGACTTCCCACCAGTAGGAAGCCTCGCCCTTCAATAGCCACACTGCCAGTTGTACTTTTTGTCTATCCTCTACCTCAAAGATGATGAATAGGTCCTCCGTTTCTTTCAGCCAATTCCTAGCTGCTACGAAGGACTCAGTTCCATGGAAATCCCTTCCTCCCATAGCTTTAAAATCTTTACATATCTTAGCAAAAGTGTTTCCCCGAGGAGGAGGTGGAGGAAAAGGTGTTGCTGCAGCTGGATGATTTCCTTCAGCTGGGGGAGGAGGAACGGTAGGACCTGGCTGAGTGGCCCTCGCTTCTAAGAATCGTCTAAACCAACCAGGTATTGGTACCCCTTCCGGCAAGTTAAGTTCTTGGGACATGCTGAAACAAAAAGGATAGATTCAAAACGAAGGATAAGAGATAGTACCTATGACTTTGGGGAGTGGACTTTGCCTTTTAAAATAAAATAATATTTTTATCTTTCAAAAATGCTTCTTTAAATTTCCTTTTTGAAAATAAATTTTCAAAACTTTTTATCTTATCTAGTAAACCTTGCTCTGATACCAAGTGAAACACCCCACCTCCGTTAGGGTCACTCTCAAAGGGAATGCCCTAATTTTGGTGGAGGTTTATAAGTACAAGTCACAGATATACAAGACAGATATAAGAACACATATTTGTAAACAGCGGAAGAACAACAAACTTTTATTTCATAAAAGCAAATACATGTTACAACAACATCCTTTCCAAAAACATAACATAACACTTTCATAATCTGTCTTGAGTACATTATTTAAAGAAGCATAAATAAAACATAGATAAACTGCAAAAGCCCCATAGTGATTGTCCCAAGCCATAGTTCAAAAACGGAAAGTTCCAAGCAATACATTTCTCTTCTTCAAGCTGGATGTTAATGCTGGTCAAGCTGCAGTGTTCCCTCCCTGTGGACCTGGGGGGGGAACGGAAGAAAAGAAGACGAAAGAAAAGTAGAGTCAGACATAAAGCCTGAGTAAGTCTAGTACTATTTTGTCTAGGGTCGAATATAGTATCGTACCCCATATTAATCTCTGAACCCATATAAACTAGTTTCCGATTGGCACCCCACAATCAGGGTGATGTGATCCATTCTATGATGATCGGCTCCTACTCGCATGGTTACATGTGTCTTACGGCCCCCGATGTTTGTAGTTACCTATGCTGGTCCCTACCATGGGGTGTATCAAGTCCCATGGCAGCGGCCCGACACAACCTTAGAATGCACAGGTATGCTACTGGTGCCCAGTGCTTTATTTTTCTGCGCCGGAGTGTGTGCACGCCCGCACCCCGTTAGAACCTACACTGCTACACCACCGCCGTCGCTTTGACCTCTTACAATCAGCCCAGTAATCGTGCCCCACCCTGCCTAGTTTCAGGGTTTCCTGATACGCCTTCTAGGGTTACTGCTGAAAAGGGTCCCCCGTTACTAGGTTTTCTATCTCTAGCCAACATGCTAAGTTGGTTAAGTGTTTCCTAACCTAACCCTACCAGTCCGTTTAGTTTAGCATGTTCCATTTTGATTAAGTCTTTAGTTCACTTAATCCTAACAATCCTGACTCAGCCTTAATTGTCTTATTAAGGCCCTGACCTCTCACATTAGACAGGTATTGTTGTGGCTGCCTGTTGCCGGTTGGTTCCGGGCAGTCTTACGCCACAACTCAGTCTAACCTCGGGTCCTTATTGGGCTCCATGTTTAACCTCTCACATTGGATAGGTATTGTTGTGACTACTGGACAGCCGGGCGGTTCCGGGCAGGTTTACATCACAACTCAATCCAACCTCGGGTTAAACACATCGTATGTTCTACATTAACATATTTTGTCATTCTTCTTTATTTCTTATATGTAAATATTTGCGGCCCATTATTAAGTTAATGGTGTAAAGGTTACACCAATCATGGGCCCAACCCATACTTGAACTTGGGCCCTTCTATTTTATATTTTCATTCATTAGTAATTTTAACCCAACGTTATTTTCCCCCGGTTTACACGTCCGTTTATTGTATATATTGGGCTTAGCCTTTTAAAGCCCAATTTAGCCATGTGAAAAGGGGAGGCTTATGGCGTGATTACATACACAAAAAGGGGAAGGTGAGCGTATGAACTTGCAATATGACGTTGGGAATACAAAATAGAAACTGGTGTACTTGCATAGTAGTGACATATACTTTGGTCATAAAACATAAGTGACATGAATCAAAGCATGTGAACTTGTAATTGAGATATCATTATTGACACATGAACCTATATTTTTATTTAGGCATAATGTCAAACATAAGCATGGCATAAATACTTCTAGCATAAGCATAGCATAATGTCAAACATAAGCATGGCATAAATACTTCTAGCATAAACATGGCATAATATCAAACATAAGCATGGCATAAGTATAGTTAAATTTGTTCATGGCATAAATATTTCTAACATGAAATCATGATTCTTACTTTAGTCATGTAAACTTACAAAAGGGACTTTTTGAACCTAACCTAGCCACGTACCACATATGTCATCATATAATTCTTGTAAACAAGATAGACTTAATCATGGATTTCAATTATGCCAAATATCATTCATAGCCTAGCCATATTCATAAGTTTGCAAATAGGTTCTCTAGTACAAAAGCATGGCTTAATACATGATGCCAAATTCTCAACATAATTTCCTATGGATTATAATAACCAAACTTGTTCTAATTACTTACAAAATGATTTATGCACAAAAATATACATCATGATGGCATAGTAGCAAAACCCCAAACTTGCATAAATTTAAATCAACTACATACATGTAGCTTCAACATGGATTACATAATTTGCGAAATATTCCAAAAGTATACTTGCATAGAACTACCGCATGTAGTTCTTTATAACATGAATAACATAATTCAAGAATATCCAAACGTATATAATATTTCAAATTGATAAGAACGCACAAATATGAATAACTTTATTGCCACAATTCAAGCATACAAACCAACACAATTGTTTATTCATACCAAAGTAATACTCTACTTACAATGGTGTGATGAATTCTCTAAATTAGGGATTGAAGACGCAAATTCCTTTGTTGAATTGATTTGTTTAGGTTGCTTTAAGCTTTAGAATCTTCCTCCTAATCCTCTCTCCAATTTGGTGGCTACTCCTAGTCGTTCCTCAGCAACATGGCGGCTATGTTCTTATTTTTGAATGAATAGATTAGGGTTTAGTCTAGGGTTGTTTATATAGAGGTTAGGAACTGATTAGGACCCTTGATGTTGCTTGGATTGATCGTAGCCATTCATTCTAAGGAGAGACCAATTAAAACTTGCCACCTAGCCCTAGTGACAAAGCAGACCACAGAAAATCGACCACATAGAGAATAGGCCAGCCGGGTTAGACTGGGCTCGACCTGGGTCTGGACCAGGTCGACACCCCTGTCGACAGCCCTGTCGACAGGCCTGTCGACCTGGTTAGACCAGGTCGACAGCCCAGTCGACTTGGTGGGTCAGGCGGGTGTTTTTCCGCCCTGGCCCATTGGGCCCCATTTTCGAATTTAAACCTGATTTATTCTGTTTGAATTTAAACTTGATTCTCAAACTTCCGAAGGCCATATCTTCTTCATACGGATTCCGTTTTTCGAAAACTCGGACTCTATTTCGCGTATTTTTCCGAGACGAACGCAATGGCGTATCCCGTTTCCCTTAGTTCTTTGATTTCAGATTAATTATACTATAATTTGCTAATTTCACAGTTATAGAATTTGCGGGGTGTTACAATTCATCCCAGACTGATGGTCAAACCGAAAGAGTTAACAGAGTAATAGAAGATCTCCTTAGAGCTTATGTATTGGACCTCGGGAATGGTGGGAAGACGATCTACATATAGATGAGTTTGCACACAACAACACCTACCAGTCAAGCATTGGGATGGTACCATACGAGGTGTTGTATGGAAGACCGTATAATTCTCCAGCATTATGGTAAGAAACTGGAGATAAGCTGATACTTGGGCCAGAGATGATAAGAAAGACATCAGATTTCATCGAGATCATTCGGCAACGAATGAAGGTAGTCCAAGATCATCAGAAAGGTTACGTTGATAAGCATTGAAAGGATTTGGAGTTCGATATGGGTGACATGGTTTTCGTGAAGATTTCACCGTTATAGCATGATGTTCGGTTCGGAAGTAAAGGATAGATAGATCCAAGGTTCATTAGACCGTTTTCGATAGTCTAGCTTATTGGAAAGCTCGCATATAGGTTGGATTTACCTGAGAAGATATCGGGCTTGCACAATGTTTTCCATATGTCGTTTCTACGGAAGTATGTGCACAATTCGAATATGATGGTATCTTCGGATTAGTATGAAGACCTGGAAGTCGGGTCTGTTGTTTTAAGACCTCATAAGCTGCTTCATGTCTTGGTAAAATGACACGAAACAACTTAGGAGGAAGACAGTTAGGGTAGTCAAGGTGCAATGGAGTGAGGATGATGATGATTGTACTTGGGAAACGAAAGAGAGTACGAACACAATCCATCCAGAACTCTTCGTTGGTATGACACATTATTGTCGTATCACCTTACACCATTGTAACTTGTGCTATTATTAGATTTCCGCATGCTAGGTTAAGGCTATGGATGCATGGCTTAATGGATGATGGATTGGCTTGTGACGACTGCCTACAACCCCTGCCTAAACAAGAGGAATAATGAGTTGAAAGGTGTGACAGGCAGTTGTGGATGATCATCATAGTTAAACAACAACATCGAAACCTATCTTAGAACTCACAGCGCAAGGATAAAATATTGTGGAAAATATACAACATGTGATAATAGCGAAGCATCATATAATAAACTTTTGAAACTTTCACAAAATCCTGAAAGATTATCCAAACATCATAGTGAATATCAAAGTCTGTACACAAACCCTTACTACAACATTCATAGAGCAACTCAAATAGTGGAAATAGAAATACTAAATAGTTATAAAACGTAAGCCTCTAGATCGCCTTTGAACTGCAACTTCGTCCTCATGCTATCATGTAATAACCCGAAAATCTGGGCCAGTTTAAAATTTTTATTTTGGCTATTTTAGCGAATTTTGAATATTTAAAATAGATTATTTTAAATAATAACGACGAGAAATTTATTTTGAATAGAATTCGAACGTATATATTTATACGCGTCGTCGTTAGAATATAAATATTTATATATAATTATAAACAGAATTCAAAATGGCGCGGTAGTTCGATAATTCGATTTCAAATTTCAATTGAACGTACCAGGTGCAAAACAATCCGGATATTAGTGAAACCAAAAATAATAGGATCTCATTGATAATATCTTTCCAACGAATCAGAAAAATTGAAATTTCATAGCGGGAATCAAAAGTTATGCCCAGTTGAAAATTCAGAATTGTCGCTATGTAAATTATACATGGCCCAAAAAGTCAAATTTTGCATATGAATGAACTTGGACTCGAAACCACTTCCATTGAGTTCAAAATGCCGTTTAGAACTCCGAAAAGTATAAGTTTTGATATATTCCGATATCCGGAATAGTGGCAATTGACAGGAGCTTTTCGGTTGACAAAACATAGCCCTTAAAAAGCGAAATTTTGCATACGAGCTTAGAATTCGATGAGATAAATTTTTATGGATTCATAATGACAAATCATTGTTGAGTTCCAAATGGCGCGTCGAACGGAGTTAGTATGTGGCCGTGCGAGCTGAAATAGTTCAGGGTAAAGCGAGCAGTCATTTTACAAAGGAACATTATTGATACGACCTCAGAATTTGATTTCGTTTTTTTATGGATTCGTATCGTCTAAAAATGGTTGAATCCAAAAGGGCATGATTTTTGAAGTTAGCATGTGAGCATGCGAGAAGAAAAGGTGCGCCAAAATAGCATTTTTAGAGCTTATCTGAGCTTTTTCGTGATTTTTTTTGAATGGTCAAACGAACTCGGAATTCGACGAAACTTGTTTCGTTGGACTCGTCTTCACGTCTACTATCTCGTGTTCGAAATCCGCGGCCATCGGAGATCGCTAGCGTTCAGGCGATACGCAAGAAACTAGCATATAAACACTTTTACTTCCTTTTCTTCTTCACTTTCTTCCTCTTCCTCTTTCTTCAAAAAAACTCATTAATGGCCACCGCCTCCTCCTTGCCGCTGCCGCCCCTCCTCCCGCTGCCACCGCCCACCGCCGCCGCCCCTCCTCCCCTCCGGCCACTCCCCTCCTCCTCCTCTTCCTCCTCCTCTCTCTCCTCCTCTTTATCTCTTCAAATGCAAAGCCCTAAGCCACCACCACCACCACGGGGCCCACCGCCGCCGCCACCACCCACCAGCGAGCTCCCCACGTCCAATCAGGTCCGGCGCCCCCTTCCCCCTCCTCAATTCCGGCCGTGGGCCCCCCCGGTCACCAAAAACCCATTTTACACTAATCGCCCGTTTTGCAAATAACACCCTGTCCATATTTCGCAAATAACTCCCAAACGGTGCGTTTCTGGCCAAAGTCCCTCTAGACTAAAGTTGTAGAGCAAGAAATTCTCTTCTATTTGGCTATACGGAAGTCGTGTTTTGGAGTTCGGAGCTGCTCGGAAAATGCGTTCGAAGTCTGCTGTTCAAAAGCGGTAAAATTCGTGTACTTTCGCGAATTCTGGCGAATTGGAGCATTTTCGGCAAAAAGACCCTTAGGCGAAAGTTGTCCGGAATGGCATGTTTAAGATAGAAAAAAGATGGTGTGAAGATTGAAACTCGTTTGCAAAGTCTAGGACTCGAACATCGAATCCAAGCGTTAGAAAAAAGTGAGTTTTCTCCATTTTAAAGCTTCTACAGTTTTTGACATATGAAGTAAATAAAAATATAATCTTTATATTATAGAGAGGATAAAAATCCGATTTTTAACTTATACAGGATATAAAGATAAGAATTTTATATAATGTTGATATAAAAAATGTGATTTTTATACATGTAGTGGCTACGGGCAACGAAAGTGACAAAAGGCGAGAACGACAAGATTTTCTACATAAGAAGAGTCGAGATGATTTGATTAGCTAGTTGGTGAGAATTTCTCACTCTTTAATTTCTTTTTCTAGTTATATATTTATATATATACTAGGATGCAAACGGTGTTTAGTAGCACCCGACACAATCGTCCACAGACCATGGACTTGTTTGTTTGGTTGTGTAGTTGGTTAGATTATTTGGTTTGAATAGAATTGTTTGGTGAAATAGAATGGATTTGATTGATGTGTGAATGGCGTGGGCCTTCACTAGACCGGGGATAAGGCTAGGCCTCGTCCCGTTTCTAGTATCGCGCCGTTATGCCGCCGAAATTTTCTAAAACAAGTTAGAAAAATAAAGATATCATTTTATTTAAAGAATGAACCGAATAGAATATTCATAGGTTGAATAAAATAATTTAGTGGTTAAAAATATAATTTTTAACGTGAATATGAATAAATAATTATTCATTTACAAACCGGACGGTTTGTTTATGTACACTGATTTGACTGACATTGATTGGGATGATAAATTTTACACATCGCCCAACTGCACAAATAAAATCTGTGTTTGTTGATTTGAAACCCCACACGTGTATTGGGATAAAACACGACATACACTAATCCCAATAATTAGTTGTATGTCGATCGATTGATTGACAGGCTGTTATAAGCGTTAGATATCTATATTTGATGCTTATACAGTGTAGTGCACTTTGGATGATGGTTGATTATTTATCGTTGCTATTATAAACATGTATTGTATGAAATCCATATAATTAACTTTATATGGTAATTGATTGGGCCTCATTCCAATATATTATAAAATAAAGGTTCCTGTGTTGACCGTACTCATCCGTTGAGATTAGTCATGTGTTGAACGAAAAATTTTAACAATAAAATTTACATCTTTATCATATATAAAATTAGAAACTAATTGGAAAATAGATAAGATGAGTGGTCTCCTGGATGTTGATCTGATGTTGGTTGTGGCCTTCGGGGTTAATATTCAGGGAATCGTTCTCTCACTAATTTACGGTTGGAGTCTGATTTAGTATCAAACGATAGATATCTTAATTTTCATAAAATATAGTAAATAACAAAAATAGTCACATGTGGACAGTACTCATTCGTTGAGATTAGTCGTGTGTTGACAAAAATATAGATTCATTTGTCGAATAGAATAATGGAATTATTGAAATATATAAAGCCGTATTGATTAGAGATGCGCTATTTTGACGCGAACGATATTTATATCGATTATATTTGTTTTTAAATTTGAATTGAATCGAATAGAAAACCAATTTGAATTGAATCGAATAGAAAACGAATTTGAATTGAATCGAATAGAAAACCAATTTGAATTGAATCGAATAGAAAACGAATTTGAATTGAATTGAATAGAAAACCAATTTGAATTGAATCGAATAGAAAACCAATTTGAATTGAATCGAATAGAAAACGAATTTGAATTGAATCGAATAGAAAACCAATTTGAATTGAATCGAATAAAAATGAATTTGAATTGAATCGAATAGAAAACCAATTTGAATTGAATCGAATAGAAAACCAATTTGAATTGAATCGAATAGAAAACCAATTTGAATTGAATCGAATAGAAAACGAATTTGAATTGAATCGAATAGAAAACCAATTTGAATTGAATCAAATTGAAACCGAATTCGAATTGAATTGAAACCGAATTCGAATTGAATTTAAAACGAATTGAAATGAATTCAAATTGAATTGAAATTTGAATTGAACAGAAATGAATTTTAAAACGAATTTATAAGGAAAAATTCAATTTTGATTTGAATTGGAATGGAAGTTGAAATTGTTTTTGAAATGAATTTAAAACGATTTATAAAATTCGTTTTAAATATAAATCGACGAAATATATATTATATATATTATATATATAATATAATGGCCTGAATAGAACGCGTCGTGCCATGGCAGTTCGCGAATTTCGACCATTAACTTCGAATGGACATTACGGGAGATCCGGCCGTCGGATTCTCCTAAAACCGGAACCATTGGGTTCGTATCGAAAAGAGCTTTCTAACGAATATTAGAAATTTGAAATCTAACAGTTGGATTTGGAGATACGTCCAAATCAAATTTGGAAAAGGTCGCTGTAAGTGCAGTTCGATGGCCGTTGATGGAAATCGACTGTACGGGCCTTGATAAAATTATTAAAAATAGTAATAATTTCTGTAAAATCATAGGAAATGATTTGGAAAAAATTGGGACGAAAAACTCCATATTTGAAAAGATAAAAATAGATTTTTATCGAAATGAACTAGTTTTGAACTAAAATTAAAACCGTTTATTTTCAAATAAATAAATTGGATTTGAAATGGGTTTTAAATAGAATTGATTCATGGGTTTATCGTGAACTGTGTTTTAAATGACACTTGTTCTTTAACCCGATAATAAATGGAATGTGATTTAGGTTTATCGTGAACTGTGTTTTAAATGACACTAGTTCTTTAACCCAGTAAAAGGAGTTTTAATGAATCTGCAATTAGATTGAAATGTGAATTGATAATTTAAATTATCAAATATAGAAAGTGAGCGAGAACGGAGTATCACTAGTTTTGCTCCAAAACGATAGTTAAATCTTTAATTAGATTTGAACGTGAAATGGTAATTAATTTTACCGATAACACCATGGTGTTAGATATGGAGTATTACCAGTTTTGCTTCATGGAATGAATAGGTTGGGATTGGGAAATAAAATAAATAATTACTTCGGTGTTGTTCGCTAATCTCGACTAGTTTGGAAAACCATAATTTGGCTTGAAATGACATACAAAGGAAGATTAAAGGATAAATTTTAAAGAATTTATCTTGGATAAAATTAATGGGAACCTTTCCCTGAGAATATGAATTGGAATGAGGCGTATGTTGTGTTTGTATAACATTTGTTTTTAATATACGCGGGTTGTTCGAAAAGGCCGGGTTTATACCCATTCTGAATAACCACTACAACAAATATGACTTTTGACAGCGTTAAAAAAACGCCATAAAAGGTATCAATAGCGTTTTTACATACGCTGTGTATCAACATGCAGTTAAAAGTCAGGAACATACTATCTCAATAATAAAACGCTGTGAAAAGTAATATTTGATGGCGTTTCTTTTGTGCGATTGATACATTCCATGGCGTTTCAGGTTGATTTGTTAGAATTTTTTTTCCTCAGCGTTTTTTAGATGTCATAAAAATTACCTCACAGCATTTTTTAGGTGCTATGAAAAGAAGTTATAGCATTTAACTTTTGTTGTGGTACCTATTTACAGCGTTTATGAACTGTTGTAAGTGTTTGTATCTTAATTTTAAAAAAAAACTATTTACGGTGTTTTAAAAACGCCATTGAATAATCACCATGAAAAAGTTCAATAGCATGTTAAAAACGCCGTTAAAAGTCCAAAATCAGTCTTAGTATTTTTATGGCTATTTAAAAGCAATATATTATATCGATACCACATTTCATAATCAACACATCATATTAAAAACACATTTTGTATTGAGCGCATAATTCATAACCAACAAATAAAATTATATAAACAAAATATGAATATTCTTATATCAAACATACACAATGCGTCCATAATATTTAATAAAATAGTAGCGAGACATCAAACATACACGTACACAACTAGTAGCGACCTAAAATAGTAGTACATACATTCTTACAAACCAAAATAGCCTTAGCAGCAAGATTAACTTATCCCATAACTAATGAAAACAATTTTTTCCATCAGCATCGCCTATATACCTGTAAAGAAAAAAAAATAGTATTAGTACATTCAGAAGCAAATTTGATCACCAGCTAATATGTAAACACTTAGCTTCCAAACACCCCATGTAAACAATTAGATGCAGCCAATATGTAAAATAGAGACAACCTCTGCAAATCTACAGCCTCAAACTCCTACACCATATACCTGCCACACATCACCATTCTACTACTCATCCTCCCCTTTGCCGATTCAACCATCCCCACAACAATACCTAACCTTCCACCACCTTCAAATCTACTCCGAACTCCACTAGGCCTCCTCTGCAAATACCATCAACAAGCACCAACCTGGGGCCATCGATACAACAAATGGTCATGCCACCTACTTCAACAAACAACTTCAGTCCAGCATCAACTGCCACTCAAACACCAAGCTTACAATCCACTTTGTCACCATACTGCGATCTCCATCACCCTACAACCACCAAAATCTCTATTCACTACAGACTGCACCAAACTTTCCCATCCTACCCACTGCCACAAACCAACACCATCAACATCAACTCAGACCATATCCATTACCCACTACACATTCAACACTTCACTATTTATTACCCACTACACATCAACGCAGACCAGCTAGACACTTTCAGTGGTGGGATCTGATGAAATGGAGGGAAATGAAATGGTTTAGCGCCCTAATTACTAAAAGCGTGTAATTTTCTGTGTTTTATAATTATTTTGTGCTAAACTAAAAACTATTACAACACGTCAATGTAAAACGCCGTAAGTTTATTCTAAGAAAGTAATCTTTTCTTGTAGTGTTCCCTTATATTAGTTGTCAAATTAGGAACTACGAAATGCTAATGAGATTTGATAGATGACTATGAATTAGTTTTCTAAAGGAGGATTGGAAGCTAACAGTTTTTTTTTTGCCTAATCTGGGGCAGCAAATTGTTTTAGCTTGTTCGGTTGAATTAAAATATAAATATTCAATTACAAAAATGTTCAATGTGCAGAAGATTTCATTTAATAGTTAATATGCGTTTGAGTATAGCAAATGTTTGCATATGACTTTATGCAGTTATATATGTGATTTTGTGATGAAGTACATTTTTGAAGAACCGCAAGACTGAAATACAAAATGATATTTGTGCATTCAATTAATAATAAAATTTTGTTCCTTGAATATCATAGTATGTTATGATGAAATCAATCAATCTGAACTAATAACGTATGGTTCTATCGTATCAAGACCATTCTTAGATTTAAAAACATATATTATTATTGTAATATTTATATTAATCTCACATTACTAAATTAATTCATCCTAATCTACTAGTAAATCAGTTACTGTTGTTTTCAGTTTCACACCAACTTTGAAAGAGTCAAATTCAGATAATAAAATGGGAAAATAGACATAGATACACTGATAAATCAAGAAGAAGAAAAACTTGAGAAGGTCTTCTTCGGGGAAAGCTTAAAAATTAGAACAAAGATACCAACAACATGTATGAGGTAAGGAGTAAATATAACAGAAAATACGACAACACAAATCAACACATATGAATGTGGTATTAAACACGATAGTAATGTGCAAAAATATGACAGTGCAACTCCAAACGAAGAGAAGGATGTGAAAGAGGTCTTAACACATACCCATGCAAGAAGTGGTCCGGGATATCTTTGGAAAAGAAGATCATTAGGAGTGTGAAGCTTATGCTAGCACTGACCTGCATTCTGGATTAGACATACAATAATCAGTCTTATTAAGATAATGGTACACATATAAACAAACAAAAGATACAGTAATATGCATCAAAAGAATGACGTGAGGTAAATAAATAAATCAAATACAACATGAGCCAAGCATTGTACATTTGCATTGTATGGATCCTTTAAATTGGTAATGAAGATTAAGGAGATGCTCAGCAGTTATAACTCACAACATAACACAGAATAGTTCCATTGGAAACTAGAATACCCTAAAAATAAATGAAAATTCACACACACACACACACACATGTGCACGTGTGTATGTGCGCACGCGCATGCGTGCATGTGTAGCTCTTGCTTGCTAATTTTACCATTTCTAGTTTTGTCAGTACTCTACCTATTCCCTTAATTTTCCTTTATCTGTGAAATTGTTTTCTTTTTTAGGTGACAGTACTTCCTGCAACTTTTGTACTATTGTTATATTCTTGATAATATTATTATCATTTGAAATTAACCTATGTATAAGGTTATGAAGCATTATTATAGATGCAATATGAAGAGTTTTATTCTATTACTTGGTTTGAGCCATTGATAAATCAAATATATTTATAGAAGGAAAAAGTATTTACTCAAAATCAATTTTTTAGGATGAAGAATAAATTAGAAAAATCCACATACAGTCAGAAATCTGTAAAGGGTTGACATATTCAACCATTATCGTCGAATATATATCACTAGTAAAAGAAATCAAAAACTTGTATAACTACCAATCCAAGAATCATGGCCAAAGATAACAAGTGAAAACTTCAACCAAAACATACAAGCCAAGATGAAATAAGATTCTAAAGCAAATGACAGAGAAAAATAAAAACAGAGAGAACAAAATATTGTCCGCTGACACACTCAAGCCAACATCTCAACTACCATACAGGTTTGAGGCATGACACATATTTATGACAGTCACATAGGCATGACAGGCATACATGACACATACATAGACACGACACAAAACATAGGCATGACACTCAGGTATGACACTCACATAGACATGACACACATGTAGAATTGAAAACATGCACCAGTTCATTAGCAGCCTACCATAAAGATATGACACATACTGGTATAACAACTTAGTTTTCCTAAGATAACCTTGCATTTGTAAACTGGATCAAATGCAGATGTTAAATGGGTCAGCATATTAGTTTGTAGTTAGAACAACAATAACATAATGCTCAAATTATTGATTAAGGATCTATGTTTGATCCATGCAAGAAAACACATCAACTCAACATGGATGTCTCATGTTTTTTTAGCATCTATAGTTCAATGCAACAGGCATGTCTCTGTTTTTTTAAACACATCAACTCAGACCATATCCATTACCCACTACACATTCAACACTTCACTGTCTACTACACAACACCACCGGCCAACACACCATCACTATAATTGAGAAAACAACACTATCCTCTAAACCTTCATAATAGCACTCTAGTGATTATGGAATTTATTACCCAAATTTAAATGATATCACAACATTAATGTAATTATTTTTACCTTTTGATGTGTGCTTGCTTCTCCCCATTTTCTTTGCTCTGTCAAACCAATAATATTGCAACAATGTGAGTAGCCTTTTATATTAGTTTTAACAAATACCCAATATCAAAGTGACAAATAGTTCACTCTAGGAAAATTTAGCATACATCAATGCTTTTGCAAATATGGGCTCACATTTATAATTAGTAGGTGGCAAAGAAAACAAGCAACATGCAAATGTCTAAAATAAAGAAGTGGACGGAAGCTTGTAAAATTTCAGAGCATCAAGAAAATACGGATGCATGTAGTCAGCATATGTGCTTCTAGCTTACGGAGAACAAATATAAAATGATATGCCAATTTCATGCAATAGCTCATGCAAAGATATAAAATCATGGCATCAAAGCGTAAATCTACAATAAAGCAACATCCAATATTTTGTTCTAAGCCACATAGAGATGCTAAGAAAATAATTAGAAAAGACAATGAAAAAAAGTAAGGATATAACTATATAGCATATGGATGTTCAGTTCATTCTTAGCTACAGGACAAAAGCAATAGAAGTTTTTATTCCATGACATAGTTGCATGAGAGAGGAATGCAAGTTACTAATTTAGAGGATAGACGTGCATATGTAGCCATTGTAAGGCAATAGGGCATAATGAATGAAAATAAATAATGCATCAGGCTACTCTGTGACAGATCGGCAGGGGAAAAACGAAAAGCAAGTCAACCGATGCTAAAACAATGGACAAACGAAATTACAACAGGGATAAAAGCAAAAGAGCATGTCATAGGACGGTGAAATAAATAAATAAGAATCCAAAACTACAGATATTTGCATCAAGCTTTTGAGCATGTGACAACAGTAACATTAGTTTATCAATAGTCGCCCATTTACTAAATTTACACAGCCATTAATGATTCCCATAGGTTATAATTCTATTTTTATTTGAGTAAAACTGATGTAAATCAAATAATTGGATGGTTTTTTTAGGACAACAATTTGTAAAATCCAACACATTCTTATTTAGCATAACAACCCATATTTACAAGTGAGTTTATAAGAGGAAAAAAGAAAAAATATTTAACAAAATATCACTCAGACACATTTTTTTGGTGTTGCAAAAGAAATGCCATGGCAACATCCTTCATTTGTTTAATTATGAGTTTCAGTATTAAGGCTGAAAGCATACAATAACCAATAAAAAGCAGAAGAGCACATCAGCTTGCTCAATATATAAAAGGAGAGTAAAATTTAAAAAGAAAAAAAAATTTGATTCTACTGACAATTTATCTAATGCAACAGTATTAATAATACAGACCTCAGGTGGCAGCATCCACTGCAGGCACTGAGCACTTCCAAGTATGGAGTGGTTGTAGTGGCTAGAACTGGATTCTTCATTTACAATCTGGGCCACTTCCAAATGTTGTCTTTAGAATTACAGGAAAAAAGAAAAGAGGTTAATACTTCCATTTGCATAATTAGATACATTTGTTTTGGTTCAATTGAATCCAAAAGTAATGGCATCTCACTTCTAGGGGTGTGCAAACGGGTCGAGTCCGACAGGACGAACACGTGTCTTTATTCTATCATATAAAATATTCGGACTGATACATATCGAGCAAGCATTAAGCTCGAACATAGATCGTACACATTATTCGATACTAAGACAAATTAATTTAGATAGGCTAGGTTTATTTTATTTTTTGGCCGAAACGAGGTTTAAACTTATACGTTATAAGACTCCTAAGTGAGAAGAGCTTGTATGAAACATTTAGAGGATGTTTGGCAATTTAGTTACAAAAGTAAATATTCGGTTAAATTGTTCGACAACAACTTAATTTTTTTTATTCCAAAGAATTAAATAAATAGGCAGTTGTAAGCAACAAATACATTTATTTCAAATTTCATGTTTAATATAACCATAATTTTAACTTTACCTATCCAAACATTTTTTACTTCTTACTACTCACATAAAAATACTTATAAGTCACTATTCAGAGCTCCTTGTAAGAAGATTTGAAATAAGTTGTCAAATGGACTCTAATTTTCAACTAGGATGGTAACTATATTGCAAAACCTGTCTTTTCAGAAAAGACCCTCATCGAAAGTAGCCAAAAGGTAAAATGTTCCTTCATCAACAAATAATGAGCTATTATACTGGTAAATTAAAACATATACCATCTTATACTTTTCAAAACAATAAACTTAAAACAACTAGATTTAAAATTAAAAAAACGATAAGAGATACTACATTTTTCATCTTTTTATTTTTTGATTGGCCTTTGATGAAGAATTCGCAACTTCTGAAAGACAAGCAACTTAAGTAAAAGATTAAGAAATACCCACAATCTTTTGAAAGTAGACAGCTATGAATTAACATTGATTCATTTATTTGTGCGTGTATGCTGGTATTTTTGTTACCCCGTTTGATATTTTCATAATACAACATTATTTCTATAGGTTATATGGAAAGTACTTTTAAGAACCCCTTAAATAAGGCTATTGACCAAGACTCGTATTCTTAGAGGTACCAACCTTTCCTTCACCATTTTAGATTTGGCATTAGTGTACATTCTAGTTCGACTTGTAACTTATTTAAAAAACAATAAAAATACAAAATCATTTGGAAATATTGTGCAGAAATGACTCATAAGCGCGGTAAAAATTTCACCTTTTTCACAACTTTTTTACCAAAGAAGTAATGGTGCCCAGCAAAATAATCCATACATAACACTGGTAAGTACTTCAATTAGAAGAGGATATGTTACAAGAACTTCAAAGACCCAAAATAAAATGGAAGCCTTTAGAAGATTGACTGAAATTTCACCCAATGTTTTACATTCTTCATATTTCCCCGAATAACAATCAATAGTTGTTGGATGAGCGACAAAATTTCAGGTACAAATATTTCAGTTATGAACTTGAAACAGTGTTCTCAGAAATCTTAAAATTTTATGATTCCGCTTTATAATCGTTCCTGTTTCCAATATGGTTCTCAAGTTCAACTCATCTCATATGCAGTTGAGAAGAACAATATTTAATCCTTGCTGAAATAATAAGTATCAAAATACCCGTTGTACAAACAATAAAATTATAATCTTTTGCATGTGTATCATTTGATCGGTAATCAACATGCATACATATATAGTTTAAATATTTTGCATGCATGTCAATAAACACGAGTGTGCGCATAGACACAGCATATGTATACACCCCCCTCCATGTTAGAATATGAACAATCAGAACCAACAGTTCACACTTTAGATCCATTTTCAATTTGAAAACTGAACTTTATGCTTTATGGTTCGAATCTAGTTTCGAAAACTTTATTGGACTACTGCTTGGAACAAGCATGTTTAGGAGACGCGATAGATAGGATGTATTTTAATTTTTGCCCTATGGCTGAATATTTTAAAATTTGTCTAAAATTGGTAACAAACATAGGAGGCCATTTCTTGATTGAATTTGCCAGTGTTTCTATGTCAAATTTTAAGTCACTAACTTGAATTAGGTTATTTGGTAAGAATAGTTTTAGCCCTTTACCTATAACATCTCAACTAGAAGTATTATGTGTTCTGCATGTTTGCTAAGAAAACCTTGTATGCATAACACCTGAAGCAAACAAAATAAATTTCAGTTTATTTTACCGAAATGCTACTAAAAAAATACAAGGAAATAATATGGCAACATACTTTGAAATAATCAAAGAATTCGCTCGGGTTTCCTTCCGCATCAGAATCCATTACCTAGCACAACAAACAAATAAAGAGGTCTATAAACACATTCCAAATATCAAAGTTAGCCTTTTAAAAATAAAGATACATGCTGAAGAAAGCACGGCCAACCTCAAGGAAATCCCTTTTAACATGAAAGATGCACTTTCGAAATTCACACCGCCAGGTGAATTTGAGAGCATGAAACCAAAATCGATGCGTATAATATGTCCTTCTTCATCCATTAAAAGGTTTCCATTATGTCGATCCTTCGCTTGATCGATCGGATAAAACATAAATCATTACCCGTATACAAACATAATAATATGCAGATGTCATGCTGTGAATTAAACTAAAGAATGGGATCGATCGTAAATACATATGAATTAAGTTATTGACTCCATAACACCTGCAGATTTTAGAGGCAGTATATTAATGTCATGCACATAAAGCAATATAAAAATAGAAAAGCATGATAATAATATGTGGTATCTATATTTGGCTCGCATGTGATATGATCGTAATCTATAATTTTCTCCACCGATTGTGTTTTATTTATCTGAATTCTTAAATCCATGGTTATTTGCCTAAAAAACTGTACATATGCTTCTCACTTTATTGAGTTCATTTCATTCCTTACCCACTTCCTGTGCCTTTTTTCTTGCAACAATATGAAACCAGGAGAACATTAAATGGTCAGGACAAAAGATGCCTAACGAAAAGAAGCTTTACGGGTCATGTGGGACCCGTGCAATTAAAGCGCTTGGCGGTTCCATAGCGGTGGAGGCAGGGTTGGCCCAAGGCAAGTGAGAACAAACATGAAAAGTTTTTGAAAAATATTGCCCAATAAAAAATATGGCAGTTGAGGAAGGTTTCAAACCTTGGACCTAAGATTTTACAAGCATGCACACTACCACTTTGCTACTGCCATTTTCTAAAAGTGTACTACATCTTTGTAAAATTAACTGTGATTCTATTTCTACCTTGGTTCCCCCTCCCAAGGGTTGCCCTAGGTGGCCACCTAGCTGGCCTACCACTACGGTCGAGCCTCAGATTGTATGAACCCGATAACGAGTGGACAACGTCCTAGAAATCAAGTTGTTAATTGAAAACAAAGACGCTTAACGATAACACTAACACCATAATCCAGAAACATACTCCCTTACCTGATCTGA
Organism: Allium sativum; assembly: GCA_030737875.1. Classification (NCBI taxonomy): domain Eukaryota; kingdom Viridiplantae; phylum Streptophyta; class Magnoliopsida; order Asparagales; family Amaryllidaceae; genus Allium; species Allium sativum. Next base: position 314,846,819 of record CM060909.1, on the reverse strand, counting down.
AAAATGTGACAACATAATTGTTTCAAATTTTTAATCGTATATGTCGGTTGAAGCAAGAAATGGATTCTACGGTTGTAAATGCTTAACAGTATATCTTTTTTTTCTAAATTGGACTCCGCCTACAAATCCAAGATAGTAAAAGTCAATGAACAAATGGTTTTACAATCATAGATAATTGGATCTATAATTCCATAAAAAACTTATAACTTAAGAGCGTTGAGTGACAAAAATTTTCCACTAGCTAAAAAAGACACTGAAGTGAAAAGTCCAACTCAAGAGCAATTGAAGCAACAAATAGGTTGTTTCAAGCATTGGAATAAAATAAAAAAGAAGAATGAAGTAGCCAGTTATGAAAAAATCCATCCTGTGTGCAATCAAGTGATAGCCAATATGGACAAACTTATACTCCGATGTTCATGATAACACATATTCTCAAAAAAATTATCAAAAAAATTAATGTTAAATATTATGGCAATACAACAATTTTTAATTTATTAATAAAACATACTTTAAACAAAAATTGTTCTATATTTAGAAGCTTTAAACAAAAATGAATTAGAAACATTGCTCAGAGTATAATTTTTTGACAAAGTATGGAATTTCAACACAGTAGCAAATAAACATAGCGAAGAGGAAATCACTTGTCAAGTGGGTAGAGAAACTTACAATAGCTAATAATTTGTTATTTAACACCGCCACTACACCAAAAAACTTGCTGAAGGTAAAATCGTGCAGCCCAAATCTGGCATAAGGACAACTGCGGTGACGAGCCTTAGGTGACAACTGCGATCGAACTGTTGTAATGAAACAAGATGGATTGCTGTAATGTATTTTGATTGTCGAATTAATTTGGGGTATTTTTTATCCGTTGAAGATAAATTGGGAATTGTATTTTTAGCGGTGGGAATTGACGAAATGGAGGGAAATGAAATGTTTTTCCGCCCTAATTACTCATAGCGTGTAATTTGTTGTGTTTCATTATTTTGCGATAAACTAAGAACAATCACAGCACATCAATGTAAAATGCCGTAAGTTCATGCTAAGAAAGTAACGTTGTCTTGTAGTGAACCGATTCGATGATATGTCGAAGATGAAGACGGTGGTTGAAGACCGGAAGTCTTCACATCGTTTGGATGATTACTGATGATCTTGATTGGGCTGTACACCCAAGATGAGGGAATCAGTTGGTGGTCGTCCAGACATACTTGGAGATCGATGGATATGCGAGGAAAGGGCCTCCGGTTTCGTTTAGACCCAGAACGAACTTGTAAATGGATTGTGTGTCTGACATTGGATTTTATTCTGTGTTGATTGATTTCTGTTAAATATATATCTGTTTGGCGGCGGAGAATTTATTCTCTTGCTTTACGTCCTTCTCTGAGACATACGAGCTTAGAGGTTATATATCGATAGATATCAATCGCATAGCATGAATTGCCTGTGTGGCACGCTTAGTTGCATGGATCAAGACTTCTATTGAAAAGCAAAGTCTCGTGGTTGATGATCAAAGCACGGCCTACGTGGAAGCTTTGTGTATAGCGTGGATTCGCGAGCCTCACACCTCAGTATGAGTCAAAAACGGGATGAGGACCCAAGGAGTGCACGACGTTTCTTTCTAGCTATGGGTGGTGTCAGTGACCTACCAGCCCTGACATTTATATACTTTTCACCTTTGTGGTTTGGATGCGAGGCGCCTCGATTATAGGTCCTATAGGGCCGGGAAACGTGTGTTCAGGAATAATTAATCATCAAACGCAAGAGAGGAACGGTCTTGGAGGATCCCAGGGTTACCCAGAGTGTGTAGTCCTGAGGCATTTGCTAGAGTGTCGCGAAGCGGAGAGGAGCTTGCCCGTTGCCTCGACTCATGACGGAATCCAATTTCCAATACGTGATATTGCGGTTTTAATTGTAGAACTAGTATGGTGACATAGTAGATGGGAGCTATGCCGCCTATGATTGATATTTATGATTGAAATTGTTTTGACACTATACACCTATAATAGTATCAAATAATGTGTTCTAAACGTATCAAGTATGCTTTGGCTGTTATAAGGGAAAACCCTATCCTCCGGCTTGCGTTGCATTGTGTGATGGGACCTGGGTCTTATAACAGCTTCATTTTTCTTTATTTAGCATTGCGCTGTTTGTTCTATGCACTGGTATTCTTGGGAGGGAACCCGTTCCGTGTTATACGGCATGGTCCCATGATTTACCTAACTTTAAAACCAATATTAATAACTGTTTTAGTTCTCACACCAGTCACATGACTGACCTGGAGTTTATTGTTTTAACCTAAACTCTGGGTGCCCTTATTTCGACATGGGCAGCTAGTAGTTTTGGTTTTGCAGATTTATATTCACAGGATCCTGATTTACAGCTGGAATGATGTTCGGAAAGCTCTGTATCCGTATATCACCTTCATTTGTGCTTTGTATTATTTTCCGCTGTTATGTAATTTATTGTAATCTATGATAATTATCGAATGTAATAGTATTCATTTATACTCTGTATATTCTTGTTTCTAATGGAATTGTTGTAATAACAATAAAATGTTCTTCAGTCTGCGTTCTGATTTGTCCTGTTCTCAAAACGATCAGGGGTTTCGAACGGTCTAGATCGGTTTAACGACTGACTCGGATCGAGCGAAATTCCTTGCCGTCACATTTGGTATCAGAGCTTTGGTTTACAGAGCTCGAGAACAAGACACATTAGAACCATACGAAAGAATTCATCAGATATTGGGTTAGTAATATCCAATTAGAATGACTCGTTAGAGATAGGATCAGTAGTATCCTAGAACAAGTGTGAAGAGTATAATTTTCAAATGAAAACAATTTTGTTTTGAAAATTTAAATCGTTTTATATGTATTTGAATATTTATTTATATTGATTTGGACAATCTAGTATATAAAGATTTTGCATATACGCGTCATGAACGTATATTCGAAGTTTTAATATACTGGATAGATATAGAATCACACTCTAGTCGCACGGGCCTGATTTTGATGATTGACGCGTCATCATCAGTAATTATTTTCGTGTTTCGAAGGTATGATATCTATATGTTTCCATCGACTGGTGTGAGAACCAAAACTTATATAGATAGGTTTATTGTTGTGAATTGGCATCAAAAACATGATTTTTTATATATGTATCAAATTTATGAATTTGAAACGTTAATCCACTAATTGATTGATGTTTGTGTTGTTTGTTTATTTGTTTGATAATTTTGAACCATTATGCCTAATTGCATCAAATATTGGGGTGTATTGAGAATTGGTCGCATTTGCTTGCATATACATATACTTACATTGAACAGGTCATAGCAAGGAGGCTAGAGCCGAAGAATAAAATTTGTTTGCCCGACAAATAGGTACATGTTTACTATAATTTACTGTTTTGTTTGGGTGATGATGATTTTATGAGCCTATTGGCTAGCCGCTTGGTTTTTTCTTTTTCATTTTGAGATCAGAAGGCCTATATGGCAATTTCGGGATTTTCTAGTGGCCCCCGGTGCAGGGGAGGTTATGGCGAATTTTTTCGAAAATTCCGGGTGTTAGCCAAATTTTTGAAGAATTTGAAAATTCTCAGAAACTGAAAAGTTGGAGAACGGAAGCCAGAATGAACAAAGAGTTAATTAATCAAACCATTTTCGACTTTGTTCCTTTTCGGGGACGAAAAGTTTTAAGTGTGGGAGATTGTAATAACCCGAAAATCTGGGACAGTTTAAATTTTTTATTATGGCAATTTTAGCGAATTTTGAATATTTAAAATAGATTATTTTAAATAATAATGACGAAAAATTTATTTTGAATAGAATTCGAACGTATATATTTATACGCGTCGTCGTTAGAATATAAATATTTATATATAATTATAAATAGAATTGAAAATGGCGCGGTAGTTCGATAATTCGATTTCAAATTTCAATTGAACGTACCGGGTGCAAAACAATCCAGATTTTAGTGAAACCAAAAATAATAGGATCTAATTGATAATATCTTTCCAACGAAATTGAAAAATCGAAATTTCATAGCGGGAATCAAAAGTTATGCCCAGTTGAAAATTCAGAATAGTCGCTATGTAAATTTTACATGGCCCAAAAAGTCAAATTTTGCATATGAATGAATTTGGACTCGAAACCACTTCCATTGAGTTCAAAATGCTGTTTAGAACTCCGAAAAGTATAAGTTTCGATATATTCCAATATCCGGAATAGTGGCAATTGATAGGAGCTTTTCGGTTGACAAAACATAGCCCTTAAAAAGTGAAATTTTGCATACGAGCTCAGATTTCGACGAGATAAATTTTTATGGATTCATAATGACAAATCATTGTTGAGTTCCAAATGGCGCGTCGAACGGAGTTAGTATGTGGCCGTGCGAGCTGAAACAGTTCAGGGTAAAGCGAGCAGTCATTTTACAAAGTAACATTATTGATACGACCTCAGAATTCGATTTCGTTTTTTTATGGATTCGTATCATCTAAAAATGGTTGAATCCAAAAAGGCATGATTTTTGAAGTAAGCATGTGAGCGTGCGAGAAGAAAAGGTGCGCCAAATTAGCATTTTTAGAGCTTATCTGAGCTTTTTCGTGATTTTTTTTGAACAGTCAAACGAACTCGGAATTCGACGAAACTTGTTTCGTTGGACTCGTCTTCACATCTACTATCTCGTGTCCGAAATCCGCGGCCATTGAAGATCACTAGCGTTCAGGCGATACGCGAGAAACTGGCATATAAACACTTTTACTTCCTTTTCTTCTTCACTTTCTTCCTCTTCCTCTTTCTTCAAAAAAACTCATTAATGGCCACCGCCTCCTCCTTGCCGCTGCCGCCCCTCCTCCCGCTGCCACCGCCGCCGCCCCTCCTCCCCTCCGGCCACTCCCCTCCTCCTCCTCTTCCTACTCCTCTCTCTCCTCCCCTTTCTCTCTTCAAATGCAAAGCCCTAAGCCACCACCACCACCACGGGCCCCACCGCCACCACCCACCAGCGAGCTCCCCACGTCCAATCAGGTCTGGCGCCCCCTTCCCCCTCCTCAATTCCAGCCGTGGGCCCCCCCGGTCACCAAAAACCCATTTTACACTAATCGCCCATTTTGCAAATAACACCCTGTCCTTATTTCACAAATAACTCTCAAACGGTGCATTTCTGGCCGAAGTCCCTCTGGATCAAAGTTGTAGAGCACGAAATTCTCTTCGATTTGGCTATATGGAAGTCGTCTTTTGAAGTTCGGAGCTGCTCGGAAAACGCGTTCGAAGTCTGCTGTTCAAAAGCGGTAAAATTCATGTACTTTTGCGAATTCTGGTGAATTGGAGCATTTTCGGCAAAAAGACCCTTAGGTGAAAGTTGTCCGGAATGGCGTGTTTAAGCTAGAAAAAAGATGGTGTGAAGATTGAAACTCGTTTGCAAAGTCTAGGACACGAACAGCGAATCCGGGCGTTAGAAAAAAGTGAGTTTTCTCCATTTTAAAGCTTCTACAATTTTTGACATATAAAGTAAATAAAAATATGATCTTTATATTATAGAGAGGATACAAATCCGATTTTTAACTTATAGAAGATATAAAGATAAGATTTTTATATAATGTAGATATAAAAAATGTGATTTTTATACATGTAGTGGCTATGGGCAACGAAAGTGACAAAAGGCGAGAACGACAAAATTTTCTACATAAGAAGAGTCGAGATGATTGGATTAGCTAGTTGGTGAGAATTTCTCACTCTTTAATTTCTTTTTCTAGCTATATATTTATATATATACTAGGATGCAGACGGTGTTTAGTAGCACCCGACACAATCGTCCACAGACCATGGACTTGTTTGTTTGGTTGTGTAGTTGGTTAGATTATTTGGTTTGAATTGAATTTTTTGGTGAAATAGAATGGATTTGATTAATGTGTGAATGGCATGGGCCTTCACTAGACCGGGGATAAGGCTAGGCCTCGTCCCGTTTCTAGTATCGCGTCGTTATGCTGCCGAAATTTTCTAAAACAAGTTAGAAAAATAAAGATATCATTTTATTTAAAGAATGAACCAAATAGAATATTCATAGGTTGAATAAAATAATTTGGTGGTTAAAAATATAATTTTTAACGTGAATATGAATAAATAATTATTCATTTACAAACCGGACGGTTTGTTTATGTACACTGATTTGACTGACATTGATTGGGACGATAAATTTTACACATCGCCCAACTGCACAAATAAAATCTGTGTTTGTTGATTTGGAACCCCACACGGGTATTGGGATAAAACACGGCATACACTAATCCCAATAATTAGTTGTATGTCGATCGATTGATTGACAGGCTGTTATAAGCGTTAGATATCTATATTTGATGCTTATACAATGTAGTGCACTTTGGATGATGGTTGATTATTTATCGTTGCTATTATATACATGTATTGTATGAAATCCGTATAATTAACTTTATATGGTAATTGATTGGGCCTCATTCCAATCGGGAAAATAAAGAATATTATAAAATAATGGTTCCTGTGTTGACCGTACTCATCCGTTGAGATTAGTCATGTGTTGAACAAAATATTTTAACAATAAAATTTACATCTTTATCATATATAAAATTAGAAACTAATTGAAAAATAGATAAGATGAGTGGTCTCCTGGATATTGATCTGATGTTGGTTTCGGCCTTCGGGGTTAATATTCAGGGAATCGTTCTCTCACTAATTTACGGTTGGAGTCTGATTTAATATCAAACGATAGAAACCTTAATTTTCATAAAATATAGTAAATAACAAAAATAGTCACACGTGGACAGTACTCATTCGTTGAGATTAGTCGTGTGTTGACAAAAATATAGATTCATTTGTCGAATAGAATAATGGAATTATTGAAATATATAAAGCCGTATTGATTAGAGATGCGCTATTTTGACGCGAATGATATTTATATCGATTATATTCGTTTTTGAATTTGAATTGAATCGAGTAGAAAACCAATTTGAATTGAATCAAATAGAAAACGAATTTGAATTGAATCGAATAGATAACCAATTTGAATTGAATCGAATAGAAAACGAATTTGAATTGAATCGAATAGAAAACCAATTTGAATTGAATCGAATAGAAAACCAATTTGAATTGAATCGAATAGAAAACCAATTTGAATTGAATCGAATAGAAAACGAATTTGAATTGAATCGAATAGAAAACCAATTTGAATTGAATCGAATAGAAAACGAATTTGAATTGAATCGAATACAAAACCAATTTGAATTGAATCGAATTGAAAACGAATTCGAATTGAATTGAAACCGAATTCAAATTGAATTTAAAACGAATTGAAATGAATTCAAATTGAATTGAAATTTGAATTGAACAGAAATGAATCTTAAAACGAATTTATAAGGAAAAATTCAATTTTGATTTGAATTGGAATGGAATTTGAAATTGTTTTTGAAACGAATTTAAAACGATTTATAAAATTCGTTTTAAATATTAATCGATGAAATATATATTATATATATTATGTATATAATATAATGGCCTGAATAGAACGCGCCGCGCCGCGGCAGTTCGCGAATTTCATCCATTAACTTCGAACGGACATTACGGGAGATCCGACCGTCGGACTCTCCTAAAACCAGAACCGTTGGGTTCGTATCGAAAAGAGCTTTCTAACGAATATTAGAAATTTGAAATCTAACGGTTGGATTTGGAGATACGTCCAAATCAATTTGGAAAAGGTCGCTGTAAGTGCAGTTCGATGGCCGTTTATGGAAATCGACTGTACGGGCCTTGATAAAATTATTAAAAATAGTAATAATTTCTGTAAAATCATAGGAAATGATTTGGGAAAAATTGGGATGAAAAACTCTATATTTGAAAAGATAAAAATAGATTTTTATCGAAATGAACTAGTTTTGAACTAAAATTAAAACCGTTTATTTTCAAATAAATAAATTGGATTTGAAATGGGTTTTAAATAGAATTGATTCATGGGTTTATCATGAACTGTGTTTTAAATGACACTTGTTCTTTAACCCGATAGTAAATGGAATGTGATTTGGGTTTATCGTGAACTGTGTTTTAAATGACACTAGTTCTTTAACCCAGTAAAAGGAGTTTTAATGAATCTGCAATTAGATTGAAATGTGAATTGATAATTTAAATTATCAAATATAGAAAGTGAGCGAGAACGGAGTATCACCAGTTTTGCTCCAAAACGATAGTTAAATCTTTAACTTGATTTGAACGTGAAATGGTAATTAATTTTACCGATAACACCATGGTGTTAGATATGGAGTATTACCAGTTTTGCTTCATGGAATGAATCGGTTGGGATTGGGAAATAAAATAAATAATTACTTCGGTGTTGTTCGCTAATCTCGACTAGTTTGGAAAACCATAATTTGGCTTGAAATGACATCCAAAGGAAGATTAAAGGATAAATTTTATAGAATTTATCTTGGATAAAATTAATGGGAACCTTTCCATGAGAATATGAATTGGAATGAGGCGTATGTTGTGTTTGTATAACATTTGTTTTTAATATATGCGGGTTGTTCGGAAAGGCCGGGTTTATACCCATTCTGAATAACCGATTCGACGATATGTCGAAGATGAAGACGGTGGTTGAAGACCGGAAGTCTTCACATCATTTGGGTGATTACGGATGATCTTGATTGGGCTGTACACCCAAGATGAGGGAATCAGTTGGTGGTCATCCAGACGTACTTGGAGACCGATGGATATGCGAGGAAAGTGCCTTCGGTTTCGTTCAGATCCAGAACGAACTTGTAAATGGATTGTGTGTCTGACATTGGATTTTATTCTGTGTTGATTGAATTCTGTTAAATATATATCTGTTTGGCGGTGGAGAATTTATTCTCTTGCTTAACGCCCTTCTCTGAGACATACGAGCTTAGAGGTTATATATCGATAGATATCAATCGCATGGCATGAATTGCCTGTGTGGCACGCTGAGTTGCATGGATCAAGGCTTCTGTTGAAAAGAAAAGTCTTGTGGTTGATGATCAAAGCACGGCCTACGTGGCAGCTTTGTGTATAGCGTGGATTCGCGGGCCTCACACCTCAGTATGAGTCAAAAACGAGATGAGGACCCAAGGAGTGCACGACGTTTCTTTCTAGCTATGGGTGGTGTCAGTGACCTACCAGCCCTGACATTTATATACTTTTCACCTTTGTGGTTTGGATGCGAGGCGCCTCGATTATAGGTCCTATAGGGCCGGGAAACGTGTGTTCATGAATAATTAATCCTCAAACGTAAGAGAGGACCGGTCTTGGAGGATCCCAGGGTTACCCAGAGTGTGTAGTCCTGAGGCATTTGCTAGAGTGTCTCGAAGCGGAGAGGAGCTTGCCCCTTGCCTCGACTCATGACGGAATCCAATTTCCAATACGTGATATTGCGGTTTTAATTGTAGAACTAGTATGGCGACATAGTAGATGGTAGCTATGTCGCCTATGATTGATATTTATGATTGAAATTGTTTTGACACTATACACCTATAATAGTATCAAATAATGTGTTTTAAACGTATCAAGTATGCTTTGGCTGTTATAAGGGAAAACCCTATCCTCCGGCTTGCGTTGCATTGTGTGATGGGACCTGGGTCTTATAACAGCTTCATTTTTCTTTATTTTGCATTGCGCTGTTTGTTCTATGCACTGGTATTCTTGGGAGGAAACCCGTTCCGTGTTATACGGCGTGGTCCCTTGATTTACCTAACTTTAAAACCAATATTAATAACTGTTTTAGTTCTCACACCAGTCACATGACTGACCGGGAGTTTATTGTTTTAACCTAAACTCTGGGTGCCTTTATTTCGACACGGGCAGCTAGTAGTATTGGTTTTGCAGATTTATATTCACAGGATCCTGATTTACAGCTGGGATGATGTTCGGAAAGCTCTGTATCCGTATATCACCTTTAGTTGTGCTTTGTATTATTTTCCGCTGCTATGTAATTTATTGTAATCTCTGATAATTATCGAATGTAATAGTATTCACTTATACTCTGTATATTCTTGTATATGATGGAATTGTTGTAATAACAATGAAATGTTCTTTAGTCTGCGTTCCGATTTGTCCTGTTCTCAAAACGATCAGGGGTTTCGAACGGTCTAGATCGGTTTAACGACTGATTCGGATCGAGCGAAATTCCTTGCCGTCACATATCACCTGTCACCTGCCATTTAGTCTGCCCATCCACGACCGGATGAACAGCCCAAGGTATTAAGAGGGAAACATAAAACCTTGAGTCAGACAACACTCTTAGTGAGCGATAAAATAGCTAACAAACATAATCAATAAAGTATATTAGAATGGGTAAATAAACGAACTAATCTACCCATAACCACAGAGAATAACTCAAACCCATCTTCCCCACATCAGACAGTGATAGCCTTTACATCAAACACTTCATTCATGGAAACCAGAACAACCATTCATTCATGGAAATCAGAAGTGCACACCACTGACCCTCATAGCATCCAGAGTATATGTATCCCACGTGAACCATCCTAATCGAATTTAACATCCCTCAATCACAAGCCCCAGAGGCTTAATCCAATATCGGACAAGCGCCCCAGAAATATCTCCTTTGATGTTGGGTGAGCCGGTACGAACAAAGTAAATAATCAACTATGACAAATTCTGGCTATCACCGCCAATCCTGCTTCAAAACCATCGTTAATCATATGACAACCAACCTTGCTATATGTCAAGGGATAATGGTAATCCCTGTTCTAGCATAAACTCCATACGCCTTTCAACGATTTGTATGTTTGTCCAACCTTGGCAACTAGGCTTCTCAACGATACCCAGGGTACACGACCAGCAACCTTCCAGTCTTTTGGGTGCCCCCATTTTACCCCTGCTTTGAGCCTGCTAGAACTTACAACAATGATAATCTCTTGGCCTTCATATCTCAAGTCATCCAACCCGATGACTTTTCATAGCACAAGCAACCTTCTCGATCAACCATTATCCACTAACTCACGACCTTTGAGTTATCACCTCATTCGTTATTCTGCACCGATCAACGAACACATGCTTTGAATATTCCCACTTAAATTTACTTTGAAGTCACAACATCACTAAGCCAAATTACATCACTGCGCTGCGGCTAGAGTTCGGGGTGTTATCCTCGAATATTTTTCAAGCTCTTTTGTTTAAATCTTGGACATACCCGAAAAATATAATTTTTCAGAAAATGACCATGTGCGACTGACTAGACTGTGACCGACTGACCAGATCAGAAGACATGACAGACCGACCCACTTGAGGCCGACCCACTTCCACTACACCACTTCAAACTTTCCACCCGACCCGGTTCTTCCACCAAGACTAACCGACCCATTTCATCCTGACGGACCCAAAGCACCATGACAGGCCAGCCTTATTCGAGTCCAGACTCGACCGACCGACCCACCTCAACCAACCAATCCGCCTCGCCCTCCCCTCCTTTGAACATATGAACTAAATTATGGGTCTCACTTGCATAAGCATATGAAATAGCATAGAAATTACCGGTTTTAACTTGCTAAATTAGATCCTATGGTGATTCATATGAGAATCGACTTACCATGATGTAGATCTAAGCAAAACGACTTGAATTTGATGAAAAACATGATCAAACATTCATATGCTTGATTGAATCCATGTAAGAGATGCATATCACTCACCAATTCTCCAAATCAAAGAAAAAATGGTGAAATTAGATTCCGAACAGCGAAGAACTTGATCCAAATCCTTTGATTCGATGAACTCTCCCATCAAATGATGTAGATCTAGCTTCAAATGGTGTAGATCTATGATTCCCTTCCTTATATCTCGATTTTAATGGTGGAAAGGTGTTAGAGGAAGGAGAAACAAAAGGCCACCAAATGAGAGAATGAAGAAAGTAAACTATTCTCCATACCTCTCACCCCCTTTTAATAGCTTTCCACTAGCCAACTAATGGGCCTCTACAAATGACTCATTGAGACTCTCAAAACGTGGACAACCAACTGCAAATACTTAAAACAACGATTCCTTCTAAACCGCTAAACCGAAACTTTAATGTGACCACTCTATGGAAAGGGAACCATCATTTCCTTTCAATGGAACAGGTCTCAACACCTGATTCGACCTGAGTCAAATTTTATGCCTTGTACAAGACTAACAGGGGAAAAACGGTCACAAACAAAATTGGTCAAATTTATGGACATATCACACATCCCCAATAGCAACATATTAAAATATGAGGATGATACAACCCACAGGGAATAAAATAAAAATATTTTACGATCTACTGAAATGTAAAAAATGCGGGTTGTTACATGGCTGCTCATGGATGATAGACATGTAGAGTGGTTTATGGTTGCTTAGGTTTTCTTTGGATTTCGGGAGCAAAATTCCTAAAAGGGGAGGGGGAATGAAATAACCAGCAATTTACGTATCGGAAGATCGTAAAATATTTTAATTTCCTAAGGGTAAGATCATTCTCATATTTTGATATATTGTTTATGTGGACGTGAGACTTGTCTTTAATTTTTATCAATTTTATGTATCACTATTTTGCCCCAATTAGTTTACGTACAGGAAATAACTTTTTACTGGAATTAAATTAGGTGCTGGGATCGATTTCATTGCAGAGGAAATGATATTTCCAATTCCATAGAGTGGTCACATTAAAGCTTTGGTTCAACGGTTTAGGAGGAATCGTTGTGAGACATCCCACGTCCGTTAATGTCACTCGCTTAGGGAATGCATTAAGTTTCGTGAAGCGCTATCGGTAAACAGACACAAAATAATTACAAGACAGATATAAATAAGACAGCAGTGGAAATTTAAATTTTTATTTCAACCATAAACCATAATACTATGGTCCACAATTCCATAAGTCACAAAAACCATTACAGTAAAAATACTTTTGTCTTGCACCATCAAAGTACATAAGTTAATAAAAATAATAATTCCCCAATTAAAAGAGTTAAGCCATAGTAGAGACAAGAACTTGAGCCATACTTCAGAAGTAGCTCCTACAAGATGATATTTGAATCCTGACTAAGCCTAAGTGTTTTGTCCCTGAGAACCTTGGGGGGGGGATGGAAGAAAGAAGGGAAACAAAAGGGTCAGACATAAAGTTTGGCGAGTCTAGTTACTTTTAGCCACTAGATAAATAAAAGCAACATGATATGCATATAAAGTGGATAAGAGAGACCACTACATAAATGGTAGGTGTGACAAGGTAAGCAAGATAAGGTATACATGCCTCACTAATGATTACTTTGCATTATTACTAGTATAACTAAAATGAAATGATGCCTTCCACTATAAGTTGGTAGACTTAGGGCACACATACGAGTGTACCCCAACCACTACCCTAATCGATCGGCTCCCTACTCCGTGGATATCCTATGCTGGCTCCACAGTAGGAGGTATCACTTCCTAAAGGGGAAACCCAAGCTATGCACAACCATATCTACTGGTGTCATGGTCTTCTTAGCCCCCTTTGCCCGGCCCATGCATGCACATGTCCCCGGTCGGTTTGCGCCACCCACACCGTCCATCTCGTTTGGATCTCTTACAATCAATTAGTAAGCGTGCCCCTTCTCCGCCTAGTACGAAGTTCTTTATTTGATACCTACTCCGGGTTACTGACTAAAATGGGTCCCACACAATATGATACAAGCTCTCCCCTTTGTCTTGTATCCCCACTAGGTTTTTCAATGACAATGTATACCCTTAGGTGTCTTTAATTACATAGCCCTATGTCAATTATGCTTACACTAAAGGGTGTCTTTAATTACATAACTTTATTATATCTTCCATCGGTTATGTATACCATTAGGTGTCTTTAATTACATAACCCTATTGGGTTAAGTTCGTGGCCTATATGTAAATATTACCCACTCCCTCTACTTTACTTAACCCATCCACTACCCATCCAATTTTACTTAACCCTAACTTATGTTCATAGTCATGCAATCTTTATGGATTAAATTAGGTTAAGTAGTCCAATTGTTTACCATGTGCATTTATGATTTTATAATGGGCTAGACCTTCCATATTAGGCTACAACATGTGGATGTTGGATATGCCAGTCGGGTCTGGGTAGACTTATTCCACGGTTGGGCCTAACCTCGTGTCATAGCCCGACTCATATGTACGTACTTAGACCTCCCACATTAGGTTCAACATTAGTGGCTGCTGGATATGCCGGTCGGGTTCGGGCAGACTTCCACCACTAATGTAACCTAACCTCGTGTCATAAGTACAGTTTACAATTCCTAATTGTAAATTACTAACCATTCCAGATTAATTCAAATCTACCTATGTCATTATTGGTAATTATTTCTATGTTTCCCCATTTGAATTATATGTCCAACTCATATAAATATTTCATAAATTATGCCAATTATAAATCCCTTTTTCCCCGCTTCCTCTATAACGTATTCGTACGTATTTTACCAGCATCTAGGCTATAAAGTAGCCTGGATATAACAATAAAAAGGGAATATGACAAGGGTGATAGTTTCAACATATCTTAGCATAAACATGAACAAAAACTGGCATGATAACAAGTTGAATGCACATGTAATTAACATCATAATAAGGTGCACATCAAACTAGTAACTTGTGGCAATTACTATGATATTCAAGCAAGCATAATGAGATCTAGATTAAACACTAGGTGTCGAATTATTTAGATCTAGCATAATCGGGGTGACATAGTAACATGTTTAGTTCTAAAGATGGATTCACATATCAAGTTTACAAAATATCTCGATGGATCACAATATGACAGGTGAAAAGTGATTAACATAAAGAACTAGATCTAACCAATGTTACAACTATCCAAATTAATAGGTGTACATCCACCATAATATGGTTACATGTCAAGATCCACATAGGCCACATCATTGAATAACCAAAATTGTATTAGATCTAAGGAAATAGATCTGTCATGACATAGTATAGGATCTAACACAAGCAAAGAATCATACTTTACAACATATCCATGTCATAGTCTTTCACAATTTACTTTTATATATCTAAATCTAAAAGAAATCAGAAACTCACAACGTTAGGTTTAGAGAATTGAGAAAGAACGAATCTAGAATTTCTGAATTTGGTTTGCAAAGTATGTTGTTGTAGAAAATGGTTTAGTTCGCACTCCAACAGCATATGGCCTCCATGACTTCCAATGAAGAAAATAAGAAAATAGGACACATATTGTAACAACCCGGAAAATCAGAACCAATTTAAAATTTTATTTTGGCAATTTTAATGAATTTTGAATATTTAAAATGATTTATTTTACATAATAAAGACTAGAAATTTATTTTAATCGAAGTTAGAACATATAAATTTATTTTAATTATAAAACGAGCTTGAAATGGCACAGTAGTTTGAAAATTCAATTTTAAATTTCAATTGAATGTACAGGATTCAAAATAAATCGGATTTCAGTAAAATAATAAATATTTGAATCTGCCTGATTATATCTTTCTAACGAATGTAAAAATCCATATTTCATAGCAGGAATTGAAATTTATGTCCAGTTTAAAATTCAGATTAGTCACTATGGAATTTTATATATATTTTAATATAATATGTAGCCATTTTGCAAACGACCTCCGTTTTTGACGAAACCACTTTGGTTGGATCCGAAATGTCAAATTATTATTAGATTCCAATTTTCATAATTTTTGGAAATAATATGTGAGCGTGGCAAAAGAAAACATGTTTTGTCAGTTCCAGTCAAATTGGATCGACCAAAAAATGACCATTTTTCAAACGGTCTCCAAATTCAACGAAATTAATTTTGTTATACGGTATCGTCAAAACATAGCTACATTTATTTTTGGGGAATTTTTGTGGTCAATATGTGGCCCCGGTAAATGATAACGTGCGATTAAATTAAATAATTAAATGATTTATATTTTAATTTGAAGAAAACAAGTTGAAAACATTTGAATGGGCTGATGAGACCTAGCCCATTATGTCGGGAATAGGGGCATTTGGCTAGAGGCAACATTCGTTGTCTGGATTTGGAGTTATTAGGAATTAACGGTTTTTTTGTAAATTAGAACATTTAATTAATATAATATTATAAATATAGGATAAGAAAACCCTAACCCTAATCTCTAAACAATTTGAACCAGCCAACATTCTTTAAATTAATGGCCTCTGTGCTTCGATTTTCTTCACTCAATATCTCTCAATCCAAACAATAATTTCCAAAACTCATTACTGCTAAATCGAAGAGTAAAGTATGATCTATGATGCCAACTGTTGAGATGGGATATAGTGTTCGGAATTTCACGAGTTTGGGACTCAAATCGCAAGAGTTTGTGCTAGGGATTTGCGCAAAGGGGGCGCGCCGAGTGGCTCCGTACTCCTGGACGAAGATGGCAAAAAAATGGGGTTCGACTGGAGGGAGTTGATCGAAGGCCGATGGCCTTGGGTGGTGGTGGCGGCCGATTTGTCTTCTGCGATGGTGGGTTCTTGTGCTGTCGTGAATACCTGAAGGTAGAAGGAGCAGAACGATGGTTAAGTGAAATGGTAGCATTTTTTTGGTATTTTAAACATCTTTGTATTTAAAATTTAGATTTTTATATATATTACATTGATAAAAATCAGATTTTTTTATATAAATATCATTGTGTTAAAAATCAGATTTTTGGTATATAATACATTAATTTAAAAATGAGATTTAAAAATATAAATAACAATGAGATTTAAAAATATAAATAACATTGATCTAAAAATTTCAATAACATTGATTAAAAAATAAAAATAACATTGATTTAAAAATACAAGTAGCATGGTTTTTAAAATATATATAACATTATAAAAAATATGATTATATATATAGCATTGTTGTGTAAATAAAATCGCATTGTTTTATAAATAAAATTTGATTTGTTTTTTAAATAAGATTAGCATTGTTTTTAAAATAAAATTAGCATTGTTTTTTAAAACAGAAATAGAATATAAAAATATGATTTTTATATAAACATAACGTATATAAAAATATGATTTTTACTACATATAGAACATTATCAAAAATATGATTTTTAATATATATATCGCGTGAAACAGATTGCGATGTAACTGATTGGAAGTAGAACGAAATCCAAATCGTCTGCTAAAGAATGACGGAGTGGAAACGAAGGTGAGAACTCCTCACTAAAAAAAATCTGCATAGTTATTTATTTATTTTCCTAACTGAAAAATATTTAGAATTGCTAGTGTAGATTTTTATCAGTTAAATTATTACAAATTGTACATGGTACCTATTAGATCACCTTCCTCGTCCTCATACCATGGACGATTTAAATTGACTCTATTGTATGTTATTTGTGATGTTGAAATGTTTAACATATTAAAAATAATGTTAACATTAAGATGGTAGCTAAAATTTAAAATATTCATTTATAATTTGAACAGTGAAAACTGGTTAAATAGAAAATAATTCAAATTGAATTAGAATTGGTTAAATTTATTAACCAATGATTTATTTAAATAAACTGTTGTTGTTTGAAAACCCCACACGGGTATTGGGATGATATTTGGCATACACTAGTCCCAATATTTGGTTGTATGTCAATCGATGTATTGATAGTCTGTGATGAGCATTATTTATTTATTTTAATGCTCACACATTTGTAAATTTCACTCTAGATGTGAATGGACTATTTGATGATTATTTATCATTATTGTTTCATACATGCGATATATGGAATCCATATAGCTGAAATTATATGGTAATTGATTGAGTCACATTCCGATTCAGAAATAAAAGGACATTTTAAAATAGAAGGACATTTTTAAAATAAAAGGACATTTTAAAATAAAGAATATTTTAAAAATAAAGAATATTATAAAAATAAAGAATCTTTAAAATAAAGGATATTTTAAAATAAAATGTTTTAACAATAAAAATCACAATTTTATTGTATGTATAAACAAATGAAAAGAATCATTTGTTGAATTATATTTTTGTATATTGAAAATGTCATCTTTAATATGTTAATGAAAATGAAAAGAATCATTTGTTGAATTATATTTTTGTACATTGAAAATGTCATCTTTAATATGTTAATGAAAATAAATTAATCATTTGTTGAATTTTATTTTTTGAACATTAGAAATGCTACCTTTAACATGGTAATGAAAGTAAAATAATCACTTGTTGAATTATATTTTTGTACATTAACGATGTCATCTTTGATAAGTTAATGAGAATAAAATATTTAAACAGTAAAAATATCATTTTCTTATTGAATGTATAAACCATATAAAATATTTATGTATTGAATGAAATTTTTGGACAATAAAAATATCATTTTTATTGAATGTATAAACCATATAAAATATATATGTATTGAATAAAAAATTTGAATAATAAATATAGTTATGTGGATAACGCCCTTTTTATCGAACGATTTTATTCATTTTATATTGAATATCGAAACGAAGTGATTTCAAAATTTAATATTTTGAAAATATTATCATTTTAATATGATAAAAATATAGAATATTCGATTTTGATAAAAAATTGAAAATGAAGTTCGAATCGTTTTAAACGAATATGTAAATGATTTATAAAATATGTTTTAAATGGGAATCGACGAAATATATGTAACATATATATATTATATATATTTAATGGCCTGAAGATAAAGCGCCGCGCAGCGACCGTTTGCGAATTTCGACTATTAACTTCAAATTGATGTAACGAGAGATCCTACAGTCGGATTCTCCTAAGATCGGAACCGTTGGGTTCGTATCGAAAAGAGGTTTCCAATGAATATAAGAGATTTAAAATCTAACGACTGGTTTGGAATTATGTCCAAATCAAATTTGAAAAAGGTCGCTATGGATGTAGTTCGGTGGCCATTATTGGAAACCGACTGTACGGGTCTTAATAAAATTATTAGAAATATGGTAAAATTATGTAAAATCATAATATGTCATTTGGGAAGATTTTGGATGAAAAATTCCATATTTGAAAAGATAAAAATATATTTTATCAAAATGAACTAGTTATTAACTAGAAATAATAATCCAATATTTTAAATAAATAAATTGGATTGAAATGGTTTTAAAATAACCAGAATTTTCCAACATATGAATTGGAATGGATTTGAATGGAAATAACCTTCAGAATATTTCAATATTGGATTCCGTGATTATACGGATATTGTGGTGGAACTTAGAAGATATATATATCATTATTCCCAATACGATATTTGTTGATTTCAGAATTTGATATTGAATATAAGCCGATATAATTTCTATTTAGAGTCTTGTATTTAATATTAAATTAGATTTTAGGTTTGTCGTGAATGGTGTCTTAAATAACACTGTTCTTAAAACCTAGTTGAGAAAATGATAAATCTTTTAATGAAGACTATTAGAGTTTCCAGTTATATTTAGTAATTGGAATTAATGGAATGTGAATTGGGTTTATCGTAAACTATGTTTTAAATGACATTCGTTCTTTAACCCAGTTAACAGTGAAATGTGAATTGGACTTTATAAATCTTTTTATTAAGATTTAAATGGAAAATTTCCAAAGTAAGGTTTTCCAATTTAATAAAATAAACTGTAATGGAATGGAATTCGATTTGGTAATAATCGAAGCGAACTTCTATGGAGGAAGACTGTTAATATATATGGAAATTAAAAAGGCTTTGCCGTTATTCCATTTATATTATTGGTTGGATATGGAAGTTTATATCGATTATATATATTGATCTGTTTTCCATGAAAATTCCATAATTAATGGTATGTGATTTTTGGATTTATCGTGAACAATGTTTTAAATAACATTTGTTCTTTAACCAAGTTAAAGACAAGATTAATTTGTTAAAATTTTAAAAATCATTAAGTAATGATTTTTGAGATTTAAAGCTAAATTAGAGTTTTAATGAATCTTTAATTAGATAGAAATGAGAATGCGATAATTTAAATTATCAAATTTGGGAAATGATCTAGAATGGAGTACCACCAGTTTTACTCCAAGCGATGGTTAAATCTTTAATTAGTTTTGAACGTGAAATGGTGATTAATATTACCGATAACACCATGGTGTTAGATATGGAGTATTACCAGTTTTGCTTCAAAGGGTGAATAGGTTGGGATTGGGAAATAATAAATGATTATTAAGGTAAGGTTCGATAATCCCGACTAGTTAACAAAATATTTTGAAATCGATATCAAAAGGAAGATTAAAGAATAAATTTAAAAGATTTTATCTTTGATAAAATTAATGGGAATCTTTCCCTAATAATGTGAATATTTTATTTAAAAGAATATTCTGAATTAGAATGAGGCGTATGATGTGTTTTTATAGCACTAGATTATAAAATACGCGAGTTATTCGGAAAGACCAGGTTTAACCCATTATAAATAATTTCTACGACGATTAAAAGTCGAAGATGAAGACGGTGTTTGAAGAACGGAGATCTTCACATCGTTTGGATGATTACTGATGTCTTGATTGTGCTGTACACCCAAGAAAAGGTAATAAGTGGTGATTGTTAAGACGTACTTGGAGATTGATGGATATGCAAGGACCTCTCTCCTGTGTTGGACGTATGGGATGAGGAATAAGGTGCCTCCAGTTTCATTCGAACCCAGAACGAACTTGTAAGTGGATGGTATGTCTGACATTGTATTCCTTTATGCTTTATTTGTTGATCTCTGCTAAATATATATATATATATATATCTGTTTCATGGTAGAGAATTTATTCTCTTGCTTAACACCCTTCTCTGAGACGTACGAGCTTAGAGGTTATATATTGGCAAAAATCAATGGTATGGTATGGATTGTCAATGTGACATGCTAAGATGCAAATGATTAGGGCTTCTATTGAAAAGCATAGCTTTGTGGTTAATGATCAATGCACAACTCTAATTAGCATAGCTTTGTGCATAGAGTTACTTCACGAGCCTCACACCCCGGTATGAACCAGAAATGGGAGAAGGATCCAGGGAGAACATGAGTTTCTTTCTATCTAGAAGTGGTGTCATGGTATGGAGCCCAAACATTTTTACTTATGTGGATGATGGAATGAGGCGCTTCGGATTTGAGTCCCTAGTGGCTCTTGATTGATGACCTATAGGGCGGGGAAACATATTGTTCAGGGATTATATACAATCCACTAACGTAAAGTCCTTGTGGCTCCTAGGTGCAGTTGCGGCTGAATCCTGAGGCACGGGCTAGAGTGTCTCGAATTCGGTAAGGACGATCCCTTGCCTTGGTTCATAGATGAAAATCCAACTTCCAATACGACATCGTACGGTTTTAATTGTAGAACTAGTATGGCGACGTGATATATGATACCCATGTCGTTTATGATTGATACATTTATATTCGAAGTTGTTTTTAAATGCAATGCACTTATAATATCAAAATAATTTGTTTTATACGTATCAAGCATATTTTGGCTATTATAAGGGAAAACTCTATCCTCCGGCTTGCATTGCATTGTCTAATGGGGGCTGAGTCTTATAATAGTTTCATTTTCCAAAAAGCATTGTGTTATTTTATTTTAACTAAGATTCATGTGGAGTAAACCCGTTCCGTGTCATATGGCGTGGTCCTATGATTTCCCCACTTTAAAATCAAGCTAATAACTGTTTTAGTTCTCACACCAGTCCCATGACTGATCTGGAGTTTATTGTTTTAACCTAAACTCCGGGTGCCCATATTTTCCACATGGGGAGCTAGTAGTTTTCGTTTTGCAGATATTATATTCACAGGATGTTGGTTTACAGTTGAATGGAAAGCTCTGTATCCGTATATTTCTTTCAATTCTATTTTGCATTATTTTTCCGCTGCTATTTAAAATGTAATTTAAATCTCTGATACTTTATTTCCAATGTGTAATATTTATTCGTACTCTGATATATTCTTGTACTCTGATGTAATTGTTGTAATAAGCAATTAAATGTTATTCTGTTTGTGTTTTGATTTGCCGCGTTCTCAATTCAATCCGGACTTTCCTTTACGGGGAAGTTTGGGTCGTTTCATTTGGTATCAGAGCTTTGGTTTACAGAGCTCGAGAACAAGGCACGTTAGAACCAAACAAAAGAATTCATTAGAGATTGGATTAGTAATATCCAATGAGAATGACTCGTTAGAGATAGGATTAGTAGTATCCTAGAACGAATGTGAAGAGTGGTATTTTTAAAATAAAAATGAAAACAAACTTTGTTTTGAAAGTTTCATCTTAATACACATATTTGAGTATATTATTTTATTTATTTTGGACAATCGAGTATATAAAGATTTTGAATAAACGCGTAAGTAACGTATATTCGAAGTTTTAATATACTGGATAGATATAGAATCACACTCTAGTCACCCGGGGATAATTATGATGATTGACGCGTTATCATCGGATGTTCGAGTTTCGAAAGTGGGATATCTATATATTTCCAATTGACTGGTGTGAGAACCAATACTTATTAGAGTTTATTGACGTGATTTGCACTAAAAATATGATTTTTAATTATATATATATATATAGAAAGTTATATGTTTGGAAATTTAATCAACGAATTGATTGCTGGTTGTGTTGTTTGGTTATTAGTTTAATTAATATAATTATTGGAATGATAATTAATTTAACCAATATGTGAATGAATGAGAAATTGAGCCAAATCAAATAAAATCTTGAACTGAATTGAAAATTTGTTGCAAATGTATACATGTACATATATATGCGTGAACAGGTCATAGCATGGCAGCTAAGAAGAGGAATAAAATTTTATGCCCAACAAATAGGTATATATATTTACTGTATTTATTGGGGTTTGATGATTTTATGAGCCGATTGGCTAGCCGCTTGGCTTTTTCTTTTTCTTTTGGATTGATGAGGGCCCTATGAGGCAAGTTGCGGTTTTAAATATCAACTCGTACAAAGGAGGTTATGTCAAAAAAATTCAAAAATATAGGGTGCTAGCCAAATTTTTGAAAAATTAGAAAATTATTAGAAACTGAAAAGTTGAAGAATGAAAGCCAGAATGAAAGTTGAGTTGGTTGATTAAACAACTTTAAGCTCTGTTCCTTTTCGAGAACGAAAAGATTTTAAGTGGGGGAGATTGTAACAACCCGGAAAATCAAAACCAATTTAAATTTTTATTTGGCAATTTTAATGAATTTTGAATATTTAAAAATCAGATTTTTTATATCTATTACATTGATAAAAATCAGATTTTTTTTAATATAAATAACATTGTGTTAAAAATCAGATTTTTGGCATATAATACATTAGTTTGAAAATGAGATCTAAAAATATAAATAACAATGGGATTTAAGAATATAAATAACATTGATTTAAAAATATAAATAACATTGATTTAAAAATATAAATAACATTGATTTAAAAAAAATAGGTAGCATGGTTTTTAAAATATATATATCATAATAAAAAATATGATATATATAGCATTATTGTGTAAATAAAATCGCATTGTTTTTAAAATAAGATTAGCATTGTTTTTAAAATAAAACTAGCATTGTTTCTAAAATAAAAATAGCAATATAAAAATATGTTTTTATATAAACATAACGTAAATAAAAATATGATCTTTACTACATATAGAACATTATTAAAAATATGATTTTTAATATATATATATATATATATAAATATATATATCGCGTGAAACAGATTGCGATGGAACTGACTGGAAGCTGAACAGAATCAAAATCATCTGCTAAAGAATGACGAAGTGGAAACGAAGGTCAGAACTCCTCACTAAAAACATTCTGCGTAGTTATTTATTTATTTTCATAACTAAAAAATATTAAAATTGCCAGTGTAGATTTTTATCAGTTAAATCATTACAAATTGTACACGGTGCCTGTTAGATCACCTTCCTCGTCCACATACCATGGACGATTTAAATTGACTGTATTTTATGTTGTTTGTGATGTTGAAATGTTTAACATATTAAAAACAATGTTAGCATTAAGATGGCAGCTGAAATTTAAAATATTCATTTATAATTCGAACAGTAAAAATTGGTTAAATAGAAAATAATTCAAATTGAATTAGAATTGGTTAAATTTATTAACCAATGATTTATTTAAATAAACTGTTGTTGTTTGTAAACCCCACACGGGTATTGGGATGATATTTGGCATACACTACTCCCAATATTTAGTTGTATGTCAATCGATGGATTGACAGTCTGTGATGAGCGTTATTTATTTGTTTTAATGCTCACACAGTTGCAAATTTCACTCTGGATGTGAATGGATTGTCTGATGATTATTTATCATTATTGTTGCATACATGCGATTTTTGAAATCTATATAACTGAAATCATATGGTAATTGATTGAGTCGCATTCCGATTCGAGAAATAAAAGGACATTTTAAAATAAAGAATATTTCAAAAATAAAGAGTATTTTTTTAAAAAAGAATCTTTGAAATAAAGGATATTTTAAATAAAAAAATTTAACAATAAAAATCTCATTTTTATTGTATGTTTAAACAAATGAAAAGAATCATTTGTTGAACTATATTTTTGTACATTAAAAATGTCATCGTTAATATGTTAATGAAAATGAAAAGAATCATTTATTGAATTATATTTTTGTACATTAAAAATGTCATCTTTAATATGCTAATGAAAATAAATTAATCATTTGTTGAATTATATTTTTTGAACATTAAAAATGTTACCATTAACATGTTAATGAAAATAAAATAATCTTTTGTTGAATTATATTTTTGTACACTAAAAATGAATTATATTTTTGTACACTAAAAATGTCATTTTTAACAAGTTAATGAGAATAAAATATTTAAACTGTTAAAATATCATTTTTATTGAATGTATAAACCATATAAAATATTTATGTATTGAGTAAAAATTTTGAACATTAAAAATATCATTTTTATTGAATGTATAAACCATATAAAATATTTATTTATTGGATAAAATTTTTGAACAATGAAAATAGTTATGTGATTAAACACCCTTTTTATCGATCGATTTTATTCATTTTATATTGAATATCGAAACGAAGTGATTTCAAAATTTAATATTTTGAAAATATTATCAGTTTACTATGATAAAAATATAGAATATTAAATTTTGAAATAAAATTGAAAATGAATTTGGAATCATTTTTAAACGAATATATAAACGATTTATAAAATACGTTTTAAATGGGAATCGACGAAATATATATAATATACATATATATTTAATGGCCTGAATAGAATACGCCGCGCAGCGACCGTTTGCAAATTTCGACCATTAACTTCAAATTGATGTAACAGGAGATCCGACCGTCGGATTCTCCAAAAACCAGAAACATTGGGTTCGTATCGAAAAGAGCTTTCCAATAAATATAAGAGATTTGAAATCTAACGGTTGAATTTGGAATTATGTCCAAATCAAATTTGAAAAAGGTCGCTATGGATGTAGTTCGGTGGCCATTATTGGAAACCGACTGTACGGGCCTTAATTAAATTATTAAAAATATGGTGTTATGTAATCATAATAAGTGAGTTGCAAAGATTTTGGAAGAAAAATTCCATATTTGAAAAGATAAAAATATATTTTAATCAAAATGAACTAGTTTTTAACTAGAAATAACAATCCAATATTTTTAAATAAATAAATTGGATTGAAATGGTTTTAAAATAATAGAATTTTCCAATGTATTAATTGGAATGGATTTGTATGGAAATAATCTTCGCAATACTTCGATATTGGATTCTGTGATTATATTGATATTGTGGAGGAATTTGGAAGATATATATATATATCGTTATTCCCAATACGATATTTGTTGATTTCAGAATTTGATATTGAATATAAGCCGATATAATTTCTATTCAGTGTCTTGTATTTAATTTTAAATTAGATTTTAGGTTTGTCGTGAACGGTGTCTTAAATAACAATGTTCTTAAAACCCAGTTGAGAAAAGGATAAATTTTTTAATGAAGACTATTTGAGTTTCCAGTTATATTTAATAATTGGAATTAATGGAATGTGAATTGGGTTTATCGTGAACTATGTTTTAAATGACATTCGTTCTTTAACCCAATTAACAGTGAAATGTGATTTTGAATTTATAAATCTTTTTATTAAGATTTAAATGGAAATTTTCCAAAGTAAAGTTTTCCAATTTAATAAAATAAACTAGAATGGAATTCAATTTGGTAATAATCAAAGTGAACTTCTGTGGATGAAGACTGTTACTACATATGGAATTTAAAAAGGCTTTGTTGTTATTCCATTTATATTATTGGTTGGATATGGAAGTTTATATCGATTATATATATATATTGATCTGTTTTCCGTGAAAATTCCATAACTAATGGAATGTGATTTTTGGGTTTATCGTGAACAATGTTTTAAATAACATTTGTTGTTTAACCTAGTTAAAGATAAGATTAATTTCTTAAAATTTGAAAAATTATTAAGTAATGATTTTTGAGATTTAAAGCTAAATTAGAGTTTTAATGAAACTTTAATTAGATTGAAATGAGAATTCGATAATTTAAATTATCAAATTTCGGAAATGATCGAGAATGGAGTACCACCAGTTTTACTCCGGGCGATAGCTAAATCTTTAATTAGTTTTGAACGTGAAATGGTAATTAATTTTACTGATAACACTGTGGTGTTAGATATGGAGTATTACTAGTTTTGCTCTAAAGGGTGAATAGGTTCAGATTGGGAAATAATAAATGATTCTTACGGTAAGGTTCGATAATCCCGACTAATTAATAAAAGGGTGCATTCTTTACAAGTCCCTATAAACTTTCTAAATGGGGAAAAAACCCGGTGATAAAAAGTATATAAAAAACATCCTTATTTTTGAAACACCGGTCTAAATATTCCACAAATACCCTTGTGACCGTTCAAAACATTTAAAAACGACTTAAACAATTAATCAGTCATCGCTCCTATAATTTCTCCCTAAACCCTAGAGAAAGAATTCCAGAAAACCCTAAAACGATCATTCAAGTTTCAGAAGCGAAAGCCGCCATCCTGAAGCTTCTTCCAGAATCGTCAATCATTGCTTCTAATTTGAAGACGTCGCCTTCAAAGTAAAAAATGGCGAGAAAAAAGGTATAAATCAAACGTTTTTTCATTCGTAATCGACTGTAGATGATATCATCTTGTGAAAAAGTGTAGTATTTGTAAAAAAAAAAAACTTTGCAATTGGGTGTATGGTGTTCGTAATATATGTTAATTTGAAAATTTTTGGGATTGTATAATTTGTTTTAGAAAATCTGAGTACCCAAGGGGATGTGTAAGTTAGTATAACCTGGTTAATAAATATGATTATGAATTTGTAAGGTATGTTAGCATAAACGTATGATATTTATGCGTATGATGTGTATAGCTGTATCGAAGATAGGGTAATAAAGGTTTGACTGCATGCGGAAATGTTCAATTTCAGAAGATTTGCTTGGTTGTGTGCATATTTACGAATTGGTCGCAGTTTTGAATTAATATTCTTAAAGAAACATGAGTAGATGGTTGAGCATTATTATAAAAGGGAGATAGAGTGGAGTAAATATAAAAATGGATTGTGTAATTAATATCAATTATTATTCTTGTGTAATATGAAATATGTATCTTGCTACAGTAAAAGTAGTGGACAAATTTATGAGTAATTCAAGATTGAAGGAACTAATGTATACATTAGAATGTTAACTGCAGATTTTGTTGCAAGTTTTATAATTACTTGCATTGTTTTGTGATAATGTACAGAATGAGTGGACAGTTGCATGCTAATGTTTGTATTAATTGCATGCGTGCGTAATTATTTTTGAAATATTTGCACAACTTTGTAATAGTAATGTGGATGCATTGTTTGTCCAGTACTGGTAGTAATTTTTTCACATTTGTGCACAGATATTAGGTCTTGTTGGACAAATTTGTGATAGAAGTTACACTAGTCAGAAATTTTGTACATATTTTAAGAATACAAGAATTCATATATGACTTTATTCAGAATAATTGTATAAATGTATGCATATATAACGTTCTTGTAACAGAGAGCATTGGTCGAAGCGGACCATATTCCCAATGCAGAAAAAGAGAGAGCAATAGTACTTACTGAGCAACCGTGTAAATTGGACAGAATGGTAAAACAGAGAAAAGTTGAAGAATTAAAAAAGAAACCAAAGAAAGAAGGTGTGTATAGGAACAATCTGAAAGCATTTATAGAGCTGATTGAGGACCTGAAGAAGAAAGACTTGTATACGCATCATCATTCTGTATTTCTTGAGAAAATACCATTGAGTAAATTCGTAGACATGATTATTGATGGCTTCATCTCTCCTGCAGAAGCCATTAAAAATTCGACAACTTTAGATATTATTTTCAAAGGTTATAAGAAGGATTTGAAGTATTTTCAGTTTGGAGATTTGATGCTAACATTTATAGAAGAAGATGTTGGAGATCTTTTGGGTGCTCCTGTCGAAGGTGAGTTGATTAAAACAAGTGGACATTTAAAAAATGATGACAAAGATGATGAAGATTATAAAGCTTTTATAGAAAGACACTTTAGTGGAGAAGCTACGATTAACAAGAGAAATTTAGAACGAAAAATTTTTGCAACAATTAAAGTTCAGACAGAAGTGGCATGTTTTGATACTGTTAAGCTTTTGCTTCTGTATGTAGTAGCCACATTCCTGGTATCTACTCCGAACTATTCTTTACCGTGGACTTTGGTGCCATATTGTGTGTGCGAGAGAAAGTTAAGTACGATATCTTGGCCGAAAACTGTTCATCACCATCTAATCAGTCAAGTTGATGAATATTATGAGGCACCACGGAAAATTACTGGTTGTGTGACATTGTTTTTGGTAATAATACCGTACTTATTATTTCTGATTGTTTAAAAAATATTGGTCTTGTTGTTTGTAATGTTTTGTTTATTTTGTGTTTATGCAGTGGTGGGTTTGTGACAAAACTCATATTCTGCCAACATCGAAACCTAATTACAATGAAGATGTTTTTCCACGAGCAGGAAAATGGGACCATAAATTGCTAAAGCCAGCGATGATACTGGATATAAAATTCAACCATGTAAGTTTCGTGTAAATTGTTAACATTTATTTCTGTAAAATTAGTATTATAAATAACTGTAATGATATTGGATATTAAGTGCGTAGTTGGTTGGATATAATGCCAATATGTACATTCGTGTATGCAAATATAAGGTATATCTGCATACTTGTATGCAGATATGAGATATAGTTGCATCATTCATAGCAAATTTTTGCAAGAAATGCATAATTTTCTGCAGATGTTACCTATACTTTATAATTTGTACACATGTTATCACAATATTAGCATGTAAATGTTCAAAAATTAACAATTGTATCATATTGGTAATATGTTGTAATTAGGAAAACTACATATTTAGAAAAATTCGAAAAATTAAAAGATGAATATTTGACTGAAAAATTGATTAATATTTGCAGTAATATATGTAGATAATTTGTTTTAAGATGGATTATAGTCTTATGTAGTAGAAAGTGTTTCGTGAAATCAAAACTTAAGTTGAAATATTTTTTCGAATGAGTGCAAACAATAAGGATTTATGCATATATTTTTTGAGAAATTATGAAATGTAATACTAGGAATGTGGAAAAAGTAATTGTAATATTTACAAATTGAAGTTCAGGTAATTTGTACACTTATAGTTTTTTAAGTTGGTTTATCATAAACATGATAACACGATACTGAATATTGATTATCCAGTATTTACTGAATATAAGTTGTTTGATATGTTTGCAGGATGTTCAACGAAAGGAATTGAAGTTGCTGAAACAAGCCGTGGATAAAGATGAACAATATGACGCATATTTCAAAAAGAGGGAAAAACATTTGAAAGATATGATAACCGATTTGAAACAAGAGAATAGACAGTTACTAGAAGAAAACACAATGTTAAAAAGACGAATAAAAGAGCTTACTGCTTGCACGACATCAGAAAGTGCTGAAGATGATCTAGATGTAAGTAAAAAAAATGATGGCGAGGTTAGTACAGACAATGAGGATAGTCATAAAGGCAATGAAAATGAAAATCAAGATCATGATGAAATGAATATTGATGAAGATGATGAGAAAACTGGAAGTGATAAAGAAGTGGAAGACGAAAACATTGATCAGGTGATTGATAATCTGGTGGAGAAAATTGATAAGATGCACAGTAAGAAAGATGCACAGAAGAAGAAGAAGCAGGGAAAAATAACAATATTGGGATATATTAATGATAAAAATGATGAAGGAACAGATGTTGAAGGTATTCAGGGTAATGACAGTTTAGGTGATTGTGTAGAGAAGGATCGAAATAAGAATGTAGTGGATGAGCTTGAAGTGACAGAGATTGACAGGACAACAACCGAAAAAAATAAAGAAGAAAAAACGAGGGAAAATAATCAGATTGTTAGTAGCAGAATTGAGACAGACCTAGGAAATGTAAAGGAGAAGCAGCAAGAGGTGGTTGAAACATGGAATAGAATGAAAGAAAAATCCAAAAATGTAAGAAACCAAAAAGAGCAAGAAAAAGTTAGTGTGAAGAACCAGATCGATGATACGGAAAAATCGAATAGGCGTATTAATTTAAGAAGCAGAAAAGGTGTGCTACATTTTATTGATTTAGTAATATTTATGAAATATAATTTCCAAAGTGTAATGGATGATAAATGTTATGTAATTTGTAGTTGTAGGAAAAGGAAAAAGGAAAGCGGATGAAATTGTTGAAGTTGAAGATTATGGAAAAGGACCACGAGATAAAGAAATGCCAATGAAAGCTAAACTGAGTATAAGAAAATTTAAGAATGTGCGAGAGTTGGAAGAGAACCAAATAGATTTATTAGAGCAATTTTTCGCAAAAACGAACATGAGATATAATGTTTTCAGAACTTACTTAATTTTTGTTTCTGTTGACTTTTAGTTTTGTTTCTAATGAGCAATGTTTTATAAAAATTTGCATAAAATTATGCAGATAGTTGTCAAATTTGTATTCTAGTATACACATTCGAACATAATGTACGAAATTGTATGTAGATGAGTAAAACAAGTGCAGATTTGTATGCATATTTTGGTAATATATGCATTCATGTATGAAGATGTAATGTTTATGTTTGATTTAATGATGTAGATCAGGAAAATGATTGCGTGCCTATATGTCGATGTAAATCGTTGTAAAGGATGGAGATCAAAAAAAATACCGAGTAGCTGAACATAAAACAAGTATTTGCTGATGATTGTCGTAGGCAAATATTGTAATATATTGTAGACAATTATGCAGTAGAAAATTTTATTTATTTGTATCAGTTTATAATTTGTTATAGCGTATATTTTCAGAAAAAGCGCGTATTTGAATGGTGAAGATTCCATTTGCATTATTGGTAGTTCATTGGGTGATTTGTTAGCTGGAGGATTTATCGACGGACAGGTATGAGTATATTATAAATCTTTTGCTGTGAATATTAGTTCATTAAAATTTTCTATTTGTTGTGCTAGATAATTGACTATATGAGATACAATTTGAAGAAAAAACATCCGGAGTTGTTATACATTAGAGTTTCAGCTTCTGTAAGTAGTTTTATATTTTTTTTGGTACGTAAAGTTGTGTTTGTAGTTACATTTGTCCACTGAATAGATTGCAATTACAGGCATTTGTAAATACAGATCCAGTAGACCAACTGGAGCATTTTATAGATCAACCGCTTGAAAAGGGACTCAAAGCTTGCAAGAAAATGTTAATTCCTATTCATCAAAAGAATCAATTTTCTATCTTGGAGTACATTAAAGATGATAGAAAATGGATCCATTATGATTCCAACAAACCACGACGTGAAGGACCACATATAAAATTTGCGAAAGATATGGTATGTAAATTGTTAAAATTTTGATTTCAAGTTGTGGTTTATACCATAATAAAAATGTATAGATATAAATATAAATAAGTATACATATACATATATATGTATGTATATGTATATATATATATATATATGTATATATTTGCTTGATTAAAAATTTAGTATGTATGTGATTGTTTATATTTTGTTGTATGCAGATAAATTACGTTAGTGGGGTGATGAAAAAACTGGAGAAGAAAAAAATTTCAGGAACCAAAAGAAATCGAAATAGCGGATTGCCCACAACAAGGCTACACGTAAGAAAATAATATAAGTTTGTTTTAGTATTAGAAAATCAAAATTTTGAATATCTGCATGTTTCTATACAAATTATACATGTATTAGCATATAACTATACAAGTATCAATTATTTTCGTATATTTCATAAATGCTGGCATAAGCTTATAATGAAGAAATGAAAAATTATACACAGTTAAACTGCTTTTTTGGTCAACAAATTGGTAGTAACTTCGTATTTGTATGCAGTTAATGTGAATAATTGTGTACACGTATGCAGTTTTTATGAATAAGAACCGAATGTCGAACAAAGTGTTATTGATTAATAATTTCCGGCAGTGTCGATTGTGGGATGTTTGTTATCAACATAATGAAACGAAGATGCGAGGGGAATGAAATTGTTAAAGATGAAGGAATATTTGGCGCTGAAGCAATAAGTAAGCAACGTGCTGAGTTGGCTCATGAAATCCTTAGCTGCAAACTGTATAGCTGGACTGAGGAGACGCAGCTAACGCAGAAATATCTCAAGTCAGAATATAACAAACATGCTGTTTGAAATGAAAGAACAGGGAATTTTAGTTTGATTTGGTAACAATGAATGTTGTTTTGTTTGCCGGACCACGTGTAAATGGTTTTGTTTTGTTTGAACTGAAGTAGTTTGTATTTTTCTGCACTGAATTAAGTTTCGTTTGGTTGACGTGAAATTATGTGTTGAAGCATTCTTCTGTGTAGTTATTTGTTAATAGTTGTCTACTTTTGTGAAGGCATTACATATAATATGTAGAGGGAAAGGATACTATTTTTAGAAATAATACGGTTAGTAGGTATGAGTTTAAAATGTTGATCATATTATCAGTATTGAAGCAACATTCAGTAAAAATATTTCTATTATCATTTGTAAAATTTTGTACAGCCTTGGTGGAATGTGTGTTGAAAAGTTGCTATTCAATTTACAAATTAAGGAGGTTAAAATTTGTGTATTGAAGGCGGATTGAAAAAAAATTTGATTTTGATCTTAAAGTTAACTAATTCAAGTTTAAAAAGGTATTTATAATTAACAGGTATACCAGAGCATGTACGAAACCAAATATTTGAGTATGTTTTTGACAATAATTAAACTGGTTGAACAATTGTATGCCAATATAAATAAAACTGTAATACAGTATCAATTTGCGTTGAAAAATAATATACAGATATTTAGTTTGTTGGAATAATGTTAAATTAGTCACATTTGTGAATAAGAAACCAAGTAGGTACAAGTATGCAATATAATTGCATTTATGTATGCAAGAAAATTTAATAATTGCATGTTTGTAATAAGATAATTTCAAGAACAGGAGAAACAAAAGTAATGAACTGAATTAAGTGGTAATAAACAAGAATTTACGACAAATATAATGAACTAAAAGCAAAGGTTCATGGAAAAAGTTCAGAACATTATTAATTCGAACAAAATGTACATTTATTTGTTATGCAAAAAAAAAATACTTCGCTATTGAAGAACATGTCCTCTTATTATGACCCAACTTATTGCACAATCCACATCTAGTAGTCTTCGTAAATTCACCTGCTGATTTCAGCCTTTTAGAAGATGATGGACGACCAGGCATTCTTTTACCTTTTGGAGGAAGTATAATTGCATCTTCAAAAGCCACATCTTCACCCATATAATTTATAACAGGATTGATTGGATGTGAGTAGGAGAGCTGAAAATGTCCAAATTTAAAATATGATTCAACGTAGTCATACACAGACAAGGTTTCACAGCTTAAAATACATCTAACGGCATGAGCGCAAGGAAAACCGCTAATTTGCCACACATTACATGTACAAACTCGATTGTATAAATCAACAAATTGATGTACGAGAGAATGAACTTCAAAATTATATTCACTTGATTTGATAACAAACCAAAAAGAACCTTCCAAATGTAGACTTCTTAATCGAGTTTCAATAGCAGGACATAAAACGCTGGTCCAAGTCGAAGCTACTTCACGACGATCAGACATGAGTTTCATTAACTTCATTCTTATTTTATCTAAACAAGCAGTGATTGGTAAATGTCGTTCTTCCAAAATCCACTTATTAAAACTTTCTGAATAATTAGAAGACAGTTCACCGTAACGACAACCAGGGAAGAATACGTTAGAAAATTTCTCAAATGGAATTCCACTCAAAAAGTTCGTTGCGGTCGATCCACCTACATCTCTAAAATTCTTCAAAGCAGCATTGAAATCAGTCAAATTATATGCATAAGCAATTTTGGAGAACGAATCCAACAACATCCTTTTATTCGTTTTAGAAAATTGTGATTTTAAAGCAACTTTTAAATTGTTGGTCAAATGATAAAAACAGGATCCATGGATTGAATTTGGAAACACCTGTGGAATTGCAGCAAGGATACCTGGATGACGATCAGATATGAAAACATAGCTTCTAGAATCTTCTTTAAGAAACTCTCGTAGTTGTTCACAAAACCAAATCCAATTAGCTTCATCTTCGCCAGATACAATTGCAATTGCTATAGGGTAAAAACCTGGTTTTTAAAAAAATTGTTTAATAGTGGAATATGGATCAGGAATATTTGTTTTGAAAAAAAGGATGAATGCGGCAAATTGAATAGGAATAATATAGTAGATGTTATATGTTAGTATTTTTTTTCTTGGAAAAAAATGCAATCAATTTATTTTCCAATGGTACATAAGTAATAACAGATTTGAAAGTTGATGCAGGTTTTAAAAATAATTTCATTTATAGTTGATAATGCAAAAAACAGTTGCTTGAGCGGCGTACAGGCAGAATAATTGCATGACAGAATGCATATATTTATATAATTTGCATACTAATGTGAAAGAGTTTCGACTATTTTAGGAGTGGTCAAAGAAATTGAAATAATTGAACCCGTATGTTAATTAATTTTATAGCATTTTAAGCAATTCTGAAACTGAAGAAACATGGTTATATTTGTAACTTCAGAATAATATCATAAATGGATGCAACTATTTTAAATAATGGAACATGTAAATGCACAGTTTCAAACAAACATCATTTTTAAGTGATAAAAAATAAGAATATTGATAGTCGAACAAAAAAAAAAAAAAAAAACCTTCATTTCCATTTTTACCGGTAGTAGCCAGTAAACATCCTTGAGCTCGTCCCTTCATGAAGGTAGCATCAACAAAAATTAATGGTCGACAAAATTGAAATCCAAATGCACAGGCCTCAAATCCAATAAAAATCCTCTCGAATTGACGGGTAGAATCATTGCACTCCAACACAACTGTACTTCCAGGATTAGTAGAAAGAACTGCATCACAAAAAGACTGCAAGTGATGGTAGGACATTACGTCGCTACCATGTAAATCATCTAATGCCAATTTCTTTCCAGTATAAGCGTAATAATACTTCAAGATGACATTGTGCTCAGTTTGGAACAAGTTCATAATGTCCTTTGTTTTCATTAAAGGATTTGCATGAATATGGTCACAAACCAAAAGCTTAATCAATTTACTGGATATAACGGGATTGTTTATATCATGAATGCCAGCACCACAATTATGTTCTAGTTGTAAACGCTTTACAACAAAAAATCCTGGAAGATTAAACTTGAGTGAAGCATGAATCCTGAAAGAACAATTTTTTTTGGAGCAAACAGCAGTAACTCTTTCTTTATCATTTTTAAGCAAGTTAAGCTTATATCCAGTTTTCATGCTATACATCATCAAATAGAGTCTAAACTCAGTGACACCTCCTTTAAATTGTTGACCAACACCAGAGAAAACAGATTGATTCAAATCAGTTTTCAACAATTGCTTGAACTGGTTGTTTGACTCACTGCTACTACCAAAAGATGAATCACTAACTAAAGATGAATTGCTATCAGGAGCAGCAGAAGAATTAATTCGATTAACGTCTACAAAAAAAACCAAGTAATCTTCACGATAATGTGCAGCCAATAAAAGGATGGAATGAATATCAGAATTATTTTCTATATTTCTTCGCAAACCATCTCTAATGTGATAAAAGCACAAAGACAACGGACTTA
Organism: Allium sativum; assembly: GCA_030737875.1. Classification (NCBI taxonomy): domain Eukaryota; kingdom Viridiplantae; phylum Streptophyta; class Magnoliopsida; order Asparagales; family Amaryllidaceae; genus Allium; species Allium sativum. The sequence goes on along the minus strand of CM060909.1, from coordinate 314,810,621 downwards.
ATTCAATCCATTTACCACAAGCAGCATCTATAATGGTATCAACTGTACTATCAAAATAGAGTCGAATAGAAAAACTATCATTCCCATACTTGAGCAGCACCAACACACCAATATTTGAAGGACCACTGGAGGAAAAATGAAAAAAATAAAAAATAATCAGTAACATCAGCAATAGCCAAATAAAATTACAATAGCAAAAAACATAGGAATACAGTTAAATGCATACAAAGATGCAATAAACAGTAATAACTGCATATATATCTGCAAAAATTATATGTACACAGAAATTTTGAATTTTAAGAAAACCTGAACCCATGTATTATGCATAAATTAACCCAAAAGTAACAGAATGATAGAACTAATAAACAAACAAGCCAAGAAAAAAAATCAATTCCAGTAGTTTGCATAATTATAAACATAAAATTTACATACTTGCACACAAATTTGCTGAGTACATCCAAACAGACTTAATATAAAAAATATTTGCTTTTACATATGCTCATATATAATATATATGCATACTTTTATACATGTACGTACAACAGATGAACAGAAAATTTTCCAGACTAATTTATAATATTGTTAATACATCAAAAAAATAAATGAAACTTTATAAATTATTGAAATCACACATCAATAACACTAGACAATTCCGTGAACTAAATATATTGAATCAACAAATACATATTGAAGAATGAAAACCAGCAAAAAAAAGTTAAAAAAAATAAACGCATATTTTACCTGAGACAAGATGAAGCCATTTCAAACACAGTCGTTCGATGTAAAAAATCAGTGGAAAATTTGCCAACCAATTTGAATATGAGCTGGACGGAAATGGAACCTCAAAAACGAAATGTAGCCGCCATTACCAGGAGTAAAGTTTGGATGAAAAAACCTTAATCACGAAAAATCCTCAGAACTAATCGCAAGTTTTTTAAAATTGCCGAAAATTAAGGCGTAATTATCAGATAATTAAAGAAAAAAAAATGACTGTAATGACATCCGTATGTCCAGCCGAAATATTGAATTTGGGCAAATTAGTCACACATAAGCGGTTAGTTTAAAAAGAAGGATGTAATTTACACTTTTTTATAGGGGAGGATGTGAGCTTAATTAAGATTAATTATAAGGATGTGACACTAATTTTCACTTAATAAAATCTTTTGAAATCAATATCAAAAGGAAGATTAAAGAATAAATTTAAAAGATTTTATCTTTGATAAAATTAATGGGAATCTTTCCCTAATAATGTGAATATTTTATTTAAAAGAATATTCGGAATTGGAATGAGGCGTGTGATGTGTTTTTATAGCACTTGATTAGAAAATATGCGATTTATTCGGAAAGACCGGGTTTAACCCATTCTGAATAATTACTACAACGATTAAAAGTCGAAGATGAAGATGGTGGTTGAAGACTGGAGTTCTTCACATCGTTTGGATGATTACTAATGTCTTGATTGGGCTGTACACCCAAGACAAGGTAATAATGGTTATCGTCCAGATGTACTTGGAGACCGATGGATATGCGAGGTCCTCTCTCCTTTATTTGACATATGGGACGAGGAATATGGTTCCTCCGGTTTCGTTCGGACCCAAAATGGACTTGTAAATGGATGGTATGTCTGACGTTGTATTCCTTTATGCTGTATTCATTGATCTCTACTAAATATATATCTGTTTGGTGGCGGAGAATTTATTCTCTTGCTTAACACCCTTCTCTGAGACGTACAAGCTTAAAGGTTATATATTGGTAGAAATCAATGGTATGATACTTGTCAATGTGGAATGCTAAGATGCAAATGATCAAGGCTTTTATTGAAAAGCATAGCCTTGTGGTTGATGATCAATTCACAACTCTAATTAGCATATCTTTGTGTATAGCGTTACTTCGCGAGCCTCACTTGCCAATATGAACTAGAAATGGGAGAAGGATCCAGGGATAACATGCTTTTCTTTCTCGCTAGAAGTGGTGTCATGGTATAGTGCCTAGACATTTTTACTTACGTGGATGATGGAATGAGGCGCCTCAGAGTTGAGTTCCTATTGGCTCTTGATTTACGCCCCATAGGGCGGGGAAACGTATTGTTCAAAAATTATATATAATCCATTAACGTAAGTTATGGTACGGCCCTGTGTCTTCTAGGTGCAGTTGCGGCTGAATCCTAAGGCACAGGCTAGAATGTCTAGAATTCGGTAAGGATGATCCCTTGCCTTAGTTCATAGATGGAAATCCAACGTCCAATACGACATCGTGAGGTTTTAATTGCAAAACTAGTATGGCGACATGATATATAGTACCCATGCCGTCTATGATTGATATATATATATATATATATATATATGTATATATATTCGAAGTTGTTTTTAAACACTATGCACTTATATTATCAAAATAATTTGTTTTATACGTATCAACCATATTTTGGCTATTATGAAGGAAAACTTTATCCTCCGGCTTGCGTTGCATTGTGTGATGGGATCTGACTCTTATAATAGCTTCATTTTCCAAAAAGCATTGCGTTGTTTTTATTTTAACTAAGATTCATGTGGAGTAAACCCATTCCGTGTCATACGGCGTGGTCCCATGGTTTCCCCACTTTAAAATCAAGCTAATAACTGTTTTAGTTCTCACACATGTCCCATGACTGACCTGGAGTTTATTGTTTTAACCTAAACTCTGGGTGCCCATATTTTCCACACGGGCAGCTAGTAGTTTTGGTATTGCAGATATTATATTCACAGGATCTTGATTTACCGCTGAAGCAAAATTCGAAAAGCTTTGTATTCGTGTATTTCTTTCGGTTGTATTTTGTATTATTTTTCAGTTGCTATTTTAAATGTAATTTAAATCTCTGTTATTTTATTTCCAATGTGTTATATTTATTAGTACTCTGATATATTCTTATACTCTGATGTAATTGTTGTAATAAGCAACGAAATGTTCTTATGTTTGTGTTCTGATCTGTCGTGTTCTCAATTCAATCTAGAATTTCCTTTACGGGGAAGTTTGGGTCGTTTCACATAAATATAGCTGCCAGACACCTTGAAACCGAGTCCCATGTCAGCCGTTGGGGTGTCGACAACCCTGTGGCTGGGCTGACCCCTAGGTCGACACCCCACTAGGGGGTCAACCCCCTAGAGCGGGGGTTTTTCCGCTCAGAGGAATTTTTCGAATTTCAATCTTATGGATAAAATTCTGACTCATCTCTGACTCACTTCTGACTCATATGTATATATATAATTTTTCTGCGCGTATACAAATTTAAAATCCTCGTAACTTCTTCATACGGTGTCCATTTTATGCAAACCAAATGTCTATCTTGGCCATAATTTCGAGACGGACGCAATGGTGCTGTCCGTTTCCTCTAATTCTGAACATTAAATAAATTATTATTTAATTTATTCTCTTTTAATGTCATTAAAAATTCGGGGTGTTACATTCTCCCCAACTCAAAGGATTTCGTCCTGAGATCTCTAAGTCAAGAATAATGCATATCCTACCATCCATCATCCATCTACTCATCCACCAATCACAGGCATCCATTGTCCTTAAGGATTTCTAATGCTTATATGAAATTATGCGAAGGTGTGTGTATATGTCCCAACGCTAATGCGAAAATGAGGCGGTCTACTGATTCAGTTGACCTCCTTAATGCAATGTATGTTAGTGCCATGAATCCAATATGTATGCAAATAAACCTATTGTATCATATAAGTTCTATATGTGTCCACACCCATCCGTCCAAATGCAACATCCATATGCCAGTTCATCCATTTCCATCCATAAAAGAGTAGAAAATGCACACAGATTATGCAATATGAAAGTGATTGAGCCGATCTTAGTGCCTCATGTGTGTATATGCGTCCACAGGAAACCACTAGCAAACACTTGCATCCATCAAACATAACATGTTTCAAACACATGTTTACACCCATAGAATTCCTATCTAAAGGTCGAAAATACTAAGATATACTCTATGACAGAAACAAGCACTGATAAAACTTACGAAAAGGAGTTAAAAACATACCCTCAAAAAGAAAAGGGTAATAAACACGAGTCTTGTCTTCGGTTTCCCAAGCCGCATCTTTTGGGTTGTCTCCCCATTGCACCTTTAGCAACTTGATCTTCTTATTGCGCAGCTTCTGAACTTCTGACCCAAGAATATGGATAGGGACTCATCTGATTGTCGCCTCCCGTTCCCCCTCGACTTCTTCCAACATACTCAACTCAACAAATTCTATGGTGTCATGCAGGCACTTCCATAGATGAGAGACATGGAAAACATCATGGACACCAGATCTAGGAGCTTTATAGTGTAGGCCATTTGGCAAATCCTCTTGGTTATAAGAAATTGTCCCACAAACCTAGGTGCCAACTTCCCTACCGACCCGAAGCGAACCACATTCCTCGGAGGTGATACTTTGATAAAAACTAAGTTTCCCACTTCGAATTCGATATCAGTCCTTTTCTTGTCTACATAGAACTTCTGCCTATCTTGAGCTGTCTTCATCCACCGCCGAATAAGGTCAATCTTTTAGGACGTTTCCCTAAACATATCTGGTCCAAGTAACAATCTTTCTGTAGATTCACACAAACAAGTTGGCGATCTACAAGGTCACCCGTACAATGCTTCAAAGGGTGACATGCCGATGCTAGCTTGAAAAATGTTATTATAGGCAAACTCTACTAAAGGAAGATGCTCTTTTCAAGTCCCTCCAAAGTCAAGGATAAACAGTCTTAAAAGATCTTCAAGAATCCTGTTCACCCTCTCCATCTGTTCATCGGTCTGAGGATGATAAGCGGTGCTCAAACACAACTGTGTACTTAATGCTTCTTGCAAGCTCCTCCAAAATTCGCTGGTAAAGATGGGGTCATTATCACTCACGATCTTGGAAGGTACTCCATGAAGATGAACTATCTCTCGGACATAGATTGCTGTTAACCATGATACCGTCCTCTTAGTCTTAACTGGAATAAAGTGAGCGATCTTAGTGAGTCTATCCACTATCACCCAGATACTGGTGTTACCTTTCTTTGATCTAGGCAAACCATCTATGAAATGCATAGAGACGCTCTCCCAATTTTGCTGCGGAACCTCCAACGGATGAAGTAGTCAACCGGGCTTCTTTTGCTCGGCTTTGACTTGCTATCAAACTAATCATTGGGAAACAAATTCGGCCACATCTTTTTTCATCCCAGACCAAAAGAAAACCCTCTTCATGTCCCTGTACATTTTATCCCCGCCTGGATGAATGGTCATCTTAGAATGGTGGGCTTCTTCTAGGACTGCCTTTATCAAGCTTCCAGTTTGAGGAACACAAAGTCTTCCATCTCATCGCAAACACCCCTTTTCATCTATGGTATATCTGCTGAGGTGACTAGAAGTCTCCCCTCTTCTGAGCTTGTCCATGATGTCTAGAATCTGTGGGTCACCTTGTTGCGAAGCTCCTATCTGATCCACAAGAGTTGGTCGTATCTCCAAGGATGCAAACAAATCAGGCAAAACCTCGATGGAGGGTCTAAAATAAAATGCTGGTATGAACTCCAAGTTCTTTCTTTCCACAAACAGAGGACTCAGGGCCACCCTCTGCCTACTCAGTGCATCTGCCACCACATTACCCTTGCCAGGGGTATAAGCAATCTCAAAATCATATGAAGCTAAGAAATCCATCCACTGTTGTTGCCTTAAGTTGAGATCCTTCTGTGAGAATAGATACTTGAGAGATTTATGATCGGTGTATAACTCGAACTCCTGTCCAAGTAAAAAATGATGCCATGTCTTTAACGCGAATACTATGGCAGCTAGCTCTAGATCATGGGTAGGGTAGTTCTTCTCATGAACTCTTAACTTTCTACCCTCATAACATATTACTTTCCCTTCATGCATCAGCACGGCACCAAGACCTGTACCGCACGCATCAGTGTAAACAGTAAACACTTTACTCCCGTCGAGCAAGGTCAAGACTGGGGCTGTTGTCAGAGCCCTTTTCAGTCGTTGTAAAGCAACGTCACAGTCTATGTACCATGAAAATGCCAAATTCTTCTTTGTCGGCCTGGCGAGCGGGGCTGATATCTTCGCGAAGTCCTTAATGAACTTCCAACCCAAGAAAGCTTCTTACCTCGGTTGCATTTTTAGGAATCTGCCAATCTTGCACGACAGCAACCTTTGCGGGATCTACAGCTATCCCTTCTTTGGAGACTACATGCCCCAAGAATCTCAAGTCCTTTCTCCAGAAATGGCATTTGGAGAACTTTGCTTTTAGCTGATGGTCACGGAGAGTTTTCAAAACTTCTCCTAAATTCTAGGCATGCTCTTCTTCACTCTTTGAGAAGGTCAAAATATCATCAACGAAAACTACGACAAATTTGTTTAGGAACTCCCGAAACACCCTACTCATCAAATCAACAAAATACGGAGGTGCATGTTTCAACCCAAAAGGCATAACTAGGCTTTCAAAGAAACCGTCCGAAGTTCTAAAAGCAGTCTTATCTATGCTGTCCTCAGCCACCCTCAACTAATGGAACCCCGTAGTCAAGTCCAACTGAGAAAATATCGAGGCACCAAAAAGCTGATCAAATAAATCATCAATCCTCGGAAGCGGGCGCCTATTCTTCTTGGTGAGCTTATTTAATTCTGTATAATCAACACACAAACGAAGTGACCCATCCTCTTTAGTTGCGAATACTACTGGAGCACCCTATTCAGATATGCTTCGTCTGGTAAACCCTTTCTCAAGTAGCTCCCCTTCTTGCTTACTCGGCACCTTCCTCTCTCTCTTGGAGCCATGTGGCACACTGGTAATGCAACTGGCTTTGCATTGTCCACCAGATATATGCAGAACTCGATTTTTCGCCCTTAACGCCTACCCTGTACCTTCTCAAATACATCGGAATAATCTCGAACCATTGGAATAGATTGCAAATCATCTATGGATGCCTCTAGAGACTCTAGGTGCTAAGCATAATAGACCCTTGGGGGTCACAAGAAACTTCGAGGGTCTTCCCATAACAAGTCAGGTGTCCAACAACCCTCCTCTCACAATCCAAAATGTCCCCATACGTGGTAAGCCAATCCATTCCTAGAATCAACCCATCACCCATAAACCTAACTCGACGCCTAACAATAATATTTTCAAACCCCGACAAATCATTGATAAATGAGCCGAACCACCAATGGGGTTTGAAACAACTACGAGATCTACTAGTAAAAATTAAGTGCAGAGATTCAACCACAGAACTAGATATAAACGGGTGTGATGCACCAGAATCAAAAAGTGTTCTAACTGGTTGGTTTGAAAGAGAAACTAAACTTTCTACAGAAATTTTTCTACCTCTTTCAGGAGCACTGATCGCAAGAGGATGCACTTGCCCTCCAGAAGCCCCTACTCTCTGATCTTGTCCCTGCGATCCCTGTTTCTTTGTGCGCTCTTTAGAGAAGTGTCCTACCTCTTCGCAATTAAAGCAATTGGCATTCCTTCTTTTATAATCTTTAATCAAGTGACCCTCCTTTCCAGAATTGTGACATTTTCTCTTATCCCTACCTTTTTCATCTTTCCCACCTTTCCTCTGCTATCACTTCTTAGGCCACACATTCTTATTCTGCGATGTCCGCTTAGTCTTTGCTTCCTTCTTCTCTCCCTTGTCCTCCTTATGCATTACGGCCATATCAACAAGCTTTTCAAAAGTGGTCCCCATTGGAATATGTGACATGGCTAAACCATGCTTATTCAGCCCTTTAGCAAACTGCAAATCCCTTTTGTGAGGTGTATCTACCAACTCTAACCCGAACCTTGCCAGCTGGTTGAACTTGTTCACATACTCCTTCATCGTCAAATTTCCTTGTTTTAGTGTTAAGAACTTCTCCATCTGTATGCTCCTCTCAGCATGAGAAAGAAATTTCATTTCGAACCTCTATGTGAAATCTTCCCAAGTTTCCACCGGACGTCCAGCTTGGGTGACTTCCCACCAAAATGAGGCTTCGTCCTTTAACAGTCAAGCAGCTAACTGAATCTTTCTTCGGTCCTCCAATTCAAAGATTATGAATAACTCCTCGGTATCTTTAAGCCGATTCCGAGCTTCTACGAATGTCTCATTCCCATGGAATGGTTTTCCTCCCATAGCACGGAAGTCCTTGCAGATCTTGGCAAAGTTATCTTCTCTTGGAGGGGGAGGAGGAGGAGGAATGACTGGTGCAGTTGGGGGAGGAACATTTCCTAGGCCTTCGGCAGGCGCCATGGCCTCCAAATACCTACGGAACTATCCGGGTATTGTGACGCCCTCTGGGATATTAGGGATGTTTTGTTCCCCAGACATGATGAAAAAGTGAAAAGGAAGAAATTTAGATAAAGGTCGCAAGGATACTACATATGGCTTTTTAGGAATGTTTTTCAAAACAAACTTTTCTTTTGAAAATGCTTTCCTTTAAAACCTTTTTGAAAATAATTTCCAAAAACTTTTATCTAATTTGGTAACCTTCAGCTCTGATACCGTGAGACACCCCACATCCGTTAATGCCACTCGCTAAGGGAATGCATTAAGTTTCGTGAAGCGCTATAGGTAAACAACAACAGAATAATTACAAGACAGATATAAGTATGACAACAGTGGAAATTTAAATTTTCATTTCAACCATAAATTATAATACCGTGGTCCATAAGTCCATAATTCACAAAAACCATTACAATAATAATACATCTGTCTTGCACCATCAGAGTACATAAGTAAATAAAAAGCATAATTCCCCAATTAAACGAGTTAAGCCATAGTAGAGGCAAGAACTTGATCCATACTTCAGAAGTAGCTCCTAGCAAGATGATATCTGAATCCTGACTAAGCCTGACTGTTTCCTCCCTGAGAACCTAGGGAGCGGGGGAGGGGGGAATGGAAGAAAGAAGGGGAAACAAAAGGGTCGGACATAAAGTCTGGCGAGTCTACTTACTTTTAGCCAGTAGATAAATAAAAGAAACATGATAGGCATATAAAGTGGATAAGAGAGATCACTACATAAATGGCAGGTGTGACAAGTGAGCAAGATAAGGTATATGTGCCTCACTAATGATTACTCTGCATTATTACTAGCATAACTAAAATGAGATGATCCCTTCCACTATAAGTTGGAAGGCTTAGGGCATACGTCCGAGTGTACCATAACCACTACCTAATCGATCGGCTCCCTACTCCATAGATATCATGTGCTGGCCCCATAGTAGGAGGTATCACTTCCAAAAGTGGCAACCCAAGGTATGCACAACCATATCTACTGGTATCACGATCGTCTTAGCCCCCTCTGCCCGGACCATGCAGGCACATGTCCCCAGTCGGTTTGCGCCGCCCACACCATCCGTCTCGTTTGGATCTCTTACAATCAATCAGTAAGTGTGCCCCTTCTCCGCCTAGTACGGAGTTCTTTATTTAATACCTACTCCTTGTTACTAACTGAAATGGGTCCCACAAAATATGATACAAGTTCTCCCCTTTGTCTTGTATCCCTACTAGGTTTTTCACTGACTATGTATACCCTTAGGTGTCTTTAATTAAATAGCCCTATGTTAGTTATGCTTACCCTTAAGGGTGTGTTTATTACATAACTTTGTTATATCTTCCATCGGTTATGTATACCATTAGGTGTCTTTAGTTACATAACCCTATTGGGTTAAGTTCGTGGGCCTATATGTAAATATTACACAATCCCTCTAATTTACTTAACCTAACCACTACCCATCCAATTTAACTTAACCCTAACTTAAGTTCATAGTCATACAATCTTTATGGATTAAATTAGGTTAAGTAGTCTAATACTTTACCATGTACATTTATGGTTTTATAATGGGCTAGACCTCCCACATTAGGCTTACAACATGTGGATGCTAGATATGCCGTTCGGTTCTGGGCAGACTTATTCCACAGTTGGGCCTAACCTCGTGTCATAGCCCGATTCGTATTTACGTACTTAGACCTCCCACATCAGGTTCAACATTAGTGGCTGCCGGATATGCCGGTCAGGTCCGGGAAGACATCCACCACTAACGTAACCTAACCTCATGTCACAAGTACAATTTACAATTTCTAATTGTAAATTACTAACCATTCCAAATTAATCCAATTCTACCTATGTCATTATAGGTAATTATTTCTATGTTTCCCCATTTGAATTATATGTCCAATTCATATAAATATTTCATAAATTATGTCAATTATAAATCCCTTTTTCCCCGTTTCCTCTATAACATATTCTTACGTATTTCGGTAACATCTAGGCTATAAAGTAGCCTAGCTATAATAATAAAAATGGAATATGACAAAGGGTGATAGTTTCAACATATCTTAGCATAAACATGAACATAAACTGGCATGATAACACGGTGAATGGACATGTAATTAACATCATAATAAGGTGGACATCAAACTGGTAACTTGTGGCAATTACTATGATATTCAAACAAGCATAATGAGATCTAGATTATACATTAAATGTCTGATTATTTAGATTATGCATAATTAGGGTGACATGGTAACATGTTTAGATTTAAAGATGAATTCACATGTCAAGTTTACACCATATCTCGATGGATCACAATATGACAGGGGAAAGGTGATTAGCATAAAGAACTAGATCTAACCAATGTTACAACTATCCAAATTAATAAATGTACATCCACCATAATATGGTTACAAGTCAATATCCACATAGGCAACATAATCGAATAACCACAATTGTATTAGATCAAGGGAAATAGATCTGTCATGACATAGTATAGGATTTAACACAAGCACAGAATCATACTTTACAACATATCCAAGTCGTAGTCTTTCACAATTTACTTTTATTTAGATAAACCTAAAAGAAACCAGAAAATCACAGTGTTAGGTTTAGAGAATTGAGAAAGAATGGATCTAGAATTTTTTAATTTGATTTCCAAAGTATGTTGTTGTAGAAAACGGTTTAGTTCGCACTCCAGCAGCATATGGCCTTCATGACTTCCAATGTAGAAAATAAGAAAATTGGACACATATATATAGCTGCCAGACCCCTGAAACCGAGTGCCATGTATGCCCTAGGGGTGTCGACACCCCTGTGGGTGGGTCAACCCCTAGGTCGACACCCCCTTAAGGGGGGGGGGGTCGACCCTTAGGTCGACACCCTTCTAGAGGGGTCAACCCCCTAGAGTGGGAATTTGGCTGCTCAGAGGAATTTTTCGAATTTGAATCTTCTGGATAAAATTCTGACTCATCTCTGACTCACCTCTGACTCATACGTATATATATAATTTTTCTATGCGTATACAAACTTAAAACCATCATAACTTCTTTATATGGTGTCCGTTTTACACAAACCAAATATCTATCTTGACCAGAATTTCGAGACCGACGCAATGGTGCAGTCTGTTTCCTCTAATTCTGAATATTAAATAAATTATTATTTAATTTTTTCTCTTTTAATATTGTTAAAAATTCGGGGTTTTACACGCTGTTTTAGTGCTATATAATTTCTTGACAGACTAATTAGTCATTAGCGGGAATTAAGGCTAGGGACTGTTTGTAAATGCTATCGTAGTCATATATGGAGGAGATGGGTGTAATGACCCGCATTGGCAGAGGTATTTTAATTAATTTATTTAATTATTGAAATAGTGATATAGCGAATTAAATGGTGGTTTAATTAAATAATGGTGAATATTTAATTAAAATAATAAATTAAATAATATATTTAATTCTGAAATAACCAAAATTGGCTGAAATGGCGATATGGTGTGAACTGGATCATCTGTGATATTTAATTCAGTTTAGAATTGAATTAGAATAACGAATATATTATTAAAACGACAGTTTGAACGTAGAGTTATAATATAATTAAAATCGAGCTCGAAATGGCACTGCAGTTCGTAAATTGGCGATTCGAACTTCAACTGAATGTAAGGATTCGTTTTAAGCCGGATTTCTGTGAATCAAGAAACGTGTGGAGCTGGTGGAGTATATCTTTCTAGTGGAAGAGAAAAATCGGGATTTCATCATGTAGATTTTGATTTACGTCCAAATCAAATTCTAGAAAAGTCACTGTGGAATTCCTTTATAATTTATAAAGGAATTATTTATATTTTAAAAAGGAATTTCAGTATAAATTGAATATCGGGTTGGCCCAGATTGGAAATATCGAGTTATAAATCCTAGTAGAGCTGTATGGTATTCCACGGTGAATATATACGATAATATTTATTTATTTATATTTAATTTAATTATATTTAAATATGCCATCTAGAGCTTTAAAAATACGTTGTGTGGGCATACGAAGTTGGAATTCGACGAAACCAGTTTCGTTGGGACCATAATGTCGAACTGTAGCCGCTTGTCCAATTTCGTGATTTTTAGGTAGCGTGTGTGAGCACATGGATTTTTAGAAGACGATTTAACAAAAAAAGGAATATTTTGGGAATATGCCATTTTCTTTCTATATAATCACCTCAAGTTCTTAGGACCTAATTTCCATTCCTCAGTAAGAATGAGCCGCCACATACATCCTCAAACTCAAAACGAGAAAACCGCACTCAAGAAATCAATAGGAAATGAAATCAAATCCTATAAATCATGGAAATTATATATTTGTGATTCTTATGGCTTTCTCTTCTTCTTAGTATAATTTGCGGGGGTTGCGATCACTGTTCAACGATGTCGAGTTTCAACAGCAAGACTACGGTTTCCGATTTTGAAAGCTGTGAGCTTCGATTCGAGTTTTGAATGTTGAATTTGGTATTAGGGTGGAGTTTCGCTTGGATTCAGATCTTTTCATGAGCTCTGAAGACGAATGATGTCGGTCGAAGTCTGAAGGCAGACATGAAGAACCAGTCGAAGCGAGGTGATACTCGTGTTCGAGTTAAGGGAAATTCTGATAAGGAGATAGTGAGTTGGATGAGCAAACTACTGGAAGTGTTGGGTTGAATTTTAGGTGAAGAATCAAGGGGAAGTAGGTGATGGATGTGGCGTTGGTTTCTGTTGGCGCAAGCTTTTGTGTTGAGGAAGTATGGCTTGGTAGGGATGAAGGAACAGCGAAGAAGGATGGATTTGTTTTTAAATATTGATGGGAATAAGGAGGTGTTTGCGGTGAGGCTCCTTGAGCTATGTTTTGTCAGGAGCAGCTCTGTTGGGTGTTGTCTGGAATGCGTGACATTGTTTGAGGAAGAAGGGTATCAAAGAAGGCCTATGTTGGCCTTGATTTCTTTTTTGGTTCGAAGAAACTGGGGTGAGTGAGTCTTTGTTTGGGTCGATGATGAAGATGAAGGATTTTTGAGAGAGGGAATACGGTGATGTGTGTGTACAGGTCCTAGGTGCGAGTGTTTTGCAGAGGTGGTGAAAGAAATGAGATTTGTGGAGGAGTGGTTTTGTATAAGCATGGTTAAGGAGGGATTTTCTTAAGAATCAAAGGAAAACATGTCATGTAGAAATTGTATTGAGGATAACCACCTTATGGAACAAGGCTAAAATCGAGATATAGGGATTTTCTTTGGGATAAAATCAAATGCTGTTTGATTTTAAAAATGAAATCAAAATCGTCAACTGAGAACCAATGTGAGTAAATCTCACTAACTATGAACAGTTTATAATTTCATGTTGTATTTTTAGAACTGTTAAATATTGGCTGATTGACTGTTTGATTGAACTGCTAGTCAGTTAGTGAATTTCTATATTGATTCTATTTAATAGAATATATCATATGGAACTGAAAGAGATGTTGATTTTATTGTGTAACATCTGTGGATGCAGGGAAACAGGTTAGAGGAATCCGACTGGATTCCTCAACAGTTATTTTTATTGTTTTTCATATATTGTGATATATGATGTGATTTATAATCTGTGGTGGACTTTGTGTGTTTGGACGATACTGATCATCATGATTTGATATGTTGAATACCATAACATACCAAAATGTTGATAGGGGAATATTTAAAAAAGAAATATTTTGAAAATAAAATATTTATAAATGGAATATTTATAAATAAGAAATATTTATAAATTGGAATATTTATCAAAAAGGAGATATTTAGAAAAGGGAAATTATAAAATCAAAGAATAGATTTGAAAAGGAAATATTTGCAAACCCTTTGCAAATAGAATAATAGAAAAGGAGGTATTTGTAAAACTATTTACAAATAGAATTAAAAAAGAAATATTAAGAAAATAAATAGAGTTATAAAAAGGAAATATTTAGAAAATAAATAGAGTTATAAAAAGGAAATTTGTTTATAATCGAATGGGATGTTATAAAAAGGAAAACGTTATAAAAAGGAAAACATTACTAAAAAGGAAATCATTTGTAAAGTGAAGAACCGTTACTAAAAGTAAATCTTTATAAATGAATAGTTTATTCGAAAATGGATTAATCGAATTTAGTTATTCGAAAGGTGTTAAATCGAATTTAGTTATTCGAAGGGAGTTAATCGAATATGGTATTCGAAAGTTAGTCAATCGAATATGGTATTCGAAAGTTAGTAAATCGAATATGTTATTCGAAAGGGGTTAGTCGAGAGGAGTTAAGTAAAAAGAGTTAATCGGTTAGATTTAATCGAATATAGTTTATTCGAATAGAATTAAAGGAGTTAAACGAATATAGTTTATTCGAATAGAATCAATTGAGTTAATCGAATATTAGTGATTCGAATAAAGTGAAAGGAGTTATCGAATATTAGTTATTCGAATAAGAGTTAAATAGAGTTATCAAATTTTAGTTATTCGAATAGAGTTAAATGGAGATAAAATGAGTTATTCGAATATAGTTTATACAAATAGAGTTAAAGGAGTTATCGAGTATAGTTTATTCGAAAGGAGTTAAGTGAAACGAGTAAATCGATTAGAGTTAAATCGAATAGAGTTAATCCAATATTGTTATTCCAATAGAGTTAATCCAATAGCGTTAGTCCAATAGAGTTAATTGATAAGGGTTAATCGAATAAAGTAAATTGAATAGAGTTATCGAATATACCTTATCGAAGGAAAGAATTATCGAATAGAGATGATTCGAAAGAGAGTTACGTAAGGAAGTTTGTTAAAGAATTAAAAGGGGAACTTTGTCTATTTCAAGGTTATAAATGTTGTTCAGTTAAGGTCTGAAAGGTAGTATTACCCCAACTCGATTGACTTCATTTTTAACTAAGGAATGGTTAAGGTTCGATAGTGAAGGTGGGTGAAAGGAATTTAGTTAATAAGCGTAATGGTTTGAGTTGGCATCGCGATGGTTTGTTTAAACATCTGTCTAAGTCCAATGAAGGAGTTTTGGAAATGTTTTCCAAATAATAACCAGAAATGTTTTTCTGATGTAGAAAACAAGAAATGGAAATGTTTTCTAGTGTTAATAAGATATATTTTCAAAATTTAGAAAATAAGAAATGTTGAATATAGGGAAACAGGAGATGAAAAATGAACTAAGGAGATAAATGTAAAATGATGTCTGATTGATAGAATTTCCATCTGGAAATAATATTGTTGTTTGCAAACATGTTTTTCTTCGATAGTTAAATCACAGACTATCGAAGTTTTTAACCATTTTAACGTTGTTAATATGGAGAGATCGATTGGATTATTATCCAAAGAACCACTCTATATTGGCATAAGCATTGCGAATCATATATGCCAAAGATAATTGAAGACGGAGTAAAGTGCAAGGGCTATTGTATAAGTCTTAGATAACAGTTCTAAGATGGATGTATTTAATAGTGCCTTCGGTTCATCCTATTCCTGGATGATTTGTATGGACGGATGTCTGACAGAGTATTTCCAGACGATCACGTATATTGATTTCTCCAACCGTACCAAGAGTGGAAGCGGAGAAGGAAACTTCCTTTAGCTAACACATAATGTGTGGTTGAGGACGTCAAATAGTGATTTGATGGATTTGACGATGTGGCATTCAAAGTGAATCTGGTGTGATGATAAAGCGTAGCTTATAGCCTCATCAACCGGTAAATGACAGAAATCGGGCAGGCGGCATGGCTAAGTTGGTCGCTCGGAAGTAGGGTGTATAGTCGCCTGATCTAGAGTTTCATTTACTTCTAAAAATCTATTGTTGATGCTGTCCCATTCAGGAAACGGTTGCTGATCCCAACCGTTGGTGATATACATTCGATACACTCAAGCGAAATGAGTGGTCAGTCATGTGTGGCTGGGTTGCAAGATGTTCTTGTTGAACCCAGGATATTCCTCTCTAGAGGTACACTAGCGAAAGGTGGTTCCATACCTTGTCATAGTTGGAAATCCGTTACCCAATACGTGCTTGCGGTTTTGATTGTATACTATATATGTAGAACGTGAGATGAAAGCGTTTCTGCTAGATGATTATTATATTGTGGGTGATAAACATTATTATAATATCAAAAGGTTTTTGATATAAAGATATTTTGGATACTCATAAGGGAAAAACCCGTTCCGTTATACGGCGTGGTCTTATGAGATATCGTTTACTGCTTGAACTGTTTTTATACTGTTTTACTCACACCAGTCCCATGACTAACCCAGAGTTTATTTTGTTGTTTTCCCTAAACTTTTGGGTGCCTAAATTTGTATGGGCAGTCAAGTAGTTGGGATTTTACAGATATACTTGGAGAGCTTGGAGCAGGAGGCTTCAGGATTATATAGCTACAGTTTATTTCCGCTGTGTTGTAAGTGCTGTGATTGATGATGATATGTATATTCAAGTTCAATCTTTTATTTCAAAGATATGTTATCAATTATATGTTATTCGTTCCGCTGTGAGGTTCGTGTTACTCTGATGTTGTGTTCTTCTTCTTCTTCTACTATTCTAAGTTTCTATCTTATCTTTCCTCACCCTCTGTTTTCTTTCTACTAATTTCCTGATTTTCAGTTTAATTTGGGGTTGGACTTGTGTTTTTGGTCAGCTAAAATTGGACCAGATTTTCGGGTCATTACAATTGGTATCAGAGCTTATGTTAAGTGAATTACCTTGGCTCTGTGGCGTGACTCGGTAGAGATGGGGTTAGTAATACCCTAGATTGAGTTGAGTGTATATATACGAGTGAACGTATTTGTTATTGATATAAAAAATGTTTTATATTGTGGAGATTCATTGGTTGAGTTATTTATGGGTTCTGGTCGATCAGTTTGATCCACTGTATCGGTAGGAGTTTATAAACACTCGAATACGATGGGTCGGCACGATATGTTTTGAAAAAGGGTAAATGAAAATAATTTTACCCAAAGTATATTTTGATAAATATTGGATATATTAGTTGTGATTATAATCGATCAAGGTTATAGATTAAATGGTTATGTAAATAACCAATCAGAATTCATATAAGTGAAATACTTGAAATCAGATGAGTTGAATCTGAAAAATTTTAGCCAGAAATTGAATTAGAACTCTGGAGAATCGGATAAGTGTTTGTAAATGGATTTGGATTAAAAATAAGGAAAATTTAAGATCCTGGGAGATTTTAAATTGTTTTACAAGCAGTGTGAATTATATTTTGAAATGAATTTCAAAGTGGAAATGTTTAGAAATGGTTTTATAGTATTGAACTCACTTCGATCGCTGGAAAATAGATTCTGATGATGACAGCTGCATCATCAGTATTTATTTTTCGAGTTGTAAGTGACGAATTACTACCAGAGATACTGATTTGAATTTGTTTTGGGAAAGACAAGTTGTGTTGAATTTCAAATGGGATTTACAATATAGAATTTGTATAATAGAATTTGATATATAGATTTGAATAATATTAGTGATATAAAATTTGAATAGAAATTGAATAGAATTAACTAAGTCGAAGAGGAATTAGTTAATCGGGTTTTGAATTTGAAGCTGAACTTTGAAAGGTGAATTGGATTTGTAAATGGATATTCGAAATCGAATATAGAACTTAAATTTGAAATTTGGATTCAAATTAGTTAATAAGCAAGTTAAAATATATTTGAACATGTCATGTTCAAATATAAAAGTGGAATAGACTAAAGAGTTAATTAACAAATTAATTAACAAATTGAGTTAAAACGATCAGGTATAGTTAAAATAGATTGGGCAGGTATAAATATACATGAGATAGTTATGGATAAGGTATGAAGGTATGTAAATAGAATGCTCGACGGAAAGGTATGTATTTAATTCATATATGGGATTTTATGCGCCGTATCGGCTAGCCGCTTGGGTTTTTCTTTCTCTTTTGGATTGGTGAGGGCCATGGGAGGCTATTTGAAATATCCCGATGCTCCTGGTACAAAGGAGGTTATGGCAAATTTTTCCGAGAATTTAGGGAGTTAGAATATTTTTAAGATAATTTGATAGTTAGAAATCAACGTATCGATATATATAAAAGTCGATAAGGAAACGAACTTAGAAATAGAATAGTAAAATCAAAAAGGAAGACTAAGAATAAAATCTAGTAAGAATAGAAAGAGAAAGCGTATACATGTTTAAAAGTGAATAAGTAGTTGTATGGTATTGATTTTTCGAGTAAGTAGTCATATCTGTTTTGACGTTATAAATGTTATTCAGTCAAGGTCTGAGAGGTAGTTATACCCCAACTTGATTGATTTCATTATTAACAAATAAATAGTAAGATTTCAGGCTCGAAGATCAATATTGAATAAGAATTAGTTGAATATAGTATTTGGGTTGTCGTAACGATGTTTTACACAACATTCGTTTTAACCCAAATAAGTGTAAGCTTGGAAATATAATAAAGACTATTTCCTAAGTTTAGAAATAAACGAGACCGGAAAAGAGATAAGTAATTGGAATATTTTCCAATTATAAATAGCATATATTTTCTAAAGTTTAGAAAATAAAGGAAGGCGATATTTGGAAATGTTTTCCAAATTACATAAAAGGCCAATATGGTTATTGAAAATATTTGGTTAATAAATATTGATAAAGAAATAGAGAAGTGAATTAACTAATGGAATATTAATTAAGGGCTCAGTGACATGTTCAAAAAGAAAATTCGATTTTTTGGAAAGAGTAAACTATTTAAAAACTCCCAGGGAAAAGACTGTTTGAATTAAAAACAAATTTAACAGAAATTTGTGAAAGCAAAATTGAATTAAAGTAAAGCCAGTAAAGTGGTAACTGAGATTGAATTAGAATGATATCAAGACAAAATGGATTGTGAGATTCAAATTTGAAGTGAAATGTGATAATCAAGCTAAGAGTTGGGAATTGAGAGAAACTCGAGTAAAAATGATATTTGGCTTGGATATAAGCGAATGGTGGTGTTGTGGATAAAAGCAGATTGGAACTTGATTGAGATGACCCTTGTATCCGCTGAATTGATAACATGTGGAAAGGATATAATGATATGCCGACAAAAGGTATAAGTTTATATTTCTACTGGATATAAGATTTATGAGCCGAACTGGCAAGCGCTTGGCTGTTTGATTTTCTTTTGGGATGGAGATGGCCCAGAGAGGCGACTTGGAGTTTGACGTATTGACCAGTACAAAGGAGGTGTTGGAGAAATTTTTTCAAAAAATTAAGGCGTTAGAAAATTTTCAGGATTTTTGAAAATTTCCATTGATAATAATTAATTAATAATTTCATTGAAATTAAATTGGTTCAGTTGAGACTAAAAATTTAGAAGTGAACAAATATGTTCTAAACAGTCGATAGTGTCTATCTCTACCTTAGCAATTTCGAGGACGAAATTATTTTAAGTGGGGAAGAATGTAATGACCCGCATTGGCAGAGGTGTTTTAATTAATTTATTTAATTATTGAAATAGTGATATAGCGAATTAAATGGTTGTATAATTAAATAATGGTGAATATTTAATTAAAATAATAAATTAAATAATATATTTAATTCTGAAATAATCAGAATTGGCTGAAATGGCGATATGGTGTGAACTGGATCATCTGTGATATTTAATTCAATTTAGAATCGAATTAGAATAACGAATATATTATATAAACGATAGTTTGAATGTAGAGTTATAATATAATTAAAATCGATCTCGAAATGGCGCTGTAGTTCGTAAATTGGCGATTCGAACTTCAACTGAATGTACAGGATTCGTTTTAAGCCAGATTTCTGTGGAACAAGAAACGTGTGGAGCTGGTGGAGTATATCTTTCTAATGGAAGAGAATAATCAGGATTTCGTCGTGTAGATTTTGATTTACATCCAAATCAAATTCTAGAAAATTCGCTGTGGAACTCCTTTATAATTTATAAAGGAATTATTTATGTTTTAAAAAGGAATTTCAATATAAATCGAATATTGGGTTGACCCCGATTGGAAATATCGAGTTATAAATCCCAGTAGAGCTTTATGGTATTCCACTGTGAATATATATGATAATATTTATTTATTTATATTTAATTTAATTATATTTAAATATATTTATATATTTAAATGGGTCATCCATAGCTTTAAAAATACGCTGTGTGAGCATACGAAGTTAGAATTCGACGAAACCAGTTTCGTTGGGACCATAATGTCGAACTGTAGCCGCTTATCCAATTTCGTGATTTTTAGGTAGCGTGTGTGAGCACATGGATTTTTAGAAGATAAATTAACAAAAAAAAGGAATATTCCGATAATATGCCATTTTCTTTCTGTATAATCACCTCAAGTTCTTAGGACCTAATTTGTGAAGACCCGTAACTTCCCCGTAAAGGAAAGCGTCGGATAGTTCGAGAACAAACCACAGCAGAACGCATACAGAAGAACATCTCATTGTATATTACAACAATGCATCAGATTACAAGAATATACAGAGTAGAAAAGAATATTACACAGAAATATCAGAGATTTAAATTACATTTAAATACATCGCAGCGGAAAATAATACAATACACAACTAGAAGAAGATATACGGATACAAAGCTTTCCGGATATCGTTCCAGCTGTAAACCAGGATCCTGTGAATATAAATCTGCAAAACCAAAACTACTAGCTGCCCGTGTCAAAATAAGGGCACCCAGAGTTTAGGTTAAAACAATAAACTCCAGGTCAGTCATGTGACTGGTGTGAGAACTAAAAACAGTTATTATCTTTATTTTCAAAGTTAGGTAAATCAAGGGACCACGCCGTATAACACGGAACGGGTTTCCTCCCAAGAATACCAGTGCATAAAACAAACAGCGCAATGCTAAATAAAGAAAAATGAAGCTGTTATAAGACCCAGGTCCCATCACACAATGCAACGCAGTCGAGGATAGGGTTTTCCCTTATAACAGCCAAAGAATGCTTGATACGTTTAAAACAAATCATTTGATACTATAATAAGTGCATAGTGTATAAAACAACTTCAAATCATAAGTATCAATCATAGGCGGCATAAGCGCCCCATCCCACTATGTCGCCATATATAGGATTACAAATAAAACCGCAAAGTCACGTATTTGGAAATTGGATTTCCATCTATGAACCGAGGCTAGGGGCAAGATCCTCAACCGATTCGAGACGCTCTAGCCCGTGTCTCAGGATCAGAGCTCGAGTGACCCTTGGAGCGACAGGGCCGGTCCACCGATGTGGATTAAAATGCCTGAACACTGCGTTTCCCCACCCTTTGGGGTGTCAATGAGCCAACAAATGACTCCATCGGTTCGAGAACGACCGATCAATCCGAGGCGCCTCGCAACAGCAACAACCACATAAGTCAAACTCGTCAGGGCGTGTAAAACCACTGACGCCACTTCTAGCTAGAAAGAAACGCAAGTCCTCCCTGAGGTCCGTCTCCCGTTTTGGTTCATACCTGGTGTGAAACACGCGAGGTAAACGTTACACAAAGCTACGCCACAAAGGCCGTGCTTTGATCATCACCACAAGACTTTGCTTTTCAACAGAAGCCTTGATCATTTGCATCTTAGCATGCCACACAGGCAAACCACTCTATGCAACCGATATCAGTCACACAGAATGAAATCCGATGTCAGACACACAGTCCATTTACAAGTCCGTTCTGGGTCTGAACGAAACCGGGAGCACCTAGTACCCCGCATATCCATCGATCTCCAAGTACGTCTGGACGATCACCAACTGTTTCCATCTTCTTGGGTGTACAGCCCAATCAAGATCATCAGTTATCACCCAAACGACGTGAAGACTTCCGGTCTTCGACCATCGTCTTCATCTTCGACTTATCGTCGTATCAGTTATTCAGAATGGGATAAACCCGGTCTTCCTGAATAACTCGCGTATATTTTATAAAAGTGTTACACAAACACAACATACGCCTCATTCCAATTCATTAGTCACTAACCGTAAATTAATCAAGAGAATAATTCCCCAAATATTAACCCCGAAGGCCGAAACCAACATCAGATCAATATCCAGAAAACCATTCTGTTTGGCTAACCGACAGTTAGTTTCTAAATTTCACGTTCAAATCTAATTAAAGATTTAACTATCGCCTGGAGCAAAACTGGTGATACTCCATTCTCGATCTTTTCAATCTAATTAAAGATTCATTAAAACTCCACTTAGTTTTAATCTTTTGACTGGGTTAAAGAATCAGTGTCATTTAAAAACACGGTTCACGATAAACCCAAAATCACATTCATTAATCGTCGGGTTAAAGAACGAGTGTTATTTAAAACACTGTCCACGATAAACCCAAAAATCAATATCGATTCAATTCCAATTAAATGTTATTTAATTGGTACACTTCATTAAATCTAAATAAAAAGATTTAATCATTTCTCAACTGGGTTCAAGAACAGTGTTAATGAAGACACCATTCACGACAAACCCAAATCACGTTCATTAATTATCGGGTTAAAGAACAAGTGTTATTTAAAACACTGTTCACGATAAACCCAAAAATCAATATCAATTCAATTCCAATTAAATGTTATTTAATTGGTACACTTCATTAAATCTAAATAAAAAGATTTAATCATTTCTCAACTGGGTTCAAGAACAGTGTTAATGAAGACACCATTCACGACAAACCCAAATCACGTTCGATATTCAATACAAGGCTCTGAATAGAAAATATATCGGCTTATATTCAATATCGAATTCTACGACTAACAAATGTCGTATTGGAAATAACGATACAAATATATATCTTTCAAATTTCCATAACAACACCTGTAATATCACGAATTCCAACATCGAAATATTCCGAAGACAATTTCGATTCAAATCCACTCCAATGCAATCATTGGAAATTTTGGTTATTTTCAAAACCATTTCGAATTCAATTTATTTATTTAAAAATAAATAGAATTATAATTCTAGTTCAAAACTAGTTCATTTCGATAAAAATCTATTTTTATCTTTTCAAATATGGAGTTTTTCATCCCAAATCTTCACAAATCATTTCTTATGATTTTACATAAATTATTACTATTTTTAATAATTTTATCGAGGCCCGTACAGTCGATTTCCATCAACGGCCATCGAACTGCACTTACAGCGACCTTTTTCGAATTTGATTTGGACATAATTCCAAATCCAACCGTTAGATTTCAAATTTCTAATATTCGTTAGAAAGCTCTTTTCGATACGAACCCAACGGTTCCGGTTTTAGGAGAATCCGACGGTCGGATCTCCCGTAATGTCCGTTTGAAATAAATGGTCGAAATTCGCGAACTGCCGCGGCGCGGCGCGTTCTATTCAGGCCATTATATTATATATAATATATATAATATATATTTCGTCGATTACTATTCAAAACGAATTATATAAATAGTTTTAAAATCGTTTCAAAACCTATTTCAACTTCCATTTCAATTCAAAGCAAAATTGAATTCTTCTTTATAAATTCGTTTCAAAATTCATTTCTATTAAATTCGAATTTCAATTCAATTTGAATTCATTTCAATTCGCTTTCAATTCCATTTGAATTCGTTTTCAATTCAATTCATTTCGAAATCGTTTTCAATTCAATTCATTTCGAAATCGTTTTCAATTCAATTCATTTCGAAATCGTTTTCAATTCATTTTGAATTCGTTTTCAATTCAATTCATTTCGAAATCGTTTTCAATTCAATTTATTTCGAAATCGTTTTCAATTCAATTCATTTCGAAATCGGTTTCAATTCATTTTGAATTCGTTTTCAATTCAATTCATTTCGAAATCGTTTTCAATTCAATTCATTTCGAAATCGTTTTCAATTCAATTCATTTCGAAATCGTTTTCAATTCATTTTGAATTCGTTTTCAATTCAATTCATTTCGAAATCGTTTTCAATTCAATTCATTTCGAAATCGTTTTCAATTCATTTTGAATTCGTTTTCAATTCAATTCATTTCGAAATCGTTTAAAATCGATATAAATATCGTTCACGTCAAAATGGCGTCAATCTAATCAACACGGCTTCATATATTCCTTTATTTTCAAATATTCTATTTCAAATATTTCTTTTTTTCAAAACTGGAATGAGGCCCAATCAATTACCATATAAAATTAATTATATGGATTTTCATACAACACATGTATATAATAACATTGAAAATAATCAACCATCAACCAAAGTGCACTACACTGTATAAGCATCAAATATAGATATTCAACGCTCATAACAGCCTGTCAATCAATCGATCGACATATTTAATCAATCAGGATGAGTGAACTGCATATTTCATCCTAACACCCGTGTGGGGTTTTCAAACAATCAAACAAATATTTTATTTGTGCAGTTTGGCGATGTGTAAAATTTATCGACCCAATCAATGTCATTCAAATAAGTGTACATAAACAAACCGTCTGGTTTGTAAATGAATATTTATTTATTCACATTCACGTTTAAAAATTATATTTTTAACGACAAAACATTTTATTCCAACATATGAATTTCTATTCAATTCATTTATTCAATAAAAACGATATTTTTATTTTTCTAACATATTTTAGAAAATTTCGGCGGCATAACGGCACGATACTAGAAACGGGACAAGGCCTAGCCTTATCCCCGGTCTAGTGAAGGCCCACGCCATTCACATATCAATCAAATCAATTCATCTCACCAAACAATTCAATTCAAACAAATAATTCAACTAATCTATGCAACCAAACAAACAAGTCCATGGTCTGTGGACGATTGTGTCGGGTGCTACTAAGCACCGTCTGCATCCTAGTATATATATATAACTAGAAAAATAAATTGAAAGGTGAGAAATTCTCACATATAGCTATCCTAGCTCCACGGCACTTCCAATGCAGGAAATCTTCGTTGTTCTCGCCTTTTTGTCACCTTCGTGGTTGCTTTCACTACATATGTAAAAATCGAATTTTTTACATCGCTATTCAATATATAAAAATCATATTTTTAGTTCGAAGTTCAATATATAAAAATATGATTTTTATCTCGAAGTTCAATATATAAAAATCGAATTTTTATTTTGCTATTCAATATATAAGAATCGTATTTTCCTATCGAAGTTCAATATATAAAAAAAAAAAATCTATTTTTCTATCGAAGTTCAATATATAAAAAATCTATTTTTCTATCGAAGTTCAATATATAAAAAATCTATTTTTCTATCGAAGTTCAATATAAAAAAAAACACATTTTTAACTCGAAGTTCAATATATAAAAATCGAATTTTTATTTCAAAGTTCAATATATAAAAATCGAATTTTTATTTTGCTATTCAATATATAAGAATCGTATTTTCCTATCGAAGTTCAATATATAAAAATTCTATTTTTCAATTTTGGCAATATAAAAGATTATATTTTCTTTTCAAATCTCAAAATAAAATCAGTTTTCAATCTTTTCCAAATTCAGTTTTTGAAATATATATAAAAATCAGTTTTTGCAATATATATAAAAATCAGTTTTTACAATAAACAAAATCAGTTTTTTAGAATAAACAAAATCAGTTTTTTTAGAATAAACAAAATCAGTTTTTTTAGAATAAACAAAATCAGTTTTTTAAAATAAACAAAATCAGTTTTTTTAGAATAAACAAAATCAGTTTTTATAGAATAAACAAAATCAGTTTTTAAAATAAACAAAATCAGTTTTTTTAGAATAAACAAAATCAGTTTTTTAAAATAAACAAAATCAGTTTTTTAAAATAAACAAAATCAGTTTTTTTTAAAATAAACAAAATCAGTTTTTTTTTTTTAATACATATAAAATTTTACAGATAATTGAAAATAAGTAAATAAAGTAAAAGGGGATGGAAGCTTACAGCGTTTGGGACTGAGGGGCGCACTGTTCGTCGGAAGGGCGACAGAATCTGACATGGCCAGAGGATGAGCTCACGGTGGTCAGGAGGAGGCGGAGGGCTGTCTGGAGCGAACTGCGGAGGGGGAGGAGGTCGCGCGCGTGCTGGTGGGCCAGGGGAGCAGGCGGAGATGGCGGTGGTGTCCCTTCAGGGCGGCGTTCGATCACTGGAGTTAGGGTTTGGGGATTGCGGTTCAATTGGAAGGGAGGGGCTCCGACGTTGAAGGGGTGGTTCAGGCGGGTAGCGCGTGGTGGGGCGAGGCTGGCGGAGGCGCAGGCGGGAGGATCGAGGGGGGGGAGGCGCCTTCGATCGGAGTTTTTTTTTTTTTTTTTTTTTTCTTCTGGATTTCGAAAATGATTGAAGGGGGGGGGCCAGAACGAGATTAAAGGGGGAGATATTTTTTTTTTTTTAATTAATTTAAAAAAGTTGACTTTTACAAACGAACTCGAAACGAGGTCCACCGCCTGTCGTCCATAGCGTTTTACCCCCGATCCGGACACTATGGGATATGTATCGCAAGCTGATTTGATTGTTACAATCAGTTTCCCTTTGAATTTTCATTTAAATCACTATATTGAATTTTAAACGCACATTCCAAATTACCGGGGTCACATACTAACTCTAAAAAACCCAGAAAAATATTTTCTAGCTTCGTATTGACGATACGGTCCTAACAAAACTAGTTTCGTCGAATTCTGAGGCCGTTTGAAAAATGGCCAATTTCCAGTCGATCAAAATCAACTAAAACTGGTCAAACGCGTTTTCCTTTGACACGCTCACATATTGATTCGAAAAATTATGAAATTTGAAATCTAGCAATAACTTCACATCCCGGACCCAACAAAACTGGTTTCGTCGAAATCCGAGGTCGTTTGCAAAATGTCCATTTTTAAGGGCCTGAATTCCATAGCGACTATTCAGAATTTTCAACTGGACATATCTTTTGATTCCCGCTACGAACTTTTGATTTTTCGGATTCGTTGGAGAGATATTCACTATTAGATTCCATTATTTTTGGTTTCACTAAAATCCGGATTGTTTTGCACCCGGTACATTCAATTGAAGTTTGAAATCGAATTATCGAACTACCGCGCCATTTTCAATTTTATTTATAATTATATATAAATATTTATATTCTAACGACGACGCGTATAATATATACGTTTGATTTATATTCAGAATAAATTTATCGTCGATATTATTTAAAATAATTCATTTTAAATAATCAAAATTCGCTAAAGTGGCCAAAATAAAAATTTCAAACTGGCTCACATTTTACGGGTTGTTACAATCTCCCCCACTTAAAACTTTTCGTCCCCGAAAAGGAACAAAGTCGAAAGTGGTTTGATTATTCAGCTCTACGATCGATCAAGCTTCCATTCTCCAACTCTTTAGTTTCTGAGAATTTTCAAAATTTCAAAAATTTGGCTAACTCCCTAAATTTTTGAAAAATTTCGCCATAACCTCCCCTGCAATGGGAGCATCGGGGAATTTCAAATAGCTTCCCCGGTCCTTCAGATCTCAAAAAGAAAAAGAAAAAGCCAAGCGGCTAGCCAATAGGCTCACAAAATCATCATCACCCAAACAAAACAGGAAATTATGTAGTAAACATGTACCTATTTGTCGGGCAAACAAATTTTATTCTCTGCTCTAGCCTCCTTGCTATGACCTGTTCAAAGATATATATGTATATGCAAGCAAATGCGACCAATTTTCAATACAGTTCAATATTCGATTCAATTAGGCATAACAGTTCAAAATTAGCAAACAAATAAACAAACAACACAAACATCAATCAATTAGTTGATTAGCTTTTCAAATTCATAATTTTGATATATATACCGACAATCTTGTTTTTGATGCCAATTCACAACAATGTATTCTAACTATATTAGTTTTGGTTCTCACACCAGTCTAATGGAAATATATAGAAATCACACCTTCGTCACTCGAAAATAAATGCTGATGATGTTTCGAACCACCATCAGAACATTGTCGGGCTACTAGAGTGCGGTTCTATATCTACCCGGTATATTAAAACTTCGAATATACGCGGATCAGACGTATACGCAAAATCTATATATACTGGATTGTCCAAATCAATATAAATAAATAATCAACTACGAATAATTGATTTAAATTTTCAAAACAAAATTTGTTTTCATTTGAAAAATATACTCTTCACACTCGTTCTAGGATACTACTGATCCCATCTCTAACGAGTCATTCTAATTGGATATTACTAATCCAATATCTGATGAATTCTTTCGTAGGGTTCTAATGTGTCTTGTTCTCTGAGCTTTGTAAACCAAAGCTCTGATACCAACTGTGAAGACCCGTAACTTCCCCGTAAAGGAAAGCGTCGGATAGTTCGAGAACAAACCACAGCAGAACGCATACAGAAGAACATCTCATTGTATATTACAACAATGCATCAGATTACAAGAATATACAGAGTAGAAAAGAATATTACACAGAAATATCAGAGATTTAAATTACATTTAAATACATCGCAGCGGAAAATAATACAATACACAACTAGAAGAAGATATACGGATACAAAGCTTTCCGGATATCGTTCCAGCTGTAAACCAGGATCCTGTGAATATAAATCTGCAAAACCAAAACTACTAGCTGCCCGTGTCAAAATAAGGGCACCCAGAGTTTAGGTTAAAACAATAAACTCCAGGTCAGTCATGTGACTGGTGTGAGAACTAAAAACAGTTATTATCTTTATTTTCAAAGTTAGGTAAATCAAGGGACCACGCCGTATAACACGGAACGGGTTTCCTCCCAAGAATACCAGTGCATAAAACAAACAGCGCAATGCTAAATAAAGAAAAATGAAGCTGTTATAAGACCCAGGTCCCATCACACAATGCAACGCAGTCGAGGATAGGGTTTTCCCTTATAACAGCCAAAGAATGCTTGATACGTTTAAAACAAATCATTTGATACTATAATAAGTGCATAGTGTATAAAACAACTTCAAATCATAAGTATCAATCATAGGCGGCATAAGCGCCCCATCCCACTATGTCGCCATATATAGGATTACAAATAAAACCGCAAAGTCACGTATTTGGAAATTGGATTTCCATCTATGAACCGAGGCTAGGGGCAAGATCCTCAACCGATTCGAGACGCTCTAGCCCGTGTCTCAGGATCAGAGCTCGAGTGACCCTTGGAGCGACAGGGCCGGTCCACCGATGTGGATTAAAATGCCTGAACACTGCGTTTCCCCACCCTTTGGGGTGTCAATGAGCCAACAAATGACTCCATCGGTTCGAGAACGACCGATCAATCCGAGGCGCCTCGCAACAGCAACAACCACATAAGTCAAACTCGTCAGGGCGTGTAAAACCACTGACGCCACTTCTAGCTAGAAAGAAACGCAAGTCCTCCCTGAGGTCCGTCTCCCGTTTTGGTTCATACCTGGTGTGAAACACGCGAGGTAAACGTTACACAAAGCTACGCCACAAAGGCCGTGCTTTGATCATCACCACAAGACTTTGCTTTTCAACAGAAGCCTTGATCATTTGCATCTTAGCATGCCACACAGGCAAACCACTCTATGCAACCGATATCAGTCACACAGAATGAAATCCGATGTCAGACACACAGTCCATTTACAAGTCCGTTCTGGGTCTGAACGAAACCGGGAGCACCTAGTACCCCGCATATCCATCGATCTCCAAGTACGTCTGGACGATCACCAACTGTTTCCATCTTCTTGGGTGTACAACCCAATCAAGATCATCAGTTATCACCCAAACGACGTGAAGACTTCCGGTCTTCGACCATCGTCTTCATCTTCGACTTATCGTCGTATCAGTTATTCAGAATGGGATAAACCCGGTCTTCCTGAATAACTCGCGTATATTTTATAAAAGTGTTACACAAACACAACATACGCCTCATTCCAATTCATTAGTCACTAACCGTAAATTAATCAAGAGAATAATTCCCCAAATATTAACCCCGAAGGCCGAAACCAACATCAGATCAATATCCAGAAAACCATTCTGTTTGGCTAACCGACAGTTAGTTTCTAAATTTCACGTTCAAATCTAATTAAAGATTTAACTATCGCCTGGAGCAAAACTGGTGATACTCCATTCTCGATCTTTTCAATCTAATTAAAGATTCATTAAAACTCCACTTAGTTTTAATCTTTTGACTGGGTTAAAGAATCAGTGTCATTTAAAAACACGGTTCACGATAAACCCAAAATCACATTCATTAATCGTCGGGTTAAAGAACGAGTGTTATTTAAAACACTGTCCACGATAAACCCAAAAATCAATATCGATTCAATTCCAATTAAATGTTATTTAATTGGTACACTTCATTAAATCTAAATAAAAAGATTTAATCATTTCTCAACTGGGTTCAAGAACAGTGTTAATGAAGACACCATTCACGACAAACCCAAATCACGTTCATTAATTATCGGGTTAAAGAACAAGTGTTATTTAAAACACTGTTCACGATAAACCCAAAAATCAATATCAATTCAATTCCAATTAAATGTTATTTAATTGGTACACTTCATTAAATCTAAATAAAAAGATTTAATCATTTCTCAACTGGGTTCAAGAACAGTGTTAATGAAGACACCATTCACGACAAACCCAAATCACGTTCGATATTCAATACAAGGCTCTGAATAGAAAATATATCGGCTTATATTCAATATCGAATTCTACGACTAACAAATGTCGTATTGGAAATAACGATACAAATATATATCTTTCAAATTTCCATAACAACACCTGTAATATCACGAATTCCAACATCGAAATATTCCGAAGACAATTTCGATTCAAATCCACTCCAATGCAATCATTGGAAATTTTGGTTATTTTCAAAACCATTTCGAATTCAATTTATTTATTTAAAAATAAATAGAATTATAATTCTAGTTCAAAACTAGTTCATTTCGATAAAAATCTATTTTTATCTTTTCAAATATGGAGTTTTTCATCCCAAATCTTCACAAATCATTTCTTATGATTTTACATAAATTATTACTATTTTTAATAATTTTATCGAGGCCCGTACAGTCGATTTCCATCAACGGCCATCGAACTGCACTTACAGCGACCTTTTTCGAATTTGATTTGGACATAATTCCAAATCCAACCGTTAGATTTCAAATTTCTAATATTCGTTAGAAAGCTCTTTTCGATACGAACCCAACGGTTCCGGTTTTAGGAGAATCCGACGGTCGGATCTCCCGTAATGTCCGTTTGAAATAAATGGTCGAAATTCGCGAACTGCCGCGGCGCGGCGCGTTCTATTCAGGCCATTATATTATATATAATATATATAATATATATTTCGTCGATTACTATTCAAAACGAATTATATAAATAGTTTTAAAATCGTTTCAAAACCTATTTCAACTTCCATTTCAATTCAAAGCAAAATTGAATTCTTCTTTATAAATTCGTTTCAAAATTCATTTCTATTAAATTCGAATTTCAATTCAATTTGAATTCATTTCAATTCGCTTTCAATTCCATTTGAATTCGTTTTCAATTCAATTCATTTCGAAATCGTTTTCAATTCAATTCATTTCGAAATCGTTTTCAATTCAATTCATTTCGAAATCGTTTTCAATTCATTTTGAATTCGTTTTCAATTCAATTCATTTCGAAATCGTTTTCAATTCAATTTATTTCGAAATCGTTTTCAATTCAATTCATTTCGAAATCGGTTTCAATTCATTTTGAATTCGTTTTCAATTCAATTCATTTCGAAATCGTTTTCAATTCAATTCATTTCGAAATCGTTTTCAATTCAATTCATTTCGAAATCGTTTTCAATTCATTTTGAATTCGTTTTCAATTCAATTCATTTCGAAATCGTTTTCAATTCAATTCATTTCGAAATCGTTTTCAATTCATTTTGAATTCGTTTTCAATTCAATTCATTTCGAAATCGTTTAAAATCGATATAAATATCGTTCACGTCAAAATGGCGTCAATCTAATCAACACGGCTTCATATATTCCTTTATTTTCAAATATTCTATTTCAAATATTTCTTTTTTTCAAAACTGGAATGAGGCCCAATCAATTACCATATAAAATTAATTATATGGATTTTCATACAACACATGTATATAATAACATTGAAAATAATCAACCATCAACCAAAGTGCACTACACTGTATAAGCATCAAATATAGATATTCAACGCTCATAACAGCCTGTCAATCAATCGATCGACATATTTAATCAATCAGGATGAGTGAACTGCATATTTCATCCTAACACCCGTGTGGGGTTTTCAAACAATCAAACAAATATTTTATTTGTGCAGTTTGGCGATGTGTAAAATTTATCGACCCAATCAATGTCATTCAAATAAGTGTACATAAACAAACCGTCTGGTTTGTAAATGAATATTTATTTATTCACATTCACGTTTAAAAATTATATTTTTAACGACAAAACATTTTATTCCAACATATGAATTTCTATTCAATTCATTTATTCAATAAAAACGATATTTTTATTTTTCTAACATATTTTAGAAAATTTCGGCGGCATAACGGCACGATACTAGAAACGGGACAAGGCCTAGCCTTATCCCCGGTCTAGTGAAGGCCCACGCCATTCACATATCAATCAAATCAATTCATCTCACCAAACAATTCAATTCAAACAAATAATTCAACTAATCTATGCAACCAAACAAACAAGTCCATGGTCTGTGGACGATTGTGTCGGGTGCTACTAAGCACCGTCTGCATCCTAGTATATATATATAACTAGAAAAATAAATTGAAAGGTGAGAAATTCTCACATATAGCTATCCTAGCTCCACGGCACTTCCAATGCAGGAAATCTTCGTTGTTCTCGCCTTTTTGTCACCTTCGTGGTTGCTTTCACTACATATGTAAAAATCGAATTTTTTACATCGCTATTCAATATATAAAAATCATATTTTTAGTTCGAAGTTCAATATATAAAAATATGATTTTTATCTCGAAGTTCAATATATAAAAATCGAATTTTTATTTTGCTATTCAATATATAAGAATCGTATTTTCCTATCGAAGTTCAATATATAAAAAAAAAAATCTATTTTTCTATCGAAGTTCAATATATAAAAAAATCTATTTTTCTATCGAAGTTCAATATATAAAAAATCTATTTTTCTATCGAAGTTCAATATAAAAAAAAACACATTTTTAACTCGAAGTTCAATATATAAAAATCGAATTTTTATTTCAAAGTTCAATATATAAAAATCGAATTTTTATTTTGCTATTCAATATATAAGAATCGTATTTTCCTATCGAAGTTCAATATATAAAAATTCTATTTTTCAATTTTGGCAATATAAAAGATTATATTTTCTTTTCAAATCTCAAAATAAAATCAGTTTTCAATCTTTTCCAAATTCAGTTTTTGAAATATATATAAAAATCAGTTTTTGCAATATATATAAAAATCAGTTTTTACAATAAACAAAATCAGTTTTTTAGAATAAACAAAATCAGTTTTTTTAGAATAAACAAAATCAGTTTTTTTAGAATAAACAAAATCAGTTTTTTAAAATAAACAAAATCAGTTTTTTTAGAATAAACAAAATCAGTTTTTATAGAATAAACAAAATCAGTTTTTAAAATAAACAAAATCAGTTTTTTTAGAATAAACAAAATCAGTTTTTTAAAATAAACAAAATCAGTTTTTTAAAATAAACAAAATCAGTTTTTTTTAAAATAAACAAAATCAGTTTTTTTTTTTTAATACATATAAAATTTTACAGATAATTGAAAATAAGTAAATAAAGTAAAAGGGGATGGAAGCTTACAGCGTTTGGGACTGAGGGGCGCACTGTTCGTCGGAAGGGCGACAGAATCTGACATGGCCAGAGGATGAGCTCACGGTGGTCAGGAGGAGGCGGAGGGCTGTCTGGAGCGAACTGCGGAGGGGGAGGAGGTCGCGCGCGTGCTGGTGGGCCAGGGGAGCAGGCGGAGATGGCGGTGGTGTCCCTTCAGGGCGGCGTTCGATCACTGGAGTTAGGGTTTGGGGATTGCGGTTCAATTGGAAGGGAGGGGCTCCGACGTTGAAGGGGTGGTTCAGGCGGGTAGCGCGTGGTGGGGCGAGGCTGGCGGAGGCGCAGGCGGGAGGATCGAGGGGGGGGAGGCGCCTTCGATCGGAGTTTTTTTTTTTTTTTTTTTTTTTTCTTCTGGATTTCGAAAATGATTGAAGGGGGGGGGCCAGAACGAGATTAAAGGGGGAGATATTTTTTTTTTTTTTTAATTAATTTAAAAAAGTTGACTTTTACAAACGAACTCGAAACGAGGTCCACCGCCTGTCGTCCATAGCGTTTTACCCCCGATCCGGACACTATGGGATATGTATCGCAAGCTGATTTGATTGTTACAATCAGTTTCCCTTTGAATTTTCATTTAAATCACTATATTGAATTTTAAACGCACATTCCAAATTACCGGGGTCACATACTAACTCTAAAAAACCCAGAAAAATATTTTCTAGCTTCGTATTGACGATACGGTCCTAACAAAACTAGTTTCGTCGAATTCTGAGGCCGTTTGAAAAATGGCCAATTTCCAGTCGATCAAAATCAACTGAAACTGGTCAAACGCGTTTTCCTTTGACACGCTCACATATTGATTCGAAAAATTATGAAATTTGAAATCTAGCAATAACTTCACATCCCGGACCCAACAAAACTGGTTTCGTCGAAATCCGAGGTCGTTTGCAAAATGTCCATTTTTAAGGGCCTGAATTCCATAGCGACTATTCAGAATTTTCAACTGGACATATCTTTTGATTCCCGCTACGAACTTTTTATTTTTCGGATTCGTTGGAAAGATATTCACTATTAGATTCCATTATTTTTGGTTTCACTAAAATCCGGATTGTTTTGCACCCGGTACATTCAATTGAAGTTTGAAATCGAATTATCGAACTACCGCGCCATTTTCAATTTTATTTATAATTATATATAAATATTTATATTCTAACGACGACGCGTATAATATATACGTTTGATTTATATTCAGAATAAATTTATCGTCGATATTATTTAAAATAATTCATTTTAAATAATCAAAATTCGCTAAAGTGGCCAAAATAAAAATTTCAAACTGGCTCACATTTTACGGGTTGTTACATAATTTCCATTCCTCAGTAAGAATGAGCCGCCACTTACATCCTCAAAACCAAAATGAGAAAACCGCACTCAAGAAATCAATAGGAAATGAAATCAAATCCTATAAATCACGGAAATTATATATTTGTGACTCTGATGGCTTTCTCTTATTCTTACTATAATTTGTGGCGGTTGCGATCGCTGTTCAACGATGTCGAGTTTCAACAGCGAGACTACGGTTTCCGATTTTGAAAGCTGTGAGCTTCGATTCGAGTTTTAAATGTTGAATTTGGTATTATGGTGGAGTTTCGCTCGGATTCAGATCTTTTCATGAGCTCTGAAGATGAATGATGTCTGTCGAAGTCTGAAGGCAGGCGTGAAGAACCGGTCGAAGCGAGGAGATACTCGAGTTCGAGTTAAGGGAAATTCAGATAAGGAGATAGTGAGTTGGATTAGCAAACTAATGGAAGTCTTGGGTTGATATTTAGGTGAAGAATCAAGGGGAAGCATGTGATGGATGTGGCGTTGGTTTTTGTTGGTGCAGGCTTTTGTGTTGAGGCAGTATGGCTTGGTAGGGATGAAGGAACTGCGAAGATGGATGGATTTGTTTTTAAATATTGATGGGGATAAAGAGGTGTATGCGATGAGGAGCCTTGAGCTATGTTTTGTCAGGAGCAGTTCTGTTGTGTGTTGTCTGGAATGCATGACATTTTTTGAGGAAGAAGGGTATCAAAGAAGGCCTATGTTAGCCTTGATTTCTTTTTTGGTTCGAAGAAACTGGGGTGAGCGAGTCTTTGTTTGGGTCGATGATGAAGATGAAGGATTTTTGAGAGAGGGAATTCGGTGATGTCTGTGTACAGGTCCTGGGCGCGAGTGTTTTGCAGAGGTGGTTAAAGAAACGAGATTTGTGGAGGGGTGGTTTTGCATAAGCATGGTTAAGGAGTGATTTGCTTAAGAATCAAAGGAAAACATGTCATGTAGAAATTGTATTGAGGATAGCCACCTTATGGAACATGGCTAAAATCGAGATATAGGGATTTTCTTTGGGATAAAATCAAATGCTGTTTGATTTTAAAAATGAAATCAGAATCGTCAACTGGGAACCAATGTGAGTAAATCTCACAAACTATAAACAGTTTATAATTTCATGTTGTATTTTTAGAACTGTTAAATATTGGCTGATTGACTGTGTGTTGACTGTTTGATTGAACTGCTAGTCAGTTAGTGAATTTCTATATTGATTCTGTTTAACAGAATATATCATATGGAACTGAAAGTGATGTTGGTTTTATTGTGTAACATCTGTGGATGTAGGGAAACAGGTTGGAGGAATCCGACTGGATTCCTCAACAGTTATTTTTATTGTTTTTCATATATTGTGATATATGATGTGATTTATAATCTGTGGTGGATTTTGTGTGTTTGGACGATACTGATCATCGTGATTTGATATGTTGAATACCATAACATACCAAAATGTTGATAAGGGAATATTTAAAAAGGAAATATTTTGAAAATAAAATATTTATAAATGGAATATTTATAAATAAGAAATATTTATAAATTGGAATATTTATAAATAGGAGATATTTAGAAAAGGGAAATTATAAAATCAAAGATAGATTTGAAAAGGGAATATTTGCAAACCATTTGCAAATAGAATAATAGAAAAGGAGGTATTTGTAAAACCGTTTACGAATAGAATTAAAAAGGAAATATTTAGAAAATAAATAGAGTTATAAAAAGGAAATATTTAGAAAATAAATAGAGTTATAAAAAGGAAATTTGTTTATAACCGAATGGGATGTTATAAAAAGGAAAACGTTATACAAAGGGAAACGTTACTAAAAAGGAAATCATTTGTAAAGTGAAGAACCGTTACTAAAAGTAAATCTTTATAAATGAATAGTTTATTCGAAAAGGGATTAATAGAATTTAGTTATTCGAAAGGAGTTAAATCGAATTTGATTATTCGAAGGGAGTTAACCGAATATGGTATTCGAAAGTTAGTCAATCGAATATGGTATTCGAAAGTTAGTAAATCAAATATGTTATTCGAAAGGGGTTAGTCGAGAGGAGTTAAGTAAAAGAGTTAATCGATTAGAGTTTATCGAATATAGTTTATTCGAATAGAATTAAAGGAGTTAATCGAATATAGTTTATTCAAATAGAATCAATTGAGTTAATCGAATATTAGTGATTCGAATAAAGTAAAAGGAGTTATCAAATATTAGTTATTTGAATATGAGTTAAATAGAGTTATCAAATATTAGTTATTCGAATAGAGTTAAATGGAGATAAAATGAGCTAATCGAATATAGTTTATTCGAATAGAGTTAAAGGAGTTATTGAGTATAGTTTATTCGAAAGGAGTTAAGTGAAACGAGTAAACTGATTAGAGTTAAATCGAATAGAGTGTATCTAATAGCGTTAGTCCAATGGAGTTAATCCAATAGCATTAGTCCAATAGAGTTAATTGATAAGGGTTAATCGAATAGAGTAAATTGAATAGAGTTATCTCGAAGGAAAGAATTATCGAATAGAGATGATTCGAAAGAGAGTTATGTAAGGAAGTTTGTTAAAGAGTTAAAGGGTGAACTTTGTCTATTTCAAGGTTAGAAACGTTGTTCAGTTAAGGTCTGAGAGGTAGTATTACCCTAACTTTATTGACTTCATTTTTAACTAAGGAATGGTTAAGGTTCGATCGTGAAGGTGGGTTAAAGGAATTTAGTTAATAAGCGTAATGGTTTGAGTTGGCATCGCGATGGTTTGTTTAAACATCTGTCTAAGTCCAATGAAGGAGTTTTGGAAATGTTTTCCAAATAAGAAACAGAAATGTGTTTCTGATATAGAAAACAAAAATGGAAATGTTTCCCAGTGTTAAAAAGATATATTTTCTAAATTTAGAAAATAAGAAATGTTGAATATAGGGAAACATGAGATGAAAAATGAACTAAGGAGATAAATGTTAAATGATGTCTGATTGATAGAATTTCCATCTAGAAATAATATCGTTGTTCGCACAAGTGTTTTTCTTCGATAGTTGAATCACAAACTATCGAAGTTTTTAACCATTTTAACGTTGTTAATATGGAGAGACCGGTTGGATTATTATCCAAAGAACCACTCTGTATTGGCATAAGCGTTGCGAATCATATATGCCAAAGATAATTGAAGATGAAATAAAGTTCAAGGGCTATTGTATAAGTCTTAGATAACAGTGTCTAAGATGGATGTATTGAATAGTGCCTTCGGTTCATCCTGTTCCTGGATGACTTGTATGGACGGATGTCTGACAGAGTATTTCCAGACAATCACGTATATTGATTTCTCCAACCGTACCAAGAGTGGAAGCGGAGAAGGAAACTTCTTTTAGCTAACACATAATGTATGGTTGAGGACGTCAATCGGTGATTTGATGGATTTGACAATGTGGCATTCAAAGTGAATCTGGTGTGATGATAAAGCGTAGCTTATAGCCTCATCAACCGGTAAATGACAGAAATCGGGCAGGCAGCATGGCTAAGTCGGTCGCTCCGAAGTAGGGTGTATAATCACATGATCTAGAGTTTCCTTTACTTCTAAAAATCTATTGTTGATGTTGTCCCATTCGGGAAACGATTGATGATCCCAACCGTTGGTGATATACATTCGATACACTCAAGCGAAATGAGTGATCGGTCATGTGTGGCCGGGTTGCAAGATGTTCTTGTTGAACCCAGGGTATTCCTCTCTAGAGGTACACTAGCGAAAGGAGGTTCCATACGTTGTCATAGTTGGAAATCCTTTACCCAATACATGCTTGCGGTTTTGATTGTATACTATATATGTAGAACGTGAGATGAAAGCGTTTCTGCTAGATGATTATTATATTGTGGGTGATAGACATTATTATAATATCAAAAGGTTTTTGGTATAAAGATATTTTGGATTCTCATAAGGGAAAAACCCGTTCCGTTATATGGCGTGGTCTTATGAGATATCATTTACTGCTTGAACTGTTTTTAAACTGTTTTACTCACACCAGTCCCATGACTGACCCGGAGTTTATTTTGTTATTTTCCCTAAACTCTTGGGTGCCTAAATTTGTATGGGCAGTCTAGTCGGGATTTTACAAATATACTTGGAGAGCTTGGAGCAGGAGGCTTTAGGATTATATAGCTATAGTTTATTTCCGCTGTGTTGTAAGTGTTGTGATTGATGATGATATGTATATTCAAGTTCAATCTTTTATTTCAAAGATGTGTTACTCTGATGTTGTGTTCTTCTTCTTCTTCTATTCGTAGTTTCTACGTTATCTATCCTCACCCTCTGTTTACTTTCTATTAATTTCTTGATTTTCAGTTTAATTTGGGGTTGGACTTGTGTTTTTGGTCAGCTCAAATTGGACCAGATTTTCGGGTCATTACAACGGGTTGGGGTTCTTCTCTGTTGTTATGTTGGTAGATTTGATGATTTATCAGCCTGTTTCTCATATACTTTACTGATGATGTTTAGTATTTCTTTATTAGCCATTAAGACTATTGTTTGACTCAAGGTTTTATGTCTCCCTCTTATTACCTTGAGCTGTTCATCTATATGTTGGATGGGAAAAACTTAGCAGGTAACAGGTAGTAGATCTTGATGAGGACGATGCTGTTGAGCAATGATGAGCAGGAGGCTGGCATATAATTTCTTACTCTCTACTATTAGTTGTTTTCGCTGTTTTGATTTCTTTGTTAATCTAAGTGACTTTGTAGTGAAGCTGATTTTGCAAATTCTGTTGATATATTCTAGTTGATCAGTGGATAATTCATGGTGATATGGAAGATAAAGATTTTGCCCAATTTCGCCTCATTATTATTGCCTATTGTATATGTTCTATTATATTTTATCTTTGCGCTATAAGTTATACGATAGGTTTCCGCTCATGTTTCTTTATTTGATGACCGTCGCATATCGGCCTGACACGTCATACATTGCACTTCTTCCTCGGTTTGTGCAGGAGGTACGGGGCAGTTGTCACAGGTTCTCAAGAATTTATTGAGACTGTGTATCCTAGACTTCGGAGGGACTTGGGAAGAGAATCGATCTCCCATTGGTTGAGTTTGCCTACAATAATAATTACCAGTCGAGTATTGGTATGGCATCTTTCGAGGCACTTTATGGATGACCCTGCAAATCGCCGACGTGTTGGTGGGAGTCTACGGACAAACTTCTACTTGGACCTAAGATGATTAAAGAGACTTCTTAGAGGATAGACCTTATTCGTAGATGGATGAAGGAAGCTGAGGACTGACATAAGTCATATGCCGATAGAGGGAAGATTGACTTGGAGTTTTGAGTAGGAGATATGGTGTTTATTAAGGTATCACCTTTGAGGAACATAGTTCGCTTTTTCTCGGTAGGGAAGTTAGCTCAAAGGTTTGTAGGGACATTCCCCTTAATTGAGTGGATAGGCCATATGACCTACAGAGTTAGACTACTAGAGAGGCTGGTGGGGCTTCATGACGTGTTCCATGTTTCCCACTTGAGGAAATGTCTATATGATTCAGCAGAGGTAGTTGAGCTAAGTACACTTGAGAATGTTGAAGAATAAAAGGTGGCATCAATTAGAAAAGTTCCTACCTGTATTTTTGTATCTGAAGTTAAGAAGCTAAGCAACAAGGAGATCAAGATAGTGGAGGTGCAAGGGGGAGAAGATCGTGACAATACGATATGAGAACTCGAATTTGAGTTTGTATTCTTGTCGTTCAAGTCTTCGATCCACAGGTAGAAGCTTATGTTGAAAACATGTGTTTTGTGACATGTTATGATTGATGGATGCAAGTGTTTGCCAGTGGTTGCCAGTGGATGCATGAACACACACATTAGGCATTAGACCTGCTCGAGCACTTACATATTGCATATGGTTGTGTGCGCATTATAATTTTCAATGAATGGAAATGGTTGAATCATCACATGGATGGTGCATTTCTGTGAATGGTTAT
Organism: Allium sativum; assembly: GCA_030737875.1. Classification (NCBI taxonomy): domain Eukaryota; kingdom Viridiplantae; phylum Streptophyta; class Magnoliopsida; order Asparagales; family Amaryllidaceae; genus Allium; species Allium sativum. The sequence continues at coordinate 314,769,388 of CM060909.1, read as the reverse complement.
GCATACATATAGAACGTATATGTACTATTAGGATTCTTTTGCATACATATTGGATACATAGCACAAACATATCTTGCATTAAGGGAGTCAACTGAATTTGTGGACCGTTTGATTTTCTCATTAGTGTAGAGACATATGCCCAACACCTTTGCATACATTCATACCACGCATTAGAAATTTTAAGGACAATGGATTCCAGTGGTTGATCGATAATTTGATAGGTGTAGGTCCTTAACACTAGTAACATTCTTCTTAACTTGGAGATTTCGGAGATGAAATCCTTTAAAGAAGGGAGAAGGTAACACCTCATAATTTAATACACCGTAATTATATAATGAAGATAATAAAATGAATATTAATTAATAAAATATTAAGAATTAGTTAAAACCGATTTCACAGTTGCTTTCAGTACGAAATTCTGGTTCAGATAGGCTCTTGATTTTCATAAATCAGACTAAGTATGAATACATTATGGACTAAATAATTTTGAACTAAATTTCATATAATTTAAAATTAACAAACTCAGAACGCAACAGTCAAGAGTCGACCAACCCTACATGGTCGACCCCTTTGTCGACCGATGCTGAAGGTTGGTCGACCCACCTGAGAGTAGGGAGGAATCTTGCACCCGAATCTGGGCTGTTTTTTTGGTGTTTTGTTCGTGTAGACTCAGCATGACGTGTCTTGAATGGTTTGATTTTATAACCTAATATTCTATGGTTTATAATCATCCTAACATATCTTTAAATAGGCTATCAGCCTCACCATTTTCTTGCACACAAATATTTCTTCATCTTCTTCCTCCCATAAGTTTTGTTTTAAATGAAAATAAGAAAATGTCGAGTAGCTGCTAGAACTTAGATTGATGGGATAATTCTTGTTTTTCTTCTACAACAATTTTAAAGAGAACTTTTCTAGATCTAATACATATGATTGTGAGTTTTAGTTACTTTTAGATTTGCTATTAAAAAAAGTTTTTTGATAGTAAATGATTTAGATCTAAAAATTAACGGTGTTTATAAGTTTATATGTTATTATTTTTTTTACTGTCAATTATCCATTTAGTTTTCAGCTATTACCTATTATATGTACATCTTTTTTATCCTCTTTTTGTTTTAGTATATAGTCTTATGCCTATTTATTTAGTTTATTTATTTCTGAGTTGGATCTATCTTTCTCTTTTACATTTTTATTTTACGTTGAACCTAGGCCATCGAGAGCCTAGGCCATTTCTGTTAGAATTGCGTAAATTTGGGATAAATTGGAATAACTTGTAGTAACAGTAAAAATGAGATTTAGGCATACTAGAACATGAGAACCATTAACTATACAATTTGGATAATATGGAAAACATGTTAATTTGAATAGGTTAAACTTAATTTCATATTAAGTATAACATGTTGTGAAAAGATACGTGAATCAGATGTAATTAAGTAAAACATGTTACTTAACTTGTAAACATTGGAACATGTGCTTGTATGATTTGGGGAAGGGTTGTTACAATTAAAATGTCATTTACAGCCGAAAAAATATAACATAGGGTTATATGATGCTTATTAATGAACTTAAACCTGCTAAGTTAAACCTGTTTAATTAATAAGATAAGAGGTTCCACGTCTCCTGTTATATTCACGGGAGGGGGGAGGGGCTTAAAATCCTAGTTTACTTGGGGAACCAGGCCTAGGGTTGGCTTGTGCCAATTTTAGTGTTGTTTGGAACCCGTATCAATCAGTATCCCTATTGGCATCATATCGGGGCCTTTCACTAGTTAGGGGCCAGGGCACGCTTTACTGATCTGGATTGTAAGAGGTTCAAATCTTAGAGGTAGGTACAGGCATGTTTTCGCATAGTTATAAACATGCATGGGTCTGATGAAGGAAACTAAGGCGTTGTAACACTGGCGGATAAGGTTGTGTCTTTAAAGTTGTCGGTTTCGGGATTGATATCCCAGACTCCCATAACTGGCATAGGTTGTTTGTGTCTGCAGGGAGCCGATCACTGGGTAGTAATTACTGTAAAACCTAATCCTGTGATTCTGATAGTTGGTGCAGAAACTTGTTCCTAGGATATGAATGGGAAGCTTATTTGATCTTACCTTACCTCGTTTATTTCGTACTTGCATATTTTACTGTATTTTCATATCCAATAATATTGATCTGTCTTGATACTTCTTACCTTATGTTTATGCAATAATCATTGGAAATCGCTAGACTTCTTGTCTGACTTATTTGTTTTTCCATCTCTCTCCTCCTTTCCCCCCAAGTTCTTAGTGTGGTGGGTTACAGCCTTAACCATGATTCTTTTCAGCTTGGACATTGATTACTTCTCGCCCGATGTATTATTTCAATTTCTTTTCTATGTTTATTGTTATGGCTCATGAGGGATATTATTTTGTACTCTGATGGTTTATGTTTCCACTAGACAAATGGTTTATGACTATGTTTTATTTGGTGTTTGAAAACTGAAATGTTGTACTTGGTTTGAATAATAAAAGTTTGAAAAGTTTTTTCGCTGTATTTTTATATTCTATCTAATCAAATCGGTCTGTATTATTATTGCGCTTCATAAAACCTAATGCATCCTCATATGAATGACATTAGGGGACGTAGGCTGTTACAACGTAGGGATAACATTTTGGGGGACTTGTCCTCATTCTAAAACCTTGTATTCATTTCTAAGAGACAAAACCATAATTTGTGAATCGATTTGGGGATTTCTCTATTTCTCTTGTAATTGCATATGTACCTTATCAAGTTAATCGATAAAGGAGATACTTAGCACTTATAATCTTTTCCACCAATTTTCCTTATTGCTAATTCAGAAAAAATCCTTCAACTTTAGAGTAATTACCAAACTAGCCATCACAATCCACCTATCTTCCTACTTGTGTCGAGCTTATGAAGCCCTTATCCCACGATAACTGTTGATCTTTAAGTCTTGCAAGCGAGATACTCTCCTCTTCTTGAAGGATGAGTAACTAATCTTTGGACTAAGGGTCTTGATATCTAGGAAACAGTGAATTGAACCACACTTAGAGAGACTAGATCATCCATAGGTTCTCCTAGGACCACAACCAAACTCTATATTTTGGTGTTGACGAAAAATATCATTAACATTCATATTAACAAAAATGAAAACAAATAGTTTTTCTTCAAAATTTAAAGTTAAATAAGTCACATAGTTTAAATAACATATGTGGACAATAATATTAAATTTAATATATTATGCATTTATCTTAATAAATTTATCGTAAATTGAAGAAAATAATTTCCCTAAATACCTCTATATATGTTAATATTTCTAAAATTATATGCTAAACCTCCTCATTTTTTCCGTGATATTTTATATTTCAATCCATATATTTAAACTACTCATGAAATCTTAAATTATAATTATCCAAATAATCTTAGAGAGCATTTAGTCCTTTTTCGAATAGTTCTTAAAAATATACGTTAATTCTACTATATTTATTCATGTTACAAAAAGATAGTTTTCCGTGCAAATATAAAGATGTATAAATCACATAATTTGAACTCTGCGTGTTAACAATAATGACAAAGTTAATTTGTAAATTAGTTATGCCCTATTTATATTTTTAATTTACCATATATTTATACATAATTTTTCTTGAACATAAGTAACTCTACCACAAATTTATACTTTTTCGCAAATTTCTTTCCAATTCTTCCTCCGGGATATAAGAATAAATTAACTTCATAATTTTACTTTTAATTATTTAAATAAATTCTATTAAATAATATTTGTTGATTCATTGAAAAATTACTAAGATGCATCAATTTCAACTTGTAAATCTATATTAATAAAATGATTTTTTTAAATACTACATATTATTTGTGTGAACATAAATTACATACAAACTATAATAATAATTTCAATTAATAGTTTATGTATTTCACATCAAAATTTATCTTATATTTCATAACAAAATTCTCATTTAAATATTAAAATAATGAATATTATTTTTAATAATGTCGTCTTTTGCAATGCACGGGTTACACAGTATAATGTAATATGATTCAAAATGCATCAGAATAATTTCATTGAAGTAACGTTACAATGATGTCACGATATTGCTGCATTATATGCTAATTTTATGCGATTATAGCAACAAAAGTTTTTCAATAGCCCCACTGTGGCATCTCAAAATTCGGAGGAAGTGACAGTACTAAAATGGCATCACATACACATTACGGAAGCGAAGTCTGTTTGCGAACAAATTGAACAACTGTAAACAATTATTTAATTCGTCCGGCTTTCCTAAAAAACAAGGGTTGTTATAAAGGGTGTCGAACTTTGGGACCAAAATTATTTTAATTAATACATCCACTCAGATTATTTCAAAATTTTGATTGTTTGAAAACTACAGGAAATAAAGAAAAAGTGAGTTTTTTTATATTAAATGAAAGCAATTAGGGAGTAATTACATAAAATGATTTAACAATCATCAATAGCCAAACATATTAATATAGATCTAATTCATATTTCTGTCACAAACATGAATCAACGATAATTAGGTTTTTAGAAACAAACATGTGAATAACGACAAGCATAGCCTATGCAGGAGCTAAGCTCTTAAACAGCCATAGGCTAGCAAGAAAATTCACAACTTTTTTTCTAAAACCTTAAATATTAGATCTAAATCTGATAAACATTAGATCGAACATGAATATACCCTTGAAGGAGCATAACTCTTAAACGACACAGAGTTTGAAGGTTCGGATCTAACTCTTGGTTCAGATTTAGATCTATATACATGAAGTCCTAATCATTTGGCTATGTGATTCATATTTAATCTAATCTATAAGCGTAATCGCCCCCTAATTAAAGAGGATTAGCTAGACATAGCTAAATAATGAAATGCGAAGAAGAAAAGAACAAACATAGGAGAAGAATAGTTTTATTCCAAAAGAAGAGTTACAGAATAAAACCCAAGATAGTTCTAAATGAAAGAGATACAACGTATTTATAGCTTCCATGACCAAGACTAAGTGGCCGAATACAAGATGTGGGACAAAAAGACATTGCGCAAATAATAAAAAAAACTAATGTGAACGCATGTGAATGCAAATGCCATGGAAAAATAGCTTGCGGGCATCAAACGGCATTAACTTCAATCATTTTGAGCATGAATAAGAACTTCATAACATCTGAGACAAGTGATCTTTATAAAAACGCATTGAATCTTGATTTGAAAATATGTTTCAAAAGGTGGTTGAACAACAACATTTCTTCAGGTCTTAATGCTTTAATCCATCTCTAAAAATCAACACTCTTCTTGCAACAATTCTTCAAGCTTTTCAACAATTAATTACATTAATCTATTTGTCTTAAATAATCTGAAAATACAACTATAAATACAAGATATCAATTGTTTTAAAGAGAAAATAAGATAAATAAGTGGATAAAATATACACATCTATGTGTATATCAATGTCATTGCAATGACAATTTGTTAGCGCCCATAGATAATTATGACATCATAACGACAATAGTTTTAAAATATAAAATCAAAATTCTAACGGTGCTTTAGTGATGCCAAACTACTTTATAGTCTAGTGGCAACTTGCCGCATTCTGTACTTTCAAGCATAAAGCATAGAATATGTCAGATAAAGCCAAAAAAATTGTGCAAACCATACAAGATAGACAACCTGTATCATTATTACCAACTTACGTCATCATAAGAAACATATATAACAAATAAACTACGATAATAATACTACAATACAAATCCAAACTAAAATGAACATCATAATATGTCCAACCCAAAGTACAATGTCATATAAAAACAACAAAACCAGCCAAACATGTTCGAATAACACTAAATAATATACGCACATAATTTGTATAATACACAATCTTGTCAAAATGCGAACTACTACAAAATGTATGTTTCACTCCCAAATTTGACGTTGATTATTTTTTAATAAGTTATTTAATTATGTTTCAAAAATAAAATTTGAGCAAATGATGGAATTTGACCAAAAACTTGTATCGTCGCGTTAGTGATGAAATTCTTGTAAATTATCATGTTTGACGTTTCGCAAATGGAATCAATATGTAAAAGTTATAGAAAAAAATTTGGAAGGGAAAAAATAGTGTAAAAGATATAATATTTTAACTTATCCCTATAATATAAAGGTTGACAAAAGTGGTCGACCGGGCAATCGATCAAGTGTTTGATTAATAAATCGACCTATATGGTCAGTCTACTTTGTAACGACCAGGTTTTGGCCTGTGTAAATTTTATTTTAAACTGACAGTCCCAGAATTTATGGTCAACGATTTAGATCCTTTTTGCGCTTATAAATAAAGGCCTAGAACCCCTATCTTTTCACATATTTTCTGAAGATAGCAGTGAAGCTCTGCCATTTTCTTTTCTAGGCTCTCCTCCAAAATTCTTAAAGTAAATGTATTTCAATTCTATTTGGTGGATTCACTACAAGAACAACAGTGGCTTCCAACTCCTAGGGGTCATTGACGGTCGTTGGAAATCCATTGGATACCCCATTGGTATGCATTTCAATGGTCACCAATGCTTTCCAACACCATCAACGGTGTGACGGCCCGCCCCGCACCAGCCAGCATTTCCTCTGAAAGTGCGTTGTACACATGCCCGACTAGCACGGAACGGTCACCTAAGAAAGGAAAGAAAAGAATGAACTAATCGAAAACCTGTAGAATGTCTCACAGCACATGGACCAAAATATAATAATAATATACTTGACATAAAACAGGCAAGATAGTGCTTAAGCTGATAACTAAAACCAAAATCAACATCATCATCAAGTAGCGAAAATCTAAATACAGCTTATTACAACTTTCCAAATTACTGTCTCTTATAAACAAAAGAAAGAAAGATACACCACTAATGCCCAAAGTAGTGACCGCAGCAACACAGGGAGAATATATATATATATATATATATATATATATATATATATATATCACATTTGGAAGCCTCCTGCTCGTCTCGGTACAACTACTCGTGCATATCACCTAACCTATCTCTAGTCTGCTCGTGAGAGCACCCAGAGTAATAAGAAGAGACATAAAACTCTAGGTCAGACAAAAAGTCTGGTATGAGCGATATGCAGCAAAACAGAACAATAACAGGTATACTAAACCATACCTGAACATGGATCTGCAACCAAAGAGTTAGCACTACATACCGTACAATACTCCAAGGTACCACTAAACAGATGGTGTAAAGAATACGGGGGTGGGGTGTGCATGTAATGGTGATGGCAAACAAATCAAGCACAACAACCATCCTCACATCTCTCACTCAGTGCGTAAAGCATACGATGTCCACCACTGTCAATCACTAGACCCATCGAAATAGTGACGAAGTTCGACTTGTACAACCACTGCTACTACCAAGCTCATCCCATGGAATCATGACCAACACTTTTCAAATGATCCCACTTCATTGGTATATAGCCCATTAGTCGTACCTAGGCCACTGTGGCCCTGAATCCGACCACGTACCTCCCATACATAGTGATCCAAAGTTATAGACATCGACAACCCCTTAGCACATGTCCCGCAGCAAAGCCCAATCATGAATTCAACTCGTTGGTTCCCAACTGGATCCTGAGTACCAACTTCCCACTTGAACTACCATTGCATCTCGGGTTTTAGTCTCCTCCGGATCGGTTCAGTCCTTCCTGCTATCTTCAGTTCGGTTCGGTTCGGTGCATCCCCAGTTTGTGCTCAACATCTCAGTTCGTGACAAGCTCCTTCGGGTCGAATCGTGATACACCCCACCCTCCATTAAGGTCACTCACAAGGGATTGCCTTAACTTTGGTGGAGGTTTGTAAGTAAAAGTCACAGATAAAACACAAGACAAATATAAACATATATGTATAGGCAACGGAAACAAATAGACTTTTATTTCATAAAATACTTTTTCATATAAAACATTTCCATAATTGTCTCATAACGACTTCCAAAACATTACAACATCATTTCCGTCTTGGTTACTAAATAAAGAAGCATAAAACATGATTAAAACTGCATTAATCCCCATGATTGTGTCCAACCTCCATAGCCAAGGAGAGAGAGTCCAAATCGTACATCTACTATCTTGAAGCTTGCAAAGAGACTGACTAAGCTGAGTTGCTTCCTCCCTGTGGACCTGGGGAGGGGGGGGGGGGACGGAAGAAAAGAAGACGAAAGAATATAGGGTTAGACATAAAGCCTGGTAAGTCTAGTGACTCTTCAGTATGAGAATAAGAATAAGGGCATGAAAAGTATAAATTGGAAATATGAGAGTGCCATAAACTAAGACAAAGCAGTTTAAATCGAATATACTATCACACCCCATATTATATCTCTGCACCTACTTGTGTTTTCTTAACTGGCACCCCATGCTGGAGGTAAAGATATCCCCTTTTTCTAAAGATCGGCTCCTGCTCGCATAATCATCTGTGTCTTACGGCCCCTAAATATTGTAGACACCTATGCTGGCCCCACCATGGGGTGTATCAAGTCCCATGGTGGCGACCCGACACAAAACTAGAAATGCATAGGTTATACTACTGGTGCCCCCAGTGCCCTGTTTGTCTGCTCCGAAGTGTGTGCACGCCCGCACTCCGTTAGAACCCACACTGTTGCACCGACCGACGTTGCTTTTTTGACCGCTTACAATCAGCGCGGTAATCGTGCCCCACCCTGCCTAGTTTCAGGGTACCATGATACCTAATTGGGTTACTGTTGAAATGGGTCCCCATTACTAGGGTTTTCTAGTCAAACATGTTAAGTGTCAGTATTTACCTAACCCCACCCATCAATTTCATTAACATGTTGAATTGGTTAAGTGTTTTAATTAACTTAACCCTACCATCCTGACAGTCTGTCCTTAGCTTCTTAAAGCACCGACCACTGACATTAGAAAGATATTGTTATGGTTACTGGATGTGCCGGTCAGTTCCGGGTAGGTTTACACTGTAACTCAGTCTAACCTTGGGTCCTTATTGGGCTCCATGCTTAACCACCCACATTGGATAGGTATTGTTGTGACTACTGGACAACCGGGTGCGTCCGGGCAGGTTTACATCACAACTCAATCCAACCTCGTGTTAAGCATATTCGTATTTTCTAAATTTAAATATTTGTCTTCATTACTAAATATATGAAAATTAAATGTTATGGCCCACTTTCCAAGTTCATCCTTTTTGGTATAAGAATTTATACTGTTTAAATGCCACCAATTTTGGCATGTGACAAACATGCCAATTTCATATATTTTTATGTCAAGTTTTCCTAATATTCCCAACGTTACCCCGTTTAAACATTTGGCTAACAATCTTAGCCTAATTTTCGTTCGCGTAGTTTTCAACATATAATATTAGGCTAAAAACTTAGCCTAATTTAGCACACACAAAGTTGACATAAGGGAATTCATAAACATGAACATGACATAGGTGTAAACTTGGCATTTTTGGCATAGTCAATATGAACATCATAGGTGTGAACTTGCAAAATAGTCAACATGAATGTGAACTTGCAACATAGCCTAAATCAACATATATGTGAACTTGCATTGAAATAGGTATCTAACCAAATAGGTATCACATAAATTAGCATATGATTTAGATAACATAAGCCTAAACTTGTTTTTGGATATAGGCATAACATCGAGCATAACTAGCATATGACAAGAATATGATAATTTCATAAAGTAAGTATAATTTTATGACAAGGTTGTGAACTAGATCCAATCATATGTCTAATTACAACATGAAACACATATTAAAGTGGATCTTGACATGGATCCAATTTTGGAACTTGCAACTTTATTACAAACATACTAGCATGTATGTGAACATAATCGTTTAGGCATAAAGGTTCTAGCATATATATATACATGAAATCTTAATCACATACGACCTATATAATCACATAAACATATAGGTGTCGACTACAATATGAACTATACAACTTGCATGTGATTCTATATGTACAATAGGATCAATATCAACTCAACTATACCACAAACATCACAATGCCACAATCATTTCAATACATAGATGTGAATTAACATCGTCGTTACATAATAACACAATTCCATTTCCATTTTACATCGAATCAAATCCAAACTTTTATTCACGTCGGAAAAATCACTATACTTACAACAAACGATGGTCTTGTTTTCTGATTTTTGAATTCTGAATTTGAGTTGCTTTCCTTTGGGTAGACTAACGTTGATTTGATTATTGGTTTAACTTTAATTTGGCTCGTCTCTAAGCTTTTCTACAAGTGGAGGATCCTCCTAGTTTTCTCCCGACAGCATGGCGGCTCCGTCTCCAATTTCTTATGTGAATTTAGGTTAGAGTATTGAGTTATATTTGTAGAATTTCAGATCGATTTGAGCCGTCAGATGATCACAGACGAATCTAGACCATTCACTTCGATTGGAGCCAACCAAAATGCGACATGTTAGCCCTAGTGGCACAGCCAAGCCTCAGAAATCGATCGGAACCCGAACATGGCCAGCCAGGGCCAAACCAGGTCGACTGGGCAGGTCGACCCCCAGGTCGACCTGGTGCCTGGGCGGGAATTTTCCCGCCCAGTCCAGTTTGGGACTGAATTTGAAATTTGAACTTCGTTTTGAACTGTATGAATTTTAATTTGAATTCTGAAACTTCCGGTGGTCATAACTCCTTCATACGGAGTCCAATTCATGCAAACTAGGACTCTATCTCAAGCAGAATTCCGAGACGAACGCAATGGCGTAGCCCGTTTCCCTTGATTCTTTCATTAAGAATTAATTATACTTTGATTTTACAGTTAACAGAAAATTCGAGGTGTTACATTCTCCCCTCCTTAAAGGATTTCATCCCCGAAATCTTCAAGTCTAGGAGAACGTAAGTCCTAACATCCAATTGTCCATCTACTCAACCATCAACCATAGGCGTCTATTGTCCCTAAAAGACTTCTAATGTTTCATGATCATATGCACAGTGTGTGTACATGTCCTTATCTAATGCAAAAATTAGGCGGTCTACTGATTCAGTTGACCTCCTTAATGCAAATCATGTAAGTGCCATGAATCCATTATGTATGCAAAATTTTCCCTATTCATAATTCTACATGAGTGCGCAACCATTCATATAAATGCAACATCCATATGACAATATATCAAATTTTCAACCACATACAAATATGAATACACGTATGCATATGCAATTATGTAGTGACTGAGACGATCTAAAACCTATGTTGTGTGTGTATATGCATCCACGAGCAACCACTAGCAACCATTTGCAACCACTTGCAGACATCAACCATAACATGTTTCAAATACATGTTTACATGCAAAGGGTTTCTACCTAAGGATAAAGGATAATATCGAGGAAATATACCTAAAAAGATAGATACAAGCACAACTTTAAGGAAAAAGAGAGGTCAAGGATATACCCTCAAAAAGAAAAGGGTAGGCTGCACGTATTTTGTCCTCAGTTTCCCAAGTCGCGTCTTCCTCGGCATCGCTCCACTGAACTTTGACGAGCTTAACTTCGTGGTTGCGTAGCTTTTTCACTTCAGTAACTACGATTCGAGTTGGAACTCTTCTTACAGTTGCTTTGCGTTCCACTTTGGCTTATTCTAGAATGCTTGGCTCCACCACTTCCGCAGATTCATGTAGACATTTTCAGAGATGAGAAACGTGAAAGACATTATGGATTCCAGCTAATCATTCAGGCAGCTCTACTCTATAAGCCATTTTCCCAATCCTCTCGATGATAGGGAACGGTCCTACAAATCTTGGTGGTAGCTTTCCCGTGGATCCGAAACGAACGACGTTCCTTAAAGGAGATAGCTTAAGGAAAACCCTGTTCCCAACCTCAAACACAGGGTCGACCCTTCTCTTGTCGGCGTAGGATTTCTGTATATCTTGAGCTGTCTTCATTCTCCTTTGTATCAACTCCACTTTTTCTGAAGTCTCTCGAATCAAGTCTGGCCCAAATATAAGTTTGTCATTAGACTCCCACCAACAAGTTGGTGATTGGCACGGTCTTCCATACAAAGCTTCGAAGGGCACCATACTAATGGTGGCCTGGTAACTATTGTTATAGGCGAATTCCACTAAAGGAAGATGATCTCATGTCCCTCCGAAGTCAAGAACGCGTAGCCTCAAAAGATCTTCTAACACTCTATTTACCCGTTTTGTCTGACCATCAGTTTGGGGGTGATAGGCGGTGCTCAAACATAACTGTGTGCCTACAGCTTGTTGCAGACTCCGCCAAAATTCGGTCGTAAAGATGGGATCTCTGTCACTCACTATACTAGAGGGTATTCCATGGAGTTGAACTATTTCCTTGAGATAAAGAGAAGCTAAAGACGAAGCAGTCCTTCTACTCTTGATAGGTAAAAAGTTGGCGCTTTTAGTAAGCCTGTCCACTATTACCCAAATGCTAGTATTGCCTCTTCTTGACCTAGGCAACCCGTCAATGAAGTCCATTGAAATGCTATCCTACTTCTATTGCGGGACTTCAAGAGGATGAAGCAGTCCTCCAGGCTTCTTCTATTCCGCCTTGACCTGTTGGCATATCATGCACTTAGAAATGAAATATGCCACGTCCTTCTTCATGCCGTCCCAAAAGAAAACTCTCTTTACGCCCTTGTACATCTTGTCCCCGCCTGGGTGTATTGTCATTTTGGAATGATGTGCTTCCTCGAGAACCTTCTTTACCAAATCCCTTGCTTTTGGGATGCACAGTCATCCATCTCGCCTCAGCCAACCTTTATCATCGATGGAGTACCTATTGAGGTGACTTGAAGTTTCACCACTAATTAGCTTATCAATTACATCCACAAGCTGAGGGTCTTCGCGTTGTGCGGCCCCTATTAAGTCTAAAAGAGTGGGCCGTACTTCTAGGGATGCCAATAAACCAGGTATAAAATCTGAGGAGGGCCTAAAGTCGAAACTGGCTATATACTCCAAGCTTTGCTTTTCCACAAAGAGAGGGCTTAAGGTTAGTTTCTTTCGGCTCAACGCGTCTGCTACTACATTGCCTTTGCCAGTAGTATAGGAAATTTCAAAATCATACGAGGCAAGGAATTCCATCCAACTTTGCTGCCTTATGTTAAGATCTTTCTATGACAAGAGATATTTCAAAGATTTATGGTCAGTATATAATTCGAACTTCTCACCTAGGATATAATGGCACCAAGACTTAAGCGCAAAGACGATGGCGGCTAACTCAAGATCGTGGGTTGGGTAGTTCTTTTCATGAACTTTCAATTGTCTTCCACCATAAGCTACTACCCTCCCTTCTTGCATCAGAATAGCGCCTAGTCCCGTACTACAAGCATCTGTGTATACTGTGAACATCTTGCTTCATCTGGCAAAGTTAGAACTGGGGCTGTTATGAGAGCCCTTTTTACGCGTTGGAAAGCAATATCACAGTCTAAATCCCTAGCGAATGGCATGTTCTTCTTTGTTAGCCTTGTGAGTGGAGCTGAGATTTTCACGATATCCCTAACGAACTTTCGGCAAAAACCTGCTAGCCTAAGAAAGCTTCGGACTTCAGTTGCATTTCTTGGTGTCTTCCAATCTTGCATCGCCACCACTTTCGCGGGGTCCACAGCTAATCCCTCTTTGGACATTATATGTCCAAGAAATCTTACTTCTTCTCTCCAAAAATGGCATTTGGAGAATTTGGCTTTTAGCTGATGTGCACGGAGAGTATCCATGGTTTCTTTCAGATGCCAAGCATGTTCTTCCTCATTCTTTGAGAAGATCAAAATGTCGTCTACGAAGACCACCACGAATTTATTGAGGAATTCTCTGAACACCCTGCTCATTAGGTCCACGAAATAAGCGGGTGCGTTTGTCAAACCGAAAGGCATGACAAGCCACTCATAGAAACCATCTGGGGTTCTGAACGCCGTTTTATCAATACTATCTTCAGCTACCCTTAGCTGATGGAACCCAGTAGCTAGATCAAGTTGGGAGAAGACCGATGCCCCTACAAGCTGATAAAACAAATCGTCTATTCGGGGAAGCGGGTGTCTATTCTTTTTAGTTAGCCTGTTTAGCTCCCTATAGTCCACACAAAGACGTAGTGAACCATCTGCTTTGGTGGCGAACACCACTAGAGAACCCCATTCCGAGTTACTTCTCATTATAAACCCCTTCTCGAGAAGCTCCTTAACTTGCTTACCGAGCTCCTTTCTCTCCTTTGGAGCCATGTGTCTAACAGGCAGAGCTACCGGCTTTGCATTATCAAAAAGATATATGCGGAAGTCTATTTCCCACTTCGGAGGTAAGCATTTCACCTCTTCAAAGACATCCGGATATTACCGGACCGCTCTAACTGACTGCAAATTCTCAACAGAAGCATCAAGCGACTCTAGATAACTAAGCATAACAGCATTCAAGGGATTACAAGAAATTTCTAGAGTGTTACCGAGCCGAGTCAAGAGTCTAACCACTCTTTTCTCACAATCAAGAATGGCACCGTTACTGGATAGCCAGTCCATGCCTAAGATCAATCCATATCCTAAGAAGCCCAAAACGAAGGCACTACATCTAAATTCAACACTTAGAATAGAGATTTTCAAATTCAAGCAAACCATCGACAAATAAGCTGAGCCCCCAATTGGATTCGAAACAACCAAGCGATCTTCTACCATACTAGTATCTTGGTGTAGAGATTCTACTAAAGCAGATGAAATAAAGGAGTGTGATGCACCAGAATCAAAGAGAGTGCGAACTGGATGATCATACAGATAAACTAAGATTTCTACAGAAATATTTCTACCTCGTTCCTGTGGAGGTGCCACCAGCGCGTGAACATGTCCTCCTGAGGTGGATCCAGTCCTCTGTCCCTGCCCCCGCTTCTTTGGGCAGTCCTTAGCCAAGTGTCCAGTCTCTCCACAATGGAAACAGCCCCCGTTCATCTTTGCCTTCCTCTTCCTGCGGTCATTTGCTATATGTCCCACAATTCCACAGAAATTGCAATTTCTTTTTTCATGGGTTTTGTTGTTCTTCCAGCCTTTCTTGAAGTCTGTTTTATTAGCCTCTAAACCCTCTTTCTTTTCTTGAGGCGCTTCCACCTTTGCCTCTTTCTTGCCTTTATCTTCCTCGTGTAGCAGCGCCATGTCCACCAAGCTTTCATAAGTTGCTCCCATGGGTATCTAGGTCATTGCAAGGCTGTGTAGAGGTTCTTCAGGCCTTTGATGAAGCGAAGGGCCTTCTTGTGTTGGGTGTTTACCAAATCCAGTCCAAATCTGACCAGCTAATTAAACTGATTGACATACTCCTTGATCGTCATACTTCCTTGTTTAAGAGTTAGGAACTTCTCCATTTGTAGGCTTCTTTCAGCTTAGGAGAAGAATTTCATCACAAACCGCATCCTAAACTCTTCCCAAGTCTCCACTGGCCTCTCAGCATGAGTAACTTCCCACCAATAGGAAGCTTCATCCTTAAGCAACCACACTACTAGATGTATCTTTTGCCTGTCGTCAACTTTGAAGATGACGAACAAGTCCTCGGTCTCCTTTAGCCAGTTCCTTGCTACTATAAAGGATTCAGCTCCATAAAAGTCCTTTCCACCCATAGTCTTGAAGTTTCTACATATCTTAGCGAAAGTATTTCCACGATGAGGAGGAGGAGGAGGAATCACTGCCACTGTTGGAGGAGGAATGTCTGCTGGGCCCGCACCATTGGCCCTAGCCTCTAGGTACCTTCGGAACCAACCAGGGATCGGTACTCCTTCCGGAAGGTTAAGATCACCAGACATGCTGGAACAAAAAGGAAAGTATTCAAAACAAAGGATATAGAGATAGTGCATATGGCTTTTGGGGAATTATGCTTTTTTTTTAAAAACAAGACTTTTTCCTGAAAAAGAATGCTTCTTTAAACTTCTTTTGAAAATAGTTTTCAAAAACTTTTATCTAGTCTGGTAAATCTATGCTCTGATACCAAGTGAAACACCCCACCCTCCATTAAGGTCACTCACAAGGGACTACCTTAACTTTGGTGGAGGTTTGTAAGTAAAAGTCGCAGACAAAACACAAGACAGATATAAACACATATGTATTGGCAGCGGAAATGAACAGACTTTTATTTCATAAAATACTTGTTCATACAAAACATTTCAATATTTGTCTCATAACGATTTCCAAAACATTACAATATCATTTCTGTCTTGGTAATTAAATAAAAAAGCATAAAACATGATTAAAACTGCATAAATCCCCATGATTATGTCCAACCTCCATAGCCAAGGAGAGAGAGTCCAAACCGTACATCTACTATCTTGAAGCTTGCAAAGAGTCTGACTAAGCAGAGTTGTTTCCTCCCTGTGGACCTGGAGGGGGGGAGGAAGAAAAGAAGACGAAAGAAAATAGGGTCAGACATAAAGTCTGGCATGTCTAGTGACTCTTCAGTATGAGAATAAGAATAAGGGCATGATAAGTATAAACTGGAAATAGGAGAGTGTCATAAACTAAGACAAAGCAGTTTGAATTGAATAAACTATCGCAACTCATACTATATCTCTGCACCTACTTGTGTTGTCTTAACTGGCACCCCATGCTGGAGGTAAAGTGATCCCCTTTTTCTAAAGATCGGCTCCTACTCACATAATCATATGTGTCTTACGGCCCCCAAATATTGTAGACACCTATGCTGGCCCCACCATGGGGTGTATCAAGTCCCATAGTGGTGACCCGACACAAAACTAGAAAAGCATAGGTTATACTACTTGTGTCCCCAGTGCCCTGTTTGTCTGCCCTGAAATGTGTGCACGCCCGCACTCCGTTAGAACCCACACTGTTGCACCCACCCCCGTCGCTTTTTTGACCGCTTACAATCAGCCCAGTAATCGTGCCCCACCCTGCCTAATTTCAGGGTACCATGATACCTAATTGGGTTAATGCTGAAATGGGTCCCCGTTACTAGGGTTTCTAGTCAAACATGTTAAGTGGTTAAGTGTCTGTAATTACCTAACCCCACCCATCAATTTCATTAACATGTTGAATTGGTTAAGTGTTTTAGTTTACTTAACCCTATCGTCCTGACAGTCTATCCTTAGTTTCTTAAAGCACCGACCACTCATATTAGACAGATATTGTTACGGTTACTGGATGTCCCGGTCGGTTCTGGGAAGGTTTACACCGTAACTCAGTCTAACCTCGAGTCCTTATTGGGCTCCATGCTTAACCACCCACATTGGATAGGTATTGTTGTGACTACTGGACAGCCAGGTGGGTCCGGGCAGGTTTACATCACAGCTCAATCCAACCTCGTGTTAAGCATATTCGTATTTTCTAAATTTACATATTTGTCTTTATTACTTAATATATGTAAATTTAATGTAATAGCCCACTTTCCAAGTTCATCCTTTTTGGTATAAGAATTTATACCGTTTAAATGCCACCAATTTTGGCATGTGACAAACATGCCAATTTCATATATTTTTATGTTAAGTTTTACTAATATTCCCAAAGTTACCCCGTTTAAACATTAGGCTAACAATCTTAGCCTAATTTTCATTCGCACAGTTTATAACATATAATATTAGGCTAAAAACTTAGCCTAATTTAGCGCACACAAAGTTGACATAAGGGAACTCATAAACATGAACATGACATAGGTGTAAACTTGGCATTTTTGGCATAGTCATTATGAACATCATAGGTGTGAACTTGCAAAATGGTCAACATGAATGTGAACTTGCAACATAGCCTAAATCAACATATATGTGAACTTGCATTGAAATAGGTATCTAACCAAATAGGTGTCACATAAATTAGCATATGATTTAGATAACATAAGCCTAAACTTGTTTTTGGATCTAGGCATAACAACGAGCATAACTAGCATATGAAAAGAATATGATAATTTCATAAAGTAAGTATAATTTTATGACAAGGGTGTGAACTAGATCCAATCATATGTCTAATTACAACATGAAACACATATGAAAGTGGATCTTGACATGGATCCAATTTTGGAACTTGCAACTTTCTTACAAACATACTAGCATGTATGTGAACATAATCGTTTAGGCATAGAGGTTCTAGCATATATATACATGAAATCTTAATCACATACAACCTATATAATCACATAAACATATAGGTGTCGATTATAATATGAACTATACAACTAGCATGTGATTCTATATGTACAATAGGATCAATATCAACTCAACTATACCACAATCATCACAATACCAAAATCATTTCAATATATAGATGTGAACTAACATCGCCGTTACATAATAACACAATTCCATTTTACATCGAATCAAATCCAAACTTTTATTCACGTCGGAAAAATCACTATACTTACAACAAACGACGGTCTTGTTTTCTGATTTCTGAATTCTGAATTTGAATTGCTTTCCTTTGGGTAGACCAACATTGATTTGATTATTGTTTTAACTTTAATTTGGCTCATCTCTAAGCTTTTCTACAAGTGGAGGCTCCTCCTAGTTTTCTCCGACAGCATGGCGGCTCCGCCTCTAATTTCTTATGTGAATTTAGGTTAGAGTGTTGAGTTATATTTATAGAATTTCAGATTAATTTGAGCCGTCAGATGATCACAGACGAATTTAGACCATTCACTTCAAGAGGAGACAACCAAAATGCAACATGTCAGCCCTAGTGACACAGCCAAGCCTCAGAAATCGACCAGAACCCGACCAGGCCAGCCAGGGCCAAACCAGGTCGACTGTGCAGGTAGACCCCCAGGTCGACCTAGTCACCCAGGTCGACCCCCAGGTCGACCTGGTGCCTGGGCGGGAATTTTCCCGCCCAGTCTAGTTTGGGTCTGAATTCTAAATTTGAACTTCGTTTTGAACTGTTTGAATTTTAATTTGAATTCTGAAACTTCCGGAGGTCATAACTCCTTTATACGGAGTCTGATTCACACAAACTCGGACTCTATCTCAAGCAGAATTCCGAGACGAACGCAATGGCGTAACCCGTTTCCCTTAATTCTTTCATTAAGAATTAATTATACTTTAATTTTACAATTAATAGAAAATTCAGGGTGTTATAGATCGGGTTGTGCTCCTTCCACCGGGTAGGTGCTGGTCATCCCATCGGATCGTGGTCCCCGTTCGTGGTGCAAGCTGCTCGAGTCTTCCTCTACACTCCGGGTCGGATCGGAGAAGCATAAGTGGTTCGGGTCAGAGGTCTTCTGGCCGATCGGTTCGAGCCACCTGGATTGGATCAGATCGGAGATAGGTTCCTAGATCACCAGCTTGTCGAGGCGCTTCAGTTCGGGTCGTGCAACCGTGCCAGGTCGGGTCGTACTCCCCCCATCGGTTCGGGTCAAACTTCCCCCATCAGATCCGGTCCTGCAAAGTTTCCTGCACTTTGTCTAGCAAGCTGTTTACGCCGTTCGACGGCGTTTCCGACCAATCTAATACTTCTAGACAATCACAAATCATACCATACAGTTATAGCTACATGTACAATCAATCATAAATACCAAAACAACAACCATAGCATGTAAAATGGATCAAACATAGCTAAAAACCCATATTCTCCCCTTAAGCATGTTTAAGCATAATTAATGATAGGATTAACAAAACTTAACCAATATAACCAAATTTTCTAACAGAGGCCTAAAACCTTATTTTCGAATTTATAAATATTTTTCCAAAATTTTATCATGTCTAATTTCATTAATCTTCACTAATTACCCTTAATTAACTATAATTAGTGCAAAACCATGCAAATCACTCACCTTTGCCACAAATAAAACTCAGATCTAAAATGAATCTCTGTTTGGCATGAATACTGATGTCTAACAGCAGGTCTAACCTTGCTTTGGTGCTATTTCTCCTTAATTTGATGTTGCTAAGCCTAATCTTCAATTAGAAAGTGATTTGGGGATGTTTTAGATGTTGGAGGCCATGGCTCGGTTAAGAGGAATGAATAGTGACGGCTGAAAAATGAGAAAAAGGTATTCTCCAAACCCTAACAGCCCTTTTAAACTCCTAATCCCGAAATTCCCCTTTGGGCCTAGTTGTTAATCACCCGATTAAGCCCAATTAAGCTATTTTTCTCCATCTGAAAATTGTTTCAGCCATATCTCCCAAACGGTGAGCCCGTTTGGCTGTTGTGACCACTCTACGGAAAGGTAAACCATAATCCGGATCCGAAGGAAGTGGTTTCAGGTCAAAATTCCTTTCCAGTCAAAAGTTATGGTCCAAACAATATCAGCTAGGGGTAAAACGGTCATTTAAAAATCGACAAAAATCATGAACATGGGAAATGACCCCACTATTCGTTTCCCAAAGTTACATGACCATACGACTTCGTATGTGAAAGAAATACATATTCCTCTACGATCTCATGATGCGTAGAATGCGGGTCGTTACACTCTGCCCCCCTTAAGAAATTTCGTCCTCGAAATTCGTTGACACAAAACATACAAAGGATCTCGCATGCCTACCAACCATATACAACAATCAATCATTCATAACAAAAAAAACAAACCTATCCTAGCATGCGGAAAGACTAAATTGAAACTGTAATCTTACCAGGTGAAGTGTTCTGGATACGTTCCCCTAATGCTCTCCTCTGTCTCCCAAGTACAGTCATTCTCATTCTCACCCCACTTAACTTTGACTAATTTCACCGCCTTCCTTCGAAGCTGCTTCGTATCGTTCCCAACAATACGCATAGGCCTGTGGTTCCCAGCCGCCTCGGGTTCTACCTCAATATCATCCAACTGATTAGGTGAAATAGTCTGCACGAATTTCCTTAACTGGGAAACATGAAATACGTTATGAACTCCTGCCATCTTCTCTGGTAATTCAACTTTATATGCCAAATTCCCAATTTGCTCAAGAACTGGGAATGGACCAACAAGTTTTGGTGCTAACTTGCCTCTCCTACCAAATTGTATCATTCTCTTCAACGGAGAAATCTTGATAAACACCAAGTCGCCAATGGAGAAATTTAATTCTCTTCTCCTCTTATCAACATAAATCTTCTGCCTATCTTGGGCAGCCTTCATTCGCTGTTGAATAACCTTAATCTTAGCTGAAGTTTCTCTTATCACATCTGGTCCAAGCACAAACTTCTCACCAGTTTCTAACCAGCATGACGGTGAGTTGCACGGTCTTCCATACAAAGCTTCAAATGGAGCCATACCAATACTGGATTGATAACTATTAATATATGCAAACTCTACTAGATGCAAATGGTCATCCCATGATCCACCAAAGTCTAATATGCAAGCTCTCAAGAGATACTCTAATACTCGATTCACCCTTTCTGTCTGTCCGTCGGTTTGAGGATGATACGCGGTACTGAGATGAAATTCTGATCCTAACGCCTCTTGTAAGCTCTTCCAAAATCCACTAGTGAACAACGGATCTCGGTCACTCACAATGCCTTTGGGTATTCCATGAAATCTCACTACCCACTTTATAAATAGTTCGGCTAACTTAGCTGCCATCCTGTTCGACTTGACGGGTACAAATCTTGCACTCTTGGTCAATCGGTCCACAATTACCCAAATGCTATCATGGCTCGATCTAGTCCTTGGTAACCCATCAATGAAATCCATTGAGACTTGTTCCCATTTCCATTATGGAACTTCTAATGGTTGCAACAAACCACTAGGCTTCTTTTTCTCAGCTTTAACCAGTTGGCAATTCATACGTTTGGATATAAACTTCCTAACGTCTCTTTTCATCCCTTCCCAGTAGTAGGTTTGCTTCATGTCTCGGTACATCTTGTTACCACCGAGATGTATAGTTAGTTTTGAGCGATGACATTCCCTAAGCACTTCATCTCTTAATCCATTGACATTGGGTACAACTAGTCTTCCATTCTTTCTAAGCCATCCATCTCGATCAAGCCCATACTTGTTCATCTCCTTGTCGATACCCATCTTTAACTTGGAGATGACTTCCAATAAGTTATGGTCGTCCTTCTAACTGGAACTAATCCACTCAATCAAAGTTGGTCTGATCGCTAAACTTGTTAACATTTCTGGATCCAATTCGCACTTTGGTCTGAAATCATACCCAGTGGTGTACTCCAGTTGCTTCCATTCTAGAAACATAGCCCCTAAACTGGCATGTCTTATACTCAATGCATCAGCTACCGCATTGCCCTTTTCTGGTGTATACGCAAAGTCGAAATCATAGGAAGCTAAGAATTCTAACCATCTTTGCTGTCGAAGATTTAGATCCTTCTGAGAGAAGAGATAATTTAACGATTTATGATCGGTAAAAAACTCGAATCTTTCTCCCAAGAGATAATATCTCCACATCTTCAATGCGAACATGATCGCTGCTAATTCCAAGTCATGGGTAGGGTATCTTTTCTCGTGCGGTTTCAGTTGCCGACTTGCGTAAGCTACAACCCCTCCTTGCATCAACACAGCACCTAGTCCGATACCACATGCATCCGTATATACCGTCATCTCTTCATTCCCCTTTGGAATGACTAAAACTGGTGCACATGTCAACTTTTCCTTTAGACTCTTGAATGCATTTTCACACTTTTTGTCCCAGACAAAAGCTCGATTCTTCTTGGGCAACTGAGTCAACGGTGCTACTATCTTGGAAAAGTCTTGGATAAACTTAATATAATATCCAGCTAATCCCAAGAAACTTCTTATGTCTATTGCATTCTTGCGCGTAGACCAATCTTGTACCGTAGCCACCTTCGCAGGATCCATGGCAATACCATTCTCTGAAACATCATGGCCCAAGAATCTCACTTCCCTTCTCCAGAAGTGACACTTAGAAAACTTTTCTTGCAATTGGTGTTTTCTCAACACCCCCATTACTATCCTCAAATGTTCCTTGTGTTCTTCCTCTGTCCTCGAGTAAACCAAAATATCATCCACGAACACAAGAACAAACTAATTCAACTGATCTCTGAATACCATATTCATAAGATCCACAAAATATGCTGGTGCATTGGTCAGCCCGAATGGCATGACCAACCACTCATAAAATCCAAATGGCATTCGAAATGTCATTTTAGCTATACTCTCAGCTTCCACTCTAAGCTGATGAAAACCTGTCGCGAGATCCAACTGAGAGAATACTCTCGTGCCACTCAAGTGATCAAACAAATCATCTATCCGTAGTAGAGGATAATTGTTCTTCCTCATTACCTTATTCAACTCGCGGTAGTCTACACACAATCAAAGGGAACCATCGGTCTTGGTAGCAAACACAACTAGTGCTCCCTATTCAGAAACACTCCTTCTGATAAATCCCTTCTTCAAAAGATCGCTGACTTGCACTGCGAGCTCTCGCTGCTCCCTTGGTACCATACGATGAAGTGGCATCACTATAGGTCTGGCATCTTTCACTTAATTAATACGGAACTCAATATCTCGGCGTGGTAGAAGCTCGGTCACTTCTTCGAAGACATCCGGATACTGGCCAACCACGGGCCAACCTGACAACTCACCATGCGGGATGTCGAGGGAATTTAGAAAACTAGCCATTACCCCATCACTAGGTAGACCACCAAACACTACCCTCTGCCCATCATCCGCTCTAGCTGTCACCAAAACGCCCTCACAGTCTACCACCACCCCGTATCTTTGGAGCCAATGGACTCCCAAAATAATGCCAAACCTAGTAAAGCCCAAAACGGAGCAATCACAAACAAACATACATCCATGACTCGATAAGACCACATTACGACAAATCATGCTAAGGTTGGTCGAACCACCAATCTGGTTCGTCACTACTTAAGGTCTATCGACAATCTCGGGCTCCAATCCCAACCTATCTACCAGGTCACTAGATATGAAGGAA
Organism: Allium sativum; assembly: GCA_030737875.1. Classification (NCBI taxonomy): domain Eukaryota; kingdom Viridiplantae; phylum Streptophyta; class Magnoliopsida; order Asparagales; family Amaryllidaceae; genus Allium; species Allium sativum. The sequence goes on along the minus strand of CM060909.1, from coordinate 314,745,599 downwards.
CTGGAAGCTCCGGTATTAAACAACACTCTAACTGGAACATCATAAACAGAAAGCATACCTTGAACAACATTATTCTTTCCTTTCTCCGCCGCAGATGGGGAATTCGACGAAGAAGGAATAGCATTAAGGGCATATGATTTCACCAACTGCTTTTCTTTAGGGGGTTGCGGACACTTGTCCCTGTGATGTCCCACTTGGCCACAGTTGCAGCACTTCCTATCGCTAGCTTGGCCCGATAATTACTAGCATAATGGCCCTTCTTACCACAGCTGAAGCATTCAACATCTTTCTTATTCTTTTTCTTCTGGCCATCCTTGGTCTGATTCTGCTTTCTCTTATTTTGGGAACCATTCTTGCCTCCACCGCTTGCTTGCGGCTTTGGCTCCTCTGTAGATGCAACCTCAGTCTTCGACTTAGGGTAAAGACTCTCTGACCTCAATGCTTTCCCCACAATCGATTCAAATGTCTAATCGATGTGGTTAATAAGCCTTTCCCCCAAGTATCCATCCAAGCCAGTTATGAACTTCTCGTTCTTCTTCTCGGCAGTATCTATTAGGGATAACCTATATTTCGACAAAGTGTCGAATTCGGCAATATACTCCGAGATAGCTCTGCCATTCTGCTTGAGTTCCAAGAATCTCTTAAACAACACTGACTTTTGAACAGCTGGAATGAACTTAACGCTAAAGCGAACCTTAAACTGATCCCAAGTAATCTGATCCTCAGGAGTAGCTGCCTTTATTGCATTCCACCAATTCATTGCCCGTCCTTGCAGCTGACGGGATGCTAGCCTTCTCTTCATCGCATCCTCGATACCCAAGTCTTCGAAGATACGCTTGTAACTATCCAGCCAATCCTGAACATCTGTAGACGACACCGTTCCGTGGAACGGCTTCCCACTAAGACTTGTATAATCCTTATTCAGCTTGGTGAAATCGGCCCTAGGCGCCTGCACTATTGGACCACCTCCATTACCATCATTGCGAGCTGCCCTGTGCACATATCTAAGCATCTCCCTAATGATGTCTGTAAACGTCGTCCTCATGTCAGAAGCATTCCTATTATTGGCTCCTCTACCGGCACCTCTTGAATATCGGCTCATCGTTCAATCTGTAAAGAGAAAACGATTAACCATCTCCATAGTGGTGTCAGTGCAGTGCGACTTCATCCTTAGATATACTAATAGTATATATAGAGCTTTTCGAATCTAAAATAATCACAAATATGCGCTCTCATATACGTATTATCTCTCCCTGATAACTTCCCTATGTTAACTACGCAACCTAGTGCTCTGATACTAAGTGTGACGGCCCGCCCCGCACCAGCCGGCATTTCCTCCGAAAGTGCGCTGTACACATGCCTGACAAGCACGGAACGGTCGCCAAAGAAAGGAAAGAAGAGAATGAACTAATTGAAAACCTGTAGAATGTCTCACAGAGCATGGAACAAAATATAACAATAATATACCTGACATAAAACAGGCGATACAGTTCTTAAGCTTATAACTAAAACCAACATCAACATCATCATTAGAGTAGCGGAAATCCAAATACAGCTTATTACAACTTTCCAAATTACTGTCTCTAAACAAAAGAAAGAAAGATACACCATTAATGCCCAAAGTAGTGACCGCAGCAACACAGGGAGAATATATATATATATATATATATATGTATATATATATATATGTGTGTGTGTATCATACGTGGAAGCCTCCTGCTCGGCTCTGGTACATCTACTCGTGCATACCACCTAAGTGTCTCTAGTCTGCTCGTGAGAGCACCCAGAGTAATAAGAAGAGACATAAAACTCTGGGTCAGACAAAAAGTCTGGTATGAGCGATAAGCAGCAAAATAGAACAATAATAGGTATACTAAACCATACCTGAACCTGGACCTGCAACCAAAGAGTTAGCACTACATACCGTACAATACTCTAAGGTACCACTAAACAGATGGTGTAAAGAATACGGGGGTGGGGGTGTGCATGTCATGGTGATGGCAAACAAATCAAGCATAGCAACCATCCTCACATCTCTCACTCAGTGCGTAAAGCATACGATGTCCACCACTATCAATCACTAGACCCATCGAAGTAGTGAAGGAGTTCGACTTGTACAACCACTGCTTCTACCATGCTCATCCCATGGAATCATAACCAACCCTTTTCAAATGTTCCCACTTCATTGGTCTATAGCCTACTAGTCGTATCTAGGCCACGACCCTGAATCCATCCACGTACCTCCCATACATAGTGATCCAAAGTTATAGACATCGACAACCCCTTAGCACACGTCCCACAGCAAAGCCCAATCATGAAGTCGACTCGTTGGTTCCCAACTGGATCCTGAGTACCAACTTCCCACTTGGACTACCTTTGCATCTCGGGTTTTGGCCTCCTTCATATTGGTTCAGTCCTTCCATCTATCTTTAGTTCGGTGCATCCCCAGTTTGTGCTCAATATCTCAGTTTGTGACAAGCTCCTTCGGGTCGGATCGGGTCGTGCTCCTTCCACCGGGTCGGTCTTGGTCATCCCATCAGATCATGGTTCCCATTCATGGTGCAAGCAGCTCGAGTCTTCCTCTCCACTCCGGGTCGGATCGGGGACGCATAAGTGGTTCGGGTCGGAGGTCTTCTGAAGGATGGGTTCGAGCCACCTGCATCGGATCGGATCAGAGATAGGTTACTGGATCACCAGCTTGTCGAGGCGCTTCGGTTCAGGTCGTGTTACCATGCCAGGTCGGGTCGTACTCCCTCAATCGGTTCGGGTCGAACTTCCCTCATCCGATCTGGTCCTGCACAGTTTCCTGCACATTGTCCAGCAAAATGTTTACACCATTCGACAGCGTTTTCGACCAATCTAATACTTCTAGACAATCACAAATCATACCATATAGTCATAACTACATGTACAATCAATCATAAACACCAAAACAACAACCATAGCATGTAAAATGGATCAAACATAGCTAAAAACCCATATTTTCCCCTTAAGCATGTTTAAGCATAATTAATGATAGGATTAACAAAACTTAACAAATTTAACAAAATTTTCTAACAAAGGCCTAAAAATTTATTTTCGAATTTATAAATATTTTTCCAAAATTTTATCATGTCTAATTTTGTTAATCTTCACTAATTACCCTTAATTAACTGTAATTAGTGCAAAACCATGCAAATGACTCACCTTTGCCACAAATAAAACTCAGATCTAAAATGAATTTCTGTTTGGCACGAGTATTGATGTCTAACAGCAGCTCTAACCTTGCTTTGATGCTATTTCTCCTTAATTTGATGTTGCTAAGCCTAATCTTCAATAAGAAAGTGATTTGGGAATGTCTTAGATGTTGGAGGTCATGGCTAGGTTAAGAGGAATGAATAGTGACGGCTGAAAAATGAGAAAAAGGTATTCTCCTAACCCTAACATCCCTTTTAAACTCATAATTCCGAAATTCCCCTTTGGGCCTAGCTGTTAATCACCCGGTTAAGCCAAATTAAGCTGTTTTTCACCATCTGAAATTTGTTTCAGCCATATCTCCCAAACGATGAGCCTGTTTGGCTAATGGGACCACTCTACGGAAAGGTAAACCATCATCCAAATCAAATGGAATTGGTTTTAGGTTAAAATTCCTTTCCAGTCAAAAGTTATGGTTAGAACAATATCAGCTAGGGGCAAAACGGTCATTTAAAAATCGACAAAAATCATGAACATGGGAAATGACCCCACTAGTCGTCTCCCTAAGTTACATGACCATACGACTTCGTATGTGAAAGAAATAAATATTCTATGATCCTATGATGCGTAGAATGCGGGTCGTTACAAACGGTTTTTCCCCAATGACCTCCAATGTTTAAGGTGGCCATATGGAAGTAATTGTTGACCAGATAGGCATTGAAAACCATTACAAATCCCTAGAAATTTCCTTTGGTATCTGTTGATAATTGATGACCTGTAAGCTGTCTAGTTGTTGGAAGCCATTGGAAATATGAGTATTTTCTTCTTTAGAATCTAAATAACTTACTTCCAGCCATCCACAGTCTCAAATATATAATAGCAGCTTCATTTCGAGCTTATGCATAATAATAACACTCACATATGTAACCAAACATAATACTAAACTCAAATCATACACATGCAATCCAGTATACACAACATAAACCAATATATACAAATATCTAACAATCAAACATCATCCACACCAACATAAACCATCGTCCGTCATATTGTCTAAACCAACATCACCACCGCAGCTACAGCATATACAACCTATTACAATGTATCAATCAAATCCTCACCCACTCAAAGTGTATATGTACCTACAACAAAACATAACAAATAATACCTTAAATCACTCTCCTTCGGAACCATAAAATATAAGAAACTGTCTGTACTGGGCCATGAACTCCACTAAACACTGGTTCAACTGCTTCATTTATTCTTCATGCATTACTCAACAATTTAGGCTCATAATTATGCATTCTATTCTTTGTCCCGAGCCCTCTGCTATGCTTTTTGGGATGTCTAACATGTAAAAAATTTAAATTTTCAGTGTTTTATAATTGCAATTCATGTAAATTTCAGTTTCTACTAAACTTTCAAAGGAAATATAATATATGTTTATTATAATCCATCACAATGTGCAATAGCTTTAAAATGAAGCACAATAATTATTTTAAAACTTAATTTAAAATTATCGCTTGTTCCCGATTCGGTAACGTCTGTTGCAGGTTGGTGGATCCATAACTGCCTCAAAAATCGTATCTTCCTCATTAGTAGTGAAGTCAGCTCATTCAGTGTCCTTGAGGAGTTATGTCGTTGTTGCTGGAGCATTTACTGTTATGCAAAATACAATCGAATTTAGATAATGCTATTTTATTTAACGTATAACTTTTTGTTAGTTATGTTTTACTTACGTATGCGATACATGCTTTCTCGTCATGGTCCTAGAGGTATGAAACTGAGCCTGAATTGTCGGCCTGACTTAGCAGATGAGTATGCGTGAAAACATCTTGATATGACATAGGATCACCCTGTTGTCTCTTCTGAAATATGCACATATATAAATATATATTATATATTTTTGTATTGTCTATATTTTAACAACTTAAATCTTAAAATCTTTAACTATTTAATTAATAAATATACCACATCCCCGCGGTGATGCTGAAATAAATTGGAACCACCGCGATGTGTAATGGGTTCTGCTCCTATTTGTTGAATTTCTTTAGGATTCCCTCTATAAATTTAAGTTGAAAAAAGAAAATATTTTACATTTCTAATTTATATATTGATTGAGCAGAACAATTTAAATTAAATATGAAGTAAATTTACCTGAAATTCCTTGTTGCTCCACTAAGTTACAAAATCATCCCACACATTAAATGCATATCCGATTGTGCTTTTTCCAGTTGTTTTTATGCTACCAATTGATTCTCTATAATTTTTTGCAATTTTACAATTCCAATGAACTTGTACAAAGGAAATATTAACATCTTGAAGATCCACAAAACTTGCATATTTGAGAAATAGTATAAACATGAATTGATTAAATCCTTATAAACATGAATTGATATTTAAGCTTAAGAAGTAAGATTTACAACAAATCAGTATATATGACTACTTACGCAATAATTGATATATCACACATACCAAAAAAATATGCCAAATAGTCTCCTTAACATTATCTGGAATTAATGTCTAGTTATGCCAACATGACGTCATTCGACTGATGTATGCCTATCGCGATATTTAGGAACTATAGTGGAGGACTCTAACTCAAATCCTGTACGTTATATAGAAAAAACATTTAATATTTCATGACTACTATATATATTTATAATACATTATACAGAAATTTAATTTTGAAACTTAATGCTCACCCTCCATTTGCTTTAGGCTGAAGCAACACCAGAGGACGTGCTAGCTCTTATGATGGACCACCGATATCACCACCTATTGGAGTACCTGTCCCTCTCGGAGAAGTAGAAGGAGAACCAAAATGTGAAGAGGTACGTCTACATGATGACATATCTTTACTTGTTACAGATATACATTATGTAAAAGGACTATGTAAAACATACAATATAGCATAACGTAAGAAGACTATGCGTTACATGTCATATTCGCATAAAATATCATTTTACTAGAGATAGTATAACACCAAAAAAATGTATAAATTTACCTTTTTAAAATGAGGATTATTGATTAATCCTCGTCACTTTCAGATTCAGACTCCATTTAGTACTCTACTTTTTGTTCTTTTGTAGTCACAAATGCTTTAGCTAATTCATTTGATTCATCGTTTAAAGGTCCAAAATCTGTATAACCATCGTTTATTGATATTACTTTCTTTCTTTTCCTCGACATCTGCTCAGTAAGCTTCTTCATTGGGAATATTTCGTCCAACAAATTTAAACCTTGCCTTTATTTTTAAAATAAATGACCGATCAATTTTATCTCTTTTAAGAGATGGATAAGGAGAATAATAAACTTGAAGAGCTTGTTTGGCAAGTACAAAATGATCGTACTTATAATAGCGTGAAGTATGTTTTATTTCTATAAGATTATATTTTAGGTGCATGTTGATTCTCGAACCTAGAACGTTGCTGAACCAGTTCCATCTATACCAAAGTACTTCTTCCGTAGGTCGTGTGAAATATGCCAATTGCAAAACATAGGCTAACAAGCTATAAAAACCATTTATATGATCATTTGGATCATCATTACCTTTAATAAATACATCAGTATTGTTAGTTAATTTTTCTGCACCGTATTCTTTGGAATTAAATTTATATCCATTAACAAAGAATATTGGACAGGTCTTGACTTTCATTTTTGGTCTCATGGCTAAATGTTTCAATCCTTCATCTACAACACATTTTTTTGTATCAAAAAAGTAATTAGAAAACCAAGTAGCAAAATCTTTGCCGATATCGGTGTTTGGATGTTGTAATCCATAAATAAAACAATTATAGAAAAAATGTTACATTATAGTTAAGATACACATGTGCATATTTGTACATATGCATGTGTAGATGACATAAATGTATTAGTGTGAATATAACTATATTACCTAACAAATGGTGCAACTTCACAGCAGTTGAGAACAATATATGTGTGTGCTACATGATAATCTCTATCATCCAACCATACTTCCATACATTTATCAATAGGCTGACCTTGTTTTAAAAAAAATAGATAAAGTCACTTGAAAATCATCTTTATCAATGCCTTCAACATTACGCATAGCACTTTCGAATGACATGTTCACATGGTAACTAAAATAATGAGAGAGAAAAAACAAAGCTTCTTTTTCGATGTATGATTTGCAAATCGAACATTCAACATGAGCTTTTTATATCACTTTTTTCTTTAGATGACTTAAGTACCTATTAAGAATTATTTTAAATTAATTTTTTATACATTTAATTAAACCAATGTACGATGAACAAAATATTAGTATACCTTTCAAATGGATACATCCATCCATATTACACAGGCTCTCGAAGAGGTACTTCTAATGGAAAATGAATAGGTAAATGCTCCATAACTTTGAAAAAATCTGGAGGAGATATAATTTCCAGTGTGTCAAGCAATATAATAATTTCTTCCTCTGGTTTACATAGACAATCAACGTTTAATGTATCAGAACAAAGCTCTTTATAAAATAGACTAAGTTCTGTTACAACAGTCTAATCTTTTACGGGCAACAGTTCTTTGAAAGCAATAGGCAAAAATATTCCATCACAACATAACAATCATGGCTTTTCATCCCACTAAGTTTATTGTCCTTATAGTTGACACATCTACGAAGATTAGAAAATATAACGTCTTGGAGTATTAATTCTCTTACCCATTTTAAAGTATTTTAACTTGATTATTGTCCAGATCATAACACACTTTTGGTTTTTGTGTTATTTGGATTTATATGAATCTTAGGACGATTACATATTACTTCGATACCATATATTGATTTCAAATCATCTTCCGTCTTCCCCTTGACATTAAAACATGTATTAAACACATTATTAAACATGTTTTTATCATCATGCATTACATCAAAATTATGACGAGTCAAGAGATTTTTCAAATAAGGCAACTACCAAAATATGATTTGTTTGCACCAATTACGAATCGATGATTTATCTTGAATTTCAATTTTTTTCTGTCGGTCTCATGTATCTTAGGATAATCCTTTAAGAGTTAATATCTTCACTTGATCAAAATGTGGGTGGTCTCAATGTTTCATGCCTATTAGCTGATATTTTTTCTTATTTCTTCTAAAAGGATGATCAATATGGAGAAAACATCAATGACAGTCAAACCATGAAATTTTCTTTCTATGAGGTAAAGAAAATGCTAATGTTTCTTCCATGATGTAAGGATAATCTAGACGACCAGCCATACTCTAACATGAAAGCATTTCATACGCAAGAAAATAACTAATTTTACATAATAAAGAAGCATGCATGTTGTTACTACCAAAATTAATGCTGAGACAGGCTGACGGCGAAGGGGCATCGGACCGTCACAAGCAGAAAAGAGTAATCCAAAAGAAGAAGACCAGTTATAGGATAAAACCGAGAGGATAAGAGAGGCAATCAAAATAATGAGTAATCGACAGCATCATCAAAAAGGAGAGCCTCAGGACTGAAGGAAGAGTGACAACAAAGAAGTTCCAGCACGACTGATAGCCAACGAAGGTCATCCAAAGCCAAAAGCTGATGAAAAGAAAGACCAAGAAACCTACAATCCGAGACCTAGAAGGACAAAAGGGCTATCGACATTAACATACTTAATGCCAATACAAAAGAGATGGAAGCACTAAAAGCACATATCCCAGAACATGGGGAATCTATCTGGGAGCCAACTACCGAGATCGTAATTTGATGATCACCAGGGGAAACTTTAGTAGACATTCAATAAAGCACCGGATGTGCCCTAACGGAAAGCTGAAGCCCACTTCAAGGAATTTCGGAAAGGAAGTCAAAGCTTCTAAGAGAAAACAAGCCATCCACACTCATTCACTTAGTGTCAACATCGAAAGGGGTGGCAGTTCCCAAACAACACACTTAAAGCACAAAGGAAACTTCACAAAGAATTAATGATAAGACCAAGAGCTCATGACCGAAAGCTCTTAACCGGAAGTCAAAAGTCTTTCCTAAAGCTATCCATACCGAAGGGCTTGGTATCGATACAAATAAGGTAGAAATAACATCAAAGATAAGCTCTAAAGAACGAGACCATCTTTCCGAGAGCCAAGACCGACACCCTAAAGACAATAAGCAAATCTGAAAGAGCGGCCGAGAGCCAAAGCATCCGAAACCGAATGGAAATGCGGTCAATAGGGGCTTCTGTTGTCCCAATGACAGAAGGGCCCCCAATTTCTCTTTAAATAAGAACCTATGGGTCTCATTTTTGAGGTTGAATTCTCATTTCTCAATCTTGTTCTCTTTTCTTCAAAAGCAAACACTAATTTCCAAATCGAATTGGAGATTTCTTCAATGCGTGTAATATATCCACAATGAATAAAAGTAGAAGTCAAGTACTTAAACATTTCTCGATATGATAATCGTATTGTGTTTATAATGATTAGACAGAGAGTTAATGCTAACCTTTCTTGTAACAACCCGCATTTTATGTATCAGAGGATCGTATGTTTTTTTTTTCATTCCCTGAGGGTTGGATCATTCATCTTTTAATATATTGTTTATGGGGATGTGAAACATGCCCATAATTTTTACCAATTTTATTTGTGACTATTTTTCCCCTGTTCGTCTTGTACAGGGCATAACTTTTGACTCAGGTCGAATCAGAGTAATACCTGTGCCATTGGAAAGGAATTGATGGTTGCCTTTCCGTAGAGTGATTACATTAAAGATTTGGCTCAGCGGTTTGGGAAAATCGCAGTCTTAAAGTTTTTCAGTTGGTTGTTCAGGTTTTGGAAGCCTAATGGGCTGGTTGAAACTATAAATATGGGGTAAGGAATATGGGAAAGGGTTTTAGTTTTCCATTCTCTCATTTGGTGCCTTGTGCCCCTCCTTCCTCTAACACCTTTCCGCCATTAAAGATCCAAATCTAAGGACGGATATCATAGATCTACACCATTGGGGGCTAGATCTACGCCAATTAAAGTTAGATTTCGTCAGATCAAGGAGATTAGTGCGAAGTGCTTGCTATAACGACCGCCCATAGCCCCCACACTATACAAAACGAATAATGCACTGAAAGGTGTGCCAAGCAGCTACGGACGATCATCAAGGTATGGTAGATAAACGAAACCTGTCGTAGAACTCATAGCGCAAGGATAAATATAATAGAACATATACAACAGGTAAGGCATCATATAGCAAACCTTAGAAAACTTTCTCAACATCATGGAAGGTTATCCAACTAATACCAAAGTTTGTACATAAGTCCTCACTACAACACTCATATAACACTCAAACATCGGAAACAAAAATATTAGATAGTAATAAAACTGGTACACCAACCTCCTGCTCGCCTCCGCACATTAGCATCTTCCTCACTAATAACCTGTAACCTGCTAGTTATTCTGCCCATCCACAATCGGATGAACAACCCAAGGTAATAAGAGGAAACATAAAACCTTGAGTCAGACAATAGTCTTATTTGACGATAAAACAGCTAACAAAATTCAACAATAAAGTGTATAAGAATGGATAGATAAACATACTAATCTACCCACAACACCAGAGAAGAACTCATCCTTTTCTTCCCCACATCGGACAGTGATAACCTTTACTTTAACAATTCAGTCATACATCCATGGAAACCAGAACACCCATTCAATCATGGCAAAGCACTCATGACATCCAAATTATAGATCTCATGTAAACCATCCCAATTGAACACGACACCCCTCAAGCACAAGCCCCAAAAGCCTAAACCAATATCAGACAAGCACCTAAGGAATATCTTCTTCGACATTAGAAAATCTACATGAGATAGTTCAAACAAAGCAACTAATCAATCATGACAGACTCTGGCTATCACCACTAATCCTGATTTGAAACCATCGTTAATCGTATGACGGCCAACCTTGCTATATGTCAATGGCTAATGGTAACCCTAGCTCTAGCATAAACTCCATACGCCTTTCAACGATACGTATGTATGTCCAACCTTGACAACTAGACCTTTCAATGATACCCAAGGTACTAGACCTACAATCGGTCTTTTGGGTGCCCCCATCGTACCTTTGCTTTAAGCCTGCTAGAACTTACGACAACGATAATCTCTTGGTCTTCTCACCACTAGTCATCCAACTCGATGACTTTTCATAGCTCAAGCAACCTTCTCGAGTAACCATTATCCATTAACTCACGACCTTTGAGTTGTCACCTCATTCGTTATTCTACACCGATCAATGAACACCTTTCAACCCTTCGAACCTTCCAACTTGAATTTACTTCGAAGTCACATCATCATCGAGCCAATTAATTCACTGTGCTGCGGCTAGGGTTCGGGGGGTTGCCCCAAAAAAATATTTTTTTGGACCTTTTTCTCCAAATCTGAGTCGTACCTGAAAACATACTTTTTCAGAAAATGACCCTATTGGAAACAAACCATAGTAGTGCCACCATCAATCACAGCATTTAAGAGCACTATTGAAAACATGACCGATCAGCCTCTTTAGACCGACCCGGCCCAACTAGGCCGACTCGTCCCAGCTCTCTTCTGGCTTCCGAACTCGATCGATCCACTATAGACCGACCAACTCGATGGCCAATCCAATTCATGTAAGAACTAACTGACCCGATCTGGTCTAGCCCGACCCGACCCGACCCGGTCGCACCATCACGAATATGAACTTCGATCTGAGCTATCCAGTTACAACTTACCAACCTGATCTAAGATGACTGATCCGACCCCCTAAATGAATGACCCGATCCAACTTCTGACTTTCTCCCTAAGTCACGACTTGACCGACCCGACCCACATCTGGCCAACCCGATCCACTTCCTGCACTTCTCCAATTGTACTCCGATTTTGACCAAAACTTCGCCAAATGACGAATTCGACGAAACTAACTCAACCAAAATCATCAAACACAATCATAAACATGTCATAACATTGCTAACAACATGAACATGATGATTAGCACAAAAATGATATAAATATCACCTAAAACAATTAAATTGAACATATGATCAAGATGAGAGATCTAGCTAACATAAACATGTGAAATGACATGAAATTAATGGGTAAAATTGCTAAATTAGATCATAGGGTGATGCATATGAAAATAGACATATAATGTTGTGAATCTATGGTGAAACACTTGAATTTGATGAGAAACATGCACAAACACTAATATACTTTATTGCAATCATGTGAAGATGTAAATCACTCACCGATTTGCCAAAACCAGCTATAACCAATGAAATAGGAATCCGGATAGCAAGCACCTCACACCAAATCACTTTGATCCGATGAACTCTTGCTTTAATCGATGTAGATCTAGCCCCCAATTGTGTAGATCTATGATTTCCATCCTTGGATTTGGATTTTTAACGGTGGAAAGGTTTTAGAGGAAGGAGGAGCACAAGGCCACCCAATGAGGAAATGAAAAACTTAACCAATTCCTATATCCCTCACCCCCTATTTATACCCTCCCATCATCCCACTAATGGGCCTCTCCAACTCAGCCCATTATGCTCTCCAAACCAGAATAACCAACTTAAAAACCTTAAAACGACAATTTCTCCTGAACCACTAAGCCAAATCCTTAATGTTACCACTCTACGGAAAGGAAATCATCAATTCCTTTCCAATGGCAAAGGTCTCACCCTCTGATTTGACCAGAGTCAAAAGTTATGCCCTGTACAAGACTGACAGGGGTAAAATGGTCACAAACAAAATCGGTAAAAATTATGGACATGTCTCACATCCCTATAAGAAACCTATCAGAAGATGAGAATGATCCAACCCTTAAGGAATAAAATGAAAATATTTTACAATCTTCCGATACGTAATGTGGGCTGTTACACTTGCTGTTCTGAAACTTATTGTGTTGATTTTTGCTTTTTTTTAGAGAATCGGTGAGTGGTTTATATCTTCCACATGGATTCAATTAAGTGTATGAGGGTTTGAACATATTTTTCATCAATTTCAAGTGTTTTTCCATAGATTTATGCATTGGTAAGTCCATTTTCATATCAAGCACCCTATGATCTGATTTAACAAGTTTAAATAGGTAATTTCTTTGATATTTCAGGTGAATGTACAAGTTAGATCCATGGTTTTGTTCATAGGTACATTTATGGTGATTTTGGTGAATTTTAAATTATTGTACATGGAATTGTCATATTGGTGATTGTAACACCCCACCTCCGCCAGGGTGGCTCTTGCAAGCAACTCTGATTTTGGTGGGGCGTTTTTAAAACAAGGTAAACATGCATAATGATATAGCAAGGCAGGACATGACATATATATATATATATATGTAAATAAACAGTGTAAGTAGATAAAACAGCGGAAGATTTTTAAACCATTTCAAAACACAGGTCTGGTACATCAAAATGTCAATTTCCCAAAATTACAAGTCTAGATAAATACATCATCTGATAAACTGAAAAATACATAAGTACTATCCCCAAATAAGAGTGATAAACCATAGCGGCTCAAGTCCAAAGCATACTTGAGCTATCCAAGGAGAGTAAGCCCTGCTACGATCAGTCTATAAACTAATAAAGTTAACATCATGATGGAAACTGAGATGATCATAAATAACAACATACTGGCATGATAAATCAACTACAAGATAGATAGAGGTGTCATCGCATAAAACAAGGTTAAGTTTTGCACCACGGTGTACTAGCAAACCAACATAACAGGTATTTATCCCTTGGCCCAAGCTTTTAACCCAATAACATGAAGTGACCTTAATATAAGGTCCAGCCCAACGGTCTAGTCGATCGGCTCCCTAACACGTCAAGTGTTGGTGTCCATATGGCCCACATATGGTTGTAGTTAGCCTGTGCTGGGTCCACCTTTGGGGTGTATCAAGCCCTCGGGTGTCAACCCCGGACACTTAAGCAATAATGCACAGCCCTAACCTACTGGTACCCGTGCCTCGAGTTTGTCCAACACCGGACTACGTGCACGTCCGTAGCCCGCCTGGACCCGCACCGCTGTACCACTCAGCCATCGCCTTTTGGTCGCTTACATCTTCCAGTAATCGTGCCCCGCCCTAGCCTAGCTTCTAGGGTTGTGAATGATACCAAACTGGGATTACTGTTAGAACAGACCACGTTGCTAGGGTTTTCTAAGAGGGTTAAGTGTGGTTTAACCCTTCACTAATCATGAATTAAACTAGTTAAGTGTAACCAACGGTTCACCACTTAACCCCATTTCAATCCCTCGAATTCCCAAATTGGTTAAGTATTAGTGGACCCTGACTTAACCCTAATCATGAGGCATTAATTAACTTAATGCACCTTAACCTCTCACATTAGACCTTTGTTGTGGTTACTAGTTAGGCCGGGCGGGTCCGGGTAGGTTTACACCACAACTTAGTCTAACCTCGGGTTTTGGCACCACATGACCAACTTCTCACATTGGGTCCTATTGTTTGTAGCCACTAGTTAAGCCGGTCGGTTCCGGGTAGAATTACGCTACAAACTCAACCCAACCTCAAGTTGGCCACACTTATGTTTTCTAAATGTCATGTCCACTTTATTTCAAAACATAATTACAAGTCAACAAATGCTTGGGTAGACCTAACTTAATAGGTAAATTCCCAAGGGGTAGACCTAACTTAATAGGTAAATTCCCAATCTTATATTTTCATGTATTTTAAGTTTACCCAAACCCCCAACGTCATTCTATCGCTTACATATTCGTAATAACGCATAAAGGATAGGAAGAGGGAACTTGGCACAACATACATGATAAACTTGCACAACAATCATGCATAACATGTTAGACTTGTACAACTTAGCATAGTGAACTTGCATATTACCATAAACATGCATAACTTGTCAAACATGCACAACTTGTCATTTTTAAACTTGCATAAGCATGCACAACTTATTAAACATGCATAACATGGCATAATGAACTTGCATGAACATGCATAACTCATTTAACTTGCAAATCATGGCATAGTGGACTCGCATAAACATGCATAACTTATTTAACTTGCAAATCATGGCTTGGTGAACTTGCATAAACATGCATAACTCAATAAACTTGCAAATCATGGCTTAGCAAACTTGCATAAACATGCATAACTCAATAAACTTGCAAATCATGGCTTAGTAAACTTGCATGAACATGCATAACTTAATAAACTTGCAAATCATGACTTAGCAAACTTGCATAAACATGCATAACTTAATAAACTTGCAAATCATGACTTAGCAAACTTGCATAAACATGCATAACTGAATAAACTTGCAAATCATGACTTAGCAAACTTGCATAAACATGCATAACTTAATAAACATACATAAATCCCAATTTGCGTCACATATTAACTTTAGAGTTTCTAAAATGAAGGTAAGAGGGCTTACAACTATTATGAAGACACAAATCTCCTAATAAAGATTGAGTAGCCCTTTTTATGCAAGCATAAAACCCTAAAACAAAGCTCCAATAAGAAAACACCCAAAAACACTAGCTTAGCAAATAAAACTTGCAACTTGATGATGTATGCAAGCTAATGATCATTCATACAACTTAGAAATGATTGTATGAACATCAAAATCTTCAATGATTCATGAAGAGGGTGGAGGCCATGAGAGTTTTGATTTTGGCATAGTTTAGTTACTAGATTGAATAATGAGTGATTTAGGGTAGGTTAGGGTCTTATTAATAGATTAGGCTAGTGATTTGGACCATAGGATTAACCCTATATTCAATTAGGTCCATTAGATCCCGGAACTCTCTAGAAACAGGCCACAAGACCCAACCCTAATCAGAAATGGCGCACCAGGCTAAACAGCCGGGCACCCCCTGTCGACAGGGCTGTCGACAGGGCAGTCGACATGCTAAGACCCCTGTCGACAGGCCAGTCGACATGGGGTCCTGGGCGGGAATTTTTCCCGCCTGCCCAGTTTGCCCTAACCCAAGTTTTTAATTTTAAAATTTAAATCTGTTTTTACTTAGGAATTTTCTGAAAACTTCAATGGGCCTTAACTGGGTCATACGGACTCCGATTTTCGAAAACTCGGACTCTATTTCGCGTATTTTTCCGAGACGAACGCAATGGCATAGCCCATTTCCCTTGATTCACATTTAATAATTAAATTCTGCCTCAATTTACGTTATAACAGGTTATTTGAAAATACGGGTTGTTACATTCTCCCCTCCTTAAAGGATTTCGTCCCCGAAATCTTCAAGTTAGGAAGAACGTATCCTACCATCCAATCATCCATCTACTCAAAGCATCATCCACGAGCAATCATTGTCCTTACAAGATTCTAAATGCTGGATGAACATATGCAAAATTGTGTGTATATGTACTTACCTAATGCAAAAATCAGGCGGTTACTGATACAGTAAACCTCCTTAATGCATATGTATGTAAATCAGGCGGTTACTGATACAGTAAACCTCCTTAATGCATATGTATGTCAGTGAAATGAATCCATATGTATGCAAATTCCTAAATTCATAGTATCTATATGAGTGCACATAACATTCATCCATATGCAACATCCATGTGGTGGCACAACAAGTTTCAATCATGAATAAGCATAAACACTCATGCATATGCAACATGAAGAGTGTGTGAGCCGATCTAGTGCCTAATGTGTATAATGTATCCACGAGTAACCACTTGCAAACACTTGCAACCACTTGCAGACATCAAACATAACATGTTTCAAACACATGTTTCATCCAAAGGGTTTCTACCTAAGGACCTCATGACAAGATAAACACGATAAACTAGATAAACAAGGACAGAGAAAGAAGCAAGATAAATTCCCTTTTGGATTACAAGAAATCCATTCAAACTCTGACATATAGTACTAACCGATGAGTCAAAACCCCCTTATGGAGTTTACAACAAAAATAAGATCGAGAATGGGACCGAGAGGATATATACAAAAGATATCTTGCAAGCAAGCTCCACAGGAAAACAAGGATCAAGGATGCACCCTTAAAAAGAGATATGATGCGCGTGTCTAGTCTTCACTCCTCTTAGTCACGTTTTCTTGAGCTTAACTCCACTGTGCTTTGACCGTCTTTTACTTCATGATTTCTTGGCTTCCTAACTCCTATTTCCCAAATTCGAGTTGGAACTCGTCGCCTCTCGTCTTTCTTTTCCACTTATTCTCCTTTCTACATACCTGGGTTAAACATAACTGTAACCTCATGATTTCATGCAAGCTCTCCAAAATTCACTAGTGAATCCTGGATCTCGTCTACTCTCTATAAAGTATTCCACGCAGCAGAACCTTTCTTGAAAATACCAATCCACGTTGCCAATTGCCCTTATAAACGTGATTTTCTATAACTCATGCTTAATCGAAATGAACCATCCGCCTATGAGTGATAGGCCATACCTAGATTCAACTGCCTACCCATGGCTTCCTGTAGGCTATTTCAAAACTGGCCAACTTCTTGAGGGTAAACCGTTGCTAACCATGACGCAGTCCTCTTGCTCTTCACCGGACTGAAATGAGCACTCTTCATGAGTCTACCTATTATGACCCACATACCCGTATTCCCTTTCTTTGATCTAGGTAGTCTATCCACATAATCTATCGAGATGTTTTCACACTTCCTTGGCGAAACCTCCAATGGAGGTAATGGCCCACTGGGCTTCTATGACTTGGCCTTAACTTGGTGGCACAACATGCATCCCGAGACCAACTCGGCCACCTCCTCGAGTGATGCGCATTTTCAAGAACCTTCTTTACCAGGTCTTTTACTTGAGGAACACATAATCTCTCATCGTGCCTTAGTCATCCCTTGTCATCTATAATATATCTACTGAGGTGACTTAACATCTCGCCTCGAATCATCTGGTCCATGTTCTTAACTAACTGCGGGTCTTCTTCCTGTGAAACCCCCTTCTTGATCCAGAAGAGTAAGTCTAAGCTCCGGGAATGCTAACTAACTAGCCAAACGGAGAAAGCTTCTTACTTCAATTGCCCTCCTCAGAGTTTTCCGGTCTTAAACCGCAACCACTTTAGCGGAATCTACCGCTAAGCCTTACTTAGGAACTATGCGCCCAAGAAATCCAACTTCTTTCCTCCAAAGTGATATTTGGAGAACTTGACCTTCCACTGGTGGTTCTAAGCGTATCCATCTCCTCCTTGAGATGTATAGCATGCTCTTCCTCGTTCTTTTAAGGAGATCAAAATATCGTCTACGATGACCACGACAAACTTGTTCAAGGACTCCCTAAACACCCTACCCATCAAGTTTACGTAATATGCGGGTGCATTAGTCAAACCAAATAGCATGACTAGCCATTCTAAAAATCCATCTAGAGTCCTAAACGCAGTCTTGTCAATTCCATCCTCAGCCATCCTAAGCTGATGGAATCCGGTAGCTAGATCAAAAGAAAACAGATGCTCCTACAAGCTGGTCAAACAAATCATTGATCCTTGGTAACGATTATCTATTCCTCTCTCGATAATCAACACATAAGCGACACAAACTGTCCACATCAGTAACGAATACTACTGGAGCACCCTACTCGGAAATGCCTCGTCTCAGGAAGTTCTTCTCAAGCAACTCCTTGACTTACTTTACTTACTTTCTTAACTCTCATCTCGTGAGGTCATGTGCCTAACCGGCCACGAAACTGGCTTGGTAGTATCAACCAGATAATGCGGAAATCTATTCCTCGTCTAAGGGTAACCCCTTCACTTCACCCAAGATATCAGGATATTCTCGGACCACCCTCACAGATTGCAAACTATCGATAGACGAGTTGAGGGATTCAAGATAACATAACATGACGGGACCCATAGGGTTGCTAGAAATTTCTAGGGTATTACCGAGGCGAGTCATGAGCCTCACAACCCTATATACAAAAACCCAGAATGGCTCCAAAACAGGACGACCATTCCATGCCCAAAACCAACCCATATCCCCTGAAACCGAGAATATAAACATCCCACGAGAATTCTATACTCAAGATAGAAATTTCCAAATCCACTCAGACCACAGACGAACGGGCAGAACCCCCAATTGGATTTGAAACATATACGGGATCATCAACCAGACTAGTACTTAGGTGCAAAACTTTCCACTAGATCGGATGAAATAAAACTATGCGATGTGCCAGAATCGAACAAAGTTCGAACAGGGAAAATCAGAAAATGCAAACAAGATTTTCAACAGAAACACTACCTCTATCACAAGCTTGAAGAACGGTGTTGAGGGGATGAACTCGCCCTCCAGATAGTCCTGCACACTGAGTCTGACCTTGCCCTTGTTTCCTCGGGCAATCCTTGTTGAGATGTCCAAACTCACCACAATGAAAGCATTCGCCCCGCTTTCTCTTCTTCTTCCTACATTCCCTGGCTATATGTCCAACCTTACCACAGAAGTTACATTTCATATTCCCTCTTGGCTTGTCCTTGCGGTTGTGGTTATTCTTGCCCCGTTTCCCGGAATTTACTCTCTTGCCTTGGGACTCATTCGCCTTGACCTCTTTCTTGTCATTGTTATCTTCTTCTTGCAGTAGGGCCAAATTCACCAAATTCTCGAAAGTCGCCCCCAAGGGTATATGAGACATGGCCAAACCATGTAATGGCTCGTTTAATCCTAGAGCAAAGTGTAGGGCCTTCTTCTGAGCTGTATTAACCAAGTCTAAATCGACCCGAGCCAGTTGATTAAACTTATCTATGTATTCCCTAATAGTCATGTCCCCTTGCTTCAGTGATAAGAACCTCAGTCCAAACCTTCCCCTAAAGTCATCCCAAGTCTCAATTGGCCTAGTAGCGGTGGTGACTACCCACCAACGTGCAGCTTCTTCCTTTAGCAACCATACTGCCAATAAAACCTTCCTGCGGTCACCTATATCAAAGGTGGCTAAAAGATCTTCGGTCTCTTCCAACCAATTCCTTGCCTCTACAAAAGTCTCGGTTCCAAAGAAATTCTTGCAACCCATCGCCTTAAAATCTTGGCAAATCTCTGCGAAGTCAGTTTGAGGATGCTGAGGGGAAGGAGGAAGAGGAACATCAACTACCGGGGGAGGAGTAATGTTTGCGGGGCCGGCTTCGGTCGCCCTAGCCTCCAAAAGTCTCCTATACCTAACAGGTACGTGTACTCCCTCCGGAATGGCAAAGTTGTCGGCCATACTGGGAACGAAGAAAAAAGATAGATTCAGAATGGAGAAAAACGAAGGAATTTTGCTAATGGCTTTTTGGGGAATAGCCTTTAAAATAAACTAGACTTTTGGAAAATACTTAATACTTGGTTTTGAAAATAGTTTTTCAAAGAGTTTTAAAAACCTTTTTATCCCTTCTCGTAAACCATATGCTCCGATACCAAATGTAACACCCCACCTCCGCCAGGGTTGCTCTTGCAAGCAACTCTGATTTTGGTGGGGCGTTTTTAAAACAAGGTAAACATGCATAATGATATAGCAAGGCAGGACATGACATATATATATATATGTAAATAAACAGTGTAAGTAGATAAAACAGCGGAAGATTTTTAAACCATTTCAAAACACAGGTCTGGTACATCAAAATGTCAATTTCCCAAAATTACAAGTCTAGATAAATACATCATTTGATAAACCGAAAAATACATAAGTACTATCCCCAAATAAGAGTGATAAAGCATAGCGGCTCAAGTCCAAAGCATACTTGAGCTATCCAAGGAAGCAGCTAAAATCCAAGCTAGGCTCCACTATTCCCTCCCTGAGAACCTGGGGGGGGGGGAACGGAAGAAAAGAGGCGAAAGAAAAACAGGTTAGTCAAAAAGACTGAGTAAGCCCTGCTACGATCAGTCTATAAACTAATAAAGTTAACATCATGATGGAAACTGAGATGATCATAAATAACAACATACTGGCATGATAAATCAACTACAAGATAGATAGAGGTGTCATCGCATAAAACAAGGTTAAGTTTTGCACCACGGTGTACTAGCAAACCAACATAACAGGTATTTATCCCTTGGCCCAAGCTTTTAACCCAATAACATGAAGTGACCTTAATATAAGGTCCAGCCCAACGGTCTAGTCGATCGGCTCCCTAACACGTCAAGTGTTGGTGTCCATATGGCCCACATATGGTTGTAGTTAGCCTGTGCTGGGTCCACCTTTGGGGTGTATCAAGCCCTCGGGTGTCAACCCCGGACACTTAAGCAATAATGCACAACCCTAACCTACTGGTACCCGTGCCTCGAGTTTGTCCAACACCGGACTACGTGCACGTCCGTAGCCCGCCTGGACCCGCACCGCTGTACCACTCAGCCATCGCCTTTTGGTCGCTTACATCTTCCAGTAATCGTGCCCCGCCCTAGCCTAGCTTCTAGGGTTGTGAATGATACCAAACTGGGATTACTGTTAGAACAGACCACGCTGCTAGGGTTTTCTAAGAGGGTTAAGTGTGGTTTAACCCTTCACTAATCATGAATTAAACTAGTTAAGTGTAACCAACGGTTCACCACTTAACCCCATTTCAATCCCTCGAATTCCCAAATTGGTTAAGTATTAGTGGACCCTGACTTAACCCTAATCATGAGGCATTAATTAACTTAATGCACCTTAACCTCTCACATTAGACCTTTGTTGTGGTTACTAGTTAGGCCGGGCGGGTCCGGGTAGGTTTACACCACAACTTAGTCTAACCTCGGGTTTTGGCACCACATGACCAACTTCTCACATTGGGTCCTATTGTTTGTAGCCACTAGTTAAGCCGGTCGGTTCCGGGTAGAATTACGCTACAAACTCAACCCAACCTCGAGTTGGCCACACTTATGTTTTCTAAATGTCATGTCTACTTTATTTCAAAACATAATTACAAGTCAACAAATGCTTGGGTAGACCTAACTTAATAGGTAAATTCCCAAGGGGTAGACCTAACTTAATAGGTAAATTCCCAATCTTATATTTTCATGTATTTTAAGTTTACCCAAACCCCCAACGTCATTCTATCGCTTACATATTCGTAATAACGCATAAAGGATAGGAAGAGGGAACTTGGCACAACATACATGATAAACTTGCACAACAATCATGCATAACATGTTAGACTTGTACAACTTAGCATAGTGAACTTGCATATTACCATAAACATGCATAACTTGTCAAACATGCACAACTTGTCATTTTTAAACTTGCATAAGCATGCACAACTTATTAAACATGCATAACATGGCATAATGAACTTGCATGAACATGCATAACTCATTTAACTTGCAAATCATGGCATAGTGGACTCGCATAAACATGCATAACTTATTTAACTTGCAAATCATGGCTTGGTGAACTTGCATAAACATGCATAACTCAATAAACTTGCAAATCATGGCTTAGCAAACTTGCATAAACATGCATAACTCAATAAACTTGCAAATCATGGCTTAGTAAACTTGCATGAACATGCATAACTTAATAAACTTGCAAATCATGACTTAGCAAACTTGCATAAACATGCATAACTTAATAAACTTGCAAATCATGACTTAGCAAACTTGCATAAACATGCATAACTTAATAAACTTGCAAATCATGACTTAGCAAACTTGCATAAACATGCATAACTTAATAAACATACATAAATCCCAATTTGCGTCACATATTAACTTTAGAGTTTCTAAAATGAAGGTAAGAGGGCTTACAACTATTATGAAGACACAAATCTCCTAATAAAGATTGAGTAGCCCTTTTTATGCAAGCATAAAACCCCAAAACAAAGCTCCAATAAGAAAACACCCAAAAACACTAGCTTAGCAAATAAAACTTGCAACTTGATGATGTATGCAAGCTAATGATCATTCATACAACTTAGAAATGATTGTATGAACATCAAAATCTTCAATGATTCATGAAGAGGGTGGAGGCCATGAGAGTTTTGATTTTGGCATAGTTTAGTTACTAGATTGAATAATGAGTGATTTAGGGTAGGTTAGGGTCTTATTTATAGATTAGGCTAGTGATTTGGACCATAGGATTAACCCTATATTCAATTAGGTCCATTAGATCCCGGAACTCTCTAGAAACAGGCCACAAGACCCAACCCTAATCAGAAATGGTGCACCAGGCTAAACAGCCGGGCACCCCCTGTCGACAGGGCTGTCGACAGGGCAGTCGACATGCTAAGACCCCTGTCGACAGGCCAGTCGACATGGGGTCCTGGGCGGGAATTTTTCCCGCCTGCCCAGTTTGCCCTAACCCAAGTTTTTAATTTTAAAATTTAAATCTGTTTTTACTTAGGAATTTTCTGAAAACTTCAATGGGCCTTAACTGGGTCATACGGACTCCGATTTTCGAAAACTCGGGCTCTATTTCGCGTATTTTTCCGAGACGAACGCAATGGCATTGCCCGTTTCCTTTGATTCACATTTAATAATTAAATTCTGCCTCAATTTACGTTATAACAGGTTATTTGAAAATACGGGTTGTTACAGTGATATTACTGATTTCGTATCATGCTTGTGGTCATGTCAGATGAATTGGATGAGTTGGTTTCGTTAAATGTATAATTTGGCGAAGTTTTGGTCAAAATCGGAGTAAAAATGGAGATGTGCAGGTTTTGGGTCGGTCGAGCAGGCCAGGATGGGTCGGTCGGTCCCAAAATGTGCTTTGGTGAACAAGTTAGAACCTTGTCCTGGTCGATCGGTCTCACCTGGGTCGAGTCGTTCACGATGGGTCGGGTCGGTCTTGGTGTGGGTCGGTCAAGCAGGTCTGAGAGTTCTGGTTTCGGAGGAAGTTTGGGTCAGTCATGAAGCCTTGAGTGATGGAACAATGGGTCGGTCGGTCTCCATGTTCAAAGTAGGTCGATTGAGCTGGGTGGTTTATCTGATCTGGAAGTGGGTCGGGTCAAGCAGTATCTGGGGTCGAGCAAACCAAGTAGGGTCGGTCGATCCTACGAGGGCTCAGGGTCGGTCAGTAAATTGAAGGGGTTGTTAGCAGCACTTTTAAATGCCAAGGTGAATGGCCTAAGTGTTGTGGTTTGTTTCCTTTAGAAAATTAATGTGATGCTATGGATTGTTTCAGACCTTATCTTTGCTTCCAAAGTGGTGATAAATTCGAAGTGAATTCCATTGAGGAATGACGAAGTGAGGTGAATTGTTCGTCGGATGTGACGTATGTGGGAGCGACTCTAGGATGTATTGAGTTCATGTGAAGTGATTACTCTAAGGTGTTCTGAGCTGATTAATAGTCGTAATTGATAACGAGTAGAGGTGAGAAGGCCGAGAAACTATAGTTGACGTAGGTTCTAGTTGATCAAAAGCTGGGGGTACAACTGAAGACCAGTTGTAGGTTAAGTGCCATGGGCATCGTTTATGGCCTAGACACGTGTTGAGTATAGCATGTGGGTTTTGCTAGAACTGGGGCATCGTGTATGGTCCTTGACAATTGATGGCAAGTTGTTAGCCAGTCATACAATAACGGGGGATCCAAATCAAGGTTGGCAGTGATAGCCAGAGTCAGTCATGGACGTTTGAATGCTTGTCATGATAATGGTTGAGCTGCTATTGCAATGCATGAAAGGTTATCTGGGTTGCCATGGCTGAATTGTTGTTCTTTTGGATGTATGGATCTTAAAGGCTATCATTGTCAGGTGTGGGAAAGGTAGTTGAGAGTTCTTCTCTGGAGCTGGTTAGATTAGTTATTTATTTACCCATTCTCATATACTTTATTGACGAAGTTTGTTAGCTATTTTATCTCACACTAAGACTGCTGTCTGACTCAAGGTTTTATGTTTCCTCTTATTACCTTGGGCTGTTGTAACACCCCGCGAATTCTATAATTGTGCAATTCACAAATTAAAGTATAATTAATCTGAAATCAAAGAACTAAGGGAAACGGGATACGCCATTGCGTTCGTCTCGGAAAAATACGCGAAATAGAGTCCGAGTTTTCGAAAAACGGAGTCCGTATGAAGAAGATATGGCCTTCGGAAGTTTCTGAATTAAGTTTAAAATTCAAACAGAATAAAATAGCTCAGAAAATCAAGTTTAAATTCCAAAATGGGGCCCAATGGGCCAGGGCGGAAAAACACCCGCCTAACGCACCAGGTCGACTGGGCTGTCGACCTGGTCTAGCCAGGTCGACAGGGCTGTCGATAGGCATGTCGACCTGGTCCAGAGCCAGGTCGAACCCAGCCCAACCTGGCTGGCCTATTTTATGTTGGTCGATTTTCGGCAGTCTGCTTTGTCATTAGGGCTAGGTGGCAGGCTCTAATTGGTCCCTCTTTCGAATGAATGGCTACGATCAATCCAAGCAACATCAATGGTCCTAATCAGTTCATAACCTCTATAAAAATGACCCTAGACTCAACCCTAATCTATTCATTCAAAAATAAGAACAAAGCCGCCATGTTGCTGAGGAACGACTAAGAGTAGCCACCAATTGGAGAGAGGATAAGAAGGCAAATTCTAAGGCATAAAGCAACCTAAACAAATCAAATCAACAAGGAATCGCATCTCCAAATCCCTAAATTGGAGAATTCGCCACACCATTGTAAGTAGAGTATTATTTTGGTATGAACAAATAACTGTGTTGGTTTGTATACTTGATTGTGGTGATAAATAATTCATAATTTGTGCGTTACTATGATTACTTATCGATTCGGAATATTGTATACGTTTGGATATTCTCGAATTATGTTATTCAGTTATGAAAAACTACATGCGGTAGTTTTATGCAAGTATACGTTTGGAATATTCGCAAATTATGTAATCCTTGTTGAAGCTACATGTATGTAGTTGTTTAATTGAAACTTATGCAAGTTTGGGGTTTTGCTACTATGCCATCATAATGTGTATTTTTATACAAACGTCATTTTTGTGAAGTAATTGGAATAAGTTTGGGTTATCATAGTCCATATGAAATTATGTTGAAAATTTGGCACCATGATTTATGTATTAAGACATGCTTTCGTACTAGAAAACCTATTTGCAAACTTATGAATATGACTAGGCTATGATTGATATTTGGCATAATTGAAATCCATGTTAAGTCTATATTGTTTACAAGAATTATATGATGACATATGTGGTACATAGCTAGGTTAGATTCAAAATCCCTTTTTGCAAGTTTGCATGACTAAAGTAAAAAGCATGATTTCATATTAGAAATATTTATGCCATGGTTATGTGAACAAATTTAACTATACTTTTGTATTAGTCACAAAAGTAGGCACCTTTGTAAACATGTAGTAGTCTTATGAACATGATTTGCTTATGTTTGACATTATGCCTGAATAAAAATATAGGTTTATGTTGTATAGTGATATTCTTAACTTAACTACAAGTTTACATGGTTTGATTTATGTCACTTATGCTTTATGACCAAAGTATATGTCACTACTATGCAAGTACACCAGTTTCTATTTTGTATTTCCAACGTCATATTGCAAGTTCATACGTTCACACTTCCCCTTTTTGTGTATGTAATCTCGCTTTAAGCCTCCCCTTTTCGCATGGCTAGGTTGGGCTTAAAAAGGCTAAGCCCAACATATACATAATAAACGGACGTGTTAAACGGGGGAAAATAACGTTGGGTTAAAATTACTAATGAATGAAAATACAAAATAGAAGGGCCCAAATTCAAGTATGGGTTGGGCCCATGATTGGTGTAACCTTTACACCATTAACTTAATAATGGGCCGCAAATATTTACATATAAGAAAATAAAGAAGAAAGACAAAATATGTAAATGTAGAACATACGGTGTGTTTAACCCGAGGTTGGATTGAGTTGTGATGTAAACCTGCCCGGAACCGCCCGGCTGTCCAGTAGTCACAACAATACCTATCCAATGTGGGAGGTTAAACATGGAGCCCAATAAGGACCCGAGGTTAGACTGAGTTGTGGCGTAAGACTGCCCGGAACCAACCGGCAACAGGCAGCCACAACAATACCTGTCTAATGTGAGAGGTCAAGGCTTTAATAAGACAATTAAGGCTGAGTCAGGATTGTTAGGATTAAGTGAACTAAAGACTTAATCAAAATGGAACATGCTAAACTAAACGGAGTGGTGGGGGTTAGGGTAGAAAACACTTAACCAACTTAGCATGTTGGCTAGAGATAGATAACCTAGTAACGGGGGACCCTTTTCAGCAGTAACCCTAGAAGGTGTATCAGGATACCCTGAAACTAGGCAGGGTGGGGCACGATTACTGGGCTGATTGTAAGAGGTCAAATCGACGGCGGTGGTGTAGCAGTGTAGGTTCTAACGGGGTGCGGGCGTGCACACACTCCGGCGCAGAAAAATAAAGCACTGGGCACCAGTAGCATACCTGTGCATTCTAAGGTTGTGTCGGGCTGCCACCATGGGACTTGATACACCCCATGGTGGGACCAACATAGGTAACTACAACCTCGGGGGCCGTAAGACACATGAAACTATGCGAGTAGGAGCCGATCATCATAGAATGGATCACATCACCCTGGTTATGGGGTGCCAGTTGGGAACTAGTTTATATGGGTTCAGAGATTAACATGGGGTACGATAGTATATTCGACCCTAGACAGCTTAACCAAGTTATAGTGCTTTCCCACTTCTTGTTTATACTTATCATACCCAGTTCTTTATTCATAGACAGAATAGTACTAGACTTACTCAGGCTTTATGTCTGACTCTACTTTTCTTTCGTCTTCTTTTCTTCCGTCTCCCCCCTCCCCAGCTCCACAGGGAGGGAACACTGCAGCTTGACCAGTCTTAACATCCAGCTTGAAGAAGAGAAATGTATTGCTTGGACCTTTTCGTTTGAAACTATGGCTTTGGACAAACTCTATGGGGCTTTTGCAGTTTATCTATGTTTTATTTATGCTTCTTTAAATAATGTAATCAAGACAGATTATGAAAGTATTATGTTATGTTTTTGAAAGGATGTAAGACAATTATGGTGATGTTGTTGTAACACGTATTTGCTTTTATGAAATAAAAGTTCTTGATTTTCCGCTGTTTACAAATATGTGTTCTTATATCTGTCTTGTATATCTGTGACTTATACTTATAAACCTCCACCAAAATTAAGGCATTCCCTTTGAGAGTGACCCTAACGGAGGTGGGGTGTTTCACTTGGTATCAGAGCCAGGTTTACCAGATAAGATAAAAAGTTTTGAAAAATTATTTTCAAAAAGGAAATTTAAAGAAGCAATTTTAGAAAATAAAATATTATTTTTAAAAAGCAAAGTCCACCCCCAAAGCCATAGGTACTATCTCTTATCCTTCGTTTTGAATCTATCCTTTTTGTTTCAGCATGTCCGAAGAACTTAACTTGCCAGAAGAGGTACCAATACCTGGTTGGTTTAGACGGTTCTTAGAAGCAAGGGCCACTCAGCCAGGTCCTACCGTTCCTCCTCCCCCAGCTGCAGGAAATCATCCAGCTGCAGCAGCACCTTTTCCTCCACCTCCTCCACGGGGGAACACGTTTGCTAAGATATGTAAAGATTTTAAAGCCATGGGAGGAAAGGATTTCCATGGAACTGAGTCCTTCGTGGCAGCTAGAAATTGGCTGAAAGAAACGGAGGACCTATTCATCATCTTTGAGGTAGAAGATAGACAAAAAGTACAATTGGCGGTGTGGCTATTGAAGGGCGAGGCTTCCTACTGGTGGGAAGTCACTAATGCTGAAAGACCAGTGGAGACATGGGAGGACTTTAGGGTAAGGTTTGAGACTAAATTTCTCTCAGATGCGGAAAGAAGTTTGCAGTTGGAAAAATTCTTATTTCTTAAGCAAGGGGACAAGACAGTCAGAGAGTATGTGAATCAGTTCGATGAGCTGGCTAGGTTTGGGCTTGACCTAGTCAACACCCCGCACAAGAAGGCTCTCCGTTTCGTCAAAGGGTTGAATGAGCCATTACACAGTTTGGCCATGACCCATATACCCATGGGAGCCACGTATGAAAGATTGGTGCAAATGGCATTGCTGAATGAAGAGGATAAGGGCAAGAAGGAGACAAAGGCAGAAAGCTCTCAAGGGAAGGAAGAGGGTTTGCAGCCTAAGAAGACAGACTTTAAGAAGGGCGGGAAAGGCAACAAAGAGAAGAGGAAGTGCAATTTTTGTGGCAAAGTGGGGCACTTAGTAAAGGACTGCCGGAAAAAGAAGGCCAAGGAGAATGGTGGGTGCTTTTCTTGCGGTGAGACAGGCCACAGGGCTAAGGACTGCCCAAAGAAACGAGGACAGGGGCAGAGGGCTGGATCCACCCCTGGGGCACAGGTTCATGTGCTGGAAGCGCCACCTCTGCAACAGCGAGGTATAAATACTTCTGTAGAAAGTGTAGTTTATCTTTATGATCACCCCGTTCGCACTTTATTTGACTCTGGCGCATCACACTCCTTTATCTCGTCTGCTTTAGTAGAATCTCTGCACCTAAAAACTAGTATGGTAGAGGACCCCTTAATTGTTTCAAACCCAATTGGGGGCCCAGCTCATTTGTCTATGATCTATTTGGGATTGAAAATTTCTATTCTAAGTGTAGAATTTCAATGTAGTGCCTTTGTTTTGGGCTTTTCGGGTTATGGTTTGATTTTGGGTATGGATTGGCTATCCAGTAATGGGGCCATCCTTGATTGTGAGAGAAGGGTTGTTAGGCTCCTAACCCAGCTCGGTAATACTTTGGAAATTTCTTGTAATCCCTCGTATGCGGTTATGCTTAGTTATCTTGAATCGCTAGATGCCTCTGTAGACAATTTGCAATCAGTTAAAGTGGTCCGGGAATATCCGGATGTCTTCGAAGAGGTGAAGGGCTTGCCTCCGAAGCGGGAAATAGACTTCCGCATATATCTTGTAGATAATGAAAAGCCCGTTGCGTTACCCGTTAGACACATGGCTCCACGGGAAAGGAAAGAGCTCAGTAAACAGATTAAAGAGCTTCTAGAAAAGGGGTTCATTAGGAGGAGCATTTCAGAATGGGGCGCTCCGGTGGTATTCGCTACAAAGGCGGATGGTTCACTCCGTCTATGTGTTGACTATAGGGAGCTCAACAAGCTAACGAAAAAGAATAGGCACCCTCTCCCTAGAATTGACAATTTGTTTGACCAGCTTGTAGGAGCGTCTGTTTTCTCCCAACTCGATTTAGCAATCGGTTTTCATCAGCTAAGGGTGGCTGAAGATAGCATCGATAAAACGGCGTTCAGAACCCCAGACGGCTTCTTTGAATGGCTTGTCATGCCTTTCGGCTTGACAAATGCACCTGCTTACTTCGTGGACCTGATGATTAGGGTATTCAGAGATTTCCTCAACAAATTCGTAGTAGTCTTCGTAGATGATATCCTTATCTTCTCAAAGAATGAAGAGGAACATGCTTAGCACTTAAGGGCAATCATGGAAACTTTGCGAGTCCATCAACTAAAAGCCAAATTCTCCAAATGCCACTTTTGGAGAGAAGAGGTGAGGTTCCTTGGGCACATAGTATCCAAACAAGGGTTAGCAGTGGACCCTGCTAAGGTAGTGGCGGTACAGGATTGGAAGACACCAAGGAATGCAACTGAGGTCCGAAGCTTTCTAGGACTAGCAGGTTTCTATCAAAAATTTATAAGGGACTTTGCGAAAATCTCAGCTCCGCTCACGAAATTAACTAAGAAGAATCTAGTATTCAATTGGGACTTGGATTGCGAGTTTGCTTTCCAACGACTAAAAAGGGCTCTTACAACAGCCCCAGTTTTGACGCTGCCAGATGGGAGCAAGATGTTCACTGTTTATACAGATGCATGTGGGACAGGGCTAGGCGCCGTCTTAATGCAAGAAGGAAGGGTAGTAGCTTATGGCAGGAGGCAGTTGAAAGTGCACGAAAAGAACTACCCAACCCACGATCTTGAGTTAGCCGCCATCGTCTTTGCACTCAAGTCTTGGCGACACTATCTCCTAGGTGAGAAGTTCGAACTTTACACTGACCATAAATCGTTGAAATATCTTTTCTCGCAGAAGGATCTTAACTTGAGGCAACAAAGATGGATGGAGTTTCTTGCTTCGTACGATTTCGAAATCTCCTACACTCCGGGCAAAGGCAACGTAGTGGCAGACGTGTTAAGCCGAAAGAAATTGACCCTAAGCCCGTTGTTTGTTGAAAGACAAAGCCTAGAGTTTATAGCCAGCTTCGACTTTAGGCCCTCCTCCGATTTCGTACCAGGCTTGCTAGCATCTCTCGAAGTGCGCCCAACTTTAGTGGATTCAGTAGGGACAGCACAACGCGAAGACCCTCAGCTTGTGGAAACAATTGATAGGTTAATTAGGGGTGAGACTTCAAGTCACCTCAACAGATACTCCATCGACGATAAGGGTTTGCTAAGGCGAGACGGAAGACTATGCGTCCCACAGACAAAAGATTTAATAAAGAAGGTTCTCGAGGAAGCACATCACTCCAAGATGACGATACACCCGGGCGGAGATAAAATGTACAAAGACATAAAAAGGACTTTCTTCTGGAACGGCATGAAAAAGGACGTGGCAGAGTTCGTTTCTAAGTGTATGGTGTGCCAACAGGTTAAGGCGGAACAGAAAAAGCCTGGCAGACTGCTACATCCTCTGGAGGTCCCGCAGTGGAAGTGGGATAGCATCTCAATGGACTTCATCGATGGGCTGCCTAGGTCTAGGAGAGGCAACACTAGCATTTGGGTAATAGTGGATAGGCTTACTAAAAGCGCCCACTTTTTACCTGTAAAAAGTAAAAGAACTGCCTCATCCCTAGCATCACTTTACCTCAAGGAAATCGTTCGACTCCATGGAATACCATCTAGCATTGTTAGTGACCGAGACCCCATCTTCACCAGTGAGTTTTGGCGGAGTCTGCAAGAAGCAGTAGGAACGCAGTTATGCTTGAGCACAGCCTATCATCCCCAAACCGACGGCCAAACAGAGAGAGTGAACAGAGTTTTGGAAGACCTTTTAAGGCTATGCGTCCTCGACTTCGGAGGGACATGGGAAGACCACCTTCCTTTGGTGGAATTTGCCTACAACAACAACTATCAAGCAACCATCGGAATGGCGCCCTTCGAAGCTTTATATGGAAGACCATGCCGATCGCCCACTTGTTGGTGGGAGTCTACTGATAAGCTCATACTTGGACCAGATATGATCCGAGAGACTTCAGAGAAAGTAGACTTAATACGAAGAAGGATGAAGACGGCCCAAGACAGACAAAAGTCCTATGCCGACAAGAGAAGGACCGACCTTGAATTTGAGGTTGGAGACAGAGTTTTTCTCAAGGTACCACCGCTAAGGAACGTTGTTCGTTTTGGAACCACAGGAAAACTGGCACCAAGGTTCGTAGGGCCATTCCCTATCATCGAGAAAATTGGGAAAATGGCCTATAGATTAGAGCTACCCGAGAAGTTGGCTGGAGTCCACAACGTTTTTCACCTTTCACATCTCCGAAAATGTCTACATGAGTCTGCTGAAGTGGTAGAGCCAAATATCCTCGAAGAGGCCGAAGTGGAGCGCGAAGCAACCATAAGAAAAGTTCCAACCCGCATATTAGGAACGGAAGTGAAGAAGCTACGCAACCGTGAAGTCAAGCTCGTCAAAGAGCAGTGGAGCGACGCCGAGGGAGACGCGACTTGGGAAACTGAAGCTAGAATACGCACTGCCTACCCTTTTCTGTTCGAGGGTACATCCTTGATCTTTCATTTTCCTTAAGTTGCGCTTTTATCTATCTTTTTAGGTATATTTCCTCGACCTTAACTTGTAGGTAGAAACCCTTTGGATGGAAACATGTAGTTGAAACATGTTATGGATGATGGTTGCAAGTGGTTGCAAGTGATTGCTAGTGGTTGCTCGTGGTTGCATATACACTCACAATCTAGGTTTTAGATCGGCTCAGTCACTTCATATTGCATATGCATATATGTTTGCATTTGTATATGGTTGAACTTTAATGTGTTGTCGCATGGATGTTGCATTTGTAATGAATGATTGCGCACTCATGTAGAATCATGAATAGGAAAATTTGCATACATAATGGATTCATGGCACTTACATAATTCGCATTAAGGAGGTCAACTGAATCAGTAGACCGCCTGATTTTGCATTAGATAAGTACATGTACACACACACTTCGCATATGATCATGAAGCATTAGAAGTCTCTTAAGGACAATGGATGCTCGTGTTTAATGGATGAGTAGATGGATGATTGGATGTTAGGATATATATTCCTCCTAACTTGAAGATTTCGGGGACGAAATCCTTCTAAGTGGGGGAGAATGTAACACCCCGCGAATTCTATAATTGTGCAATTCACAAATTAAAGTATAATTAATCTGAAATCAAAGAACTAAGGGAAACGGGATACGCCATTGCGTTCGTCTCGGAAAAATACGCGAAATAGAGTCCGAGTTTTCGAAAAACGGAGTCCGTATGAAGAAGATATGGCCGTCGGAAGTTTCTGAATTAAGTTTAAAATTCAAACAGAATAAAATAGCTTAGAAAATCAAGTTTAAATTCCAAAATGGGGCCCAATGGGCCAGGGCGGAAAAACACCCGCCTAACGCACCCAGGTCGACTGGGCTGTCGACCTGGTCTAGCCAGGTCGACAGGGCTGTCGACAGGGCTGTCGACAGGCATGTCGACCTGGTCCAGAGCCAGGTCGAACCCAGCCCAACCTGGCTGGCCTATTTTATGTTGGTCGATTTTCTGCAGTCTGCTTTGTCATTAGGGCTAGGTGGCAGGCTCTAATTGGTCCCTCTTTCGAATGAATGGCTACGATCAATCCAAGCAACATCAATTGTCCTAATCAGTTCATAACCTCTATAAAAATGACCCTAGACTCAACCCTAATCTATTCATTCAAAAATAAGAACAAAGCCGCCATGTTGCTGAGGAACGACTAAGAGTAGCCACCAATTGGAGAGAGGATAAGAAGGCAAATTCTAAGGCATAAAGCAACCTAAACAAATCAAATCAACAAGGAATCGCATCTCCAAATCCCTAAATTGGAGAATTCGCCACACCATTGTAAGTAGAGTATTATTTTGGTATGAACAAATAACTGTGTTGGTTTGTATACTTGATTGTGGTGATAAATAATTCATAATTTGTGCGTTACTATGATTACTTATCGATTTGGAATATTGTATACGTTTGGATATTCTCGAATTATGTTATTCAGTTTTGAAAAACTACATGCGGTATTTTTATGCAAGTATACGTTTGGAATATTCGCAAATTATGTAATCCTTGTTGAAGCTACATGTATGTAGTTGTTTAATTGAAACTTATGAAAGTTTGGGGTTTTGCTACTATGCCATCATAATGTGTATTTTTATACAAACATCATTTTTGTGAAGTAATTGGAATAAGTTTGGGTTATCATAGTCCATATGAAATTATGTTGAAAATTTGGCACCATGATTTATGTATTAAGACATGCTTTCGTACTAGAAAACCTATTTGCAAACTTATGAATATGACTAGGCTATGATTGATATTTGGCATAATTGAAATCCATGTTAAGTCTATATTGTTTACAAGAATTATATGATGACATATGTGGTACATAGCTAGGTTAGATTCAAAATCCCTTTTTGCAAGTTTGCATGACTAAAGTAAAAAGCATGATTTCATGTTAGAAATATTTATGCCATGGTTATATGAACAAATTTAACTATACTTTTGTATTAGTCACAAAAGTAGGCACCTTTGTAAACATGTAGTAGTCTTATGAACATGATTTGCTTATGTTTGACATTATGCCTGAATAAAAATATAGGTTTATGTTGTATAGTGATATTCTTAACTTAACTACAAGTTTACATGGTTTGATTTATGTCACTTATGCTTTATGACCAAAGTATATGTCACTACTATGCAAGTACACCAGTTTCTATTTTGTATTTCCAACGTCATATTGCAAGTTCATACGTTCACACTTCCCCTTTTTGTGTATGTAATCTCGCTTTAAGCCTCCCCTTTTCGCATGGCTAGGTTGGGCTTAAAAAGGCTAAGCCCAACATATACATAATAAACGTACGTGTTAAACGGGGGAAAATAACGTTGGGTTAAAATTACTAATGAATGAAAATATAAAATAGAAGGGCCCAAATTCAAGTATGGGTTGGGCCCATGATTGGTGTAACCTTTACACCATTAACTTAATAATGGGCCGCAAATATTTACATATAAGAAAATAAAGAAGAAAGACAAAATATGCAAATGTAGAACATACGGTGTGTTTAACCCGAGGTTGGATTGAGTTGTGATGTAAACCTGCCCGGAACCGCCCGGCTGTCCAGTAGTCACAACAATACCTATCCAATGTGGGAGGTTAAACATGGAGCCCAATAAGGACCCGAGGTTAGACTGAGTTGTGGCGTAAGACTGCCCGGAACCAACCGGCAACAGGCAGCCACAACAATACCTGTCTAATGTGAGAGGTCAAGGCTTTAATAAGACAATTAAGGCTGAGTCAGGATTGTTAGGATTAAGTGAACTAAAGACTTAATCAAAATGGAACATGCTAAACTAAACGGAGTGGTGGGGGTTAGGGTAGAAAACACTTAACCAACTTAGCATGTTGGCTAGAGATAGAAAACCTAGTAACGGGGGACCCTTTTCAGCAGTAACCCTAGAAGGTGTATCAGGATACCCTGAAACTAGGCAGGGTGGGGCACGATTACTGGGCTGATTGTAAGAGGTCAAATCGACGGCGGTGGTGTAGCAGTGTAGGTTCTAACGGGGTGCGGGCGTGCACACACTCCGGCGTAGAAAAATAAAGCACTGGGCACCAGTAGCATACCTGTGCATTCTAAGGTTGTGTCGGGCCGCCACCATGGGACTTGATACACCCCATGATGGGACCAGCATAGGTAACTACAACATCGGGGGCCGTAAGACACATGAAACTATGCGAGTAGGAGCCGATCATCATAGAATGGATCACATCACCCTGGTTATGGGGTGCCAGTTGGGAACTAGTTTATATGGGTTCAGAGATTAACATGGGGTACGATAGTATATTCGACCCTAGACAACTTAACCAAGTTATAGTGCTTTCCCACTTCTTGTTTATACTTATCATACCCAGTTCTTTATTCATAGACAGAATAGTACTAGACTTACTCAGGCTTTATGTCTGACTCTACTTTTCTTTCGTCTTCTTTTCTTCCGTCTCCCCCCCCCCAGGTCCACAGGGAGGGAACACTGCAGCTTGACCAGTCTTAACATCCAGCTTGAAGAAGAGAAATGTATTGCTTGGACCTTTTCGTTTGAAACTATGGCTTTGGACAAACTCTATGGGGCTTTTGCAGTTTATCTATGTTTTATTTATGGTTCTTTAAATAATGTAATCAAGACAGATTATGAAAGTATTATGTTATGTTTTTGAAAGGATGTAAGACAATTATGGTGATGTTGTTGTAACACGTATTTGCTTTTATGAAATAAAAGTTCTTGATTTTCCGCTGTTTACAAATATGTGTTCTTATATCTGTCTTGTATATCTGTGACTTATACTTATAAACCTCCACCAAAATTAGGGCATTCCCTTTGAGAGTGACCCTAACGGAGGTGGGGTGTTTCACTTGGTATCAGAGCCAGGTTTACCAGATAAGATAAAAAGTTTTGAAAAATTATTTTCAAAAAGGAAATTTAAAGAAGCAATTTTAGAAAATAAAATATTATTTTTAAAAAGGCAAAGTCCACCCCCAAAGCCATAGGTACTATCTCTTATCCTTCGTTTTGAATCTATCCTTTTTGTTTCAGCATGTCCGAAGAACTCTGGTTAATGATTTTAGCAAAAGTTCAAGGACTTAATTATGTATGAGAGACCTACTTGTAGATTTCCGTTGGATGCTTATTATGCATATTAGCATATATAGTAGTAGAGGTTGTATTCTTTAGCTGTTTTTCTTGGAAGTGGTTAATTATTCTAAATTGCTGAATTTAGAATGAGTAGACGGCCCTTAAGACACATTGCTAGGGAAGCTAGTGCTGGAGGGGGAAATTGTGGTGCACATGACTACCTGGCATGTTTGAAGCTACAATAGAAGGATGCCTTCGAAGAAACCTCGCTCCAGTGGCAGCTATGGTTGAAGTAGGAGTTCCAGTACCTAGAGCGGTAGAATTTGCAAAGCAATGCAAAGAATTTACATCATTGAGAGGAAAACAGTTCAAGGGCACTGAACCAGTTGAAGATTTTCAAAGGTGGCTAGATACGTGTGTTCAAATTTTCAAGGAAATGGTTATTGATGATGCAATAAAGAGGAAGCTTGCATCAAGGTAATTAGAGGGCAGAGCAATGGACCGGTGGAACTCTGTCACACTTGAGACTCCGGAGGGAGAGATCTCATGGGAGAAATTACAAGCCAAGCATGAAGCAAAGTTTATATCCACCGTGCAAAAGTCAATTATGTTTAAGAGGGTAGTGGAGCTTAAATAGAATGGTCGCCCAGTTCTTGACTATGTTTCCGACTTCGAGGCCTTGTAGAAGTATGCTTGTTCGTATGTGGATACTCCTTATCAAAAGAACGAGAACTTTGTCTTGGGGTTGGATGAATATCTTGGGAATCAGATTGTGGATCACCTCGATGATAATATTGATAAGATCGTCGAGAAGGCTTTGAGGCATAAAAGTCTGTTTCCTAAGAAGATGTCTGTTGTTGCAACTAAGGAAGAAAAGAAACCACATCAGGGTGGTAATAATAAGAAAAGGAAGCAACAACAACAGAAAGGAAAGGGTAGCCAAAAGAAGCTGAAGGGAGAAGTGACTTGCTTCAATTATTGGCAGAAAGGCTACTTTGATAGTGAATGCAAGAATCCTAAAGCTCAGAAGAAGTGCTTTAAGTGTGGAGAACCGGGACATGAGAAGAAAGAATGTCTAGAATTAGCCAAGGGGAAGCAAGTGGCTAGGGCTTATGCTTTAGGGGCAATGTCATCTTTTTCGAGAGCCCCTACTTCAGAGGAAAAGGGAAAGGGTGTCTTGGTGCAAGTACTCTTTCTATTTATGGTGTTTCGGTTCGAGTTTTGTTTCATACTAGAGAATAGCATTCAATCATTTGCAGCGAGCTTGTGTGTCGCTTGGGTATGGAACGTGAGATTTGTGATAGACCATTGATCGTGACAAATCCAGTTCAAAGTTCATCCAGTTTGTGCATGTTGGGTCGTGGTCTAGTGTTTTCGAGTGAGGGTTGCTTTTTTGTGGGTGATTACTTTGTTCTTAACTTCACTGGGTTTGGGATAATCCTGGGCACGTATTAGCTCAAGAGGTATGCGGCAAATGTAACAACCCGAATTTCAATAACATGTTGAAACAATAAATCAAGGTATAATTAATTTTAAAATAAGAATCAGGGAAAACGGGTTGCGCCATTGCGTTCATCTCGAAATTCTGCATGAAATCGAGTCTGAGTTTTCAAAAAACGGAGTCCGTATGAGGGAGACATGACCCTCCGAAATTTCAGGATTTTTCAGAATTGAAAACAGCTCGAAATTCGAATTCGAAATTCGAATTCAAACCCCAACGCAGACTGGGCATGAATTTTCCCGCCAAAGACCAGGTCAACCTGGGGGTCGACACTATGGTCGACCTCCCAGGGGCCAGGTCGACCCTATGGTCGACCTGGGGGTCGACCTGGTGCCAAAACCCAGTTTTGAGCCAGGGTTCATTCTGATGTTTTTGGTCTCGTTTTCAGTCTAGATTCGTTTGCCTAATCCTATATAAACAAACCTAATCCGCATTCCTTCTCACACCATTCTTCTCTAACCTTATGCTGCACAAATTCTTGATGAACATGGCTTCTTCTTCTTCAGCAAAATTAAATTAAAAATAAAGTTAATCAAATCATGGGAGTTCTTCTACCTTCTACTTCAAGCAATGCAAGATTCGCAAATTGGGGATTTTCAATCAAATTGAGATTCAACGTTCAACGGCTACTTTCTAGAATCAACTTCTTTATCTTAATTTCTCTGTCCATGCTCTGTAAGTTCTAGTTGCTTTTAAATTTAAATATTTAACTATAATATGGCCATGGAATAAAGTGGAATTGGATTCAAGTATGTTTATCGATTCAGACTTATTTCTGTTGCTTCTTGAATCTTGAGTTTTGAGACTTGTCTATCTTTTCTCATGTCAAGTTCATGATCTATTCAACCTGTTGTAAATTAATATTCTTGATTCATGTTGATATTATTATCAAGTTGTAATCTTCATGCCTGTGATGATGTTTTTCTCTCTGATCTTATTTTTATGCAAAATTCTATCATCCCCTATTTATTTTCTTTTGATGAACCTAGGTCAATTTCGGACCTAGGCCTAAACTATGATATATGTGCGATGGTATACGGGGGAAATATTGGAATATTGATTTTTGGAATATATGTGTTTGGTGGAATCGAAAGCATAATATGAAAATTGGATGTTTGGGGATAATTTACCATTAACATGAAAGGGGTAATTTTGGGTATTGTCATTATAATGGTTATTGCGCGATTGGGATTGATATATGTAATTTGACATGGATCTTGATATATGTAATTTGGCTAGAACTTGTTATGTGTAAATTGGCATACATGTAAAACGGCATGAATTGAACATATGTAAATTTGGTATCAATTGGGCATACGTAAAACTGACATGTAATCTAGAACTTGGGCATATGTTAATTATGTAAAATTTGGAGTTGAAACATATATGATAATTTATGACTTGGTAGAGGTTTAATATGAACGCGCCTAAGTTGGGTTTGGGGTAGTTGGCATGTATTGTAAATAAAGGCTATAACTTGGCATAACTTTATAGTGAATTATGATAATAATTTGGGAATACGTTTTGGGGAAAATCGTGAGTTATGAACTTGGTAATTGGCATATAACTAGAAGTATGAACGTGGTTGAAACGTGAACATGAATATGAACACGAATGTGAACATGGCTAACTCGAGGTTGGGTTGAGTTTGCAGTGTAATTCTTTACGGAACCGGCCGGCATATCCAGTGACTGCGAATAATAAGATCCAATGTGATAAGTTAGTCATATCGTCCTTATACCGGAGGTTAGACTGAGTTGTGGTGTAATTCTGCCCGGAACCGCCCGGCACATCCAGTGACCTCAACAACAGGTCTAATGTGAGTGGTTGATGCATTAATAATCAATTAATGCCAATAAACAGACATAATAAGAATGGAAAGGTTGAGTAACATATGAATAGTCGACACTTAACTAATATGATATGAATGGTGGGTTAAGTAATATGACTAGGTTAATGACAATTAACCAATATGAC
Source organism: Allium sativum (assembly GCA_030737875.1). Lineage (NCBI taxonomy): Eukaryota > Viridiplantae > Streptophyta > Magnoliopsida > Asparagales > Amaryllidaceae > Allium > Allium sativum. The sequence continues at coordinate 314,705,265 of CM060909.1, read as the reverse complement.
ATGAATGGGTAGGTTAAGTAAACCTGAACTCGATCGCTTGAGAACACTTAACTATTTTAACATGTTCTTCAGACAAGTGGATGCGGTTGAGTAGATTAATGACACTTAACCAACTTAACATGACAAGTGGGTAGGTTAAGTTAACTTGAATTGATTAATGACACTTAACCGATATGACATGATACACCGGTGGGTTAAGTTAACACAAGGGAGAACACTTAACCAAATTGACACGATGATTTGGTAGGGTTAAGTCATGAACCGCTTGAATATACTTAACCAATTTGACACGATGATTTGGTAGGGTTAAGTCATGAACCTCTTGAATATACTTAACCAATTACACAATGATTTGGTAGGGTTAAGTCATGAACCGCTTGAATAGACTTAACCAACTTGACACATGATTCGTAGTGCTAAATCATGAACTTGAACGACAACACTTAGCCAGAATTGACATGACACGTAGGCGGGTTAATTCACGAACTTGAATGACAACACTTAATCAACTTGACATGCTAGACTGATAAGGGTAAAGTCACGAATTTGAATGACAACATTTAACCAACTTGACATGCTAGACTGATAAGGGTTAAGTCACGAATTTAAATGACAACACTTAACCTGTTAAACGGAAACCCTAGTTACGTGGTCCATTTCAGCAGTAACCCACTTAGATGTATCATGGTACCCTGGAACTAGGCAGGGTGGGGCACGATTACTGGGCTGATTGTAAGCGACCTGAACGACGGCTGAGTTGGTGAGCCAGTGTAGTTCAGGCGGAATATGGACGTGCACATAGTCCGGAGTTGAAAAAGCAGTCAATGGGCATCAGTAGGTTTACACTGTGCATGCTTGATTCGTGTCGGTGGTTGGCACTCTAGGGCTTGATACACCCTTTGGTGGATCTAGCACAGGTAACTACATTCGTGATAGGGCCGTATGACACAGAAACATGAACGAGCTAGGACTTGTAGGGAGCCGATCGATTAATAGATCGTTTCTTGGGACCAAGTAATGGGTCATTTCATGACATTGGGCAAGGGATCATTTTATAGTCAAAACATGACACGGGTTGGGATACTAGTATGGGTGGTGCAGAGCAAATAGATATCATAGAAATATTTTAATGGTGAGGCAGAGAAATCTTGCGATGCTTGATAGAAATCTTGCGAAATTATACTTAGTTTATCATGAATGGGAACCTTGCGATGTTATGCTTGACAAAAATTATATGATGTTATCCTTAGTTATCGTGCCTGAAGCTTGTCTTGTCATCATGCTTATGTTTACTTTCAGTTTATTCATGCCATGTTATCTTTACCTGTTTTTATGCTGAAAGTCACTAAGACTTACTCAGTCTTTATGACTGACCCGTTTTGTTTCGCCTCTTTTTCTTCCATTCCCCCCCCCCCCCCCGTTCGCAGGGTGGGAATACAACTTAGTTCGAATGTTACCAAGCTCCCAGTCTCTTTCATGTACGACTTGGATCTCTCTTGGCTATGGCTTACTTTGCTTTATTGGGGAATACTACAATTTATTTTATGCTTCTTTGTTTTTGAGCAAGAAAAATATTTTAGCTATGTACTTGGGTATTGGAAGTTGATGGGCTTTTATTGTAAACAATTGTATTTAATAAATGATTTGAAGTACTTCTACTTTACCTTCCGCTATTTTATGTACGTCTGTCTTGTAATATTTCTGTTCTAGTACCCATAATGCTCCACTGAAGTTAAGGCATTCCATTTGTGAGTAACCTTAACGGATGTGTGTTGTTACACTTGGTATCTGAGCAGAAGGTTACCAGACTGGGCAAAAGATTTTTAAAAACCTTCTGAAATTATTTTCAAAACGTTTACAAAGAAGCATTTTTCTAAGAAAAGTTTTGTTTTACGAAAGGCGTATTCGCCAAAGCCATATGCACTATCTTTTGATTCTCTCTTTGAATCTCCTCTTTCTCTATTTTCACCATAGTTTTGTAGGCGTACGACACAATGTCGGAGGGCAAAGGAGTGTCCAACCTCCATCTGTAGCTGCAGTAGTTTTACTTGCGACTAATCTTATTTCAAGCTTTACAGGGTTGTTGTGCGATGGAGGTAGCTTTCGAGAAACTTGACAACAAGCTATACAAGGATAGTAAAAACGAGGATAAAGAACACAAGCCTAAGGATGAGAAACTTGTTGATATGGATGAATCCACGAAGCAGGAAAAGGTGAAAGGGAAGAGGCTAAAGTAAAAGAATAATAAAACCCATGATAAGAGAGAGTATCGTTACTATGGTAAAAAGGGACATGTAGTTAAGTATTATAGGACAAGGACAAGGGAAAAAGGACAAGATCGTCGAGAGGGCAATTGTATGCTCTCACTACTAGCATACCTAAGAGAGGTGGTAACGTTTCTGTTAAAAGTCTAGCTTTTCTTTTCTATCATACCATGGGAACTTTGTTTTTGTACATCGCATCCTTTTAATTCTGCTTCGATAGTTGAGTCTCTACACCTTAGTACTAGCGTGGTAGAGGATGCCATTTTTGTCTCAAATCCTATTGGGGAATCGGCTCATTTATTCATGACATGTTTGGATTTGAGATTGCCTATGCTAAATGTTGAGTTCAGAAGAAATGCTTATGTTTTTGGGCTATGGGTTGATTCTAGGGATGGAGTGGTTATCCAGAAATGATACCATTCTCGAGTATGAAAAGAGGATAGTTAGACTCTTGACTTGCCTTGGTAATGCCCTCGAAGTCTAGTGTAACCCTTAGGGTTCTTCCATGCTAAGTTACCTAGAATCTCTTGATACATTTATTGATCCGCTCGAGTAGTGTTCGCCACTAAGGCGAATGGTTCATTTTGCTTATGCATGAGTTATAGAAAATCATCTTAGTAAGTACATTTGGCAACATGGTTGACATCTATTTAATTTCAATAGATAGTTCTTCTGCGTAGAATACCTTATAATGAGTAAACGAGATCAAGGATTCACTAGTGAATTTTGGAGAGCTTGCAGGAAACCATGAGTACGCTGTTATGTTTGAGTCGAGTATACTAGAAGGGAATCAGTGAAAGTGGAACGAGAGGCAACATGAAATGAGTTCCAACTCATATTTTGGAAATAGGAATTAAGAAGCTACGAAATTGTGAAGTTAAAGATGGTCAAAGCACAATGAAGTTAAGCTCAAGGAAATGCGGCTTAGAAGATTGAAGACCAGATACACACATCATATCTCTTTTTAAGAGTATATCCTTGATCATTCTTTTCCTGTAGAGCTTACTTGCATGCTATCTTTTAAGTATATCCTCTTGGTCCTATTCTCAATCCTATTTCTGTTGCAAACCCCATAGGGAGTTTTGACTCATCTGTTAGTAATACATGTTGGGGCTTGAAGGTGTTCGTTGGGTTGACTAAACTTTTTGGGTTTTATAGAATATGGGTTAGTTTTCGGAAGGGATTTCTTGTGACCTAAAAGGAGTCCATCATGCTTAGTTTTCTAGAAACATATATGTTGGTTGGGTTGAGAAATTCTTTGGGTATCAGTCTGATGTTGATTTCAGTCTTCGGGACTGGTGCTTAGGGAGTTCTTCTCCTAATCAGTATATATGTGACATAGATTTCCAGGTTTGACATTGCCTAATGGGCACAAAGTTTTTACTTTCTTCTATCATTTGACTATATCATCAGGTAGGAACAATTGTGCGTAAACATGTGCTTGAGACATGTTATGATTTATGGTTGCAAGTGGTTGTAAGTGATCGCTAGTGGTTGCTCGTGGATGCATATACACGCACATTAGACACTAGATCGGCTCAGTCACCTTTCGTATAGCATATGAATGAGTGTTTATACTTGTTTACGGATGAATTTGAATGTGCTATCATGTGGATGTTACATATGGATGGATGTTTGTGCACACATATAGTGTTTATGTAAATAGGACTATTTGCATACATGTGGGACTCATGGCACTAAACATATTTTGCATTAAGAAGATCAATCAGGACTGATCATTTGCATTAGGTAAGGAACATATACACACACTTCTTGCATATGTTCATACAGCATTAGAAATCTTTTAAGGACAATGATTGCTTGTGGATGAAGTTTTGAGTAGATGGATGATTGGATGGTAGGACACATTCTTCCTAACCTAAAGATTTCAGGCAGAAATCCTTTAAGGAGGGGAGAATGTAACAACCTGAATTTCAATAACATGTTGAAACAAGAAATCAAGGTATAATTAATTTTTAAAGTAAGAATCGCGGAAAAGGGGTTGCGCCATTGTGTTCATCTCGGAATTCTGCATGAAATCGAGTCCGAGTTTTCGAAGAACGGAGTCTGTATGAGGGAGATATGACCACTCCGAAGTTTTAGGAACTTTCAGAATCGAAAACAGCTCGAAATTCGAATTCAAACCCCAGCGCAGACTAGACAGGAATTTTCCCGCGTAGGACCAGGTCGACCTGGGGGTCGACAGTATGGTCGACCTCCCAGGGGCCAGGTCGACCCTATGGTCGACCTAGTGCCAAAACCCAGTTTTGAGCCTGAGTTCATTCTAATGTTTTTGGTCTCGTTTTCAGTCTAGATTCGTTCGCCTAATCCTATATAAACCCACCTGATCCCCATCCTTCTCACACCATTCTTCTCTAACCTTATGCTGCACAAATTCTTGACGAACATAGCTTCTTCTTCTACTTCAAAATTAAATTAAAAATAAAGTTAATCAAATCAAGGGAATTCTTCTACCTTTTTCTTCAAGCAATGCAAGATTTGCAAATTGGGGATTTTCAATCGAATTGAGATTCAACGTTCAACGACTGCTTTCTAGAATCAACTTCTGCATCTTAATTTCTCTGTCCATGCTCTGTAAGTTCTAGTTGCTTTTAGATTTAAATATTTAATTATAATATGGCCATGGAATAAAGTGGAATTGGATTTAAGTATGTTTATCGATTCAGACCTATTTCTATTGCTTCTTGAATCTTGAATTTTGAGACTTGTCTATCTTTTCTCACATCTAGTTCATGATCTATTCAGCCCGTTGTAAATTAATATTCTTGATTCATGTTGATTTTATTATCAAGTTGTAATCTTTATGCCTATGATGATGTTTTTCTCTCTGATCTTATTTTTATGCAAAATTCTATCAACCCCTATTTATTTTCTTTTGATGAACCTAGGTTAATTTCAGACCTAGGCGTAAACTACGATATATGTGCGATGGTATACGGGGGAAATATTGGAATATTGATTATCGGAATATATGTGTTTGATGGAATCGAAGGCATAATATGAACATTGGATGTTTGGGGATAATTTACCATTAACATGAAACGGGGTAATTTTGGGTATTGTCATTATAATGGTTATTGCGCGATTGGGATTGATATATGTAATTTGACATGGATCTTGATATATGTAATTTGGCTAGAACTTGTTATGTGTAAATTGGCATACAATTGGCATACATGTAAAACGACATGAATTAAACATATGTAAATTTGGTATGAATTGGGCATATGTAAAACTGACATGTAATCTAGAACTTGGGCATATGTTAATTATGTAAAATTTGGAGTTGAAACATATATGATAATTTATGACTTGGTAGAGGTCTAATATGAACCCGCCTAAGTTGGGTTTTGGGTAGTTGGAATGTATTGTAAATAAAAGGCTATAACTTGGCATAACTTTATAGTGAATTATGATAATAATTTGTGAATACGTTTTGGGGAAAAACATGAATTATGAACTTGGTAATTAGCATATAACTGGAAGTATGAACGTGGTTGAAACATGAACATGAATATGAATATGAACACGAACGTGAACATGGCTAATTCGAGGTTGGGTTGAGTTTGCAGTTTAATTCTGCTCGGAACCGGCCGGCATATCCAGTGACTACGAATAATAAGATTCAATGTGAGAAGTTAGTCATATCGTGCATATACTGGAGGTTAGACTGAGTTGTGGTGTAATTCTGCCCGGAACCGCCCGGCATATCCAGTGACCTCAACAACAGGTCTAATGTGAGTGGTTGATGCATTAATAATTAAATAATGCCAATAAACAGACATAATAAGAATGGAAAGGTTGAGTAACATATGAATAGTCGACACTTAACTAATATGATATGAATGGGTGGGTTAAGTAATATGACTAGGTTAATGACACTTAACCAATATGACTTGAATGGGTAAGTTAAGTAAACCGAAACTCGATCGCTTGAGAACACTTAACTATTTTGACATGTTCTTCAGACAAGTGGATGCGGTTGAGTAGATTAATGACACTTAACCAACATAACATGACAAGTGGGTAGGTTAAGTTAACTTGAATTGATTAATGACACTTAACTGATATGACATGATACACTGGTGGGTTAAGTCAACACAAGGGAGAACACTTAACCAATTTGACACGATGATTTGGTAGGGTTAAGTGATGTACCACTTGAATATACTTAACCAATTTGACATGATGATTTGGTAGGGTTAAGTCATGAACCGCTTGAATATACTTAACCAATTACACAATGATTTGGTAGGGTTAATTCATGAACCGCTTGAATATACTTAACCAACTTGACACATGATTCGTAGGGCTAAGTCATGAACTTGAACGACAACACTTAGCCAGATTTGACATGACACGTAGGCGGGTTAAGTCACAAACTTGAATGACAACACTCAAACAACTTGACATGCTAGACTGATAAGGGTAAAGTCACAAATTTGAATGACAACACTTAACCAACTTGACATGCTAGACTGATAAGGGTTAAGTCACGAATTTAAATGACAACATTTAACCAGTTAGACGGAAACCCTAGTTACGTGGTCCATTTCAGCAGTAACCCACTTAGATGTATCATGGTACCTTGGAACTAGGCAGGGTGGGGCACGATTACTGAGCTAATTGTAAGCGACCTGAACGGCGGCTGATTTGGTGAGCCAGTGTAGGTTCAGGCGGACTATGGACGTGCACATTCCGGAGTTGAAAAAGCAGGCATTGGGCATCAGTAGGCTTACATAGTGCATTCTTGATTCGTGTCGGTGGTTTGCACCCTAGGCCTTGATACACCCTTTGGTGGACCTAGCACAGGTAACTACATTCGTGATAGGGCCATATGACACAGAAACATGAACGAGCTAGGACTTGTAGGGAGCCGATCGATTAATAGATCGTTTCGTGGGACCAAGTAATGGGTCATTTCATGACATTGAGCAAGGGATCATTTTATAGTCAAAATATGACACGGGTTGGGATACTAGTATGGGTGGTGCAGAGCAAATAGATATCATACAAATATTTTAATGGTGAGGCAGAGAAATCTTGCGATGCTTGATAGAAATCTTGCGAAATTATACTTAGTTTATCTTGAATGGGAATCTTGTGATGTTATACTTGACAAAAATTATATGATGTTATCCTTAGTTATCGTGCCTGAAGCTTATCTTGTCATCACGCTTATGTTTACTTTCAGTTTATTCATGCCATGTTATCTTTACCTGTTTTTATGCTGAAAGTCACTAGGTCTTACTCAGTCTTTATGACTAACCCGTTTTGTTTCGCCTCTTTTTCTTCCATTTCCCCCCTTAGGTTCGCAGGGTGGGAATACAACTTAGTTCGAATGTTTCCAAGCTCCCAGTCTCTCTCATGTACGGCTTGATCTCTCTTGGCTATGGCTTACTTTGCTTTATTGGGGAATACTATAATTTCTTTTATGCTTCTTTTTTTTTTGAACAAGACAGATATTTTAGCCATGTACTTGGGTATTGGAAGTTGATGGGATTTTATTGTAAACAATTGTATTTAATAAATGATTTGAAGTACTTCTACTTTACCTTCCATTGTTTTATGTACGTCTGTCTTGTAATATTTCTGTTCCAGTACCAATAATGCTCCACTGAAGTTAAGGCATTCCCTTTGCGAGTGACCTTAACGGATGTGGGTTGTTACTCTTGGTATCTGAGCAGAAGGTTACCAGACTGGGCAAAAGATTTTAAAAAACCTTCTGAAATTATTTTTAAAATGTTTACAAAGAAGCATTTTTATAAGAAAAGTTTTGTTTTACGAAAGGCATATTCGCCAAAGCCATATGCACTATCTTTTGATTCTCTCTTTGAATCTCTTCTTTCTCTCTTTTGACCATAGTTTTATAGGCGTAAGACACATGTCGGAGGGCAAAGGAGTGCCCGACCTCCATTTGTAGCCGCAGTAGTTTTACTTGCGACTAATCTTGTTTCAAGCTTTACAGGGTTGTCGTGCGATGGAGGTAGCTTTCGAGAAACTTGACAACAAGCTATACAAGGATAGTAAGAACGAGGATAAAGAACACAAGCCTAAGGATGAGAAAATTGTTGATATGGCTTAATCCACGAAGCTGGAAAAGGTGAAAGGGAAGAGGCCAAAGTGAAAGAATAATAAAACCCATGACAAGAGAGAGTATCGTTAGTATGGTTAAAAGGGACATGTAGTTAAGTATTATAGGACAAGGACAAGGGCAAACGACAAGATCGTCGAGAGGGCAATTGTATGCTCTCACTACTAGCATACCTAAGTGAGGTGGTAATGTTTCTGTTAAAAGTTTTGCTTTTCTTTTCCATCATACCATGGGAACTTTGTTTTTATACATCGCATTCTTTTAATTCTGCTTCGATAGTTGAGTCTCTACACCTTAGTACTAGCGTGGTAGCGGATCCCATTTTTGTCTCAAATCCTATTATGTAATCGGCTCATTTATTCATGACTTGTTTGGATTTGAGAATGTCTATGCTAGGTGTTAAGTTTAGAAGAAATGCTTATGTTTTTGGGCTATGGATTGATTCTAGGGATTGGGTGGTTATCCAGAAATGATACCATTCTCGAGTATGAAAAGAGGATAGTTAGACTCTTGACTTTCCTCGGTAATGCCCTCAATGTCTAGTGTAACCCTTAGGGTTCTACCATGCTAAGTTACCTAGAATCTCTTGATACATTTATTGATCTGCTCGAGTAGCGTTCGCCACTAAGGCGGATGGTTCATTTCGCTTATGCATGAGTTATAGAAAATCACCTTAGTAAGTACATTTGGTAACATGGTTGACATCTGTTTAATTTCAAGAGATAGTTCTTCTGCGTGGAATACCTTATAGTGAGTAAACGAGATCCAGGATTCACTAGTGAATTTTGGAGAGCTTGCATGAAACCATGAGTACGCTGTTATGTTTGAGTCGAGTATACTAGAAGGAGAATAAGTGAAAGTGGAACGAGAGGCAACATGAAATGAGTTCCAACTCATATTTTGGAAATAGAAATTAAGAAGCTACGAAATTGTGAAGTTAAAAACGGTCAAAGCAAAATGGAGTTAAGCTGAAGGAAATGCGGCTTAAAAGATTGAAGACTAGATACGCTCATCATATCTCTTTTTAAGAGTATATCCATGATCCCTATTTTCCTGTAGAGATTACTTGCATGCTATCTTTTAAGTATATCCTCTCGGTCCTATTCTCAATCCTATTTCTGTTGCAAACCCCATAGGGAGTTTTGACTCGTCTGTTAGTAATACATGTTGGGGCTTGAAGGTGTTCGTTGGGTTGATTAAACTTTTTGGGTTTTATAGAATATGGTTTAGTTTTAGGAAGGGATTTCTTGTGACCTAAAAGGAGTCCATCATGCTTATTTTCCTAGAAACATAAATATTGGTTGGGTTGAGAAATTCTTTGGGTATCAGTCTAATGTTGATTTCGTTCTTCGGGATTGGTGCTTAGGGAGTTGTTCTCCTAATCAGTATATATGTGACATAGATTTCCAGTTCTGACATTGCCTAATGGGCACAAAGTTTTTACTTTCTTCTATCATTCGACTATATCTTCAGGTAGGAACAATTGGGTGTAAACATGTGTTTGAAACATGTTATGATTGATGGTTGCAAGTGGTTGTAAGTGGTCGTTAGTGGTTGCTTGTGGATGCATATACACGCACATTAGACACTAGAACGGCTCAGTCACCTTTCATATTGCATATGCATGAGTGCTTATACTTGTTTATGGATGAATTTGAATGTGTTATCATGTGAATGTTGCATATGGATGGATGTTTGTGCACACATATAGTGTTTATGTGAATAGGACTATTTGCATACATGTTGGACTCATGGCACTAAACATGGTTTGTATTAAGAACATCAATCAGGCCTGATCATTTGCATTAGATAAGGAACATATACACACACTTCTTGCATATGTTCATACAACATAAGAAATCGTTTAAGGACAACGATTGCTCGTGGATGATGTTTTGAGTAGATGGATGATTGGATGGTAGGACACATTCTTCTTAACCTGAAGATTTCGGGGACGAAATCCTTTAAGGAGGGGAGGATGTAACAACCCGAATTTCAATAACATGTTGAAACAAGAAATCAAGGTACAATTAATTTTTTAAAATTACAATCAGGGAAAAGGGGTTGCACCATTGCGTTCATCTCGGAATTCAACATGAAATCGAGTCCGGGTTTTCGAAAAACGGAGTCCCTATGAGGGAGATATGACCCTCTAAAGTTTCAGGAATTTTCAAAATCGAAAACAGCTCGAAATTCAAATTTGAAATTCGAATTCAAACCCCAGCGCAGACTGGGTGGGAATTTTCCCACCCAGGACCAGGTCGACCTGGGGGTCGACACTTTAGTCGACCTCCTAGGGGCCAGGTCGACCATATGGTCGACCTGGTTCCAAAACCCAGTTTTGAGCCTGGGTTCATTCTGAAGTTTTTGGTCTCGTTTTCAGTCTAGATTCGTTCGCCTAATCCCATATAAACCCACCTAATCCCCATTCCTTCACACACCATTCTTCTCTAACCTTATGCTGCACAAATTCTTGATGAACATGGCTTCTTCTTCTTCTTCTTCAAAATTAAATTAAAAATAAAGTTAATAAAATCAAGGGAATTCGTATACCTTCTTCTTCAAGCAACGCAAGATTCACAAATTGGGGATTTTCAATCGAATTGAGATTCAACATTCAACGACTGCTTTCTAGAATCAGCTTCTGCATCTTAATTTCTCTGTCCATGCTCTATAAGTTCTAGTTGCTTTTAGATTTAAATATTTAATTATAATATGGCCATTGAATAAAGTGGAATTGGATTTAAGTATGTTTATCAATTCAGACCTATTTCTGTTGCTTCTTGAATCTTGAGTTTTGAGACTTGTCTATCTTTTCTAACTTCAAGTTCATGATCTATTCAGCCTGTTGTAAATCATTATTCTTGATTCATGTTGATATTATTATCAAGTTGTAATCTTCATGCCAGTGATGATGTTTTTCTCTCTAATCTTATTTTTATGCAAAATTTTATCTTCCCCTATTTATTTTCTTTTGATGAACCTAGGTCAATTTCGGACCTAGGCCTAAACTACGATATACGTGCGATGGTATACGAGGGAAATATTGGAATATTGCCTAGTGGAATATATGTGTTTGGTGGAATCAAAGGCATAATATGAAAATTGGATGTTTGGGGATAATTTACCATTAACATGAAACGGGGTAATTTTGGGTATTGTCATTATAATGGTTATTGCACGATTGGGATTGATATAGGTAATTTGACATGGATCTTGATATATGTAATTTGGCTAGAATTTGTTATGTGTAAATTGGCATAAAATTGGCATACATGTAAAATGGCATGAATTGAACATATGTAAATTTGGTATGAATTGGGCATATGTAAAACTGATGTAATCTAGAACTTGGGCATATGTTAATTATGTAAAATTTAGAGTTGAAACATATATGTTAATTTATGACTTGGTAGAGGTTTAATATGAACGCGCCTAAGTTGGGTTTTGGGTAGTTGGCATGTATTGTAAATAAAAGGCTATAACTTGGCATAACTTTATAGTGAATTATGATAATAACTTGGGAATATATTTTGGGAAAAAAAACGTGAATTATGAACTTGGTAATTGGCATATAACTGGAAGTATGAACGTGGTTGAAACATGAACATGAATATGAATATGAACACGAACGTGAACATGGCTAACTCGAGGTTGGGTTGAGTTTGAAGTGTAATTCTGCCCGGAACCGCCAGGCATATCCAGTGACTGCTAATAATAAGATCCAATGTGAGAAGTTAGTCATATCATGCTTAAACCCGAGGTTAGACCGAGTTGTGGTGTAATTCTGCCCGGAACCGCCCGGCATATCCAGTGACCGTAACAAAAGGTCTAATGTGAGTGGTTGATGCATTAATAATTAATTAATTCCAATAAACAGACATAATAAGAATGGAAAGGTTGAGTAACATATGAATAGTTGACACTTAACCAATATGATATGAATGGGTAGGTTAAGTAATATGACTAGGTTAATGACACTTAACCAATATGACATGAATGGGTAGGTTAAGTAAAACTGAACTTGATCGCTTGAGAACACTTAACCATTTTAACATGTTAATCAGATAAGTGGATGCGGTTGAGTAGATTAATGACACTTAACCAACATAACATGACAAGTGGCTAGGTTAAGTTAACTTGAATCGAATGATGACACTTAACCGATATGACATGATACACTGGTGGGTTAAGTTAACACAAGGGAGAACACTTAACCAATTGACACGATGATTTGGTAGGGTTTAGTCACGAACCACTTAAATATACTTAACCAATTTGACATGATGATTTGGTAGGGTTAAGTCATGAACCGCTTAAATATACTTAACCAATTTGACAGGGTGATTTGGTAGGGTTAAGTCATCAACCGCTTGAATATACTTAACCAACTTGACACATGATTCGTAGGGCTAAGTCATGAACTTGAACGACAAAAGTTAGCTAGATTTGACATGACACGTAGGCGGGTTAAGTCACGAACTTGAATGACAACACTTAACCAACTTGACATGCTAGACTGATAAGGGTTTAGTCACGAACTTGAATGACAACACTTAACCAACTTGACATGCTAGACTAATAAGGGTTACGTCACGAATTTAAATGACAACACTAAACCTGTTAGACGGAAACCCTAGTTACGCAGTCCATTTCAGTAGTAACCCACTTAGATGTATCATGGTACCCAGGAACTAGGCAGGCTGGGGCACGATTATTAGGATGATTGCAAGCAACCAGAACAACGGCTGAGTTGGTGCGCCAATGTAGGTTCAGGTGGACTATGGGAGTTGAAAAGCAGACATTGGGCATCAGTAGGTTTACACTGTGCATGCTTGATTCGTGTCGGTGTTTGGCACCCTAGGGCTTGATACACCCTATGGTGGACCTAGCACAGGTAACTACATTCGTGATAGGGCCGTATGACATAGACACATGAACGAGCTAGGACTTGTAGGGAGTCGATTGATTAATAGATCGTTTCGTGGACCAAGTAATGGGTCATTTCGTGTCATTGGGCAAGGGATCATTTTATAGTCAAAACATGACATGGGTTGGGATACTAGTACGGGTGGTACAGAGCAAATAGATATCATAGAAATATTTTAATGGTGAAGCAGAGAAATCTTGCGATGCTTGATAGAAATCATGCGAAATTATACTTAGTTTATCTTGAAAGGGAACCTTGCGATGTTATACTTGACAAAAATCATATGATATTATCCTTAGTTATCGTGCCTGTTGCTTATCTTGTCATCATGCTTATGTTTACTTTCAGTTTATTCATGCCATGTTATCTTTACCTGTTTTTGTGCTGAAAGTCACTAGGACTTACTCAGTCTTTATGATTGACCCGTTTTGTTTCGCCTCTCTTTCTTCCGTTCCCCCCCAAAGGTTCTCAGGGTGGGAATACAACTTAGTTCGGATATTACCAAGATCCCAGGCTCTTTCATGTACGGCTTGGATCTCTCTTGGCTATGGCTTGCTTTGCTTTATTGGGGAATACTACAATTTATTTTATGCTTCTTTGTTTTTGAGCAAGACAGATATTTTAGCTATGTGCTTGGGTATTGGAAGTTGATGGGCTTTTATTGTAAACAATTTTATTTAATAAATGATTTGAAGTACTTCTACTTTACCTTCCACTGTTTTATGTATGTCTGTCTTGTAATATTTCTGTTCCAGTACCCATAATGCTCCATTAAAGTTAAGGCATTCCCTTTGTGAGTGACCTTAACGAATGTAGGGTGTTACAGCAAGAGTGAATTGCGAGAAGCTAGAGGTGAGAGTCGGGAATGTGGAAGGGCCAAAAGTGTTGATAAGGTGTAAGCGCGAAGAGGGTGTCTTTGTTAGCTATCTATATTCGCTTTTGATTCCACAAGAAGACTTGTTATCTGTGCTGATTGCTAATGAGTATGAGGATATCTTTGTTGGTCAAAGGATTGCCGCTGCATAGAGAGATCGAGTTTAGGATCGATTTAGTCGAGGGTGTTAGACCAAGCATTATGCCTCTTAGGCAGATGGAGCCTAAGGTACAACAGAAGGAGGTGCATGTTCGAGACCTTCTTAGGAAGGGATTCATTCATAGAAGTGTTTCGGAATGGGATGCACCAGTCGTGTTTGTAACCAAGGCAGATGGCTCGTTAAGGCTGTGTGTAGACTATCGTGAGTTGAACAAGGTGACTAAGAATAACAAGTATCTGTTGCCAAGGATTGATCACTTGTTCGATCAACTTCATGAGTCCAAAGTGTTTTCTCAGATGGATTTGGCAACGGGATTTCACCAGTTGAGGGTGGCGAAGGACAGTGTGCCAAAGACTACTTTTAGGACACCATTCAGATTCTTTGAGTGGTTGGTGATGCCATTCAGGTTGACTAACATGCCAGCATACTTTATTGATCTTATGAATATAGTTTTCAGAGATCAGTTGAACAAGTTCGTGCTTGTGTTCGTGGATGATATTCTGGTTTACTCTAGGAATGAGGAAGACCACAAGATACACTTGAGAGTTGTGTTAGAGATCTTGCGAAAGGATCAGCTAAAGGCTAAGTTTGAATGAAGTGAGGTTCTTAAGCCATGTTGTCTCTGGAAATGTTATAACGGTTGACCTCGCCAATGTGGCAGCAATCCAGGACCGGGATCGACCCAAGAATGCGACGGATGTTCGAAGTTTCCTTGGGTTGGCAGGATATTACGAACGGTTATCAAGGATTTCTCCAAGATAGCAGCATTGTTAATAGGATTAACGAAGAAGAACCAAGTATTCACATGGGATGCAAAGTGTGAACAAGCGTTCGGAATCCTGAAGGAGAGATTGACAAGTGCACCGGTAATGACCATTCTGAGTGGGAATGAAGAGATGGTGGTATACACCAATGCATGTAGTACTAGACTTGGTGCAGTGCTAATGTAGAAGGATAAGGCCATGGCCTGTGCGAGTCGACAACTAAAGCCGCATTAGAGGAATTACCCAAATCATGATTTAGAGTTGGTGGCGATTGTGTTTGCTCTGCAGATATGGAGACATTACTTGTTGAGAGTTCGATTCGAGTTATTTGCGGGCCACAAGTCGTTGAAGTATCTTTTCTCCTAAAAGGATTTGAATCTTCGGCAGCAACGATGGTTGGAGTTTCTAGCGTCATATGATTTTTGCATAGCTTATACTCCGCGCAATGGAAACACAGTTGCAGATGCGTTGAGTTGAAGACACGCGAGTTTGGGAGCATGTTTTCGGAATGGAACAGCCTCGAGTATTTGGCAAGGTTAGATTTCTGGCCAAGGTGCGAGATGGAACCTGAAATGTTGGAAAGCTTATTGATAAGACCTACACTTATCGAAAGGATTGGCGAGAGCCAAAAGCAAGATGCAAAGCTTGTTGAGTTTATCTAGAAGCTGGAACCAGAAGACAAAGAGTTCAAAGTCGACCGAGAAGGTTGGCTTCGGAAGAAAGGATGATTGGTTATTCCTGATGCTGATGAATTGAGTGATGAGGTTCTGATAGAATGTTATCGCTCGAAGTTGACGATTCATCCCGGTGGCAATAAGATGTATAAGGACATGAAGCGAGTCTACTACTGGGAAAGGATAAAGCGAGACATTAGAAAGTTCATTTCCAAGTGCATGAACTGTTATCTGGTTAAAGCTAAACAGAAGAAGCCGAGTGGTTTGCTTCAACCATTGGAAGTTCCTACGTGAAAGTGGGAGCAAGTATCGATGGATTTTATCGATGGACTACCTAGAACCAGGCAGGAAATGAAAGGATTTGGTTCATTGTGGATCGCTTGACCAAAAGTGCGAGGTTCATTCCTATCAAGACAACTAGGACAACGTCGAAACTGGCTGAAATTTATATGAAATGGATAGTTCGATTCCATGGTGTCCCAAAAAGTATAGTGAGTGATCAAGATCGTTGTTCACTAGCAGAATTTGGAGAAGTTTGCAAGAATCTTTGGGAACAGAGTTGTGTTTGAGTACGACATACTATCCCCAAACTGATGGTCGGACTGAGAGAGTCAATAGAGTTTTGGAACATCCCCTGAGGGCTTGTGTGTTATGCTTCGGAGGATCATGGGAAGACCATCTACATCTAGTTAAGTTTGCTTATAATAACAACTACCAGTTGAGTATCGGGATGGCACCATATGGGACGCTGTATGGAAGGCCGTGCAATTCTCCAGCTTGTTGGTTAGAAACTGGAGATAAGTTGGTACTTAGGCCTGAGATGATTAGAGAAATCTTGGATTGTATGAGATCGTTCGGCAACGAATAAAGGCAGCCCACGATCATCAGAAAATTATGCAGATAAGCATCAGAAAGATTTAGAATTTTACATTGGTGACATGGTTTTCGTGAAGATTTCGCCATTAAAGCATGTGGTTCGATTTGGAAGCAAAGGAAAGTTGGCTCCTAGGTTTGTTGGACCGTTTTCGATAATCGAGCGAATAGGAAAGCACACATATATAAATTGGAGTTACCCGAGAAGATGTCGATTGTGCAAAATGTTTTCCATGTGTCGTTTCTACGGAAGTTCATGCATGATTCGATATTGTGGTACCTCCATAGCAGTATGAAGATTTAGAAGTAGAGACCGTAGTTGGGAGACCTATTAAGCCACTTCGTGTTGTGGGGGATGACACGAAATAGCTTAGAAGGAAGACGGTCAAGCTAGTCAAGATACAATGGAGTGAAGAAGGTGACAATTGTACATAGGAGACAGAAGAGAGAATGAAGGCGACTCATCCAGAACTCTTCATCGATAGGACCCTTTGATATCGTATCATCGTTATATCGTTGTATCTTGTTGTTGTTTGATAGAATTCTGCGTGTTAGGATAAGGATATGAAGGCATGGCTTGATGGTTGCTAGTTTGGATGATAAGATTGGCTTCTCATGGATGATAGGCATGCGGAATTATTGTGATTGTTTGTGTTTTCTTGGAATTTTGGGGGCGAAATTCTTATGGGGGGAGAATGTAACAGCCCGTATTGTACGTATCTGAGGATCATAAAATATTTTTATTTCATTCCCCGAGGATTGGATCATTCTCATTTTTATAATGTTGTTTTTGGGGATGTGAGATATTTCCATAATTTTTACTGATTTTATCTGTGACAATTTTTCACCTATCAGTCTTGTACATGGCATAACTTTTGACTTAGGTCAAATTAGAGGGTGATACCTATGCCATTGGAAAGGAATTGATGGTTGCCTTTCTGTAGAGTGGTTACATTAAAGATTTGGCTCAGCGATTTGGGAAAAATCATTGTCTTAAGGTTTTTCAGTTACCTGTTCAAGTTTTGGGAGTCTAATGGGTTAATTTGGGGGAGGCCCATTAGTGGACTGGTGAACACTATAAATAGAGGATAAGGGATATGGCAAAGGCTTTTAGTTTTCCATTCTCTCATTTGGTTCCTTGTGCTTCTCCTTCCTCCAACACCTTTCCACCATTAAAAATACAAATCTAAGTAGGGAAATCATAGATCTACACCACTGAGGGCTAAATCTACGTCAGCTGAAGCAAGAGTTCATCGGATCAAGGAGATTGGTGCGAAGTGCTTGCTGTCCAGAATCTTATTGCATTGATTTTTGCATGTTTGGGAGAATCAGTTAGTGATTTACATCTCTCACATGGATTCAATGAAGTGTATGAGGGTTTGAACATATTTTTCATCAATTTCAAGTGTTTTTCCATAGATCTATGCATTGGTAAGTCCATTTTCGTATCAAGCACCCTATGATCTGATCTAACAAGTTTAGACAGGTAATTTCTATGATATTTCAAGTGAATGTGCAAGTTAGATCCACGGTTTTGTTCATATGTACATTTATGGTGATTTTGGTGAATTTTAAATTATTGTAGATGGAATTGTCGTATTGGTGATATTATTGATTTCATATCATGCTCGTGGTCATGTCGGATGAATTAGATGAGTTGGTTTCGTCAAATGTATCGTTTGGCGAAGTTTTGGTTGAAATCGGAGTTGAAATGGAGATGTGCAGGTTTTGGGTCGGGCGAGCGAGCCAGGGTGGGCCAGTCGGTCCCAAAATGTGTCTTGGAGAACAAGTTAGAACCATGTCCTGGTCGGTTGGTCTCACCTGGCTCGAGTCAGTCACGATGGGTCGGG
This sequence comes from Allium sativum, assembly GCA_030737875.1. Taxonomy (NCBI): domain Eukaryota; kingdom Viridiplantae; phylum Streptophyta; class Magnoliopsida; order Asparagales; family Amaryllidaceae; genus Allium; species Allium sativum. The sequence goes on along the minus strand of CM060909.1, from coordinate 314,686,761 downwards.
CCGGTCATAGTGTGGGTCGGTCAGGTAGGTCTGAGAGTTCTGGTTTTGGAGGAAGTTTGGGTCGGTCGTGAAGCCTAGAGTGGTAGAACGATGGGTCGGTCGGTCTCCATGTTGAAACTGGGTCGGTTGAGTAGGGTGGTTGATCCGGACTAGATGTGGGTCGGGTCAAGCAATATCCGGGGTCGAGCAAACCAGGTAGCAGGTTGGGTCGGTCGATCCTGCGAGGGCTCAGGGTCGGTCGGTCTGCAAATTGAAGGGGTTGTTAGCAGCAATTTTAAACGCCAAGGTGAATGGCCTAAGTGTTGTGGTTTGTTTCCTTTAGCAAATTGATGTGATGTTATGGATTGTTTCGGACCTTATGATTGATGTTTTTCTTCGGTTCGAAAGTGGTGATAAATTCGAAGTGAATTCCACGGAGGAATGACGAAGTAAGGTGAATTGTTCGTCGGATGTGATGAATGTGGGAACGACTCAAGGATGTGTTGAGTTCGAGTGAAGTGATTGCTCTAAGGTGTTCCAAGCTAATTAATAGTCGTAATTGATAAATACTAGAGGTGAGAAGGCCGAGGAACTACAGTTGTCATAGGTTCTAGCAGATCCAAAGCAGGAAGTACAACTGAAGACCAGTTGTAGGTCGAGTTCCCTGGGCGTCGTGTATGGCCTAGACAAGCGTGTGGGGTTTTGCTAGAACCGAGGAGTCATGTATGGTCCTTGACAATTGATGGAAAGTTGTTAGCCAGTCATACGATTACGAGTGATCCAAAGCAAGGTTGGCGGTGATTGCCAGAGTCATTCATGGATGTTCGAATGCTTGTCATGATAATGGTTGAGTTGCTATTGCAATGTATGAATGGTTGTCATGGCTGAATTGTTGTTCCTTTGGATGTATGGATCGTAAAGGCTATCACAGTCAGGCGTGGGAAAGGCAGTTGAGAGTTCTTCTCTGGAGCTGGGTAGATTAGTTGTTTATTTACCCAATCTTATATACTTTATTGATGAAGTTTGTTAGCTGTTTTATCGCTCACTTAGACTGTTATCTGATTCAAGGTTTTATGTTTCCTCTTATTACCTTGGGTTGCTCATCCGGGTATTTGGATGGGCAAACTAGGTGGCAGGTGACTGGAGATTGCTTAGTGAGGGCAAAGTTGCTATTCGGTGGCGAGTAGGAGGCTGGCATACTATTTTACTGCTATCTAGTACCTTTGTTTTTCCGATGTTTGCTATTTCTCTGAGTGTTGTAGTGAGGCAAACTGTACAAACACTATTGTTGTTATCCATGTGTATGAAAATTACTTTCTAGTTGTCATGAAAGTTTAGCGTTTTCTGCTTCACTATCACAACCTGTTATATATGTTCTATTATATTTTGTCCTTTCCCTGTGAGGTTAAGATAGGTTCCACTTGTGTATCATACCCTGATAATCATCCATACCCTCCTGGCACACCTTTCAGCGCATTATTCCTCTTGTTTAGTGCGGGGGCTATGTGCGGTCGTCACATTTCTTGTTAAAGAGTTAACCACAACTCCTTTGTAGGAGGGAAGGGCCTAGGTAAATCCTAGGCTTTTCCCCTTTCGAACAGTCATTATGTGACATCGCTCTTTCATAGTAAGCCTAATGCAACCTAACCTCCGAAGGGAGCTTTTTGTAAGCTTGTGGCTTGATAACAGACGCAACCGAGGCCCTTTTGGGCTAGTTAGATGCGGAAGTATCAGAAAAGTCAATAAGTTTTATGGCATGTAAACAACCCGAGCATTGTGAGGCATTAGCCTGTTTCATCTTAGCATAATATATATTATTTTACCATGGATTTAAAGGCGATTCTACATAAGTTTTCAGTCTTATCCAACTTGTAAAACCCATCTCCTAAGGTTATCACTGACTTTGTAATCTCATTAGCGTGATACTCACCCCTTGGAGGGAAGAGTAACTAATCTTCGGACTTAAGGTCTTAGTGCCAGGAAATCAATAGAACTTGTTAAGATCACTGATTCAAGTCTGCATTCCAATGACCTTCATGTCACTCTTTTATTAAACAACTAAGCGTATGCATTTTATATCCTAGTTCGGGTGTTAACGAAAAATATCGTTAACATTTTGGCGCTAGAAGGAGGGCATAAACCTCCGATTTTGTACTTACCCTATTAAAAATTAATTTGGTAAACTTATTGCACTATAGTAGGAGGAGATGAAATCAAAACGATTGGAGGAACGAAACAAGGAACCAACTCCTAATGCAACCCTTAAAGGAAATATGGATTTGATGTTCAATCTAAACAGTAATGAAGAAGGAACAACTTCTAACTCGGTGCAACCAGCAAACCCAAATGCCTTGTAGGAAAATGCCGCTGAAATCTTGGTTCTAGAGAAAAAGATCCAAAAATGCAAGCTCAAACGAACGCTTATCAAGCGCAGAAATCTTCAAATCTCATAAGTCAGGCCAAAAGGAGGTGGATGAGTCTCCAAAGGGAAAGGATCCCATCCAACACTCCTAAGCAAAAGAAAAGCTCAAAGCAGCTTCCTCTAAGAAGATAAGATCCCTTTTAATAGGGATAGATCATCAAGGAAATTAATGCGACCAGGAGCAATCTGGCAACTCCACTTTTAAAGGTTATGATCCTAATAGGACGAATTATGACAACATGGAGGCTTATCTCAAAGACTTTTCTAGAAAAAATGTCAAGGACCTGTTGGGAAGCAAAGTGAAAAGAACCCAGGATGATAGGGTTATTGATAATGAAAGAGTAGCCCCTTTTATCGACAAGATCCTGAGCACTATAATACCATCTAGGGTGAAGGTTCCCATTATAAAGTATCTCATAACTACTGACCCTAATGATCATCTAATGGCTTTCGGCAATCAAACGGATCTCAATAATGCTTCGAGGCCGTCAGATGTCGACTTTTCCCAGTAAACCTCAAAGGAGAAACAACCAAATCGTATCGTCAATACAGAGAGAATACTATCTACTCATGAAACAATTTTCCTATGAATTCTCCGCACAATTTTTCATCTGTACGGATCCGATAGTTAGCTACACAGTTATAGCTAATATCAAGCAGAGCAAGGAGAGTCCCTAGGAGATTACTTGAAAAGGTCGAATATAGAAGAATTAAAGAAAAATATATGAATGATCATGACAAGTTAATTGTTATGCATTCAAGGTTAATTGAGAATACCCCCTTCTAGAAGGAATTATACATTCATGGCCATAAAGACTTACAAGACTTCCACTTTCAAGCTGACAAGTTCATCCGGATGAATTGTACTTTACAAAGAAGAAGTTCGAACCTAGAGGGGAAGGAGGAAAGCCAGGCTTCGGACGAAAACCCTAAATTGGAAGGTTCAGTCAAGATGGAAATCAGAAAAAGCCAAGATTGGAGGATTCTAATTCCAAATCAGTAGCTTTAGGCAAACCCATCTCCTTTGTGTATGTTGTGGCAAAAGAAAGGCTCAATAACTTCCCTGTCTCGTTCAAAACCAAGAATTGTCCTAAACCTCATGCCGATGAAAAATATTGTGAGTATCACAAAACAAACGAAAATAAAATCCACGAGTGCTAGTTTTTGGATGGGATTATCCAGAAGCTTATCTGCGAGTGGAATCCAAAAGAGTTTGTTCTAAACAAGCCATTATCTTACCAGCATAAAAATGGACAACAAAAGGTTTCAACTAATACAGTAGAAGCCACTGGGAAGAAAGGCCATCTAGACTTGGATCCACTAATAAACCAAATCAATCCATGGTCGGCCACATCCTGCTGGAAATTTCCCAGTAGCTAGGAATCGATACCTAAAGGAGGCTCACAAAGGGATACTGTACATTCCGGAAGAACCATCATTGAAGAATGCCCGTTACGCTCTCAAGATGCGCAAACTGATGATTTCTCCTGACGAGATGAATAAAGGGGATTGTCATCCATACAATGACTCTTTCATGATAACAACTCAGATTAGGCTCTCTGTTGTAGCCAAGATCCTTCTTGATACTGGAAGTACAGTTAATGTCGTCTTTAAACATGCTTATGAATAAATGGGATTATCTGAGGAGAAGTTTGAACCAAGCAATGAGCCAGTCTTCTACTTCAACAATAAGGGATCAACTCTAGTGGGACAGATCAACCTCTTGGTCCAAGTTGGTTTGTCTCCGCTAAACTCTTTTTGTCATGATCGACCAACCATCTTACTACAATGTCTTCTTTTGTTGACCTGCTCTGGAGGAAATGGATGCTTTTGTCTCTTCCAAATACCTGATGCTGAAATTCTTAACAAAACATGGATGGGGTACCATTGGAGGGGAATAATTTAGTTCTCGTGAATTGTATTTCACAATGGTTGACAAATACACAAGAGAGTACTCGTCGCACTTTGATTCTTCTACTATATTTCAACCCTCGGATAATGGATTCTTATATCCAACATTTGAAGTTAAATAAAAATTAATAAAACTGACAAACGTACAAATGATAGGTAAACTTCCTTGAAACGAAAAAGGAAGAGAGTCGATGACAGAAATTTGGCAAAGGAAGAGGAAATTTTAACAGATTTAGATTCTCGAGGGACACTGAAAGGATAAATCCAATAGAGAACTTGGAAGAAGTAAGCGTTGATCAAAAGGATAAGACCAAAGTTATCAAGATAAGGAAAAGGTTGACAGAACCCTTGAGGAATGACCTAGATCAGTTCCTGCAGCCCAACAAGGATGTTTTTCACTTGGACTCATTCAGACATGGTTGGAATCATCCCCTCTATCATGAGCCATGCCATCTGTAATCCCAGATCGACAAAAGAAGAGTAATTCAATAGAGACCGGTCAGAGACTTCAAAAGAGGAAGTCAAAAGGTTAGAAACAAATGTGTTCATCTGCGAAATTCTTTTATCCCAAATGGCTAGCCAACCCTATGATGGTAAAGAAGTCCAACAGAAAGTAGAGTACTTGCATTGATTATATGGACTTAAACAAAGCCTGCCCAAAGAATTGCCATCCCCTTCTTCGGAAAGACCAGTTGGTTGATGCAACAAGTGGTCATAAGATATTATCCGTTATGGATGCTTACTCAAGGTATAATCAAATTCCCATGCGCAAACCCAATAAAGAACATACAAGCTTTATCACCGACTGGGGACATTCTATTATAAAGCAATGCCCTTTGAATTGAAAAATGCTGGATCAACATACCAAAGGCTTATTAACATAGTGTTCCAATAGCAAAAAAGGAACAACATGGAAGTATACGTAGATGATATGCTGGTAAAGTCCATCAAAGCAGAGAGCCCTAGCAGGACCTAAAGGAAATGTTCAACATCTTGAGGGGTTACCAAATGAAGCTAAACCCACAAAAGTGTTCTTCTGGGGTCCAATCCGTAAAGTTCCTAGGATATGTGGTAAGCAAGCATGGCATTGAGGCTAGTCCTGACCAAATCCAAGCCATAAAGGATATGAAAGAACCAAAAATAAGCAAATAGGTCATAAGCTTAAACGGACAGGTGGCAGGCCTCAGCAGGTTCATTTCCAAAGCCATTGACAATGCATCCATTTCTTTGATGTTATATAGAATAAGAAGAACTTCGAATGGAATGAAGAATATAGAGAATCCTTTCAAGAATTGAAAGATTACATTGGGAAACCCCCAGTTTTATCCATCCCTGAGAAAGGGGAAGGTATATATCTATATATGGATGCCTCATGATATGCGGTAAGTTTAGTCCTTGTAAGAGAAAGTGATGGAAATAAACGTCCAATTTATTATGTTTCCAGAAGGTAAAAGGATGCAGAAACCCGATACCCTATAACAGAAAAATTAGCGTATTGCCTAATACTTACAACACGAAAGCTCAAGTGTTATTTCCAAGCACATCCCATTAAGTTTTTAACTAATTTTCCACTCAAGCAAATTTTCAGCAAGCCAGAATCCTCAAGAAGGTTAGTAAAATGACAAATTGAGCTTATCCAATACGAGATTGAGTTTCAACCTCGGGCAGAAAGCAAAGGACAAGCTCTTGCACATTTTGTGAACAAGTGCACAAGCTTCATTACATAATAGTCAACCAAGGAAAATGACCTAAAGGCTAAGTGGCAATTATTCGTAGATGGAGCTTCAAACAAACAAGAAGCTAGGGCAGGATAAATCATAATTACTTTTGATGGGCACCGCTTGCATTATGCAATGAAGTTAAGATTTGCATCTACCAACAATGTGGCCGAATATGAGTCAATGATGGCAGCATTGAACCTAGCACTACAGTTGAAAATACCTCGAAAGGAGATCTCTAGTGAGTTATAATTAATGGTAAATCAGATTAAGCAAACTTACCAAAAAAAGATGCCTGATTGGCCCTATATGTAAATAAAGATATTACTAAAGTTAAAAATACCTTGAAAGGAGATCTTTAATGAATCATAATTAATGGTAAATCAGATTAAGCTGACTTACCAAACCAAATATGCCTGACTGGCCTTATATGTAAAAAAGATACTAAAGATGCTTTCTCAGTTTGAGGACTTCTCAATACATCAAATCCTAAGGAGGGAGAACACCCAAGCCGATTCACTAGCCAACTGGCTAGCTCCCGAAAAGCTCCCGAAAACTCGGATAACCCATGTAGGATACCAAGAAAGGCCTAATGTTGAGCGGGAAGGGCTTGAAACAAGAAAAGGATTGTTGGTCCTAACTAGCTCCTAAACCTTGGGAAAGGGAGATTAAATGAGTAAAGAGGATGCTTCTGGTAAGTAGCCCTCTTCGGTAGAAATGGGTTACCATTATGGAAATACTTGGATGGCTCTTGTAGTAGATTACCTCCTGAACGGAGTTCTACCCCTTGGTAGGCAGGACGCAAGGAAGATAAGACACCAATCCCAAGGGAGGAGAACACCCAAGCCGATTCACTAGCCAAACTGGCGAGACTCAATGATGTCTTGTCGACAAAATCCATCAAAACATCGGATTGACATAACAGCTTCAACAATATGCTCAACGAGACATTCTCCGCCTTTAGGCAGACTTGGGCACTCAGCCACCATCAACTAATACCTTTGCTCAAAATCGTTGAAGCCGACTTTTCCCACCTATTCTTGGCCATAAGTTTATTTGTGCTATTTGGATTCCATTTTATCCACCAAGCAAACTTCTCAACAATGGCGGGCAAGGGAAATTCTATCCTTGGCAAACCATCTAATAATAATCAAGGCAATCTGGTCCGTCAATGTCCTATTTCCGAAATCCTAGCCATTGCTGATATGGCACAACCTCTGGCCCCCAAGGCTCATGTCACTCAAGTGCAACTTCTCATGCTCGCCCACAGACTGGAAGAAACCGAGCGACAACTCGAATCCCAAGTCAGTCAAAATAGGGAGTTGATCCAATAACTCCAACGACACGCTAAACGAGACATCGCCCATTTTACGGCAAGTAGGAGCATCCGGCCTCCTATGAATCGTGTCTCCTCGAGCTTTACATCCGTCTCTCCTCCTGACTACTGAAGTTCTCGTGATAGAATTAACCTCGACAACGTCTATATCACCATGGGAGAGGGAACACATCATCTAGGCCGTTCCCGGCTTGAACCTAATCTTGACTAAGGGAATAACGCTTGAGTCCCCACTATGTAAGCTTTGACTGCCATGGGTCCGGACTTGTCGCTTACGCTTCTAGCATCCAACCTGTCCTAAGTTCACCTCAACCAACCTCCACGGAATCGTGCAATCAAGGTAAGAAACTCATCGAATAATGAAGAACGTCCTTAGAGAAAATGCCCTAGGCTCCAAACTCCTCAACCGGATCATGACCGCCATAATACGTTGGGAACGCAACCTCTAATCCTCGCAGACATGACCAGTAGGATCGTAAGTGAATTGCAAGAAAACGACAATGACATCTAGGAAGCCTTTACAAGGAATAAACCCCTTTGCTCTAGCTATCCTTAATGACGAATGGCCTAGGCACTTCAACATGCAAAAACTCACTTCTTACTCGAGAAGCTACGGTACTTGAAACTTCATTAACCACCACGAATGACGCATGGATTCATCACGCGCCACCGACGCTATAAAGTGCAAGTACTACCCTATCCTTATGCAAGACGTGGCTCTATCATTGTTCTCTCGACTCTTTCCGGGAATCATCTCGACTTTCGGCCAACTCACCAGTAGTTTAGTCGTGCAATCTAGGGTACACGTCGCAATGCACAAAGATACCCTCGCAGTCTCGAACTTTTACCAAGGCCCCTCTAAAACTCTCAAAAGCTGCCTCGAAAGATTCAACACTACCTTGGTCGAAGTCGAGGAATCGATCCCTCGAATCGTACTCATCCAGCTTGCGAAGGGTGTACCACCTGATTTTGAATTTAGAGCATGGATCGATTGAAAGCAACTGGAGATTTTGGAGATCTTCCATGAGAATGCCAACTGCATCCTACGCCAAGAGTTAGCACAAAGGAATCGAGCTTCTTGACTCAACATCTTGCCTCGAGACGAAGCCCAGAGCTCCAATGACCCTAATTCCATCACTCTGTTCAATCTTGCTCATGCCGGCAATGTCAAAGGTAGTCGCAACAATAAGAGGAAGTGTCTTCGACTTCCGTCTTTTCGCAAATACACTCCTCTCAATGACACCCACGAGAACATCTACCTTGCAACTTACAATTCCCAACCATACAAACTGCCAAGGCCTAAAGGTCCAACGAGCAGTCCAAGGGACTCTATAGAATATCACTGGTTCCACAGCGTCCGCGGACATGACACGAACGGGTGTCGCCAATTACAGGACAACATCAAGAAACTGATCCACAAGGGTCGCCTTGAGCACTACCGTAGATTCCACCGCATGGGATCCCCGAGCTACTCAATGCTCATTAAAGATTCCAACTAAGAAGGACATCGGCCGACAACTAAATCCCTCAAGGTCATCCCCTTGGCCCATCGGGACTGCAGCAACAATAAGAAGTTGTGCCTCACGAATCATCTCATGTGGGTCTCCTTTTGTACCAATTCAATTATTATGAAATCTTAAGTGTTGTTACTCTGCCAAATGTCTTATGTTGACTTGTAATCAACCATCACATCTGGTTCACATACATGAACGCAATACACTGGATCAACATATCAGACCTGGGAATGGGTCCCCCGACTCAAGCCTCGAATCAACGACGAGACCAAGTATGAACAACCCTGCTCCTAATTCTTTGGACGTGGCGGAAGCCCATCAGCTGAATAAGCGTGACATCGACCACTCGTTTGGCACCATCCGATCCGAAGGGTCTGGATCCGGGAAACACTAGGTGAACCAATAACGCCCTTGAACTCGACCTGACTTGATATCTCGAGAGTAGAGTTTCGGCCAGCTCAATCCTGGGTGCTACGCCGAGTCATGATACTAGAGCCTTGGGACCAAAACTTCCATTGTGCATTGAACTTTTATGCCATCATCAGAAATGCCAGGTTGCAACTCATTCTAACCTTTCCCTCCCTCGTCGAAGGTGAAATGAGAATGGAAAGCAAGCTTTCTTCTCTATAGAATGCCTCCTCTTAGTCGTGCCATGGCCATTTTCTTCCATCTGATGCTCTTGCTACCCTCCCGTTAGCTACGTCACACCGGGAAGTACTACCAGAGGCACGTTCTAAAGCAGTTTTGGGGGGAGCCGTCTTCCATCAGCCCTGCAACTGTCTTATACGATGTACTAATCTATGAGGTCTTCATCCGAGATATCGGCCCCCGACTTATTCTTGCCTTTGCCTTCCTCGTTAGAAGAGTAACAGAAATGAAAGAAAGCGTCCCTGTCCAAAAGACACCCCCTCTTCGCTGTGTCATAGCATTCTTCCACTGATACTCCGGCCACCCTCCAGTTATCTAGGGGGCACGTCGGGAAGTACTACAAAAGTCATGTCTCGGAAACAGGCCTGAGGTCTCTAGTCCTCCACTAGCCCTATGACCGTCCTCTGTAATACAATGGTCTCTGAGGTCGTCGTCGGAGATATCGACTTGCTACTCGTTCCCACCTTTGCCTCCCTCATTGAAAGCGAGATGGAAATGAAAAGCAAGCTCTCTTCTCCAAAAGGCACCTCCTCTTCGCTATATCGTAGTCATTTTCCTCCACTTAATGCTTCAGATACCTTCTAGTGAGCTGGGTCATGCCAGGAAGTACTATTGGAGGCACGTTTGGAAGCAGGCCCGGGGGAGCCAACAGCCCTGCGACTGTCCTCTACAATGCAGTGGGCTCTGAGGTCGTCATCAGAGATATCAGCTCGCGACTCTTTCCCACCTTTGCCTCCCTTATCAAAAGTGAAATGAAAACAAAAGGATAGCCCTCTTCTCCAAAAAAACCTCCCACTTGTTGTGTCATAGCCATTTTACTCTATATGATGCTCTGGCCACCCTCCAGTTAGCTGGGGGGACGCCGGGAAGTACTACTAGAGGTACACATAGAAGTAGGCCAAATGTTACTAGTCCTCCACTAGTACTGTAACCGCCTTTACGGCGAAGGGATCTCTGAGGTCATCTTCAAAGGTGTCGGCTCATGGCTCATTCCCACCTTAGCCTCCCTTATTGGAGGCGAAGCGGGAATGGAAAGCTGTTAGGGATGAGAATCACAGATCTTAAGCCAAAAACTAACACTAGAGGGAGGTGAATAGTGTTCTAAATAGATTGTAGAAATTATAAACAATTAATGATTACTCAAATGACTATACAAATCATAGAATGAATATCACAACAGAAACAATCATAGATGCAGATATAAACATAAATAAAATGCAGAAAAGGAAAGAACCCACCGGATTTTATACTGGTTCAGATTACTTCTGTGTCCAGTTCCACACAATGCTGGATTATGCAGAGTTTTATTAATACTAGTATCAATCAATCTTACAACGCCCTTGATTTTACGTCTACAAGGTTAACACTGATTCCACACCCTTGATTTCACGGCTACAAGTTTTATTAATACTAGAATAAATGATTATTTTAAATAAAATAAGAATTTGGTTAGAAAAATCTATTAGTCAATTGGATTTGAAATTGAAACTTAGCTTGGTCTAGTCGAGTTAAGAATGATATTGAAACTAAATAAAGCTAACTTGGAACTTGCAAACGGAGTGGATATAATTTAATAGAAATTAATTGGATATTAATCGATTGATGTTAAAATATGTTAAATCAACGTAAATATTAATGTTGATTATAAATACAATTGATTTAGTTATGTTGATTGTGAATTGTTTGTTATTGGATGATTGATTGTTTGAATAGAAATAATCAACCATTTAATAGAGATGAAAGAACTATAAACTAAAGAATGAATTCGAGAATTATAAATTGGAATGGAACCATTATGAATAAAATTGAATAATTAAACCCTGTATTTGCAAATGAATTGATGCTCATGTTTGATTTTGGAATTGGTGTTGTTATATTTCTTGATTAATGAAGTATTATTTAAAATTTCATATACCCATTACTTATATGTTGAACTGAGTTAGTACAAGTGCCAAAAGGCATTGAGGATTGATTTTAGTTGCATAAATTGCACATAAATTGAGCAGATATGCTCAATAGCGCTTGTAAAAGGTACGCCTACGCGAAAATATAAAGTTTGTGTTTTAAATTTTGTTTTCCAACCGTGTGGGTCGATGTATATATATTATTTATTCATACGATATAGCATAAGTCACTCCGAACAAGTGAGACTCTGCCGAATTTTTTTGGGAATTTTAAGATGTTAGAAAATTTTCGATACTTTTGAGAAGTTTTATTTACAATAATGAATTGGTTTTCAATTTGAAATAAATTGGAATTTTGGAAATAAAAATGGGTTTGTAGCATTTTTTCTACCATAGTTATTTCGATGATGAAATTCTTTTAAGGGGGGAAGAATGTGACGACACAAATTTTTCGGTCCTTTGAATTTGAATATTTAAATTTGTTTTAAATATTATATTTGTAATATTAATGGATTTTAATATTGAATTTGTTTATTATAACAAAGTTGAACGTTAAATTTATATTTAGTTTATAAACGAGTTCGAAATGGCGCTATAAGTCGAAATTCTGTGAAACAAGAAACATTTGAACCTTAAAAGCTGCAAGTAAAGTAAATAACACAAGGAATTTTTATACTAGTTCAGAGCATCATTCTTCGACCTATCCCAGACTCCTTCTAGAACATTAACTAGTCAACAACCTTCACTTAACTCAGAGGAATAGTCATTACAATACCCGAGCAACAGAATAGGGACCTGACCAATAGAAAAGTATTTCGCCTTATCAACCGAAGAGGATTTCTTGCTTAAGCAGCGGAACAGGACTTCAACAAATGCACAATTTTTTTTTGAATTTGTATGTATTCTTGATAACATAGATGCATCAGTATTGAGTACATCATTCCTATTATCTTCTCTTTTTTATATATATATTTGAAAGTGTATGTAGAATAAATAAGGAAAATGAGATGAACTTTAATTTGAAAAAAACTTTTAAAACCCATGCTAATGGCATATGCATCCCTCCCATCTTCTTTTTCTTTTTCTTTTTCTTATGACCCTCCTTTCCCGCTTCTATCGCGACCAATTCCTCCGCTTACTGTTCTAGATCCACCTCTTTTTGTCAATCCTTCTTCTGTAAATCCACCTCCTTCGAACCCTTCTGTTGCAAATAATGTTCATGTGAATTCTTCATACTCAAATCTTGGAAATGTGAATAATTCCAATACATCAAGGGTATCATTCTAACTCTAATGTTGATGTGAATCCTTCTAACTTGAACAATGCTAATGCCAAATCAACGAACACTTCTGATCCGTCTATTAACAATTTGTCGAATACCTCCAATATCAAACTTCCTTTAGCTAAACCCGATTTGTGTCACTTTTTAAATCACTTCCATGTAGTGCTGGTGTTTTAAGCCATTCATTTTGAGATTGTAAAATATGGAGTGCTAAGGAACTGCCAGATTTGGTCAAGAATAAGGGTACAAAGTAATATAGCAATCATTTGGTGGGATTCTTCTTTGATGGTACACTATCTTATCTTACAGTAGTGAATTACTTGAACATATACTAGAGATTAAATGATGAGGTCAGTATTAAGTCAAATGGTGTTAATTCTTTCTTTACCTTCTCTAATGATATTGATAAAGATTAAATATTGCAATATGAACTAATTTCTATAAGGGGAAGAAGTTTTATAATATCACATTAGGATCCATCAATCGGTAGTTCTCAAGCACAGATTAGGAAAGTACCAATATGGATTACTTTTCATAGAATTCCTCTAATTATCCAGACTCTTGTTCGTATTAATTGTTTGGCTTGTCATGTAGGAAGGTTAATATGCTTTGATGAAAGTACAAAAAAGGTTTAGAAGTTTAAATATGCTAAAGCATTAGTTGATATTTCTCCAAAATTTGAATTTCCTGAGTGTATTGAAGTGGCAGGATTAGGTGAGAATTTCCCTTCAGTTTTGCTTTCTTATTACTGGAGGCCATGAATCTGTACTCACTATAAGATTTTTTTATCATGAAATGGTTGCGTGTGAATTTAATGAAAATATGGAGTAGAATGATATTTTGGAGAATAATGAATTTCCTAAAGATAAGTATGTAAGTGAGAAAATGAATCACAAGCAATTTTGGATAAGGGATAAAGTGGAAGTGAATCAGAATTAGGGTTAGAATGAATTGTTTCAAAAAAATAGAAGATCTGGAGAAGGAAACGAGGTAGTGAACTTAACGAGAAAATGAATGCTGTTGATAAGGATAATACTGTTGGTGTTAGAAATGTAAAGGAGAGTGGTGAAAATGATGTTAACATAAGGAATAAAGGAAATAAGGAAAATAATGTGGAGCACAAGAATAAAGATTGTGATAAGGCAGAAGGTAGAAATAATTCAATTGGTGTTAAGGAATCAGATGCTTCCAGTGGTGGGAATGATTGTGTTGGTGGTAATAAAGAAATGACACTCTTATGGCTTACAAAAATGGAAATATTAGTGCTCAAATCCATGTTAGTAAAGGGAAACAACTTGAAATGGAAAATGATGTTGTTGAGGAAGAGCATCAAGTTCACAATCCTTTTTCAGTTCTAGAATTTTGTCATATATGGAAGATTCACATTGCGACACTAATCTTTTTTCATTTGGATGTGCTACCAACTCATCAGTTTTCTCCTTTTCTAATACCATGTCTTGTGCATCCTCTTTCAATTTCCTAGTTCCTTCTTCTTCTTCAAAATTCCGTTACATGATAAATTCCTCTGTCAATTAATCTACTCCTTCTTCATCTTCACCTTATTCTCATCTATCTCCCCCTTTTCATATTACTCTTCCAACTCCATTGTCATCTTCTACCACAAATATTTCCTCTAATTCAAAGGAATCTATCAATTCCTCTAAGGCTAGTAAGAGGAAAACAAAGAAATCTCCATTTATTACTAATGATGATTTGAATCATGGTATTGAATTCACTCCTAATTATGTCTTACCTTATGATAGTCAATTTTTTTTTCTAAAAGACATAGTAGGAAACATCCTACTCCTTTCATTGACCCTCTTAATCGAAAGTGATGCATAGTATAGCTTTTTGAATGTTGGAGGCATGAATTGAGCCTCTAAGCAAGGAGAAATCAAAGTTTTGATTAGAGACAAGTGTATTTATTTAATGTGTTTATCTGAAACTAAGCTAAATTTGTGTTCAACTGTGAAGGCCGCTTCTTTTGTTTCCACTAATTGGCAGTTTGATCATAATCTGGCTGATGCTAATTTTGGTAGATTGTTAACTTTGTGGAATCCATCTATTTTCAAGCTTCTTAAAGTTTCATCTCCAGATCAATATATCCTCTGTAAGTGTGTATACTTGCCTTTTAATTCATCTTTCTTTTTTTACCTTTGTTTATTCTTATAATGCCATCTCTTTGAGACAAGTTTTTCTTTTTGATGCTAATCTTATTCATTCATCATCTGAATGTTGGATTCTGGGTGCTGACTTCTTTTCCATGTTCTCCTGTCATCAAAAATTGGAGGCTGCCCTCTATCTATCAATGATATTGCTCCACTGAATCCAGCCTTGATTCAAGCTAATCTTGTTCCTGTTAGTAGTTTTTGTTTAAACTTTAATTGGACTAAAAGGAGTAGATATGGCAATACTGCACTTTGTAAACTTGATCATATTTTTGCCAATATTCATTTCTTTAATCTTTAGCCGAAATGTTTTGATTAAATTCTTCCTTCATCCTTATCTGATCACTTTCCTTTTCTTTTTCATTGGAGAGTTGTGGATGCTATGGGTTGCATAAGTCCTCTTTTTAGTTTTTTTTTTTTGGATAGAACAAACAATTTTTTTAATAATTCATTGTAGATTTGGTTAGCTCAATATAATTCTAATCCATTGTTAACTCTTCTAACCAAGATGAGAGCCCTCAAATTTAAGCTTAATGATTGGTTATCTTGTAAGTTTGGTAAGGGTTCCAAGCAATCTTCTATAACTAGGGAGGAGCTTCTTAAAGTTCAGATGGCAGTAAATGGGAAACCTAATGATATTAATCTTAACAAGGCTGAGTTTGAACTGAGGAAAATGCTGGAGCAAGCACTAGATACAAAACTTAATGCAATCAGGCAGCATGCTTAATTTAGAAGGGAAATTGAAGCAGACATGAGCGCTTATTAGTCTTTAGTATTAGCTTCTTCAAATGCTCTTACAGCTGATGTGCTTCCTTTTTTTCAATTAATCTTCCATTGTTGACTACTCAGCAATCTGAAAATCTTATTAGTCTTATTTCCAGAGAAGAAGTTAAAAAAAGTAGTGTTTAGTATGGAAGCTCCTAGTTGTAGAGGTCCAAATGGGTACAACGCCTTTTTCTTGTAAAAACGCTAATCTACAATCGGGGAAGAGGTTATTAATGCCATTCAATACTTTTCAGGCATAATGTTCTGCCATTTGGCTTATCTACTACAACAATTGCGATGATCGCCCACAACTCCTGCACTTAACAAAAGAAATAATACGCTAAAAGACATGCGGGGCGGCTATGGACGATCATAAAAGTAGGATAACACAAGCAGAACATATCGTATAACTCACAACACAAGGATAAAATTATAATATAACATATATAATAGGCAATGATAACGAAGCTCAATTGCATAGAATTTTTTACTTCCACATCATTAAGGAATATCCATACATCTTTGGATTACATCAACAAACTCTATACAAAAGGCCTTACTACAACCCTCGGAGAATATCAGATAGCGGAAAATCAATATAATATGTATAGTAGAAAACTGGTACGTAAACCTTCAGCTCGTCATCGATCTGCAGCATCGTACACTAAGATTTGCTACCTGTTACTTGCTACTCAATCTACGTATCCAACACATGGATGAAAAACCCAAGATAATGTTCGACGACGAATATTCTATGAACTAGAATATCATCGCGAAGTGCAATAAACCGCAAGCGCACGGTGTACAATTGTAGTACGTGGCGAATACAGGTTGATCCATAGGGAAAGAAGTAATGTCAATCTTATTCAATCAAATTAAACCAAAATTCGGATTGTGATTAAGTACTAGAAAAAAAGTAAACTAAAATGTAGATTAAAACTATGAAATTAAAACCAATTTAAGGGCAACTTAACTTTTCTCTCTGTCAACATTGTTCAACATAAAATAGCACAAAGATCCCTCAAATAACCCAAGTAAGATTAATTCTGTAATCATCATAAGCATAACTTATTTGCGCTAATAATTAACACAAAATAAGCCATCAAACTATAATACACAATTAATCTAACTTTGTAACTTTTATGAAACATGCCATCGAGATGAAACTAAAATCTAATTTAAGTATGATCTATTTGCTATTGGTTAGTAATATAAATCATCAAATTTCAACTTAAAACTCATTTCATTGCCATAATCACAATTTTAGACGAAGAGGCAATTTGTTGTATATGTCATAAACATAGCCTCAATGTTATGAAATAAAAAAAAAAGAGGCTATTAAATTCAATATGAAACACAAATACACCAAAACATCCATTCCCATTAAACCCAAAGAGATCATTCATACAAATTCATGTTGAATCTACATTAATTGAGAGGAAAAGCTTCATCACCCCTAAATTGTAGGTGTTTAGCTCCTCGTTTGTGTGATTAATTCTACACAAATAGATTTCAACATTAAAGAACAACAAAATTAGAGAACTAAAATAAAGGAAAATCTATTCTAACTGCGTAAAATAAATCTAATCTACTTGCGTAAAAGAAAAGAACATAAAAAAAACTAATCAAAATTGCATTAGAAGATAGATTGCAATAAAGAAAATGGCTAAGAAGCCATGGAAGAAAAGTGGTTCTAATTTGAGCCTCCATTCTAAACTAAATAAAATCCAAGATCCTTTTTACATCAACATACATGGGTTATTTATACATGAGTAAAAACCCTAATTCACTTTTAGCGTGCTACCAAGAATGCCCTTCATTAAGCTCCCTTTCGTCTTTAGCAATAATGAATCATAAAGCCCTTTTTTGTCTCCACTAAAGAAGGAGGGAGAGCAGGTGGGGTTCTCCACTAATCTCCTATTTGAATTGATTCCTTCTCCATTGAGTGATTTCCTTTTTTTGGCAATGCATTGATTTCCTTTTTATTGGCAAGGCATTGATTGTATGCATATATATCTTTACGAAGTCCTCATCTACGTGCATCATATCTATACAAAAACAATGAAAAATATCCAAGTAGAAGTTCTCAAAATAACTTAACCACAAAAATAAACATTTCCTCCCTATATGATGATGAATGCATGATGTTTTGAAATAAATTGAAGTACAGTTTAAACATGATAAAATACCCACATATGACATTTATTTGCATTAAACAAGAATAAATATGTGAATATAAATGTTCATTTTTACGTCCACATCAAATACCCCCACACTTATCTTTTTATTCGTCCTCGAATAAAGTTAAAAAAAACTAAGATAAATCTGTTTTCTTAGGTGCACGATTGCATCGAGTGTATGCAACAAGCCTTTAAACCTCTGAGTATCCCAATAGGACGAGTGTAACAACCCATATTTTTCTATATATTTAAAATTGATTTAAAATAAATAAATGAAATAATATTGGATAAAAATCAAATTTTTGTTGATTATAATAATGATGATCGTGTGAATTGAGTATAGATAGACTTTCAAATTTAGTTTTATTTAGAAATGTTGTAATCTGGGGTTTAATATTTAAATGATTAAATTACATTTAAGTTGTTTAAGTTAAAATTAAAATTCAAATAATCAAATTGAGAAGTTAAGATTTATGAAATTGATTTATAAAATTTATCCAAGTTATAATTTGATTTAAAATGGAAATTTATAAATATTAAAATTGAATTAAATCAGTTAAATGAATAATTGAATACTTTATTTATTAATTAATTGTGAAATTTAACTATTTTGGAAACTATCTAGGAATCCGATGAAACCAATCTCATCGGATCCGGAATGGTGAATTATGATAGGAATCCAATTTGCATTAAAATCGAACTTGTAATTTTGCCATATCAGAGAAAACGCGAAGGAATCAATGTAACTGAATAATTGTTTGTTTCTCTAATTGAACTTTGGCCCATGAATATAAATATAATTCATTCCTAACCTTGTCAACTTATTTTATCTATATGATTACTTTTCTCCATCGAATTTTTCCATTGGTTGAAACTTCAAACCCTAGATTCAAAACAAATACAATTTGAAAATCAAATCTCCTCAAAACCGAACAAATTATACGTCAAAACGAAGCTCTCGACGATACGAGGCTGTTGGTGTGATTTATTTCAACATTCAATGAGCGGTTTTGCCAAAATTCACGGTCAAAGGGACTGGAAATCGGAACCCAAGAAGCTAAATTGGGTGTTCTTGATTTCGGAGTTAATCAAAGAAATCGTGATCTGGTATTGTAGCGGAGGAGGATACGAGTGAAATGGTTGTGTTTGTTGGATTTATAGTGGTGTAGGTTGTCGGAATTGGGTCATCAATGTCCAAAAATTCCATTCGTTCTTGTCATCGGCGGCCGAAGGAGGGTGCACCGGAGTTGCCGCGCTTTGGAGGGGAGGTGCGCCATAGGCTAGGCTTTCAAACGCTTATGGTTAGAGGATCTTCGGTGGACAGAGCACAGAAATATGAGTGGTCAATGTTCATCCAGGTTTTGCATTTTGGGTTCACTGCAGGTTCACTGTAGCAAATGAAAGAGGAGCGGGAGAAGGGAGTGAAACATGCTAACGCAGCTTTCTAGTATAGGGTATTGGTTACTTAATTTAATTTAAATTAATTATCTATATCGTATAGTCTAACACTAATGTCTTTTACATAAGAACTCGGATTTGGAAGCGGTTTGTTGCGTTGGGATCATGACAAAATTACGGATGTTCTGCTACCGGTTTGGTTGCGTTTGGAGACTGTGAAATTTTGGGCTTTTCTTGGACGTCTGATCCACTAAAGACCCAAAGGTGAGTGATTTTCTCACTCATGATTAACTAAATTGTTCCCATATTTATTGACTTAAACTATGAAATAAGTTTGATTGCATGGTTGTGTTTGATTATTGATGTGTTAATTAAAATTGACATGCAAGAGTGTTAACATGCAAATCTAGGTCAATGATTAGTTATTGAATTAAATTAAATTAAATTAAATTTCTAGTTGAAAATTCTAATCTTTGCTAATCTTGAAACAGTTAAGTATTGATCAGTTGAATGGAATCATTGTGATGGACGTTTGGTTGAAATTTATTATTGGATTGATATTGACACCGCTAATGCTCCATATTCAGCATAATTGTATTGCAGGTTTATTGTGACGATTAATCCCATTTTCACCTTAGATGTTACATGCATCGAATAAACTAGGAATTAATTGATTAAAAATAAATTAAGAACGCAGATTGAAATGATAAATTCAGTGACCCCGACTTGGATTGAAATGAAATATCCATCCCTGATATATCAAAAATTTTAAATCACTTGGCCATAGGTTTGAAAATTATATATGGACATCGGTTGGTTAAATGATGTTGAATATTCGGAATTCTATTCGATGGAAATTTTATTTAAAGGAAACATGGCGATTTTGATAAATTTTATTTTTCCTTTAAACATGAACCGTGAGTGTTAAGTAATTTGTCAAGAAAATTATCCAAACAAATTGAGTTTTGTAAAGTGGGATTTTGAAATATACCTTTGTGAAATGTAAAAGAACCGACCGATATGGAAAAAATAAACGTTGGTTGTTAAAGAGTCCGGAGCCGACAAATGGCATACTCTCTATCAGTGTCGATACCACTTTAACAACTGTGAACATTATGATGTATCCAGGATGAAATATGATGACTTGGAGGCGATTTTGGATTGATGAAGATGAACGATGATGAAATATCCTTGACCTTCGGGTCATAATTGAAATGACTAAAACAAGAGTTGTACCGTGACTAATTGAGGTAGCACCGTTAATCGGACGTGCTTCTCCGATACTATATTCTATGAATATGATGATGATTTGGGCCATTTTGATTTGGGACTGTGTTTCGAGGTGGGCGGTAGTGGTTGCTATGCGTTACCATCGGTCCAGGAGTGCAATTGTTAGAATCCTACCCTGGGCATTGCCTCGAGTGCCTTGTCATATTTATCGTTATCGAGCCCCATATAATTTTGATTTGTATCGTACCTATGGAGTGCCCTCAGATGCCATCGGTTACGGTGGGTTTACGGTACTGTATAGACTACAGTATTATAAACGGTGTAAGGGTAAAAATGTAATCCTGCTTACGCTATTTTCATTATGTTTACTTTACTGAATAGACATTATATTAAGGATAAATTGACAGGAATAATCCGAAGTTTGACGTGTCTTCCTATATTAATTTGTAGTTTGGATTATTTTTAATTAATCCCAAGTTTGGGGGGTCCCTTCCCATATTGATCCCGATGACTTATTAACTTGTTATAATTGGTTATCAAACTTAAATTCTTCTTTCCCAAACTAGTTTCCTACTCCAGAAAAATCATTTAGGGAAGACGAATTTAAATTTGATAACCGGCTACAACAAGTTTATAAGTCATCGGGATCAATATGGGAAGAGACCCTCAAAACTTGGGATTATTTAAAAATAATCCAAACTTCCGATTAATATAGGAAGACACGTCAAACTTCGGATTATTCATGTCAACTAATCCTTATATTAATAGCGTATACTATGTATGTATTAGTTTAACGGACCCTTGAGATACGGAAAATCCCGTAACATCTCTTGAGTTACTGTACCCATGACACTCAGGTTATTTTGTATTTTAATTTGACTAATATGAGAATGATTTAGTGCTGATCTGAGTGATTGTTGTGTTTTATTTTTATGCAATACGCTCGGGTCAGTAGAAGTTACAGTTAGCGAAGATGGCAATAGCTTGGAGGATGAAGACGAGGATTTTGTGTGTGTGTATATATATATATATATCAATTATAAGTATGTTTCCGCCACACTTTAATTCCGCTGCATTACTGTATATACTTGTATTAGTGTAACTCTGATTACTGATAATGTAACTCGAACGTATATGTTTTGAATGCTGTTGAACCATTATTCATTTATTATATGTTGTCCTTCCGCTGTGAGATTCCGTGATTGTTTTATCTTCTTTCTTCTTTTTCTTCTTTTTCCCAATAACTGGCTGTGTTGGTGATTTGTTTGGGTTGACATGTGTGGTTTATTGTCGATTTAAACGGTCAAAAATCCAGGTTGTTACAGTTGGTATCAGAGCTATGGTTACCGATAACCTTGGGTCTGTTTGGGAATTAACTCATTAGAGATAGGATTAGTAATATCCTAGAATGAGTCGAGTGATATATGAGGGAGCGTACTTGTATTTTTGATATAAAATGATTTTATATTATGTGATTGGTTCTGTTGATTATTTATAAATTCTATTCGATATATGGGACGCCATAGAATCGATAGGAATTTCTATATAATCGAACAGAATGGATCGACATAATATGGTTTTCGATTATATTATATATATATATATATCAATTATATTATTGGTCTTATGTTAACATGCATTTGATATTAGTAGGTAATAATATTAAATTATTACCTATTATGGTTGATTAGATAATAAACCTAATAAGGAAAATTTAATGGTTAGAAAATATTTGAAAACGAAATAATACCTTTAAGTATAATTAGTTGCAAAACAGTTGGCGATTAAAATATAAATGAACATGAGGACATGATTCTGGTGCTTTTGAAAATAGATTTGCCAAGATTTTTGAAGAAAATATAGTATTGTAAGTATGTTCAAAAAGAAAATGGTTTTAAAAGATTTTAAACAAAATAAGTGTGAAATCTCTACTTAGACCTTAGAAATGACTTCGGTAATGAGTGCACGCATTATCGATGTTTATTTTGAAATGTCTGAGTGGGGGAGAGACCACTCAATGATTATTATAACTTGTTTGACCAAAAGGATTTTTGGATTTCATTCCATATGGTGTAAATTTTATATAATGGTATTAGTATATATTATCTAAAGTTGAATTTAAATTAAACCAGAATCGAAATTCCTATGTTCTTTGTTAATTAAGGATTTGGAATTAAAATTTTATATGGTATGATTTCTATAAAATGGTATAAGTACATATATTATTTTAAACCAAGATTATAAACCTGGAATCAAAGTATTTAAGTTCGTCACAACTAATAATATTGATTTATGTACTAAGGTAACTCGATTCATTGGAATTTTCCACTTTGAAACCATGAAATGGGTTTAAGTATTAAAAGAGAGGGAAATAGTCATTTAAGATTCTTAAGCAGGGCGATAATAAAGTTCAACAAGTCCTAGTTTGGTCGATAAGAGTGCTGGAGGAAATCAACAATATTAGGTATGAAACAAAACTTAATTGAAGTCAACCAAAATGGATTGAAGAATTTGGTTGTGTAAATAAGAGAGGTAACAAATCATGACTTGGGCAATTCATGAAGATTTCAAGTTAGTTCGAGAAAGAAATTCAAAGCACGTAAGTTTGTTAATAAAAATGTGAATTGCTAATAAACTAACAATGAAAGGAAGTAAATGGTGAATTTGCGTGTAAGAGAAATAAAAACATGAAAAAATAAATGGGGGAAAACCTAATTAAGATAGATATGTTGAATGTAAATATGAGTATAAACAATTAATTGAATGGAATGTAAATGATTTTGTCAAATAGAATATAATACAATTTGAGTAAAGGAATTGAATAGGATAAATTTAACTTAGGAATCGAATAATAAGATTTGAGAGTTAAATATAAAATTTCAGCTATATAAACCGTCCTTAACTCAATTCAGGATTTGAGAGTCGAATAAATAACTTGAGTTAGGAGAATAAAAATTTAAGTGAAAATGAGGAAAATTTCAGAAATAGAATCTAATTGGGTGTATAAATGTAAAATAATATTGAGTTAAGTAGGGAAATGAGATTTAATGTAATTTGAGCTTAATGAATGAAACCAAATGAAGCTAGTCCGAGAAACCATAAATAGATTTGGATTGATATTAAAATAGAAAGAGTTGGATATTTGACATCAATTCTTGAAAAAGATTTGGAATCGAACAACTGAAACCACCGGAAATGTAAATGGACATAAATGGAATTGGCAAATGAAATATGAAATAAGGCTAAATTTGGTCGAGTCAAGTGAATTGACTCGATAAGAGTAAACTTAGAAGACCGTATAAAGGTCGATTGAGAATTAAATGCTTAAGGAAAGAATAAATCTTGAAATTTGGCAATTTGATCCATGTTAATCAATGAAAAACGTAATACAATCAAGTTAGTTGGAAAGGTTAGAATGAACTCAAGTTTTAATTGGAATTTAATGCTTGGAATGAAAACGGGAAATGTATAGAAAATATATCGGAATGGAGTAAAGCAAATTGAATCCAAATCCATTTCTCGAGTATGGAAACAATAAAAAATTTGAAGTGTTAAAGAATTAGCAAATTTTTGGAATCGAAAGATTGAAACTTCAAATAAAATTAACCGATGAGATGCAAAAATTTGAAATATTCCAAATTAGCTGAAGCAAAATGACCATAACTTTTGAATGGATGATCGGAATTCAACGATTCTAGACTTTTTGGAAACCTCAGAAACTGAGCCAAAACTTTCGTTAGTAGAGCCTTGTCGAATTTTCAAGTTAATTAGGTTGAAATCCCAGATTTAGTTGCAGTTGTATGCGTAGAAAATAAAAAACTAAAGCATATATCAATATTGTTTTTACCTTAACTTCCTAACGGTGCGTCGGATTTTGATGTGCTTGTACAATCCAGGAAGCCCAAGATGTAAACTAAAACTTTTCCGAAATATGATGGGTGAAATTATAAATTTTAAAGGGTTAAAAACTGGGTTGAACAACTCAGACCTGCATTTTTCAGTGTAAGGCTGAAGCGTTCGCTTTCACTCGAACGATCATAACTTTTGAACGAATTATCCGAATTCGACGAATTTGGACAATTCGGAAAGCCTGAAATGAATGCTACAACTTTTGCCTGTCCTTTGGTCAAATTTCATCATTTGAGTGGTGATATATCTCGATTTGTTCGCTGTCTTGTCATGTGTATTGTAGTTTTGTAGTATAAATGTTCGATGTATATTGTGTAGGTTATATGCATTTGCTATGTATGGTTTACATGTTTTATTCCTATGCATATTTGAGTATTTTAGTAGGTGCAAGGAATGGTATTACGATTGGAGTTAGCTTGCGCTAAATACTAAATTACTAAGGCGAATAAATTGCAAATAAACAATAAAGAAGGTATGTATTTTGGGTTATATGGTTTGGTGGTAACATATATATTTTGCTTTCCCCATTTTAAGATGCCTCATCGTGTGATGGGAGGAATATTTGAGTTTTTATGTGTATGTTTCGGACCTCTCCATACAAAGGAGATGCTGCCAAAATTTTCTGTGATTTCAGGAGTTAGAAAATTTATGAAGTTTTACAACTATATAACTTATTTTATAAATGCCATTGTATAGGTATGAATTCGAAAGTATGATTTGTTTAATACCTTATTCCGTTCTCTTTTCGAGGACGTAAAGGTTTTAAGTGGGGGAGAATGTAACAACCTATATTTTTCTGTATATTTAAATTTGATTTAAAATAAATAAATGGAATAATATTGGATAAAAATCAAATTTTTGTTGATTATAATAATGATGATCGTGTGAATTGATATAGATAAATTTTCAAATTTAGTTTTGTTTAGAAATGTTGCAATCTTGGATTTAATATTTAAATGATTAAATTACATTTAAGTTGTTTAAGTTAAAATTTAAATTTAAATTCAAATAATCAAATTGGGAAGTTAAGATTTATGAAATTGATTTATTGAATTTTTCCAAGTTATAATTTGATTCAAAATGGAAATTTATATATATTTAAATTGAATTTAATCAGTTAAATGAATAATTGAATATTTTTATTATTAATTAACTGTGAAGTTTAAGTTTTGGAAACTGTCTCGGAATCTGACGAAAACAGTCTCGTCCGATCCATAATAGTGAATTATGATAGGAATCCAATTTGCATTAAAATCGGACATGTAATTTTGCCGTATCGAGAAAACGCAAAGGAATCAATGTAACTAAATAATTGTTTGTTTCTGTTATTGAACTTTGGCCCATGAATATAAATATAATTCATTCCTAACCTCATCAGCTCATTTTATCTATACAATTACTTTTCTCCATCGAATTTTTCCAATGGTTGGAACTTCAAACCCTAGATTCAAAACAAATACAACTTGAAAATCAAATCTCCTCAAAACCCAACAAATTATATATCAAAACGAAGCTCTCGACGATACGAGGTTGCTGGTGTGCTTTACTTCAACATGCAGTGAGAGGTTTTGCCGAAATTCACGGTCAAAGGGACTGAAAATCGGAACCCTAGAAGCTAAATTGGGTGTTTTTGATTTCGGAGTTAATCGAAGAAATCGTAATCTGGGTATTGTAGAGGAGGAGGATACGAGTGCAATGGTGGTGTTTGTCTGATTTATAGTGGTGTAAGTTGTTGGAATTTGGTCGTCGAAGTCCAAAAATTCCGTTTGTTCTTATCATTGGCAGCTGAAGGAGGTTGCACCGGAGTTGCCGCGCTTTGGAGTGGAGGTGCGCCTCAGGCCGGGCTTTAGACTCATGTGGTTGGAGGATCTTCGATGGATGGAGCATGGAAATATGAGTTGTCAAAGTTCATCCAGGTTTTACGTTTTGGGTTCATTGCGGGTTCACTTAGCAAACAGAAGAGAAGCGGGAGAAGGGAGTGAGGCATGCTGACGCGGCTTTCTAGTATAGGGTATTGGTTATTTAATTTAACTTAAATTAATTATCTATATCATATAGTCTAACACTAATATCTATTACATATGAACTCAGATTTGGACACGGTTTGTTGCATTGGGATAGTGGCGAAATTACGGACGTTCTAGTACAGGTTTGGTTGCGTTTGGAGACTGTGATATTTTGGTCGATCCACTAAAGACCCAGAGGTGAGTGATTTTCTCACTCACGATTAACTGAATTGTTCCCATATTTATTGAGTTAAACTATGAAATAAGTTTGATTCCATGGTTGTGTTTGATTGTTGATGTGTTGCTTAAAATTGACATGCAAGTGTGTTAACATGCAAATCTAGGTCGATGATTAGTTATTTAATTAAATTAAATTTCTAGTTGGAAATTCTAATCTTCGCTAGTCCTGAAATAGTTTAGTACTGATCAGTTGAATGGAATGGTTGTGATGGAAGTATGGTTGAAATTTATTACTGAATAGATATTGACACTGCTATTGCTCCATATTCAGTATATTTTATTACATGTTTATTGTGACGATTAATCCCATTTTCACCTTAGATGTTACGGGCATCGAATAAACCAAGGATTAATTGATTAAAAATAAATTAAGAACACGGATCGAAATGATAAATATCTATGACCTCGGTGTGGATTGAAATGATACATCCATCCCTGAAATATCGAAAATTTAAAATCACTTGGCCATAGGATAGAAAATTATATATGGACATCGTTTGGTTAAATGATTCTGAATATTCAGAATGCTATTGGATGGAAATTTTGTTTAAAGGAAATGTATCGATTTTGATAAATTTTATTTTTCCTTTAAACATGAACTGTGAGTGTTAAGGAATTTGTCAAGGAAATTATCCAAACAAACTGAGATTTGTAAAGTGAGATTTTGAAATATATCTTGGAGTTTTCAGAATTTATGGTAAGATGTGAAATTTATAATTCTCTATGAACTAAGTTTTGGAAATGGAAGTTATTTGAGAATATTTGGAATTACTTCGATTTTGGTATGAATATGGGTTGAATCCCTTAAATCGAACAGCTGGTTAAAATGATGTTTGAAACAAGATATAAGACCTATGTAAACTCCATTGAAACTGGGGTATGGATTCAAGTATTGGAAAGTCGGAAGGAAGGAACAATTACGGTTTAAAATTTATTTTATTAAAATTATATGTATATATATACCACTTGCTTAAAAATAAACTATTCCTTTCTTAAAAATTTATTTAATAAAAATCTTTTAACCTATAAATTAATCTTTTTTATAATAAATTTTTACTTATACTTTACTATTCAAAACTATTTAGAAAACTTTTAATTTATGTATACACATAGTGATTTGAATTATATATTTTTATTCTAACTATTATATTATATATATGTGTGTGTATTATATAAAGACTTTTCTTTATAAGCATCTATTTTCCATAATTATATTTTATGAATTGTAAATTTCTGCCGAATGGAAAGTGTTTGGATTTAAACCGTTGGTTCAAATGGAGTTGAGATAAAGAATATTTTATTTGAATATGAATTGATTTTAACCGATTTTTAATATGGAAATGTAAGTTAAATTCTACTCGAATGTGAATGGATCTCCTAAGGGATCGAAATCAGTTGTAATGGAATATATATATTCTATTTGAATATGAATGGTTTTCGAATATAAATCGAATTTAAATAATTATAGTCTTTTATATGAAGTATATTCTACTTGAATATAAATCGATTTTGTGAAATATTATATGATTATAATATAATGAAATGAAATACATTCTAGTTTAGAATATAATCGGTTTTGGTATGATTCATGATATTTGATATGAAATTTTATTTTTTTGAATATAAATTTTGGTTCGAGCGAAATATGATAATTTGATATAAAAGCGAACCTTTGTGAAAAGTAAAAGAACCAAGCAATGTGGAATATGTAAACTTTGATTGTAAAAGAGTCTGGAGTCGACAAATGGCATATTCTCCATCAATGTCGATACCACTTTAACAACTTTGAATGTCATGACTTATCCAGAATGAAATATGATGACTTGGAGGCGATTTTGGATTGATGAAGATGAACAATGACGAAATAGCCTTGACCTTCGGGTCGTGATTGATATGACTAAAACAAGAGCTACACCGTGACTAATTGAGGTAGCACCTTTGATCGGACGCACTTCTCCGACACTATATTCTATGACTATGATGATGATTTGGGACCTTTTGATTTGGGAATGTGTTCCGAGGTGGGCGGTATTGGCTGCTATGCGTTACCACCGGTCCGGGATTGTAACTGGTAGAATCCTACCCTAGCCATTGCCTCGAGTGCCTTGTCATATTTATCCTTATCGAGCCCCATACGATTTTGATTTGTATCGTACCTATGGAGTGCCCTCTGATGCCATCAGTTATGCTGGGTTTACGGTACTGTATAGACTACGGTATTATAAGCGATGTAAGGGTAAAAATGTAATCTCGCTTAATCTATTTTCATTACGTTTACTTTATTGAATAGACATTATATTAATAGCGCATTATACTATGTATGTATTAGATTAACAGATTCTTGAGTGATGGAAAATCCCGTAACATCTCTTGAGTTACTGTACCATGACACTCAGGTTATTTCGTATTTTAATTTGACTAATATGAGAATGATTTTGTGTTAATCCAAGTGTTTATTTTGTTTTCTTTCTACGCAATACGCTCGGGTCAACAGAAGTTGTAGCTAGCGAAGATGGCAATAGCTTGAAGGATGAAGACGAGAATTTGGTGTGTATATATATATCAATTATAAGTACGTTTCTGCTGCACTTTAATTCCGCTGCATTACTATATACTTGTATTAGTGTAACTTGGACGACTAAAAATGTAACTTGAATGTTTATGTTTTAAATGCTATTAAACCATTATTCATTTATTATATGTTGTTCTTCCACTGTGAGATTGTGTAATTGTTTTCTCTTCTTTCTTCTTTTTCTTCTTTTTCCCAATAACTGCCCGTGTTGGCGATTTGTTTGGGTCGACATGTGTGGTTTATTGTCGATTTAAACAGTCAAAAATCCAGGTCGTTGCAACGAGTGTTGTCTCATGAGGGTTTTCAGTGGATACTACCCACAAAATCCAAAAGTTGAACGCAAAAAATATTTACAAAATGCAAGATTAGAAAATATTTATAAGACGAATGCAAGATTTTAAATGATTTACAAATGGATAATTTACTTTTAAATATTACACGAATGAGTTAACACAAATTTGGGTTGTCTCTACGAAATTTGAGTCCGTTATTAATCAAAACTTCAAACAAAAGTCAAGTTATCATTACAAACTCCTCCAGCTTGGCCAGTTGTTTTGGTAGAAATATGGTGCAAATATGAAATGAATTCTATAATCGATATCAACAATCGTAAAACAACATTTCAACTTCCTTTTTGTTAACAAGTTAGGTCAAATAAGTGAAGAGTGTGCTTGGATTTCAATTTCTTACTCTCTCTTTATTACAAAATATTTACATTATTACTATTTACAAACACCTAACCGAAAAGACCAAGGCATACCACCCATGAGAGTTTGGACAGAGCTTGGCGGATTGTGCAGACCGATGCTGACTTTGTCAGCCAGATGTCGGTAATCCTCTGGTGTCCAACTCGTAAAATGAGACCAAGATATACCGATGCTATTTTTTGTAATGTAATAATAATAAGAAAAGTTGACATTATCAACAAGGTGTCGGAAAGAGATTGGCGGGTTTGCACACCAACGCGAGATGTACTAGCAATGTCGGATACCCTTGGATTATTAGGTTTGCACACCAACGCGAGATGTACTAGCAATGTTCAATTACCTTGGATTATTAATATATACATACATTCTTTTATTTCTTCTTCTCTTTTTTTTTACATAAGAGAGAGAGTTAAGCGAGGATATCTTAGCACAACTTCACTTAAAAGAGCTAAAATGTTATCGCAAGCAGTCAAACTCAACCTTTCATTTAATCGGATTACAATCTAGAAAACATTTCATACTCATCACTTACGAATTTCCCAACATACCAGTTGTAACACCCCGCTAATTCTATAACTGTGAAATTCACAAATTTAAAGTATAATTAATTTCAAATCAAAGAACTAAGGGAAACGGGATACGCCATTGCGTTCGTCTCGGAAAAATACGCGAAATAGAGTCCGAGTTTTCGAAAAACGGAGTCCGTATGAAGAACATATGGCCTTCGGAAGTTTCTGAATTAAGTTTAAAATTCAAACAGAATAAAATAGCTCAGAAAATCAAGTTTAAATTCCAAAATGGGGCCCAATGGGCCAGGGCGGAAAAACACCCGCCTAACGCACCCAGGTCGACTGGGCTGTCGACCTGGTCTAGCCAGGTCGACAGGGCTGTCGACAGGGCTGTCGACAGGCATGTCGACCTGGTCCAGAGCCAGGTCGAACCCAGCCCAACCTGGCTGGCCTATTCTATGTTGGTCGATTTTCTGCAGTCTGCTTTGTCATTAGGGCTAGGTGGCAGGCTCTAACTGGTCCCTCTTTCGAATGAATGGCTACGATCAATCCAAGCAACATCAATGGTCCTAATCAGTTCATAACCTCTATAAAAATGACCCTAGACTCAACCCTAATCTATTCATTCAAAAATAAGAACAAAGCCGTCATGTTGCTGAGGAACGACTAAGAGTAGCCGCCAATTGGAGAGAGGATTAGGAGGGCAAATTCTAAGGCATAAAGCAACCTAAACAAATCAAATCAACAAGGAATCGCATCTCCAAATCCCTAAATTGGAGAATTCGCCACACCATTGTAAGTAGAGTATTCTTTTGGTATGAACAAATAATTGTGTTGGTTTGTATACTTGATTTGTGGCGATAAAGTAATTCATATTTGTGCGTTACTATGACTCTTATCGATTTGGAATATTGTATACGTTTGGATATTCTCGAATTATGTTATGAGAAACTACATGCGGTAGTTTTATGCAAGTGTACGTTTGGGATATTCGCAAATTATGTAATCCATATTGAAGCTACATGTATGTAGTTGATTAATTGAAATTCATGCAAGTTTGGGGTTTTGCTACTATGCCATCATAATGTGTATTTTTATACAAACATCATTTTTGTGAAGTAATTGGAATAAGTTTGGGTTATCATAGTCCATATGAAATTATGTTGAAAATTTGGCACCATGATTTATGTATTAAGACATGCTTTTGTACTAGAAAACCTAATTGCAAACTTATGAATATGACTAGGCTATGATTGACATTTTGCATAATTGAAATCCATATTGTTAACAAGAATTACATGATGACATATGTGGTACATAGCTAGGTTAGATTTAAAAATCCCTTTTTTGCAAGTTTGTATGACTAAAGTAAAAATCATGATTTCATGTTAGAAATATTTATGCCATGGTTATGTGAACAAATTTAACTATACTTTTGTATTAGTCACAAAAGTAGGCACCTTTGTAAACATATAGTAGTCTTATGAACATGATTTGCTTATGTTTGACATTATGCCTGAATAAAAATATAGGCTTATGTTGAATAGTGATATTCTTAACTTAACTACAAGTTTACATGGTTTGATTCATGTCACTT
Source organism: Allium sativum (assembly GCA_030737875.1). NCBI lineage: Eukaryota > Viridiplantae > Streptophyta > Magnoliopsida > Asparagales > Amaryllidaceae > Allium > Allium sativum. The sequence continues at coordinate 314,654,766 of CM060909.1, read as the reverse complement.
ATGCTTTATGACCAAAGTATATGTTACTACTATGCAAGTACACCAATTTCTATTTTGTAGTTCCAACGTCACATTGCAAGTTCATGCGTTCACATTCCCCTTTTTTTGTGTGTATGTAATCTCGCTTTAAGCCTCCCCTTTTCGCATGGCTAAGTTGGGCTTAAAAAGGGCTAAGCCCAACATATATATATAATAAACGGACGTGTTAAACGGGGGAAAATAACGTTGGGTTAACTTAATTAATAAATGAAAACATAAAGTAGAAGGGCCCAAATTCAAGTATGGGTTGGGCCCATGATTGGTGTAACCTTTACACCATTAACTTAATAATGGGCCGCAAATATTTACATATAAGAAAATAAAGAAGAAAGACAAAATATGTAAATGTAGAACATACGATGTGTTTAACCCGAGGTTGGATTGAGTTGTGATGTAAACCTGCCCGGAACCGCCCGGCTATCCAGTAGTCACAACAATACCTATCCAATGTGGGAGGTTAAACATGGAGCCCAATAAGGACCCGAGGTTAGACTGAGTTGTGGCGTAAGACTGCCCGGAACCAACCGGCAACAGGCAGCCACAACAATACCTGTCTAATGTGAGAGGTCAGGGCCTTAATAAGACAATTAAGGCTGAGTCAGGATTGTTAGGATTAAGTGAACTAAAGACTTAATCAAAATGGAACATGCTAAACTAAACGGACTGGTGGGGGTTAGGTTAGAAAACACTTAACCAACTTAGCATGTTGGCTAGAGATAGAAAACCTAGTAACGGGGGGACCCTTTTCAGCAGTAACCCTAAAAAGTGTATCATGATACCCTGAAACTAGGCAGGGTGGGGCACGATTACTGGGCTGATTGTAAGAGGTCAAATCGACGGCGGTGGTGTAGCAGTGTAGGTTCTAACGGGGTGCGGGCGTGCACACACTCCGGCGTAGAAAAATAAAGCACTGGGCACCAGTAGCATACCTGTGCATTCTAAGGTTGTGTCGGGCCGCCACCATGGGACTTGATACACCCCATGGTGGGACCAGCATAGGTAACTACAACATCGGGGGCCGTAAGACACATGAAACAATGCGAGTAGGAGCCGATCATCATAGAATGGATCACATCACCCTGATTTTGAGGTGCCAGTTGGAAACTAGTTTATATGGGTTCAGAGATTACCATGGGGTACGATAGTATATTCGACCCTAGACAACTTAACCAAGTTTATAGTGCTTTCCCACTTCTTGTTTATACTTATCATACCCAGTTCTTTATTCATAGACAGAATAGTACTAGACTTACTCAGGCTTTATGTCTGACTCTACTTTTCTTTCGTCTTCTTTTCTTCCGTTCCCCCCCCAGGTCCACAGGGAGGGAACACTGCAGCTTGACCAGTCTTAACATCCAGCTTGAAGAGGAGAAATGTATTGCTTGGACCTTTCCTTTTTGAACTATGGCTTTGGACAACCACTATGGGGCTTTTGCAGTTTTATCTATGCTTTCTTTATGCTTCTTTAAATAATGTAATCAAGACAGATTATGAAAGTGTTATGTTTTTGGAAAAGATGTAAGACAATTATGGTGATGTTATTGTAACACGTATTTGCTTTTATGAAATAAAAGATGTTGTTTTTCCGCTGTTTACAAATATGTGTTCTTATATCTGTCTTGTATATCTGTGACTTATACTTATAAACCTCCACCAAAATTAGGGCATTCCCTTTGAGAGTGATTCTAACGGAGGTGGGGTGTTTCACTTGGTATCAGAGCATAGGTTTACCAGATAAGATAAAAAGTTTTGAAAATTTATTTTCAAAAAGGAAATTTAAAGAAGCATTTTTAAAAGATAAAAGTATTATTTTATTTTAAAAGGCAAAGTCCACTCCCCAAAGCCATAGGTACTATCTCTTATCGTTCGTTTTGAATCTATCCTTTTTGTTTCAGCATGTCTGAAGACCTTAACTTGCCAGAAGGGGTGCCAATACCTGGTTGGTTCAGGCGGTTCTTAGAAGCAAGAGCCACTCAGCCAGGTCCTACCGTTCCTCCTCCCCCAGCCGCCGGAAATCATGCAGCTGCAGCGGCACCTTTTCCTCCACCTCCTCCGCGGGGGAACACGTTTGCTAAGATATGTAAAGATTTTAAAGCCATGGGAGGAAAGGATTTCCATGGAACTGAGTCCTTCGTAGCAGCTAGGAATTGGCTGAAAGAAACTGAGGACCTATTCACCATCTTTGAGGTAGAAGATAGACAAAAAGTACAATTGGCAGTATGGCTATTGAAGGGCGAGGCTTCCTACTGGTGGGAAGTCACTAATGCTGAAAGACCAGTGGAGACATGGGAGGACTTTAGGGCAAGGTTTGAGACTAAATTTCTCTCAGATGCGGAAAGAAGTTTGCAGTTGGAAAAATTCTTATTTCTTAAGGAAGGGGACAAGACAGTCAGAGAGTATGTGAATCAGTTCGATGAGCTGGCTAGGTTTGGGCTTGACCTAGTCAACACCCCGCACAAGAAGGCTCTCCGTTTCGTCAAAGGGTTAAATGAGCCATTACACAGTTTGGCCATGACCCATATACCCATGGGGGCCACGTATGAAAGATTGGTGCAAATGGCATTGCTGAATGAGGAGGATAAGGGCAAGAAGGAGACAAAGGCAGAAAGCTCTCAAGGGAAGAAAGAGGGTTTGCAGCCTAAGAAGACAGACTTTAAGAAGGGCGGGAAAGGCAACAAAGAGAAGAGGAAGTGCAATTTCTGTGGCAAAGTGGGGCACTTAGTAAAGGACTGCCGGAAAAAGAAGGCCAAGAAAAATGGTGGGTGCTTTTCTTGCGGTGAGACAGGCCACAGGGCTAAGGACTACCCAAAGAAACGAGGACAGGGGCAGAGGGTTGGATCCACCCCAGGGGCACAGGTTCATGTGCTGGAAGCGCCACCTCTGCAACAGCGAGGTATAAATACTTCTGTAGAAAGTGTAGTTTATCTTTATGATCAACCCATTCGCACTTTATTTGATTCTGGCGCATCACACTCCTTTATCTCGTCTGCTTTAGTAGAATCTCTGCACCTAAAAACTAGTATGGTAGAGGACCCCTTAATTGTTTCAAACCCAATTGGGGGCCCAGCTCATTTGTCTATGATCTGTTTGGGATTGAAAATTTCTATTCTAAGTGTAGAATTTCAATGTAGTGCCTTTGTTTTGGGCTTTTCGGGTTATGGTTTGATTTTGGGTATGGATTGGCTATCCAGTAATGGGGCCATCCTTGATTGTGAGAAAAGGGTTGTTAGGCTCCTAACCCAGCTCGGTAATACTTTGGAAATTTCTTGTAGTCCCTCGTATGCAGTTATGCTTAGTTATCTTGAATCGCTAGATGCCTCTGTTGAAAATTTGCAATCAGTTAAAGTGGTCCGGGAATATCCGGATGTCTTCGAAGAGGTGAAGGGCTTGCCTCCGAAGCGGGAAATAGACTTCCGCATATATCTTGTAGATAATGCAAAGCCCGTTACGTTACCCGTTAGACACATGGCTCCACGGGAAAGGAAAGAGCTCAGTAAACAGATTAAAGAGCTTCTAGAAAAGGGGTTCATTAGGAGGAGCATTTCAGAATGGGGCGCTCCAGTGGTGTTCGCTACAAAGGAGGATGGTTCACTCCGTCTATGTGTTGACTATAGGGAGCTCAACAAGCTAACGAAAAAGAATAGGCACCCTCTCCCTAGAATTGACGATTTGTTTGACCCGCTTGTAGGAGCGTCTATTTTCTCCCAACTCGATTTAGCAACCGGTTTCCATCAGCTAAGGGTGGCTGAAGATAGCATCGATAAAACGGCGTTTAGAACCCCGGACGGCTTCTTTGAATGGCTTGTCATGCCTTTCGGCTTGACAAATGCACCTGCTTACTTCGTGGACCTGATGAGTAGGGTATTTAGAGATTTCCTTAACAAATCTGTAGTGGTCTTCGTAGATGATATCCTTATCTTCTCAAAGAGTGAAGAGGAACATGCTCAGCACTTAAGGGCAATCATGGAAACTTTGCGAGTCCATCAACTAAAAGCCAAATTCTCCAAATGCCACTTTTGGAGAGAAGAGGTGAGGTTCCTTGGGCACATAGTATCCAAACAAGGGTTAGCAGTGGACCTTGCTAAGGTAGTGGCGGTACAGGATTGGAAGACACCAAGGAATGCAACTGAGGTCCGAAGCTTTCTAGGACTAGCAGGTTTCTATCGAAAATTTATAAGGGATTTTGCGAAAATCTCAGCTCCACTCACGAAATTGACTAAGAAGAATCTAGTGTTCAATTGGGACTTGGATTGCGAGTTTGCTTTCCAACGACTGAAAAGGGCTCTCACAACAGCCCCAGTTTTGACGCTGCCAGATGGGAACAAGATGTTCACTGTTTATACGGATGCATGTGGGACCGGGCTAGGCGCCGTCTTAGTGCAAGAAGGAAGGGTAGTAGCTTATGGCGGGAGGCAGTTGAAAGTGCACGAAAAGAACTACCCAACCCACGATCTTGAGTTAGCCGCCATCGTCTTTGCACTCAAGTCTTGGCGACACTATCTCCTAGGTGAGAAGTTCGAACTTTACACTGACCATAAATCGTTGAAATATCTTTTCTCGCAGAAGGATCTTAACTTGAGGCAACAAAGATGGATGGAGTTTCTTGCTTCGTACGATTTCGAAATCTCCTACACTCCGGGCAAAGGCAACGTAGTGGCAGACGCGTTAAGCCGAAAGAAATTGACCCTAAGCCCGTTGTTTGTTGAAAGACAAAGCCTAGAGTTTATAGCCAGCTTCGACTTTAGGCCCTCCTCCGATTTCGTACCAGGCTTGCTAGCATCTCTCGAAGTGCGCCCAACTTTAGTGGATTCGGTAGGGACAGCACAACGCGAAGACCCTCGGCTTGTGGAAACAATTGATAGGTTAATTAGGGGTGAGACTTCAAGTCACCTCAACAGATACTCCATCGACGATAAGGGTTTGCTAAGGCGAGACGGAAGACTATGCGTCCCACAGACAAAAGATTTAATAAAGAAGGTTCTCGAGGAAGCACATCACTCCAAGATGACGATACACCCAGGCGGAGATAAAATGTACAAAGATATAAAAAGGACTTTCTTCTGGAACGGCATGAAAAAGGACGTGGCAGAATTCGTTTCTAAGTGCATGGTGTGCCAACAGGTTAAGGCGGAACAGAAAAAGCCTGGCGGACTGCTACATCCTCTGGAGGTCCCGCAGTGGAAGTGGGATAGCATCTCAATGGACTTCATCGATGGGCTGCCTAGGTCTAGGAGAGGCAACACTAGCATTTGGGTAATAGTGGATAGGCTTACTAAAAGCGCCCACTTTTTACCTTTCAAAAATAAAAGAACTGCCTCATCCCTAGCATCACTTTACCTCAAGGAAATCGTTCGACTCCATGGAATACCATCTAGCATTGTTAGTGACCGAGACCCCATCTTCACCAGTGAGTTTTGGCGGAGTCTGCAAGAAGCAGTAGGAACGCAGTTATGCTTGAGCACAGCCTATCATCCCCAAACCGACGGCCAAACAGAGAGAGTGAACAGAGTTTTGGAAGACCTTTTAAGACTATGCGTCCTTGACTTCGGAGGGACTTGGGAAGACCACCTTCCTTTGGTGGAATTTGCCTACAACAACAGCTATCAAGCAACCATCGGAATGGCGCCCTTCGAAGCTTTATATGGAAGACCATGCCGATCGCCCACTTGTTGGTGGGAGTCTACTGATAAGCTCATACTTGGACCAGATATGATCCGAGAGACTTCAGAGAAAGTAGACTTAATACGAAGAAGGATGAAGACGGCCCAAGACAGACAAAAGTCCTATGCCGACAAGAGAAGGACCGACCTTGAATTTGAGGTTGGAGACAGAGTTTTTCTCAAGGTATCACCGCTAAGGAACGTTGTTCGTTTTGGAACCACAGGAAAACTGGCACCAAGGTTCGTAAGGCCATTCCCTATCATCGATAAAATTGGGAAAATGGCCTATAGATTAGAGCTACCCGAGAAGTTGGCTGGAGTCCACAACGTTTTTCACGTTTCACATCTCCGAAAATGTCTACATGAGTCTGCTGAAGTGGTAGAGCCAAATATCCTCGAAGAGGCCGAAGTGGAGCGCGAAGCAACCATAAGAAAAGTTCCAACCCGCATATTAGGAACGGAAGTGAAGAAGCTACGCAACCGTGAAGTCAAGCTCATCAAAGTTCAGTGGAGCGACGCCGAGGGAGACACGACTTGGGAAACTGAAGCTAGAATACGCACTGCCTACCCTTTTCTGTTCGAGGGTACATCCTTGATCTTTCATTTTCCTTAAGTTGCGCTTTTATCTATCTTTTTAGGTATATTTCCTCGACCTTATCTTGTAGGTAGAAACCCTTTGGATGGAAACATGTAATTGAAACATGTTATGGATGATGGTTGCAAGTGGTTGCAAGTGATTGCTAGTGGTTGCTCGTGGTTGCATATACACTCACAATCTAGGTTTTAGATCGGCTCAGTCACTTCATATTGCATATGCATATATGTTTGCCTTCGTATATGGTTGAACTTTAATGTGTTGTCACATGGATGTCGCATTTGTATTGAATGATTGTGCACTCATGTAGAATCAAGAATAGGAAAATTTGCATACATAATGGATTCATGACACTTACATAATTCGCATTAAGGAGGTCAACTGAATCAGTAGACCGCCTGATTTTGCATTAGATAAGTACATGTACACACACACTTCTCATATGATCATGAAGCATTAGAAGTCTCTTAAGGACAATGGATGCTCGTGTTTGATGGATGAGTAGATGGATGATTGGATGTTAGGATATACATTCCTCCTAACTTGAAGATTTCGGGGACGAAATCCTCTTAAGTGGGGGAGAATGTAACACCCCGCGAATTCTATAACTGTGAAATTCACAAATTTAAAGTATAATTAATTTCAAATCAAAGAACTAAGGGAAACGGGATACGCCATTGCGTTCGTCTCGGAAAAATACGCGAAATAGAGTCCGAGTTTTCGAAAAACGGAGTCCGTATGAAGAAGATATGGCCTTCGGAAGTTTCTGAATTAAGTTTAAAATTCAAACAGAATAAAATAGCTTAGAAAATCAAGTTTAAATTCCAAAATGGGGCTCAATGGGCCAGGGCGGAAAAACACCCGCCTAACGCACCCAGGTCGACTGGGCTGTCGACCTGGTCTAGCCAGGTCGACAGGGCTGTCGAAAGGCATGTCGACCTGGTCCAGAGCCAGGTCGAACCCAGCCCAACCTGGCTGGCCTATTCTATGTTGGTCGATTTTCTGCTGTCTGCTTTGTCATTAGGGCTAGGTGGCAGGCTCTAATTGGTCCCTCTTTCGAATGAATGGCTACGATCAATCCAAGCAACATCAATGGTCCTAATCAGTTCATAACCTCTATAAAAATGACCCTAGACTCAACCCTAATCTATTCATTCAAAAATAAGAACAAAGCCGTCATGTTGCTGAGGAACGACTAAGAGTAGCCGCCAATTGGAGAGAGGATTAGGAGGGCAAATTCTAAGGCATAAAGCAACCTGAACAAATCAAATCAACAAGGAATCGCATCTCCAAATCCCTAAATTGGAGAATTCGCCACACCATTGTAAGTAGAGTATTATTTTGGTATGAACAAATAATTGTGTTGGTTTGTATACTTGATTTGTGGCGATAAAGTAATTCATATTTGTGCGTTACTATGACTCTTATCGATTTGGAATATTGTATACGTTTGGATATTCTCGAATTATGTTATGAGAAACTACATGCGGTAGTTTTATGCAAGTGTACGTTTGGGATATTCGCAAATTATGTAATCCATATTGAAGCTACATGTATGTAGTTGATTAATTGAAATTCATGCAAGTTTGGGGTTTTGCTACTATGCCATCATAATGTGTATTTTTATACAAACATCATTTTTGTGAAGTAATTGGAATAAGTTTGGGTTATCATAGTCCATATGAAATTATGTTGAAAATTTGGCACCATGATTTATGTATTAAGACATGCTTTTGTACTAGAAAACCTAATTGCAAACTTATGAATATGGCTAGGCTATGATTGACATTTTGCATAATTGAAATCCATATTGTTAACAAGAATTACATGATGACATATGTGGTACATAGCTAGGTTAGATTTAAAAATCCCTTTTTTGCAAGTTTGTATGACTAAAGTAAAAATCATGATTTCATGTTAGAAATATTTATGCCATGGTTATGTGAACAAATTTAACTATACTTTTGTATTAGTCACAAAAGTAGGCACCTTTGTAAACATATAGTAGTCTTATGAACATGATTTGCTTATGTTTGACATTATGCCTGAATAAAAATATAGGCTTATGTTGTATAGTGATATTCTTAACTTAACTACAAGTTTACATGGTTTGATTCATGTCACTTATGCTTTATGACCAAAGTATATGTTACTACTATGCAAGTACACCAATTTCTATTTTGTAGTTCCAACGTCACATTGCAAGTTCATGCGTTCACATTCCCCTTTTTTTGTGTGTATGTAATCTCGCTTTAAGCCTCCCCTTTTCGCATGGCTAAGTTGGGCTTAAAAAGGGCTAAGCCCAACATATATATAATAAACGGACGTGTTAAACGGGGGAAAATAACGTTGGGTTAACTTAATTAATAAATGAAAACATAAAGTAGAAGGGCCCAAATTCAAGTATGGGTTGGGCCCATGATTGGTGTAACCTTTACACCATTAACTTAATAATGGGCCGCAAATATTTACATATAAGAAAATAAAGAAGAAAGACAAAATATGTAAATGTAGAACATACGATGTGTTTAACCCGAGGTTGGATTGAGTTGTGATGTAAACCTGCCCGGAACCGCCCGGCTATCCAGTAGTCACAACAATACCTATCCAATGTGGGAGGTTAAACATGGAGCCCAATAAGGACCCGAGGTTAGACTGAGTTGTGGCGTAAGACTGCCCGGAACCAACCGGCAACAGGCAGCCACAACAATACCTGTCTAATGTGAGAGGTCAGGGCCTTAATAAGACAATTAAGGCTGAGTCAGGATTGTTAGGATTAAGTGAACTAAAGACTTATTCAAAATGGAACATGCTAAACTAAACGGACTGGTGGGGGTTAGGTTAGAAAACACTTAACCAACTTAGCATGTTGGCTAGAGATAGAAAACCTAGTAACGGGGGGACCCTTTTCAGCAGTAACCCTAAAAGGTGTATCATGATACCCTGAAACTAGGCAGGGTGGGGTACGATTACTGGGCTGATTGTAAGAGGTCAAATCGACGGCGGTGGTGTAGCAGTGTAGGTTCTAACGGGGTGCGGGCGTGCACACACTCCGGCGCAGAAAAATAAAGCACTGGGCACCAGTAGCATACCTGTGCATTCTAAGGTTGTGTCGGGCCGCCACCATGGGACTTGATACACCCCATGGTGGGACCAGCATAGGTAACTACAACATCGGGGGCCGTAAGACACATGAAACAATGCGAGTAGGAGCCGATCATCATAGAATGGATCACATCACCCTGATTTTGGGGTGCCAGTTGGAAACTAGTTTATATGGGTTCAGAGATTACCATGGGGTACGATAGTATATTCGACCCTAGACAACTTAACCAAGTTTATAGTGCTTTCCCACTTCTTGTTTATACTTATCATACCCAGTTCTTTATTCATAGACAGAATAGTACTAGACTTACTCAGGCTTTATGTCTGACTCTACTTTTCTTTCGTCTTCTTTTCTTCCGTTTCCCCCCCAGGTCCACAGGGAGGGAACACTGCAGCTTGACCAGTCTTAACATCCAGCTTGAAGAGGAGAAATGTGTTGCTTGGACCTTTCCTTTTTGAACTATGGCTTTGGACAACCACTATGGGGCTTTTGCAGTTTTATCTATGCTTTCTTTATGCTTCTTTAAATAATGTAATCAAGACAGATTATGAAAGTGTTATGTTTTTGGAAAAGATGTAAGACAATTATGGTGATGTTGTTGTAACACGTATTTGCTTTTATGAAATAAAAGATGTTGTTTTTCCGTTGTTTACAAATATGTGTTCCTATATCTGTCTTGTATATCTGTGACTTATACTTATAAACCTCCACCAAAATTAGGGCATTCCCTTTGAGAGTGACTCTAACGGAGGTGGGGTGTTTCACCAGTTACACCAAATTTGCTTATAATTCAAACTTTCCTTCCATTATCTGTTAAGAGAAGTAAATTTCTAAATATTTTAATCGAACGACCAAAACCATATGCTAACTTCATCATGTCTTATTTAAAAAAATAGAAATGCAAAATTTTTTTGATTTTTTTTGGAATGAAAAAGGAAAAAAAAAAAGGAAAATTCTATGTAAAACCAAAATAAATATGAAACTCCCCCATACTTGATTTGGACTATGTCCGCACAGTCAACCCAAATGAAATGAAATGAAAATTTTGAAAAATATGTCTTATAATTACAAGAGAAAAGAAAAAATACTTACAATACATCAGAAAATATATTAACAAGAAGTAAATGAAACAACATTCTAAAGACCGATTCATTTGTCTCTTCAAGTATGAGGAACACGACTTCAGCACAGAAAACCAAATCATAAAGGATGGTATGTTGCGTTTCAGATTTGAAAAACAAAATTTGTTTTTTGAGTTGCTAATTTTAAAATTTTTAGCTTACAATTGATCCTAAAATCAAATTGAATATCTATAGCAATTAAAGAGAGGTCATCGAGTTGGGGTTCAGTAAAAGTTTTAAAAACAAAGTTTGATTTGTTCAGATGATGTATAAATTGAGGGATGTGTGCATCATTTTCACCCCCACACATGTTTTGAGAAATATCGTTCAGTTTTGCTTTGACATCTGAAATTTTGCTGACTAAAGATTCATTCGTAAACCTAAAGTTAAAACCAAACAATTGAATTTTCAGTAAATTTCGAAATTGTGTTTTCTCAAAAACAGTGTTATTCCTAAAAGAGTTCGTATGCTGCAGAAGTTTATCATTGAAGAATAAGTGATAACAGTGAGGTTCAATTTGAAACGATTAATTCGCAAGGAGTTTCAACAGTTTTTAAAAAATCGTCATTGTGTTCCAGATCACATTCAGCAGTTTCTTTGTTTTCAACCTAAAAAATTCAAAGTTTTCAAATGTTTCATGTTCATTTTTAGACCCAACAACATCATCGTCAATCAGTTTAATAAGTTTTCGCTCATCAAAGTCATCCTAACTTAAACCGTTGTTAACAACTTCATCATTTTTGTCATGTTGACAATCTAAAGTAGTTAAATTTTCAAATTTTTCAGAATTTGAGAGAGGAAGATCAAATTGAAGATTGACGTCTTTGTTTTCAAGAGAATTTAAATTCAAATCAATCATAGAGCTTTCAACAACTTCATTAAGATTTTCATCAATTTCAAAAGTTATTAGTTGAAGACTGTTCATTGTGGCAAAAGGTGGATTATCATTTGACTCATCACATGCTGAAATTTGATTTTGTTTTTCACAAAAATTCTACATGAGAATTTTTGATTTGAAATTGCTGAGAACAAAAAAATTTCAGTTGCACCACAATTGAAATTATTCCCATTGCCCAAACCATTTGAAAAGTTAGTCATATTTCCATTTTGAATTTGCAATTCATTTTTAAGTTCAAAATTGGATTGACAAGGGCTATAATCAAAATCATTTGAATTTGAAATTGAATTTTGATTATTTTGAAAACTTTGACTTGAATTGTTGCAAAATACTTCAATTAATCTTTGTCTTGATTCATTAAATTTTTGACTTTCTTCAAGTAGAGATTGAATAGTTATTTCAAAACTTGAGGGTTGATCATCATTGTGAAAATTTGGTAGTGTAAAAACAGGATTATTTGTATAATAGTTGTTATTAAAATATCCATATGAATTTGGTGTAAAATTATATGGATTACATTGATTTTCACAAATATCATATAATCCGTAGGAATAGGGAAATTGGGACATATTCAAGAAAGTTTTTTTTTTGTTTAAGATTTTTTTTTAATATATGCATGAACCTAATGCAACTATATGAATGCAAACTAATTATTTACATATATTCTAAAATTATATAATGACGGTTTGATTAATTTCAACAAAAGATTTCTCAGCCAGTTAACGGACAGGAGTTATCGGTGCACCAGGAATCACCCCAGCAATGTAGCCGAAGGTTTAAGTACCTTCAGAGGAACAACCAATATAATATTTATGAATCACCATAATATTTATAAATGGTTATTACTCTGTCGTAGTCTAGACACCAAGAAATAAATTGTTAGAAAGGAATCAAGTTGTCAAAATATAACAATGTCCTTAAAAAATAAAAATAAAATGAGATGAATGCAAAACAGAAATTAAACGTGAACTACAATGCAATTACAAATGAATTTTGTTTTTGATTTTTTTTATGTAAGTGCAACCAACCAACAATGCAAATAAAATAAAAGCAAGGAAAGAAAACATATACCAATGCATGCAGATTGGCAATTTTTTTAGCGCTAATTTTTTATTAAGCAAGTGAGCGTAGAGCTAAGCAAAGAAATCCCTCTCCTGATTTCCTGCAACCTGAAAAGTGAAAGCTATACATCTACAAGCGAAAGGCAAGTGATTTTATTTTTCTAAGAAAAAGAACAAATAGTGAAAACAAAACTACTTCTATGGGAAATGGAATTCAAATGAAAGTTAAACAAGATTTTTTTTACTCAAAGGATAAAGAGATTAAAAACCAAACCAAAATTTACACAAAAAGAATTCACAAACACAAATCAAACTAAAATTGTAAAGCAAGCTCAAATATCCCTTGAAGCCCGACTCTATGGCTTGGACAACCTGAAAATTGAACTAAACCAGGCCCAGAACCTTACCAACAAAAGGAAATTAATTTGTAACACTTAAAACAAAAAGGCCCAAAACCCGATTATTCCCATTTCCTGCTCCAATGAAAACCACGTTCTCAAACACTCAAAATAAAAAAATCCATAAAATCTCGTTCTTTTCAGAATTGCGAAATTTGGGTGATCTGATTGATGAAGTCACGATTTAGATTAGGCTTCTGGTCTGTTTGCGAGGTTGATTTGGTGGTTTCGGGGTTTGATTGGGGGAGGAGTTTGTGGCTGCGCTCGGTTTGTGTATGACTTTGGTGGGAGGTGATTGTGATCTAAAGTTGCAGAGGTAGTCTAGTGATGTGATCTAGAGTCTTGCTGTGATGAGTTTGTGAAGAAGGAATGGGTGGATGGCTGAGGTGAAACTCTTGATTCTTTGCGATGGTTTTGGGTTTATTTTTGGATTGGAGGGCCATGCGATTTGGTTGAAGGCCTTTGGGTTCGAATTGAAGGAACGGAATAGATTTCATGGGGGTATAGTGGCGTAATGGCGCGGTAGGACTTGGTGTTGCTGCTGTGTAGTTGAGGTCGTGTGAGGTAAACGTGAAAGGAGTTGTACATGTCAGATTGATGGAAAAGTATGGCAGTAAGGGAATTGTTGCATTTTGGGTGTAAAAGCAGAAGGAGTGTTTGCTATTTTTTTGTAGAGTTTTTGTTTTTAGGGGTAGTTGGATTGTGGTGGTTTTGGAAATTTGAATGTTGAAGTGTAGAAGATGGGTGACAAGTAGAGAATGGCTTTGGGTGAACTGCTGCTTAGTCGAAGAATGTTGAAGTGGTGTGGTTATAGAGCAGGCGTTTTGGGTTGAAAATTTAGGAGCTCTGCGGGTTGAAGTTGGGTATTGAAGAGGGAGTAATTTGTGGCTCGTCCTGTGATGTATGAGTTTTGAACAATTTAGAGTGTGTGTCTTCGCGGTGTATGTGTGGAGCAGTCGGGCTTGGGAATAATTGAATGAGGGTTGATGGAAATTTTTTTGAAGTAGGGGACTGCTGTGAACCTTGGTTGGAAGGTAAGGGAGTGGCAGACTTGTCGGATGGCAGTTTGGTTAAGTGGAGTGGAGATGTGGTGAGTGGAAGTGAATGTTTTGCTGTGTAGTTTTTTGGAGTGGAGAGCTGAAAGTTAGAGTGTGGGAAATGGAAAAGGGATATGAAGATCGAGGTCCTGTTTAATTGTGAACAGAAGACAATCAAGAAATATAAGACAGAGAAGAAAATTAAAAAAAATTATAGAGGAAGGGCAAGAAAAAGGAAAGCAATAAATTAAAGGTTTTTCTCTTTTTATTTTAGTTATTTGGAAAAAAGGAAAGAAAAGTGGAGAAGATTTGGAAAGAAATAAAAGAGAAAAAAATGGAAAGATTTTTTTTTGTAAGAATTTAAAATAAATTGAAGGTGGAATGAAATAAATGAAAGAAAGGTGGAAAGAAATTAATGAAAGAAAACAGGAAAGAATTTGAAAACAAAAGGCAAGTGTATTTTTTTTAAAACAAAAATGCAAAATGCAAATATAAGGAAGAAAGTAGAAAGATTATTGCAATGAGAGAAGCAATGCACAAATAAAAAGAACCTTTTTTTAAGTAACAACAAACAAACAAAAATGGACAGGCAAAACACACACAAATGCAATTGAAATGAGATCAAATAAAACAAACACATAAATGCACACAATTTTTTTTAATAGAACAACAAATAAGAAAATTAACTCAAAGAATAAAATAAAAATTAAAACTTTCCCATCAACGGCGCCAAAAACTTGCTCGACAACGAATATTCTATGAATTAGAATACCGTCGCGAAGTGTAATAAACCGCAAGCGCACGACGTACAATCGTAATACGTGGCGAATATGGGTCGATCCACAGAGAAAGACGTAATCTCGATCTTATTCAATCAAATTAAACCAAAATTCGGATTGTGGTTAAGTAATAGGAAAAAAAGTAAACTAAAATATATATTAAAACTATGAAATTAAAACCAATTTTGGGTCTACTTGACTTTTCTCTCTTTCAACATTGTTCAACATAAAATAGCACAAAGATCTCTCAAATAACCTAAGTAAGATTAATTCTGTAATTATCATAAGCATAACTTATTTGCTCTAATAATTAACAAAAAATAAGCCATCAAACTATAATACACAATTAATCTAACTTTGTAACTTTTATGAAACATTCCATTGAAATGAAACTAAAATCTAATTTAAGTATGATCTATTTACTATTGGTTAGTAATATAAATCATCAAATTTCAACTTAAACCTCTTTTCATTGCCTTAATCACAATTTTAGATGAAGAGGCAATTTGTTGTATATGTCATAAACATAGCCTCAATGTTATGAAATGAACAAAAGAGGCTATTAAATTCAAGTTGAAACACAAATACACAAAAACATCCATTCTTATTAAACCCAAAGAGATCATTGATACAAATTCATATTAAATCTACATTAATTGAGAGGAAAAGCTTCATCACCCCTAAATTGTAGGGGTTTAGCTCCTCATTTGTGTTGTTAATTCAACATAAATAGATTTCAACATTAAAGAACAACAAAAATAGTAAACTAAAATAAAGGAAAATCTATTCTAACTGCATAAGATAAATCTAAGCTACTTGCGTAAAAGAAAAGAACATTAAAAAAACAACTAATTAAAATTGCATTAGAAGATAGATTACAATAAAGAAAATGGTTAAGAAGCCGGAAGAAAAAGTTGTTTTGATTTGAGCCTCCATTCTAAACTAAATAAAATCCAAGATCTTTTTTACATCAACATACATGCGTTATTTATACATGAGTAAAAACCCTAATTCACTTTTAGCGTGCTACCAAGAATGCCCTTCATCAAGCTTCCTTTTGTATTTAGTAATAATGATTCATGATGCCCTTTTTTGTCTCCACTAAAGAAGGAGGGAGATTGGGTGGGGTCCTCCACTAATCTTCTATTTGAATTTATTCCTTCTCCATTGATTGATTTCCTTTTTTTGGGCAATGCATTGATTTCATTTTTATTAGCAAGGCATTAATTTCCTCTCTTTTTCCTTTGTATGCATATATATCTTTATGAAGTCCTCATCTACATGCATCAAATCTATACAACAACAATGAAAAACATCCACGTAAAAATTCTCAAATTAACTTAAGCACAAAAATGACCATTTTCCCCCTATATGATGATGAATGCATGATGTTTTGAAATAAATTGAATTACAATTTAAAAATGATAAAATACCCACATATGACATTTATTTGCGTTAAACAAGAATAAATATGTGAATATAAATGTGCATTTTTACGTGCACATCAGATAATAAGAGGGAAACATAAAACCTTGAGTCAAACAACAGTCTTAATGAGCAATAAAACAACTATCTAACATCATCAATAAAGTATATAAGAATAGGAAGATTCATCTAATCTACCAACCATTTCATCAGAGGAGAACCAAACCCGTCTCCTTTACAATACATTTATGGCAATCAATTATCAAGGTAGACCATGCTAATCGGTATCGACATCTCTAAAGCACAAGCCCCGAATGCCTAAACTGTGATACGCCACATCTGTTAATGTCGGTCTTTATCAGAATGCACTAAGTTTCTTGAAACTTTATAGATAAACAGAAACAGAAACATTACATGACAAATATAAAATAACAATGGAATTTAAAAGCTTTATTAATCAAAAAACATCGTGGTCCAAAACATAGTTACATCATAAATCTAAAATACAGAAAACCCATTACATCAACTTAAAACTTCTGACTTGTACTAAAAACATCGGAGTACAGTAATAAAAGAAGCATAGTTCCCCATAAATATAGCCATATCAAAGAAGATAGAAAATCAAAGCGGTACATCTAAGCAGCTCCAAGCAATAGGGCTGGCAATTAGAATTGGAAACCGAAAACCTAAACCGAACCGACCCGAAAAGACCCGAATCGAACCCGATGGGTCTCGGGTCGGGTCTAGTGATGAAAAATACATTCAATACCCGATCAAACATGACCCAAATAGACCCGACCCAAAAGAACCGACCAAAAAACATTGAAATACATGTATTTTTTGTGTTATAATCCAATTGAATCTGAACCGACCCGACTCGACCCAAACCGAAGCTTGGGTCGGATCCAGATTTTTGAAATGTATAGTTCAAACCCAACAAAACCTGAGCCGCCTAAAACTGAGACCCGATGGGTCGAGTCCGGGTCCATCGGGTTGGGTTTAATTGTCACGCCTACCAAGCAGAATGAAAGAGCGAATCCAAATCAAGCCTGAGTATTCCCACCCTGATAACCTGGGAGGAGGGGGGAAATAGAAGAGGGATAAGATGAAACAAAATGGGTCAATCATAAAGTCTAGCGCGTCCAATTAATTTTAGCATGTAAATAAGTAAAAGCATCATAAAAGGCATGTAAACCGGATGAGAGAGATAACAATATCATAAGATAGGCATAATAAACTGAGCAGGATAAACAGAATAAACATGAAGGAATATATCGTGCTTCTCAAGTACTTTTCTCTGCACCGGTACTAGCATAACAAGGACAAGATGGTAGACTTAGGTGTACCTTTAGAGATAGATTTTACCGCAACAAGAATAGCAGGTAGCCCAATAGGAATGAAAGGTATTACTCCCAACAATAATAATAGGCTCCCAACAAGAAAGACTAGATGTACCCTAATTACTACACCCAATCGATCAGCTCCCTACCACGTAGATACTCGTGCTAGCCCCACAATATGATGTATCACTTCCTAAAGTGGCAACCCCATTATTTTCAAGATGCACAGCTATATCCACTGATGTCACAATGTCTTATCTTCCCTAGCAAGTGGACCCATGCACGCACATGGCTCCAATGGAACACGCTGTCAACATCCTCACTTAAGTGACCACTTACAATCAGCTCAGTAAGCGTGCCCCGACCACGACCTAGTTCGAAGTACTCGTTTGATACCAAGATGGGATACTGACTGAAACAGATCCCACACAACATATGATACAAGCTTCCCTCCTAGGCTTGCATCCCCGCTACTAGGATTTTAACAGGTTATGCCTAACAGTTTAACAAGGTTGCATAACCCCCATATGTAAAACTGGTTATGTTTGTCGGGTACATACATATACATATACATATACATATACATATTAACAAGTTATCCATTTATAGCTTATTAATGGACTAGACCTCTGACATTAAGTCTACTACTTGTGGATGCTGGATATGCCAGGCGTTTCCCAGTAGACTTTTACCACAAGTCGGACATAACCTTGTGTCTTAGTACCATTACGAGTATGTTTATGCGCTCGACCCCTCACATTATATTAACCACTTGTGGACGCTGGATTTGCTGGGCGGTTCCGGGTAGATTTCTACCACAAATGTAATCTAACCTCATGTGTAAGTGCGGTTAAAGTTTCTAATTACTATAAATCTAGGCATGTTAATTATAAACCAATTTTCATGTTTATCCAAGATTATGCCCCAAATCCCAGTTTGAATCACAATACAAGTTATTCCCCAAATTAAAGTTTTAGATCAAGGTATAAATTATGACCAAATCCCAATCATGTTTTAATATAAGTTATGCCCCAAATTAACATTCCCTTCCATTCCCAATTTCGTGCGCTCACATATTTCAGTGATAGGCCTAGGCTCGAAAGTTGCCTGGCTATAAAAATAAAAAGGGAAAGAGGGAGAGAAGAGAAAAAGAATAGGCATAATAACAAAACAGGCATAATATGTTAGAAATAGGCCTACTAACCTAATAGGCATATAGTGACAGAAATAGGCATAATGGCATAATGGGCATATGATTAAAAACTAGGCATGATAATATAACATGCATAACAGAAATAGGCATATGAGAACTAATTAGCAGATTAGGTGAACAAGTAATAACAGAACTGATTAGTTATTATTCAAGTTATTAACAGGCACTGATTTAGATCCAACTTTTGAACATGTTAGGATTACTTTTTACATGTTTACATCTAAAAATAACAAAGACTCATTGTGACTGGATCTAAAGAATAGTGAAGTGATTGCATATATTGTAGCGGAGATCCTTGAATTCGTATAACTAGTTGTAAAAGAATAGGCTATTTTAATTTGTGTTGGGGAAGCACCTCGTTGTCTCCATTTTTTTTGGTGAATAAAACAATGAGAATGAGGTCCTGTTTATAGCCTAAGGTCAACGAATGTGGTCAAGAAACGAGTCCACGTGCACAAAAATTGATCTGCCCATAACTGATTGGGGTCGACCCCGCTGTCGAAATAGGGGTCGACTCCCCTGTGGAGGGGTCGACCCATGGGTCGACACCCATAAGGGATGGGGTCGACCCTAACGGGCCGATTTCCCCCTTATCCCCTTCATGATTTCGAATTCTGGATTTGTTTATTTATATTTAAATGGCTTATATGTATATAAACATCAATCCTTAATATCTTCTTCATACAATGCCCGTTTTACGCAAACTCAGAGTCTATCTTAAGCAGAATTCCGAGACGAACGCAATGGTGTAGTTCATTTTACTTAATTCCCAATATTTAATTAAGTATTCTTTAGTTTATCATTATATTGTTATCTAAAATTACGGGGTGTCCCCCTACTTAAAGGATTTCGTCCGAAATCTCTAAGCTAAGAACAATGTATATCTAAACATCCATTATCCATCTACTCATCCACCAACACAGGCATCCATTGTCCTTAGCGATTTGTAAATCTTATATGAATATATGCAAAGGTGTGTGTTTATGTCCTTATACAAATGCGAAAGATCAGGCGGTCTACTGATTCAGTCGATCTCCTTAATGCAATGTATGTTAGTGCTATGAATCTAACATGTATGTAAATAATCCTACTATAACATGTAAGTTCTATATGTGTGCACAATCATTCATCCAAATGAAACAACCACATGATGATACACCCAATATTATCCATTAAAAGAAGAAAGTTATGCACACACATTCATATGTAGTATGAGAGTGATTGAGCCGATCTAGTGTCTACTGTGTGTGTATATGCATCCACAAGCAACCAATAGAAAACACTTGCATCCATCAAACATAACATGCTTCAAACATATGTTTACATCCATGGGTTTCCTACCTAAAGGTCAAAGATTCGATCCATAGGATATACTTAAACGATAGAAACAAGTACAAATAAAAGATTTGGAAAAACAAGTTAAGAACATACCCTTGAAAAGAAAAGGTTACAAATCGCGAATCTTGTCTTTAGTCTCCCAAGTTGCATTCTCGGGGTCTTCTCCCCATTGAACTTTAATCAACTTGACCTATCGATTGCGTAACTTCTTAACCTCTAATTCAAGAATACGGTTAGGGACTCGTCTAACTGTCGCCTCCCGGTCCACCTCTACTTCCTTAAGAATACTCGACGCAAATACTTATGCGGTATCATGCAAGCACTTCCGTAAATGAGAAACATGGAAAACATCATGATCTCAAGACTGTCTCTCTGGTAGCTTTACTCTATATGCCATTTGGCCAATTCTTTCTGTTATGGGAAATGGCATTACAAGTCTTGGTGCCAATTTCCCTACAGATCCAAAATGAACCACATTCCTCAAAGGTGATACCTTGATGAAAACCATGCCTCCTACTTTAAACTCAATATTAGTCCTTCTCTTATCTGCGTAGGACTTTTGCCTGTCCTGAGCTATCTTCGTGCGCCTTCGAATAAGATCAATCTTTTCTGAAAACTCCTCTAATCATCTCAGGTCCAAGTAGAAGCCTTTCGGTAGACTCCCACCAACAAGTGTGAACTATAGGGTCGTCCGTACAAGGCCTCGAAGGGTGCCATACCAATACTAGCCTGAGAACTATTGTTGTAAGCGAACTCTACCAAAGGTAGATGCTCTTCCCAAGTCCCTCCGAAGTCTACGATACACAGTCTTAAAAGATCCTCAAGAACTCTATTCACTCTCTCTGTCTATCCATCGGTCTAAGGGTGATAAGCGGTGCTCAAACACAACTGTGTACCTAATTCCGCTTGCAAGCTCGTCCAAAACTCACTAGTGAAAATGGGGTTACAATCACTCACAATATTGGAAGGTACTCCATGTAGATGAACTATCTCACGAAGATAAACTGCTGCCAACCGTGCCGCCGTCCTCTTACTCTTAACAAGAATGAAATGAGCGCTCTTAGTAAGCCTGTAAACTATAACCCAAGTACTAGTGTTTCCTTTCCTCTGAACGAAATCCATAGAGACACTCCCACTTCCACTATGGGACTTCCAAAGGATGAAGTAAACCTCCAGGCTTCTTTTGCTCAGCCTTGACTCACTGACAGATCAAACATCAAAATGAATTTATCTACATCTTTCTTCATCCCAACCCAAAAGAAAACCTGCTTCATATCTCTATACATCTTATCACCGCCTGGATGGATAGTCATCATAGAATGATGGGCTTCCTCAAGGACTGTCTTCAACAAACTCCCAACCCGTGCAACACAAAGCCTTCCATCTTGTCACAAACATTCTGTATCATCCATGGAATATCTACAGAGGTGACTAGAAGTCTCCCCTCTACTGAGCCTATCTAGGATATCTGATATTTGTGTGTCCTCTCGCTGCGAAATTCCTATCTGATCCAACAGAGTAGGACACACCTCTAATGATGCCAATAAACTGGGTGTGAACTCAGTGGAGGGTTTAAAATCAAAAGTCGATATAAACTCCAAGCTCTACCTCTCTACAAACAGAGGACTCAAGGTCATTCTCTACCTACTCAATGCGTCCACCATCACATTACACTTGCCAGGGATATAAGCTATCTCAGAGTCATAGAATGCTTGGAACTCCATCCATATTTGTTGCCTCAAATTAAGATCCTTCTACGAGAACAATTATATGAGACATTTATGATCGGTGTACAACTCGAACTTCTCTCTAAGTAGATAATGGCACCAAGTATTAAGCGTGAATTCTATGGAAGCTAACTCTAAGTCATGGGTAAGGTAGTTCTTCTCATGAACTCTTAACCATCTACCTCCATAACATACTATCCTTCCCTCTGGCATCAGAATCACACCAAGCCCTGTACCACATGCATCAGTGTATATTGTAAAAATCTTTTCCAATAAGGCAAAGTCAAGACTGGGGCTGCTGTCAGAGCCCTCTTCAATCGCTGGAAAGCAACCTCATAGTGTATATCCCAAGAAAATGTCGTATTCTTTTTCGTCAGTCTGGTGAGTGAGGCTGATATCTTTACGAAGTCCCTAATGAACTTCCTATAATAGCCCGCTAAACCAAGAAAAGTCCTCACCTCCAATGCATTCTTTGGAATTTTTCAATCTTGAACTGTACCTACTTTTGCAGGATCTACTGCTATCCCATCCTTCGAGACCACATGCCCTAAAAATCTCACTTCATTTCTCCAAAAATGTCATTTGGAGAATTTTGCCTTAAGCTGGTCCGCACGAAAAGTTTTCAAAATCTCCCTTAAATGTCGGGCATGCTCTCTCTCACTCTTCGAGAAAATCAAGATGTCATCAACAAAGACCACAACAAACTTATTTAGGAACTCTAGAAACACCCTATCATTAGATCCACAAAATAGGAAGGTGCAGTTCTCAACTCAAAAGGCATGACAAGCCACTCGAAGAAACCATCTGGAGTTCTGAATGTGGTCTTTTCTATACTTTCCTCAACCACCCTCAACCGATGAAACCCTATGGCCAAGTCTAACTGGGAGAAAACAGATGCACCAACAAGCTGGTCAAACAGATCATCTATCCTCAGAAGTGGGTGCCTATTTTTCTTAGTGAGTTTATTCAACTCTCTGTAATCCACACATAAGCGAGGCGAACCATCCACCTTAGTGCCGAATTCTACTAGACCACCCCATTCAGATATGCTTCGCCTAATAAACCCTTTCTCAAGTAGCTCCCCTACTTGCTTCCCTCCTTTCTATCGGAGCCATATGGCGCACATGCAATGCAACTGACATTGCATTGTCCACCAAGTATATACGGAAATCAATCTCATGTCTTGGAGGTAAGCCACAAACCTCCTCAGAAACAATAGGATACTCACAGATTACTGGTACAGATCGTAGGTCATCGATAGATGCACTAAGCAACTCTAGGAAACTTAGCATGATAGACCCTTTAGGGTCATAAAAAATATCGAGGGTCCCTCCATAGCAAGTCCAAATTCTAACGACCCTCCTCTCGCAATCCAGAATGGCACCATACATGGCTAGCCAATCAATCCCTAGAATCAAACCATAGCCCAAGAAACCAAGCATATATGCGTCACATTCAAACTTGACGCTCAACATCGAAATTCTCAAACCCCTACAAATCATAGACAAATGAGTCATACCCCCAATGGGGCTTGAGACAACAATGGTATCCCGAACCATACTAGTACTAAGGTGCAGAGGCTCAACCATAGAATCAGATATAAAAGAATACGAAGCACCAGAATCAAAAAGAGTTCTAACAGGATGATTCAAAAGAGAAATCAAACCTTCAACAAAAACTTTCCTAACTCTATCTGGTACACTGGAAACGAGAGCATGCACCTACCCTTTAGAAGATCCTGCCCTTTGTCCTTGTCCTTGCTTCTTTGGGCACTCCATAGAATAGTTTCCGACCTCTCCACAACGGAAACAAGCATTCTTCTTTCTTTTCCAGTCTTTGACCAAATGACCCTCGCATTTGCAATTTTGACATTTCCTCTTATCTCAAGCTTTGTCGTTCTTTCCTCCCTTCTTTTGCTGTTGTTGTTGTTGTTCTTTCTTGAGCCACACTTTCTTGTTTTGTGTTTCTTAGCCTCTTTCTTTCTACCTTTATCTTCTTCGTGCATCAATGCCATATCAACGAGTTTCTCAAAAGTTGCTCCCATCGAAATATGAGACATAGCCAACCTATAAAGGGGTTCATTCAATCCTCTAGCAAACCTCAAGGCTTTCTTGTGCAGGGTATTCACTAGTTTCAAACCTCGCCAATTGATGGAATTTATTTACATACTCTTTGACAAACATGGCCCCTTGCTTATGTGCAAAAAACCTTTCCATTTGCATACTTTTCTTGGCTTGAGAAAGAAACTTCATTTCAAATCTCTGTCGAAAATCATCCCAAGTCTCAATTGGACATTCTACATGCGTCACTTCCAACCAGAATGAAGCCTCATCTTTCAGTTGCTAAATCGCCAACTAAATCTTCCAACGGTCGTTAACCTCAAAAACTACAAATAAATTCTCTATCTCTTTAAGCCAATTCCTTGCTTCTACAAAAGTCTCAGTTCCTCGGAATGACTTCCCCCCTATAGCACAAAAGTCCTTACATATCTTGGAAAAATTATCTACTCGCAGAGGGGTAGGAGGAGGAATAGCTACTGCAACTAGGGGAGGGGCGTCTGCTTGGCCTCCGGTAGGCGTCGTAGCCTCAATATACCTACAGAACCAAGTCGGTATCGTAACCCCCTCAGGAAGAATCGGTTCCCCAAACATGCTGAAAAAGAAAAGAAAAAGGGATTCAAACAGGGAATCAAACGATATTCCATATGGCTTTGGGGAATATTTTTCCAAAACAGAGTTTTCTTTTGAAAATGCTTTCTTTTAAAACCTTTTTGAAAATAATTTTCAAAATCTTTTATCTAATCTGGTAACCTTCAGGTTTGATACCAAATGTGACACCCCACGTACGTTAATATCACTCTTTATCAGAATGCAATAAGTTTCGTGAAGTGTTATAGGTAAACAGAAACAGAAACATTACAAGACAGATATAAAATAACAGCAAAATTTAAAAACTTTATTAAACAAAAAACATCGTAGCCCAAAACATAGTTACATCATAAATCTGAAGTACAGAAAACCTATTACATCAACTTAAAACTTCTGTCTCGTACTAAAATCATCAGAGTACAGTAATAAAAGAAACATAGTTCCCCATAAATATAGCCATATCATAGAAAATAGGAAATCAAAGCGGTACATCTAAGCAGCTCCAAGCAGAATGAAAGTGTGATGACCGCCCATAACCCCTGTACTAAACAAGAGGAATAATGCACAGAAAAGTGTGCTAGGCAGCAATGGACGATCATCAGAGTAGGTAAACAACATCAGAACTTGTCGTAGAACTCACAGCGCAAGGATAAAATATAATAGAACATATATAACATGTAATAGTAGTGAAGCATCATATAGCAAACTTGTGACACCCCACGTCCATTAATGTCACTCATTAAGAGAATGCATTAAGTTTCGTGAAGCATTATAGGTAAACAGAAACAGAAACAATAGAAGACAGATATAAAAATAGCAGCGGAATAAAAACAAGTTTTATTAATCATAAAGCATCGTGGGTCAAAACATCATATGTCTAAATTACATAAAAACTAGTACATCATAAAAATTTCTGTCTTGTACTTAAACATCAAAATACAAAATAAAAGAAGATAAATCCCCAAATAAAAACATAGACATAGTAGCAAAGATAGGAGCTTGAGCAATATATCTAAGCAGCTCCAGCAAACGATAGCATAATCCTAGTCAAGCTTGAGTATTCCCACCATGATAACCTGGGGGAACATAAGAAAGAAGAGGAAACAAAAAGGGTTAGACATAAAGTCTGGCGAATCGAGTTACTTTTAGGAAGTAAATAAGCAAAAGTATCATGACAGGCATATAAAGTGGATAAGAAGGATAAAGATAACATCACAAAAGGCGGGTATGACAAGGTAAACATGATAACATGATGGTGTGTATATGCTTCCTTAATGATTACTCTGCATTAATGCTAGTATAACTAGAATGAGATGATCCCAACAAATATAAGATGGTAGACTTAGGCGAACTTCTGGTGAGAGATTTTAACCCCATACAATCCACATGCAGCCCAACCTAACAGGCTCCTAAACTTTTTACCAATGTCTAAACGTACCCTAACTACTACCTTAATCGATCGGCTCCCTACTCCCTAGATACCCTGTGTCGACCCCACAGTGGGAGGTATCACTTCCCAAAGTGGCAACCCTTCTTTGATGTGCACAACCATATCTACAAGTGTCATGGTCGTCTTATCCCCCTTTGCCCGGACATGCACACACATGTCCCGGTCGGTTTGCGCCCCCACACTGTCCTCCACGTTTGGATTTCATACAATTAGCCCAGTAAGCAGGTCCCTACTCCTACCTAGGGAAGAGTACTCGTTCAATACCGTTATAAGGGTTTTTAACTGAAACGGTCCCACACACAAGATGATACAAGCTCTACCCCTTGTCTTGCACCCCCACTAGGATTTCCACAGGCTATGTATACCTCATAGTGTCTTTAATTACATAACCCCATTATTTCCATAGGTTATGCTTACGTAACGGTGTCTTTGATTACATAACCCCCTCAAGTTAAGTTTGTGGGCCTATATATATAAATATTACCCACTCCCTCAGTTTTACTTAACCCACCCACTGTTCAAACAAATTTACTTAACCCTTATTCAAGTTCATGTTCATACAATCCCTGTGGATTCAACTAGGTTAAGTATTCCAATTCATTACCATGTCCATTTATGGTTATAATGTGCTGGACCCCTCACATTAAGCCTACCACTTGTGGATGCTGGATATGACAGTCGGTTCCAGACAGACTTCTTCCACAAGCAGGGCTCAACCTCGTGTCTCAGCGCGTCTCATATCTGTGCACCTAGACCCTCACATTAGATTCACCAATTGTGGTCGCTGGATATGCCAGGCGGTTCGGGGCAGACTTCCACCACAAGTGTAATTTAACCACGTGTCTAGGCGCAGTTACAGTTTCTAATTACTGTAATCCTAGGCATTTCATTATTTGTCAATTTTACCTATGTCGTTATAGGTTTTCATGCCCTTTTTCCCAATTATGTTCATAATCAATTATATGCTCGAAATTCATATCCATAATCATTATTCAAGTTATGCCAAATCCCCCCATTCACAAGTTATGCCCAATTTCAATGTTTTTCCCCTCGATTCCCGTCTAATGCATTCGCATATTTCTGTGGCATGCCAAGGCTCGAAGGTAGCCATGCTATATAAAATAAAAAGAGAAAGATGAAGGGAAGATGACAAAAATGATTATACTAACAAAATTGACATGAACATATAGTGGCATATTGATAAGATGGGCATATAAGAACATATCTGGTGAATATGAGATAATAGAACTGAATCTAACATAATAGGGATGTCACAATAGGCATGATAAGATCTAAATAATAATTTAGATGTCCAACCAGTAACAGATCCAATTTGACCACAAACGTGATAGGTACAATGTGATCTAAATAGTGAATTAGATCTGAAATCAAAGATAGATCTGACATGATAAAGGTTAAGGTTTAAGTCATAGTCATGTCAGAATATCAAAGGTTTAAAAGTTATAACAGATCTGATATGATTCAAGCAGTTACGGGCGTAGATCCAAATTACAGTCATATCATGTTTTACTTTTTAATTATTTAAATCTAAAAGTAACTTAAACTCACAATGTTTGGATCTAGAAAGATAGAAGAAGAATAGCAGAGGTTGTATCACAGATCTACACTTGAATAACTTGATTAACTTGATCGTAGAAGAAGAAAAGGTTTGATTTAGTCTGGGCACCGATGACATCTGGTCCACCATTATTTTTAGTGTGAAGAACTAGAGAAATGAGGCCATATTTATAGCTAAAAAGAAGACCCCGAAACCCTAAATTCTTGTTTAGCCATTGGGGGGTCGACCCCCCTTATGGGGTTGACCCATGGGTAGACACCCCCTTGAATAGTCGACACCCCCTTAAGGGGTCGACACCCCTAGGGCGAGAATTTTGTCGCTCGCTGAATTTTGATTTTTAATATGCTTTCCGATTTTTTGAATATTACATTTATATATATATATACAATTCTATTGTGCGTATACAAACTTCAAACCTTCATAACTTCTACATACGATGTCTGTTTTACGCAAACCAAATGTCCATCTTGACCAGAATTTCGAGACAGATGCAATGCGCATTCAGTTTCCCTTAATTATGAACATTAAATTAATTATTATTTAATTTATCCTCTTTAGTATTGTTAAAATTAAGGGGTGTTACAAAACTTTTCAAACTTTCACAACATCTTGAAAGATTATCCCAACATCATAGGAAATATCAAGTATGTATATAAGGCCTTACTACAACACTTATAGAGCAACTCAAATGGCGGAAACGGAAATACTAGATAGTAATAAAACTGGTATGCCAGCCTCCTTCTCGCCATCGAATAGCAGCACCGTCCTCACTAACCATCTATAACCTGCTACTCAGTGTGACCATCCACAACCGGATGAATAGCCGAGGTAATAACAGGAGACATAAAACCTTAAGTCAGACAATAGTCTTAGTGAGCGATAAAACAACTAACAGACTTCAACAATAAAGTATATGAAAATTGATAGATAAACATACTAATCTACCCACAACACCAGAGAAGAATTCAACCCAGTCTTCTCCTCATCGGACAGTGATAGCGTTTACAATGAACAAGTCAACCGTTCATCCATGGAAACCAGAAACACCCATTCAATCAAGGTAAAGTACTTATGACATCCAGATTATATATAAGTCATGTAAACCATCCTAATCAAATTCAACATCCTTCAAGCACAAGCCCCAGAGGCCTAAACCAATATCAGACAAGCACTCAATGAACATCTCCTTTGACGTTGGACAACCTACATGAGACAGTACAAAACTGAACAACCAAACATCCATGATTGACTCTGGCCATCACCGCCGATCCTGCGTTGAAACCATCGTTAATCATATGACGACCAACCTTGCCATATGTTAAGGGCTAATGGTGACCCTAGTTCAAGCAAAAGCTCCATATGTCCAACCTTGACAATGTCCAACCTTGACAACTAGGCCTTTCTACAAGACCCAGGGTACTCGAACTACAACCGATCTTTTAGGTGCCCCTTTCGTACTCCTGCTTTGAGCCTACTAGAACTTATGACAACGATAATCTCTCGGCCGTTGCATCTCT
Organism: Allium sativum; assembly: GCA_030737875.1. Taxonomy (NCBI): domain Eukaryota; kingdom Viridiplantae; phylum Streptophyta; class Magnoliopsida; order Asparagales; family Amaryllidaceae; genus Allium; species Allium sativum. Next base: position 314,625,835 of record CM060909.1, on the reverse strand, counting down.
AGTCATCCAACCTGATGACTCTTCATAGCTTAAGCAACCTTCTCGAGCAACCATTATCCACCAACGCATGAACTCTGAGTTGTCATGTCATTCGCTTCGCTACACTAATCAACGAATATTTTTCAACACTTCGAACCTTCCTACTTGAATTTACTTCGAGGTCACACCATCACTGAGCCAATTACACCACTGCGCTGCGGCTAGGGTTCAGGAGTTGCCCCCGAAGAATATTTTTTCAGGCCTTTTTGTTCGAATCCGAGTCGTACCCGAAAAATAATTTTTTTTAGAAATAATCTTGGAGCACGGATCACCCCCCGCGGAGCACCTACCAATTGGTCCACCTTGGAGCACCCACTGTCCTCCGTGAAACACACTCACCGATCGACCCGGAGCACCCACCGATTGGTCCACCCGAATCATTCACTGATCAGCCCTTCTAAAACTCCACCAGTCGATCCATTGAAGCACCACCGATCGGTCCTCTAAAGCACCACCAATCGGTCCTCTGAAGCACCACCCTTGGCTTGTTCCCCAAGATAAGGTTTTAGACCGATCGATCCACTGTACAGCCCCCATTCAACTGAAATTTCAACCAAAACTTCGCCAAACAACTATATCAATGAAATCTACACATCCAATACATCTAATACAATCATAAGTACGTTATGAAACTACTAACATAATGAAAATGACAATTATCATCAAATTATGCAAATTTCACGAAAAACCATAATAAATAAACATATGACCTAAATTGCGAATCTAACTTGCATAAACATGTAAAATGGCATAATAATTGCTGGTTTGAACATGCTAGCTTAAATCATAGGGTGATTCATATGAAAATGAACTTAACATGGTTTAGATCTATGCTAAAACACTTGAATTTGATGGAAAACGAGATCAAACATTCATATACTTCCTAGAATCCATGTGAGAGATGTAAATCACTCACCAATTCTCCAAAACAAGCTAAAATTGAAGAAATAAGAGTCCGGACAGCAAGCACCTTGCACCAGTCTCCTTGATCCGATGAACTCTTGCTTGATTGATGTAGATCTAGCCTCCAATGGTATAGATCTATCATTTCCCTCCTTGGATTGTGAATTTTAATGGTGGAAAATTGTTAGAGGAAGGCAGAGTTCGAGGCACCAAATGAGAGAATGGAAAACTAAAACCATTTCCCATATCCCTTACCCCATATTTATACCCTTCCAATATCCCACCAATGGGCCTTCCCAAATCAGCCCAGTGTGGCTCCGAAAACCTGGACAGCCAACTAAAAAACCTTAAAATAGCGATTTCTCCCAAACCGCTGAGTCAAATCCTTAATGTAACCACTTTACGGTAAGGCAAACATCAATTACATTCCAATGGCATAGGTCTCACCATCTGATTCAACCTCAGTCAAAAGTTATACCTTGTACAAGACTAACAAGGGCAAAATGATCACGAACAAAATCGGTAAAAATTATGGATATTTCTCACATCCCCTTAAGCAACATATTAAAAGATGAGAATGATCCAGCCCTCATAGAATAAAATAAAAATATTTTATGATCTTCCGATAAGTAAAATGCTGGCTATTACAGAAAAAGATAATCCAAATCGAGCCTGAGTATTACCACCTTGAGAACCTGGATGGGGGGAAACGGAAGAGGGAGAAGAGGAAACAAAATGGGTCAGACATAAAGTCTGGCGAGTCCAGTTACTTTTAGCATATAAATAAGTACAAGCATCATAACGGGCATATAAACTGAATGAGAGAGATAATAGTATCATAGGACAGGCATAACAGACTGAGCACGATAAACAGAATAAACATGACAGAATATATTGCGCTTCTCAAGTACTTTTTTCTGCACCAATACCAGCATAACAATGATAAGATGATCCCAACTAGAACAAGAGGGTAGACTTAGGTGTACTTCTAGTGATAGATTTTACCCCAGTAAGAGTAATAGGTATCCCAATAAGAATGATAGGTGTTACCAAGATGGGTTACTGACTTAGTTATCTAAGCATGCCCTTACACCGACACCGACAGATGATAAAAGCTCAGTAAGCTCAGACCCCGATCCTGACCCCAACAGGTAGCCCAACAAGAATAACAGGTAGCTCAGTAAGCGTGCCTCGACCCCGAACTATTTTGAGGTACTCATTTGATACCAAGATGGGTTACTTACTAAAACGGATCCCACACAAAAGATGATACAAGCTTCCCTGCTAGGCTTGCATCCCCACTACTAGGATTTTAACAAGTTATGCCTAACAGTTTAACAAGGTTGCATAACCCCCACATGTAAAATAAGTTAACTTTGTCGGGCACACACATACATACACACACACATATATATAAAGATATATATATGACCCGCCCCCATAGATTTAACAAGATTAACTTAAACTCCACGTATTCAAGCAAGTTTACTTAACCCCGAATCAATTTAATAGGTTCATGTAACCCCCTAAAGATTTAAACAAGTTAAGTATTACAGGTTAACAAGTTATCCCTTTATGGCTTATCATTGGACTAGACCTCTCACATTAAGTCCACTACTTGTGGATGCTGGATATGTCGGGCAGTTCCGGGCGGACTTCTACCACAAGTCGGACATAACCTTGTGTCTTAGTACCACTACGTGTACATTTATGCACTCGACCCCTCGCATTAGATTAACCACTTGTGGACGCTGGATTCGTCGGGCGGTTCTAGGTAGACTTCTATAACAAATGTAATCTAACCTCATGTCTAAGTGCGGTTATAGTTTCTAATTACTGTAAATCTAGGCATGTTCCTTATTAACCAATTTTCATGTTTATCCAAGATTATGCCCTAAATCCCAGTTTGATTGACAATACAAGTTATGCCCCAAATTAAAGTTTTAGATCAAGGTGTAAATTATGCCCAAATCCCAACCATGTTTTAATATAAGTTATGCCCCAAATTAACATTCCCCACCATTTCCAATTTCATGCGCTCGCATATTTCAGCGATAGGCCTAGGCTTGAAGGTAGCCTGGCTATAAAAATAAAAAGGGAAACAGGGAGAGAAGAGAACAAAAATAGGCCTAATAGCAAAACAGGCATAATATGTCAGAAATAGGCTTACTAATCGAATAGGCATATGGTGAAAGAAATAAGCATAATGGCAGAATGGGCATATGTTAACAAAATTAGGCATGATAACAGAACAGGCATAACAGGAATGGGCATATAAAAACTAATCAAAAGATTAGCTGAACAACTAATAGCAGATCTGATTAGTTAGATTCAAGTTATTAACATGCACTGATTTAGATCCAACTTATGAACATGTCAGGATTACTTTTTACATGTTTACATCTAAAAATAACATAGACTCGCTGTGATTAGATCTAAAGAACAGAGAAGTGGTTGTTGATGTCGTAGCAGAGATCCTTGAATCCATATAACTTGTTGTTGCAGAAGAATATGCTATTTTAATTTGAGTTGGTGCAGCGCCTCATTGTCTCCATTGTTTTTGGTGAATAAAACAATGAGAACGAGGTCCTATTTCTAGCTTAAGGTCAACGAATCTAGTCAAGAAACAAGTTCATGTACATAGAAATTGATCTGCCCAGATCTGACTAGGGTCAACCCCGGGGTCGACACCCCTATGGAGGGGTCGACCCATGGGTCGACCCTTAACGGGATGATTTCCTTCCCTTTTCCACTTCATGATTTTGAATTCTGGATTTGTTTTATTTATAGTTAAATGGCTTATATATATATAAACTTCAAACTTAATGTATTCTTCATACGGTGTTCGTTTTAGGCAAACTCGGAGTCTATCTTAAGCAGAATTCCAAGGCGAACGCAATGGTGTAGTCCGTTTTACTTATTTCAAAATATTTATTAAGTATACTTTTGTTTATCATTATAGTGTTCTTTAAAAGTACAGGGTGTTACATAAACCAATATCATACAAGCACCCAAGAGATATATCCTTCGACGTTAGTTAATCTACACAAGACAACACAAGCAAAACAATCATCACTCATGATTCTGACTATCACCACTAATCTTGCTTCGAAACCATCATTAATCATATGACCGGCCCATCTAGTCATTCGTCAAAGGATAATGGCAACCGCGGTTTTAACAAAATTCCGTACGCCATCTGCATTATATGTTTTTCTCACTCGACGAAGACAACTAGGACCATCAAGTTTTTGCCCAGGGTACTCGACCCATCTGGTCTTTTAGGCGTCCCCATTATACCCTTGCTTTAAGCACGCTAGAACCTACGACTAACGATAATTCCTTGGCCTTCAATAGGTCTAGTTCTCATTACCTACGACTATTAATAGCTCAAGCACCTTTTCAAGCAACCATTATCCACAACTCAACAACTTTGAGTCATCTTCACATTCGTTGCTTTTCATCAATCAACAAACCCATCACAACACTTCAAACATTCCTTCTTAAACTCACGTTGAAGCCATGTTCATTCTCGAACCAATTAATCATCAATATTTGATCAACATTACCCAGGTTGGGTTCCTCTCCATCGACCCATCCTTAGGTCGTTTCAATGACTTGACTCATCGGGCGCCCCACGGCCCTACCCATTAGTCACGACCTGACCTCGGACGACCTAACCCATCACGTCGCCTCTTTTCAACAACGCAGGATGACCAAACTTCCTTGACTGATGCATCTACCTCGATCGACCAAAGTGCGTGCGAACTAACCTGAGCTAATCCGACTTTTATATAATAACTAATCATCGTGCCACATCATCGCCGACCCATCGTTGTTGATCCAATCCATTTCCGAACGACTCGAAGCCCTTCAACACTCTAGCGACTCGCCACGTCTTGGAGAACAAGCCAACAACCTGGCCTATCTCTGGATGACCCAACTCCAACAACCCATGACAAAAACGACTCGACTCAAGGATTTTCCAATCTAACTCAAATCTCAACCAATCCATCGCCAAAGGACAACATCAATTCAACCAACTTGACCAAACCATCCAATTCAATCATAAACACTTTATGACATCATCATTAACAGTAAAACAACAATTATTCATAAACAACCATATAGAATTCACCAAATCATAATAAATCAAAAAATAAGCAAAACAATGGATCCAAACTTGCATAAACATATGAACTATCATAAGAATTACTGATTTAAGTTGTTAGATTGAATCCTATGGTGATTTGAATGAAAATATACTTACCATGATGTAGATCTAGGTGAAAACAACTTAAAATGATGAAAATAAGATCAAACAACCCATATACTTGACTGAATCCATGTGAGAGATGCTTACCACTCACCAATTCTTTAAAATCACTAGAAAAACACTAAATTCCCAATCTAGACAGCGAAAAACACTCTTTAAACCTCTCAATTTGATGCGAACTTCCTTCACTCGATGTAGATCTAGCTTTTACTCGATGTAGATATTCGATCTTCTTGCGTAGTGCAAGAATTTTAATGGAGGAAAGGTGTATTTGATTGAGCAAGGAGAACCACGAGCTCAACCAAATGTGAGAATGAAGAAAGTGAACTATTTTACATGCCACTACCCTCCAATGTATAGCCTCCAACTAGCCCACTAATGGGCCACACCAAATCAGTCCATCAATGGCTTATAAAACTTGAACAAAAATTGTGCAACCTATGTAACAACCACAATTTATGTATTGGAGGATTGTAAAATATTTTTATTTAATTCCCTAAGGGTTGGATCGTTCTCATATTTTGACATGTTGGTTATGGGAATGTGAGACATGTCCATAATTTTTACTAATTTTATTTGTGACCATTTTGCCCCTGTCAGTCTTGTACACGGCATAACTTTTGACTAGGATCGAATCTGGTATTGAGATCGATTTCATTGAAATGAAAATGGTGTTGTTAGTTCCGTATAGTGGTCACATTAAAGATTTGGTTTAGCAATTTGGGAGGAATCACTGTTTTAGTGTTTCACAATTTCTATTCAGGTTTTGTAAGCCATTGATGGGATGATTTGGTATGGCCCATTAGTGGGCTGGTGGGAGGCTATAAATAGGGGGTTGGAGGCATGGAGAATAGTTTACTTTCTTCATTTTCTCATTTGGTTTGTCTCATGATCCTCCTTTCTCAATCAAATACAAGTTTCCACCTATAAAATTCTAGATCTATGTGAGAAGATTGAAGATCTACATCAAGTGAAGATATAACGCATAAAATTGAGAGGTTTGAAGATAATTCTTCAATGTTCGAATTGAGAATTTAGTGTTTTCAAGTGATTTCATATATTTAGTGAGTGATAAACATATCTCACATGGATTCAATCAAGTATATGGGTTGTTTAATCTTATTTTCATTATTTTAAGTTGTTTTCCCCAAAATCTACATGATGGTAAGTATATTTTCATTTGAATCATCCTATGGTATGATTTAGCGACTTAAATCGGTAATTCTTATGTTAATTCATATGTTTATGGAAGTTTAGATCCATTGTTTTGTTTATTCATTGATTTACCATAATTTGGTGAGTTCTATATGGTTGTTGATGAATAATTGTCATTTTAGTGTTGTTGATGATTTTTTAAGTGTTGATTTGGATGAGTTATTTGCATCGATGTGGTCGTTTGATGATGATTCAGTCAAGATTGGAGGTAGATTGGTTAGATCTGGAGTCGGGTCATTTTTGACCCAGAAAGTTAGGTCAAGTCGTTTTTGACCTAGAAAGTCAGGTCAGGTCATTTTTAACCCAAAGAGTCAGGTCACATCGTTTTGACCCAGAAAGTCAGGTCAGATCATTTTTGACCCAAAGAGTCAGGTCAGGTCGATTTTGACCTAGAGAGTTTGGTCAGGTCATTTTTGACCCGGAGAGTTAGGTCATGTCGTTTTTGACCCAGAGAGACAGGTCAGATCTTATTTTGACCTAATGAGTCGGGTTAGTTGTGACCTGATGAGTCGGGTCAATTGTGACCTGATGAGTCGGGTCATTTGTGACCTGATGAGTCAGGATGAAATGTTATAATTCAAATATTGAGCAAATGACTTATGTTTTTGCTCGATGGTGGTTATGGCTTCGAAGTGAATTGAAGGAGGAATGTTCGAAGGTTGTGAAGTGTTTGTTGATCTTCGTAATGCATCATAGTGAAGACGACTCAAGGTTGTTAGTTCGTGGATAATGGTGCTCAAGAAGTTGCTTGAGCTTATGAACAATCATTGGGTTGGATTACTAGAGATACTGAAGGCTGAGGGATAATCATTGTCGTAGGTTCTAGTGGGCTCAAAGCAGGGGTATAATAGGGATGCCTAAAAGACTAGAAGTGACTAGTCGAGTACTCTGGGCAGCTCGACGGGCCTAGATATGTTTCATAGCATGGCGTATGGATTTTTGCTAGAACCGAGGTTTACCATTATCCCCTGACAGTCGATAGCAAGGTGTTTAGCCAGTCATATGATTAACAATGGTTTTGAAGCAAGATTGGCAGTGATAGCCAGAGTCATGGATGAATAATTGTTTGCTAGTATTATCTTATGTAGATTATTCGACATTGATGGAGATATCATTTAGTTCTTGTCCAATATTGGTTTAGGCCTTCGGGGCTTGTGCTTGAGAGATATCAATATCGATTAGGATGGTCTACGCTTGATAACTGATTGCCATGAATGTATTCTAGCTTCAGATTGTTTTTTTGTAAAGGATACCACTGTCGGATGTGGGGAACACGAGTTTGGGTTCTCCTCTCGTGATCTGGTAGAGTGGTTGATTAATTTGCCTATTCTCATATACTTTATTGATGATGTTTCATCATTCAAACATAAGAAATTCACCAAATCCATGATAAACAATAAACGAATTAAACAAATGGATCTAACTTGTAATAACACATGAATTAACACAGAAATTAACCGATTTATGTTCCTAGATTAGATCCTATGGCAATTCGAAATAAAAACATATTTACATCATTTAGATCTAGGTGAAACAACATGAAATGATGAAAATAAGATCAAACAACCCATATACTGAATTGAATCCGTGTGAGAGATGCTTATTACTCACCAAATCCACAAATTATCTTTTAAACAATGATCTACAAATCTGGATAGCGAAGAACGATCTTCGAATCACCCAATTTAATGTGATCTACTCTTTTGGTGTTGATTTACCCTTCCTTGATGTAGATCTTCAACCTTCTAATATAGATCTAACATTTTAAAGGAGGAGAGATGTATTTGATTAGAGTAGGGAGAGTCTCAAATATAGCTCGGCTCCCAAAGTCTCTAGGAAAATCTTCCAAAATCCACTCGTAAACAATGGATCTCGATCACTCACTATGCTCTTTGGGATACTGTGGAATTGAACTAACCGTTTAATATATTGCTCAGCCAACTTTGATGTTGTCCTAGTTGATCTAACAGGAATTAATCTCTTGTGACGATCCACTGTGACCCAAATCCCTTCATTTCCTGCCCTTGTTCTGGATAGTCCATCGATATTTACTCCCACTTCCACATAGGAACTTCCGATGGTTAAAGCAATCCAGTTAGCTTCTTCTGTTCAGCTTTCACCAACTAATAGTTCATGCACTTAGAAAAAAATCCAACATCCCTGTAACACCCCACATCCGTTAAGGTCACTCACAAAGGGAATGCCTTAACTTCAATGGAGCATTATGGGTACTGGAACAAAAATATTACAAGACAGACATATATAAAACAACGGAAGGTAAAGTAGAAGTACTTCAAATCATTTATTAAATATAATTGTTTACAATAAAAGCCCATCAACTTTCAAATACCCAATTACATAGCTAAAATATATGTCTTGCTCAAAAACAAAGAAGCATGAAAATAAATTGTAGTATTCCCCAATAAAGCAAAGCAAGCCATAGCCAAGCAGCACATGAAAGAGCCTTGGAGCTTGGTAAGATCCGAACTAAGCTGTATTTCTGCCCTGCGAACCTGGGGGCGGGAATGGAAGAAAAAGAGGTGAATCAAACCGGGTCAGTCATAAAGTCTGAGTAAGTCCTAGTGGCTTTCAGCATAAAAATAGGTGAAGATAATATGGCATGAATAAACTGAAAGTAAACATAAGCATGATGACAAGGTAAGCTACTGGCACGATGAATCAAGTATAACATCCCATGCTTCATATCAAGAGTATCATCACAAGGTTCCTACCAAGTATCACATTGCAAGGTTTCTATTAAGTAAACATCGTAAGATTTCTAAGCTTCACCATTTCACTATTTTCCTTGATTTCCAATATTCTCTACACCATCTAACTAGCGTTTCAATTAGTTTACTGAGTTTTAATTACAAGATAAGTGATCCCCCATAACCCACATGATAGTTTTATAGGTACATATCCCACGATGACGGTCCCACCACATATTGACAGTTTCATGTCCCCATCGCACCTATCTTAATTGATCGGGCCTTACTTACAATGTTTCATATGTGTTATATACTAAGGTTATCCTAACCCTGTAGTTGTGGTAGCCTTCAGGACTACATCTAATATGAGGATTTTCACCTCAACCAGCCTAATTTCCATAAATGTGTTAGATGTATCCTTACTACCCTAATCGATCGGCTCCTACTCGACCTAGTTCTTGCGGCCCCCTACTCGTATATACCTGTGCTGGTCCCACCCTAGGGTGTATCAATCCCTAGGATGGCAACCCCGACACCCTTTTTGATGCACAGCTTTATATCTACTGATGTCGGATGGCTAAATTTTCCACCCCGGAATACGTACATGCCCATAATCCGTCGGAACCTACACCGCTGCAACCGCTGCAACCCCTGTCGACGTTTTGACCGCTTACAATCAGCCCAGTAATCGTGCCCCACCCTGCCTACCTCAGGGTACCGCTGATACCTAATGTGGGTTACTGCTGAAACAGGTCCCGCTACTAGGGTTTTCCTAGGGTCTATTCGTATACCCCACAGGTTGGTTAAGTGTTATCTATTTAACTTAACCCCACCCCCCATCATGATACCGTGGCTAAGTTTTCTCTCTTGTGTTACCTAACCCTACCGCATGTCTTGTTATATCAGCTAAGCGTTCTCCCATGTGTTAACTTAACCCTTACCACACCTCACGTTAGATTGGTTAAGTGTATGTTAACTCATCCTCATCAACTAGCCATTTTATAATGGTTAAGTGTTACCCTCGTGTATTTACTTAACCCTACCACACATCAGGTTATATTGGTTGGCTGTTATCAACCCATTCAAGTTAAACCAACCCATTTAACTTAACCCTCTCATTCGCCAGATTGCATTGGTTAAGTATTTCAAGTAATTCATGGCTTAACCCGCCCACGTATCATGCTAAGTTGGTTAAGTATTATCTATATGTTCAAGTTGACTTAACCCTGTCACGGGTCATGTTATATCGGTTAAGTGTCATTAGTCTAGTCATATTACTTAACCCACCCATTCATGTCATACAGGTTAAGTGTCATTAGTCTAGTTATATTGCTTAACCCATCCATTCATGTCATATCGGTTAAGTGTCATTATTCTAGTCATATTACTTTACCCACCCATTGGTCTGATTAATAGTTATGTTGGTTAAGCCCATATTTATAAGTTTTACATGTTCTTAACTCATACCGGTCAGGTCCACATTTACATGTCAAATTTCCATGTCATCCCACCTAACCCTCTAACCATACCCACGTCTTATTATGGTTAATATTTCTTAATTCATTCATTATGACGAACGAATCATGATCTCTCACATTAGACCGTGCACTTTGTGGCCACTGGATTTGCCGGGCGGTTCCGGGAGGATTTACACCACAAACTGAGTCTAACCTCATGTCATAAATCGTTACGCCTACAATTCGACCTTTGACCTCTCACATTAGACTGAAACTTTGTGGCTACTGGATTTACCGAGCAGTTTCGGGTAGATTTACACCACAAACTGATTCTAACCTCGTGTCAAAGGTTCATTAATGGTCATATTCCCCTCCAAAACCCCAATATCAGTTCATGTGTTTAACATATAGAAATGTTCATGTTCATATTCAAGTCAATTATCCAATACACAGTCATTTTGATGTTTCAAATTCCCAACTTTACATATTAATAAACATATGCCCAAGTTCCAAAATTACATGCCAAATTATATATATATATATATATATATCTATGTCCAATTCTAGTCAGTTTACATACGTCCAATTCTTGCCTATTTACATGTATGCCAGGTTTATGCCATTTTACCCATATCAAGTTCTAGCCAATATTACATGTATCAAGTTTCATGTCCAAATAAACCCAAATCAAGATTCATGATGTAGTTATCCCAAACTATAATCCTTTTTATTTCAATACACGCCAGTTACCCAAATTCATATTTATGCCAATCATCAAGTTACAATTGCTTTTACGTTCAAAGTCACAATTCTACTTATGCCCAATCATAAACTTAATCTTTTGATTTAATTTACATAGGCCCGAACTCGTGATTTGATTTACATGCTAATTCATTATGCCCACTTCCTGCCAATTTAATTATTCTAATGGACAAACTTGCAATTTCAATTATATTGACAATACCCCAAATTTCCAATTTCATGTTATGCCATCAATTTTACCAAACATATATATCCAATATAGACAACATTCCCATATTTCCCCGTATTCAATCGTACGCAAATCGCGGTTTAGGCCTAGGTCCGAAATTGACCTAGGTTCATCGAAAGAAAATAAATAGGGGAAGGTAGAATTTGTATAACAATCAGCATAGAGAGAAAACTGGCATAAAAACATCATCTCTGGCATAAAAGATAGATCTTTATAATAATATCAATATAAACCAAGAAAAACTGATTTACAACAGGGTGAATAGATCATAAGCTTGACATGAGAACGAACATAGAAAAGTCCCAAAACTCAAGATTCAAGAAGCAATTGAAATAGATCTGAATCAATAAACATACTTAAATCCAATTCCACTTTATTCCACGGCCATATTGTAATTTAAATGTTTAAATCTAAAAACAACTAGAACTTACAAAGCATTGAAAATGAATTAAGAACTGAATTTGTTGTAAAAATATTGCAGCGTTGTTGATTTATTGTCTTGAATCATTGCAGAAGCCTTGTTCTTTGAATTGATTTGAGTTTGAATGTTTGTACTTTGATTTGGAGACGGCGACTATGGTCCAAGAGGTATTTTAGCAGCATAATGGTGTAAGAATGATTTGATATGAATTAGATTAGGTCTAAGGGTGTATTTATAGGGGTAGCAACTAGTTTAGGCCCTTAGATTACTCTAGAATCAATCCTGACCATCAAAACACATCTCAGGCTTCAAAAATGATTTTTGGGTCAAAAAAGCCGACCAACAGGTTTTTTGCTCGTCCCGGGCGCACCTGCCAAGTGCGCCAATGCAAAATTGCATGGGCACACTTCCCAAGTGCGCCAGTGCAATTTTGTTCTGGCGCACTTCCCAAGTGCTCCAGTGCATTCTGGCCGGTTTCTGGTTTTTTGCCTAACTTCGTTCGTCCGTATCTTTTTCGTACGTATCCGTTTTATGCAAACTCGGACTCTATTTCAAGCAGAATTCTGAGACAAACGCAATGGCGTAACTCATTTCCCTTGATTCTTATTTTAAAATTTAATTATACCCTGATTTCTAGTTTCAACATGTTATTAAAATTCGGGTTGTTACATTCTCCCCTCCTTAAAGGATTTCGTCCCCGAAATCTTCATGTTAAGAAGAATGTGTCCTACCATCCAATCATCCATCTACTCAATCATCAATCACAGGAATCTATTGTCCTTTAGAGATTTCTAATGCTGTATGAACATATGCAGAAAGTGTGTGTATATGTTCCTTATCTAATGCAAATGATCAGGCCTGATTGATCTTCTTAATGCAAAATATGTTTAGTGCCATGAGTCCAACATGTATGCAAATAGTCCTAGTCACACTAACCCTATATGTGTGCACAAACATCCATCCATATGCAACATCCAAATGATAACGTATTCAAATTCATCCATAAACAAGTATAAACACTCATGCATATGCAATATGAAAGGTGATGGAGTCGATCTAGTGTCTAATGTGCATGTATATGCATCCACGAGCAACTACTAGCAACCGCTTGCAACCACTTGCAACCATCAATCATAACATGTCTCAAACACATGTTTACACCCAATTGTTCCTACCTAAAGATATAGTCGAATGACAGAAGGAAGTAAAAACTTTGTTCCCATTAAGTAGTGTCAAAACTGGAAATCTATGTCACATATATACTGATTAGGAGAAGAACTCCCTAAGCACCAGCCCGAAGACCGAAATCAACATCAGGCTGACGCCCAAAGAATTACTCAACCCAACGGACACCCTCAAGCCCCAACATGTATTACTAACAGATGATCCCTATGGGGTTTTGCAACAGAAATAGGATTGAGAATAGGACCAAGAGGTTATACTTAAAAGATAACATACAAGTAAGCTCTACAGGAAAAGAGGGATCAAGGATATACTTTTAAAAAGAGATATGATGCGCGTGTCTAGTCTTCAGTCTTCTAAGTCGCATTTCCTTGAGCTTAACTCCATTGTGCTTTGACCGTCTTTAGCTTCACAGTTTCGTAGCTTCTTAATTCCTATTTCCAAAATATGAGTTGGAACTCATTTCACTGTCGCCTCTCGTTCCACTTTCACTTATTCTTTTTCTAGTATACCCACCTTAAACATAACTGCATACTCATGGTTTCATGCAAGCTCTCCAAAATTCACTAGTGAATCTCGGATCTAATTCACTTACTAGAAGGTATTTCACATAAATGAATTATCTCTTGAAAATAAACAAATGCCAACCATGTTGCCAAGTGTACTTACTAAGGTGATTTTCTATAACTCATGCATAAGTGAAATGAACCATCTGCCTTAGTGGCGAACACTGCTCGAGCGGATTGATAAATGTATCAAGAGGTTCTAGGTAACTAAGCATGGCAGAACCCTAAGGGTTACATTATACTTCGAGGGTATTACCGAGGCAAGTCAAGAGTCTAACTACCCTCTTTTCATACTCGAGAATGGTATCATTTCTGGATAACCACTCCATCCCTAGAAACAACCCATAGCCCAAAAACATAAGCATTACTTCTAAACTCAACACTTAGCATAGACATTCTCAAATCCAAACAAGTCATGAATAAATGAGACGATTCCCCTATAGGATTTGAGACAAAAATGGGACCCTCTACTACGCTAGTACTAAGGTGCAGAGACTCAACTATCGAAGCAGAATTAAAAAGGATGCGATGTACAAAAACAAAGTTCCCATGGTATGATAGAAAATAAAAGCTAAACTTTTAACAGAAACGTTACCACCTCTATAGGGTATGCTAGTAGTGAGAGCATACAATTGCCCTTTCGATGATCTTGTCCTTTGCCCTTGTCCTTGTCCTATAATACTTAACTACATGGCCCTTTTTACCATACTAAAGATACTCTCTCTCGTCGTGGGTTTTATTATTCTTTCACTTTGGCCTCTTTCCTTTCACCTTTTCCTCCTTCGTGGATTAAGCCATATCAACAAGTTTCTCATCCTTAGGCTTGTGTTCTTTTATCCTCATTCTTGCTATCCCTGTATAGCTTGTTGACAAGTTTCTCGAAAGCTACCTCCATCGCACGACAACCCTACAAAGCTTGAAATAAGATTAGACGCAGATGAAACTACTATGGCTACAGATGGAAGTTGGGCACTTATTTGCCCTCCTACATGTGTCGTACACCTACAAAACTATGGTGAAAAAGAAAGAGAGAAGGAACTCAAGGAGAGAATCAAAAGATAGTGCATATGGCTTAGGGGAATATGCCTTTCAAATAAAACAAGACTTTTCTTAGAAAATGCTTCTTTGTAAACGGTTTTTGAAAATAGTTTTTAGAAGGTTTTAAAAACTTTTGCCCAGTCCGGTAACCTTCTGCTCTGATACCAAATGTAACACCCCACGTCCGTTAAGGTCACTCACAAAGGGAATGCAATAAAACAGCGGAAGGTAAAGTAGAAGTACTTCAAATCATTTATTAAATATAATTGTTTATAATAAAAGCCCATCAACTTTCAAATACCCAATTACATAGCTAAAATATCTGCCTTGCTCAAAAACAAAGAAGCATGAAAATATATTGTAGTATTCTCCAATAAAGCAAAGCAAGCCATTGCCAAGAGAGATCCAAGCAGCACATGAAAGAGCCTTGGAGCTTGGTAAGATCCTAACTAAGCTGTATTTTCACCCTGCGAACCTGGGGGGGGGGCAATGGAAGAAAAAGAGGCGAAACAAACCGGGTCAGTCATAAAGACTGAGTAAGTCCTAGTGGCTTTCAGCATAAAAACAAGTGAAGATAATATGGCCTGAATAAACTGAAAGTAAACATAAGCATGATGACAAGGTAAGCTACAGGCATGATGAATCAAGTATAACATCCCATGCTTCCTATCAAGAGTATCATCACAAGGTTTCAACCAAGTATCACATTGCAAGGTTTCTATTAAGTAAACATCGCAAGATTTCTAAGCTTCACCATTTCACTATTTTCCTTGATTTCCTATATTCTCTGCACCACCTAACTAGCGTTTCAATTAGTTTACTAAGTTTTAATTAAAAGATAAGTGATCCCCCATAACCCACATGATAGTTTTATAGGTACATATCCCACGATGTGGGTCCCACCTCATGTTGACAGTTTCATGTCCCCACCGCACATATCTTAATTGATCGGCCCTTACTTACAATGTTTCATATGTGTTATATACTAAGGTTATCCTAACCCCGTAGTTGTGGTAGCCTTCAGGACTACATCTAATATGAGGATTTTCACCTCAACCAGCCCAATTGCCATAAATGTGTTAGATGTATCCTTACTACACTAATCGATCGGCTCCCACTCGACCTAATTCCTGCAGCCCCCTACTCGTAGATACCTGTGATGGTCCCACCCTAGGGTGTATCAATCCCTAGGATGGCAACTCCGACACCCTTTTTGATGCACAGCTTTATATCTACTGATGCTCAATGGCTAAATTTTCCACTCTGGAATACGTGCACGCCCGTAATCTGTCGAAACCTGCACCACTGCATCCCATGCCGCCGTTTTGACCGCTTACAATCAGCCCAGTAATCATGCCCCACCCTGCCTAGGTCAGGGTACCGTTGATACCTAATGTGGGTTACTGCTGAAACAGGTCCCGCTACTAGGGTTTTCCTAGGGTCTATTCGTATACCCCACAGGTTGGTTAATTGTTATCTATTTAACTTAACCCCACCCCCCATCATGATACCGTGGTTAAGTGTTCTCTCTTTTGTTACTTAACCCTACTGCATGTCTTGTTATATCAGTTAAGCGTTCTCCCATGTGTTAACTTACCCATTACCACACCTCACGTTAGATTGGTTAAGTGTATGTTAACTCAACCTCATCCACTAGCCATTTTATAATGGTTAAGTGTTACCCTCGTTTATTTACTTAACCCTACCACACATCAGGTTATATTGGTTTGCTGTTATCAACCCATTCAAGTTAAACCAACCCATTTAACTTAACCCTCCTATTTGTCAGATTGCATTGGTTAAGTATTTCAAGTAATTCATGGCTTAACCCGCCCACGTATCATGCTAAGTTGGTTAAGTATTATCTATATGTTCAAGTTGACTTAACCCTGTCACAGGACATGTTGTATTGGTTAAGTGTCATTAGTCTAGTCATATTACTTAACACACCCATTCATGTCATACCGGTTAAGTGTCATTAGTCTAGTCATATTACTTAACCCACCCATTCATGTCATATCGGTTAAGTGTCATTAGTCTAGTCATATTACTTAACCCACCCATTGGTCTGATTAAGAGTTATGTCGGTTAAGCCTATATTTATAAGTTTTACATGTTCTTAACTCATACCGGTTAGGTCCACATTTACATGTCAAGTTTCCATGTCATCCCACCTAACCCTCTAACCATACCCACGTCTTATTATGGTTAATATTCCTTAATTCATTCATTATGATGAATGAATCATGACCTTTCACATTAGACCGTGCACTTTGTGGCCACTGGATTTGTCGGTTGGTTCCGGGCATATTTACACCACAAACTGAGTCTAACCTCGTGTCATAAATCGTTACGCCTACAATTCGACCTTTGACCTCTCACATTAGACTGACACTTTGTGGCTACTGGATTTATCGCGCGGTTCCGGGCAGATTTACACCACAAACTGAGTCTAACCTCGTGTCAAAGGTTCATTAATGGTCATATCCCCCCCTAAAACCCCAATATCAGTTCATGTGTTTAACATATAGAAATGTTCATGTTCGTGTTCAAGTCAATTATCCAATACACAGTCATTTGCATGTTTCGAATTCCCAACTTTACATATTAATAAACATATGCCCAAGTTCCAAAATTACATGCCAATTTATATATATATATATATATATACACACACACACACCCCCCCAATTCTAGTCAGTTTACATACGTCCAATTCTTGCCTATTTACATGTATGCCGGTTTATGCCATTTTACCCATATCAAGTTCTTGCCAATATTACATGTATCAAGTTTCATGTCCAAATAAACCAAAATCAAGATTCATGATGTAGTTATCCCAAACTATAATCCTTTTTATTCCAATACACGCCAGTTACCCAAATTCATATTTATGCCAATTATCAAGTTTACAATTGCTTTTACGTTCAAAGTCCCAATTCTACTTATGCCCAATCATAAATTTAATCTTTTGATTTAATTTACATAGGCCCGAACTCGTGATTTGATTTACATGCTAATTCATTAAGCCCACTTCATGCCAATTTAATTATGCCAATTGCCAAACTTACAATTTCAATTATATTGACAATACCCTAAATTTCCAATTTCATGTTATGCCATCAATTTTACCAAACATATATATCCAATATAGACAACATTCCTATATTTCCTTGTATTCAATCGTACGCAAATCACGGTTTAGGCCTAGGTCCGAAATTGACCTAGGTTCATCGAAAGAAAATAAAAAGGGGAAGGTAGAATTTGTATAACAATCAGCATAGAGAGAAAACTGGCATAAAAACATCATCTCTGCCATAAAAGATAGATCTTGATAATAATATCAATATAAATCAAGAAAAACTGATTTACAACAGGCTGAATAGATCATAAGCTTGACATGAGAATGAACATAGAAAAGTCCCAAAACTCAAGATTCAAGAAGCAATTGAAATAGATCTGAATCAATAAACATACTTAAATCCAAATCCACTTTATTCCATGGCCATACTGTAATTTAAATGTTTAAATCTAAAAACAACTAGAACATACGGAGCATGGCAAATGAATTAAGAACTGAGTTTGTTGTAAAAATGTAGCGGCGTCGTTGATTTATTGTCTTGAATCATTGTAGAAGCCTTGTTCTTTGAATTGATTTGAGTTTGAATGTTTGTACTTTGATTTGGAGACGGCGATCATGGTTCAATAGGTATTTTAGCAGCATAATGGTGTAAGAATGATTTGATACGAATTAGGTTAGGTCTAAGGGTGTATTTATAGGGGTAGAAACTAGTTTAGGCCCTTAGATTAACCCTAGAATTAATCCGGACCATCAAAACACGTCTCAGCTTCAAAAATGAGTTTTGGGTCAAAACAGGCCGACCAGCAGGTTTTCTGCTCGTCTTGGGCGCACCTGCCAAGTGCGCCTATGCAAAATTGCATGGGCGCACTTCCCAAGTGCGCCAATGCAATTTTGTTCTGGCGCACTTCCCAAGTGAGCCAGTGCATTCTGGCCGGTTTCTGGTTTTCTGCCTAACCTAGTTCGTCCATATCTTCTTTGTACGGTATCCGTTTTACGCAAACTCGGACTCAATTTCAAGAAAAATTCCGAGACGAACGCAATGGCATAACCCTTTTCCCTTGATTCTTATATTAAAATTTAATTATACCCTGATTTCTAGTTTCAACATGTTATTAAAATTCGGGTTGTTACAATCCCTCTTCATCCCTTCCCAGTAGTAAGCTAGCTTCATGTCCAGATACATCTTGTTACCACCATGATGAATCATCAACTACAAGTAAAGACATTCCCGTAGAACCTTATCTCTCAATCCATCAATATCAGGAACAACCAGTCGTCCTTTCTTTTGAAGCTAACTCTCTCGATCAACTTTGAATTCCTTATCCTCTGGTTCCAACCACTGGATAATCTTGACCAGCTTTACATCACACTTTTGGCTTTCTCCAATCCATTCAATAAGAGTAGGTCTTATCGATAAGCTTGCTAATATCTTAGGTTCTAACTTACACCTAGGCCTGAAATCAAATCCATCGAGGTACTTGAGGTGCTTCCATTCCGAAAACATCGCTCCCAAACTTGAATGTCTTCGACTCAAAGCGTCTGCAACTTAGCTGCCTTTACCAGGAGTATAGGCTACACCAAAATAATACAATGCCACAAACTGTAACCAATGTTGCTGCCGAAGATTCAAATCCTTTTAGGAGGAAAGATACTTCAACAACTTGTTATCCGTAACCAACTCGAATCGAACTCCTAATAGGTAATGTCTCTACATTCCCAGTAAACACAATCGCTGCCAACTCCAAATCATGAGTTGGATAATTCCACTTAGGCAGCTTCAGCTGTCGACTCGCGTAGGCTACAACTGTATCCTTCTGCATCCGTACTGCTCCAAGTCTAGTACCACATGCATCGGTGTATACCACCATCTCTTCATTCCCGGTTGGAATGGTCAAAACAAGAGCACTCGTCGGTCTTTCTTTTAGGATCCTAAAAGTTTGCTCACACTTCACATCTCATGTGAACACTTAATTCTTCTTCATCGATCCTGTTAAAGGTGCAGCTATCTTGGAGAAATCCTTAATAAAACGGTGATAATACCACACCAACCCAAGGAAACTCCTAAAACCTGTCGCATTCTTAGGTTTATCACAGTCTTGGATTGCTGCCACCTTAAAGGGATCCAAAGCCATGGTGTTTCCAGAAACAACATGGCCTAAGAAACTTACTTCGCTCTTCCAAAAGTGACACTTCGAAAACTTAGCTCTCAGCTGATGCTTTCGAAATATTTCCAAAACAACTTGCAAGTGCGTCTTATGCTTTTCTTCATTTCGGGAATAAACTAGAATATCTTCTACAAACACGAGCACGAACTTGTTCAACTGATTTTTGAATACCCCATTCATAAGATCCATGAAATACCCTGACGCATTAGTCAACCCAAATTGCATTACCAACCATTCACAAAACCTGGATGGGTCTCCTAAAAAAGGTCTTCGGCACACTATTCTTTGCCACCCTTAACTGGTGGAATCCCATTACCAAATCCATCTAATAAAAAACCTTGTCCTTGTGAAGCTGGTCAAACAAGTCGTCTATCCTCGACAAAAGATACCTGTTCTTCCAGGTCACCTTGTTCAGCTCATGATAATCAACAAACAATCTCAAAGATCCATCAGCCCAATTGAAAACACAACTAGTGCACCCCATTTGGACACACTTGCACCTCTAACTCTAGCAATTCACTAGGAGCCATCCGCCTAAGAGGCGTGACAATAGGTCTAGCACCCTCGATCAAATCGATTCGGAATCAATCGCATGATGCGGTGACAACCCATTGGCCTCGTCAAAGACATCATCGAACTCACTAGCGATCAAAACAGATGACAAATCTTCCAGTGAAATTACAAGCGAATATAAATAGCTTATGAAGACCTCATCTTCAGGATTGTATTGAGTCACAACCGTTCTCCCTTCCACGTTTACGACTGTCATCTAGAGCTTCTTGCAATCCACGTTTGATGCATAACTCTTGAGTTAGTCCATACCGAAAATAATCCCAAACCCAACGAAGTTTAAAGAAAAGCAACCATACATAAAGGTTCAACCATGACTCGACAACACTAGACCATGAAAAATCATACAAAAACTGTACGAATCCCCAACTAGATTAGACACAATCAATCGTCTATCACGAATATTTGGTTCCAAACCCATGCGGTACACAAGCTCCTTACAAATGAAAGAACGAGATTCTCTAGCATCAAACAACACTCGAACTGAAACATATCTAACAAAAAGAATACATTGAATGACGACACTCTTCCCTTTCCTCTCCTCCGTAGGAGCCTTTGAAGAAGATGACACATCTTCCAAAGCATAGTCTTCAAAATTTGCTTTCCCTTAGCTGGTTCTAGAGAATCCTTCTTGTTATGCACAGGCTTGTCATAATTGTAGCACATCCTCTCAGCTTTCGGATTCTTGCAATTATTGGAATAATGGCCCTTCTGTTGGCAGTTGTAGCAAGTCACTATGCCTTTCTTCTTCTTTCGATAATATTTACCTTTCTGTAGTTGTTGCTTCCTCTTCTTATTATTACCACCCTGTTGTAGTTTCTGTTCTTCCATATCTTCAACAATAGTTTCTTCCTTGGGAAACAAGCTCTCATGCCTTAGATCTTTCTCCATGATCTTCTCATAAGTATCATCCAAGAGATTAACCAGTTGATTCCCAATATATTTGTCCAAGTCCATGACAAACTTCTCATTCTTCTAGTAAGGAGTCTTAATATAGGAACGAGCATGCTTGACAAGGCTTAAAAATCTGAAACATACTCCAACAATAGCCAACCATTCTGCTTCAGCTCAGTAAACCTCTTGAACAGAACCGAATTCTGAACGGTAGAAATAAAATTCGTCTCAAACTTGACTTGGAACTGATCCCATATGATCTCATCTTCTGGGGTCTCTAGAGTAACATAGTTCCACAAATCCATAGTTATGCCCTGTAGCTTCTCTATGCAAGCTTCCTCTTAGTTGCATCATAGATACCCAAGTCTCCAAAAATCTGAATTCAAGTATCAATCTACCCTAGAATCTCTACAGTTAGCTATGTCCCTTTAAACGACTTCCCTCCTAGAGTAGTGAAGTCTTTGCATAGCTTCGCGAATTCCACAGCCCTAGGCACTTGCACATGAACACCCACATCTACCGTGGCTATCTCTGGAGCGGGTATCCTGCTCATGATCGCTGCCATTATGGCCTTGAACATAGCTGGGTAATCTGGTATACCTCCATCACCCCTCCAGGAAAAGTCTCCTCGCAAGCATTATATCTCAAAGTTCGAAGACTCATTCTAAATCTTGAAAATATAATGATTATTCCACACAACCGCAAATATAGTTCAAGCGCTATTATAACACACACTATAGTATAGTATACATCCATCAAAAATCTATAAATATGTCTCTTATACATTATTACATCTTTGAACTTCGGCTAAAATCGATTAACTAGAGCTCTAATACCAAATGTGATGACCGCCCATAACTGCTGCACTTAACAAGAGGAATAATGCACTGAAAGACGTGTCAGGCAGCTATGGACGATCATTAGGTAGGATAATATTCGCTAGACTTGGGGTATAACTCATAGCGCAAGGATAAAATATAATAGAACATATACAATAGGCAATAATAGTGAAAAAGAATTTAGTAGAGTTTCAAACTTTCATATCATCATGAATTATTCAAACATCAAACTGGATACAACATCAAACTCTGTATAATTTTCCTCACTACAGGTCAACCAAAGAATAAATCAACATAACAGCGGAAACAATAAATAGTAGTAATAGGAAACTAATACATAAGCCTCCAACTCGTCGTTGCTCAACAACATCGTCCTAATTAAGATCAAATACCTGTTACCTGCAAATAAGAGGAAACATGAAAAACCCTGAGTCAGACAACAGTCTTAATGAGCAATAGATAGTTATCTAACATCACCAATAAAGTATATGAGAAATAAGTGGATCAAAAATCTAATTTACCAATACATCATCATAGAAGAACCCAAACCTTCTCCTCCACATCCGGTAATGTTAGCCTTTACAACATTGATAGTAGGAAAGCATAGCAGAAATAGCAACAAGTTATCTAGCGTAAACCATATTAATCGATATCGACATCCCCCAAGCATAAGCCCCGAAGGCCTAAACCAACATCAGACAAGCACCCAAGGGATGTCCCTTTCGACGTTGAATAATCTGCATAAGACAATACAAGCAAAACAATCATCATCCATGACTCTGGCTATCATTGCCAATCCTGCCTTGAAACCATCGTTAATCATATGGCTGCTATTACTACCAAAAATAACAATGAAATAGGTTGACGATGAAGGGGTATCGGATGACCGCAAGCTCATGGGAATCCTTCAAAAAGCAGGGTCAAATACTAGGAGGAGTCAGGTGTAGGGAGAAATGGTCCGAAGGTCGCATCAACTGAGACCTTCCTTGGAGAAAAAAATCATAAAGCCTACGGGACCTAATCGACAGGATCTATCCAACAAGGTCAGATCGACAGGATCCTTCCAAAAGCGTCGACCCAAAAGGGGGTGCTATGGTGAAGGGCCCTCCATATCAGAAACCCAGAAAGATGAAGGCAAGAGCTTCATCAGTTGAGGTCTGAAAGGACCTTCTGGGTTAATCTGCCTAATATCGATACGTTAGGAGGCTAAAACACCAAGAGCATAAAACCATGAATACATAAAGATTATCCCGAACTAGTTTCCGAAACACCCACTGCATAAATGCCGAGAGGTCGTATTGATGAACAATAGATTAATCACCTAGAGCAACCTTCTGGAGGATCAGGCTACACCTTGAAATCCCACAAAAAAGCAATCCAGAAATCCGGAAGGGATACAAGCTATCCATACTAGTCTACTTAACATACACTGACAGCGATTCCGAATCGTTAACTATCCACATACATGATGATGGCCGTCTCCTCTAAGTATTCATGGGAAAGCCGGAAGCCTATATCCGAAAATCTATGGCCGAGAGCATACAACCGAAAACTCAAAATACCTTTCAGAGCTAACACAACAACAAGCACATATCAAGCTTAAAGAGGCCCTCAATTGGCCAACACCTTCATTGCGAAAGCTATAATTAGCACCGCAAAGCGGTAGGAAGAAAAAACATCCGAGACCAAGGAAAAAGGCGGCCGGCAAAGGCACCTGAAGGCCCAACACCCCAACAGCGGAAGGGGCTCTAAGTTATCTATAAATAAGACCCTAGGGTTCACATTAGAGAGGACAGACTCTAATTCTTGTACTCTTCCTCCTAAAACCCCAGTATTAAGATCAATTTGAGGATTTCATCGATTCTGTCCATGTATGCAAAGACAAAGGTTAATAAATAGCAAATCTACACCTATGGTATTTTCTATGAGTTTATCATACTAATTCTTAGCTATTTTTGTTATGATTTACTGTTTTCTCCCTATATATGCATGGATTCTTGTCTGAATCTAGACCTATGATCGGAGGAATCACCCCCTTTTTGTTGGCTTAAATCCTTCTTACAAGGTCAGGTCCTATCTACGAGTTTGGATTTCTCGGTTAGGTTGGTCCTGATACCTAGGGACAATGATCTGATTCAAAATCATGAAGGATAAACAACATATTTCTCCCTTAGTTCCATTCCCATCGACTTATCTTCGGTGTTGACGAAAATTATCATTAACATTTTGTTGCTAGAAGGAGGGCTTGGACCTCCGATTCCTTAGTTAACCTTTCTACACCTCCACCTGTGCTATTCCGTCCCGGATTGGACTAAACCTTGAAGTGGCGAACATTATGAATATAAGGTCTCTACCAATTACTAATGGTTTTCCCATGGTTGGGACAAGTATTGGCGAGCCGTGGGCAACCGAAAGATTCAAATTAGAAACCCTCCATATCCAAAAGAAAGGGAAGGATGTAGAACCTTATGAGCCTAATCGATGGAGCATTAACCCCTTCCACTTAGGGCCAACTCCAATTTTTTCCCTAAGTCGGTCCTCGACGGAAAGATATAACACCTTTCTCCATCTCAAAGAAGCTGTCCAAGCACAGGCTAGGGGAACCATATTCGAACAGAGAGTTGAGAAGGCTTCCACTCCTCTTACCAATAAAAGGTCTGATAAAGATATACCCCCATGTCGAAAGGCAGTTACAAGGAATTTTAGGAACGAAGAAGTGACAAAACCAAGTGATAAAAGGACCAAAACGCAACAACGAACAAGAGCTTTCGAATCAAGATTGCAAAATGGGTGTAAGCTCACAACGTCAATCGAAGGCATCTATTTTGTAACTAAGCATGAGTTGAACTTTTGGCCATCGTTAAAGAAGAAGAAACCCAAAAACGAAGCTAAAAGGGAAGGACCGTATTGCTACTATCATATGGTAAACGGACATGAAACAAACCATTGTAGAGTTTTAGAGGGAATAGCCATCAACTTCTTAAGCCAAGGAAAGCTACAAAAATATGTAACGAAAGCATAGCTAGTTAAGCCAGTAAAATCTTCTAGAAAAAAGAGAGAGAGATAATTTATCTGATTGCAAATAGGAAATCCCAACAACTTAGAATGACCAAGGACAGGTCAAGCCACAAATGGATAAAAGAAAAAAATAGAAAAAAAAAACCTTGTCGTCACCAAATTGGTCGGGGAGAGGCATCCCCCGGAGTGGGGTGGTGTGTTAGTCTTTTTCCATGCCCAAATCAGAGGGGACTAGGTTAAAGCATCAAAAGTGTAAGTCTCCGTTCCACACCAGAAATTGTTGTGGCGGTGCATATAAACTTAGCATGCCCTGCCTCTGCCCACAGAAAAGTATGCCCTGCCTCTGCTAAAACTAAGCACGTCATACCTCTACTCGTAGAAGAGCATGTCTTACCTCCGCTTACGTTCTGCATTCCCGCAGAAGGGAACGCAAACACCTATCATCACCTACGATGGTCGGATAGGACACCCCTCGGGGGTGGTGGCGTGTAAGCCTCTATCAGTACCTACGATGGTCAATATAGTGGATCAAAAGAGTAAACCTTAGTTCTGTGCCTACGATGGCCCCGTCTAAGTTTCTAAGACCTTATCATTACCTACGATGGTCAGGATAAGGCGCCTCCTGGAGGGAGGTCGGGTAAATCATTGGGCCCTTCTTGTGGATAAGATAGAAAAGCGCACCGGACGGACAGGCCCAGAGACCGGCTAACAAAGAACGCACATCCTCTGCTTTGACAACGAAAGCCCAGCGAGTGGCTCTGGAAGCACGTACAACCTCTTCTTCATAAATTAAGTCCAAAGGGATGCCAAAACATTAATGCCAAAAGGGGTTTCCAGTCTTCAAACTTTAAATACCCAAATCTGGGTCAATTCGGCTCTTCACAAATGCCGGAAGGGTTTTCCAGTCTTCAAACTTTAAATACCCGAATCTGGGTTGATTCTACTCTTCAAAAATGCCGAAAGGGGTTTCCGGTCTTTAAACTTTATTACCCGAATCTGGGTTGATTTAGCTCTGCACAAATGCCAAAAGAGGATTATCAATCTTCGATTCCTAATTACCCGAACGAGGGTCAGTTCAGAATTTCTGTTAATACCAGAAGTGGATTTCCAATACCCAATCTCTAATTACCTGAACAAAGGTTGATTCCGGTCCTTTATACCATACCCAAGCCAAGGTTGACACGACCCTTAGTAAAGACCGAAAGCGGGTTCCTGGCCTCCTACTCTGAATAACTTGAACCTGGGTTGGTGCGGATTGCATCAAGTGCCGGAAGGAAATTTCAGGACTTACACTAATACCTAAATCTAAATGATCCTAACTTGAAATGGATCCAAAAGGTGATAATTGACCAACAGAAGAGCTCTAAAGTGACTGTCTCGAATTGTAACAGCCTTATGTCTGCTAATGAGAGAAGGGCCACAAAACAAAACTTGGAAGGAAACAAGAAGCCCATCATCAAAACAATTCCGAATAAAAGGGTTATCTCTTTCCTTATCCAGGGGAACTTCTTAAGCCATTTATATGCGAATAATTGTTATTTGTATCTCATACCTATAGCTATTTACATAATAGACATTGCAAATACCTAATTTCATTTCATAAAAGCTGCATTCTCAGTAGTCCGAATAGAAGTATAATCACATATCACTATTACAAAATATCATCAAATATCTTCGTCCACTCCATCCTCAGGTAAAGGAGGATTAATGGCATGACGAAGTGCGATGCTTAGTAACTTATTTAGCTTTCGCACTTTTCTACTCGTTTCATCAAGATGGTCAAAGGGTTTGATCTGAAGCTTCAATGCCCTGTTTTAAGCCCTACAAATATCTCTAAGGTATTTTTTTTCTTTCTCTAACTCAAAAACATTCACGTGCAAATCGTGCCTATCTTCTTGTAAGCGCCTAATTTGATTGCCATTCCTGACGACACGATCATGAGAATACTTAGTTAATTTAGTGTCATAAGTCCCCTTCATCTTGGCCACCACTCTTTTGCACCACTCAGAAATGACTGATTCCCTTAGCCCAGGAGGAGGGTTGTTCAAGTAATAATACTTCTGAAGGGCAGGGGACTTGCGAGCGGACATAATTTCAGGAGGTGAAGATCCTGTTATGATGGGAATATTCTTGAAGCAATATTCCCACGTCTCGCACTTTGTATTGACATTGATTAAATCAATTTCCAAGTTGACAATACGTTGATGTAACATCCTCAATTCATCCTCAAACTCAATCGAGGATGTGGTCTTTATGTATGTCATCAATCCAATTATAATCCTATCTCTCTCTTCTAACTGGCCTTTCAAAGCATTCATTCTCTCGGCTAACCGTTTAATGGATAAATTTTGGTGTAAAATCTTCCTCTATTGTGACATAGAAGGAATCTTTTTTGATGGCACCACATCGTTCCAAGACATAAGGGTCTCACGATGGTCAACCTACCCATAGGAAAATAGTTACGATTATATTTTTCTTTTCGGTTTGCAAGAATAAAACCCCTTTTCTTATATAACTTTGCATGAGTTAAATCTAAAACCAATATACCATGGCACATAGGTAAACAGGGAATTACAACAAGATCATTATCACTTAACCAATACATTTATTGTTTATATAACGTCTCGGCATGTTTAACCCTAAAACTCTTTAGTATTGCTTCATGATCTCCGCTCAGAAAGTTAAAGGAGAGCTGAGGGAATGCAGTGTAAACGCACTTAAGTTCCTCAAGAAAATGTTTTTTCTTGAAAGTGTGAGTACATGTCGTTCAACACTCCCTTTTTAGCCCACAAATCATATGTAATGCATCTTCAAAATAAACAAAATTCTGTCATGATGCAAACAAGCGTATTAGCCTTCACATGTGGTAAAGGGGACTCCTTACAAATGTTGCATAGGTCGCTGAATTAAGTTTACAAGTGTGCCCCTTACTCTATATAAGAGCGGTTTGAATCCTTCTGTTTATTACCTAACTCTGCTTAAGACAGGAAACAACTTTTCTTTTTTCTATTGTAATAATAGGATATTTGTTGTAGTCAACTATTCAAGGAAAGAGAAAAAACATTGCCAGAGCAAGAATAATACTCAAGGAAAAGAAGCTTTAGGACCAACGGCTTTCTTCCCTCCCGAAAGATTGGAGGGGCCACCTTCTTTAAGCAATGATGAATCAGAATCACGGACAATATGTTTGTCCTGGCGGCCACTAACCCCGGAACCATGGCCGTTATTCTCCCCATCGTTGCCAACAAAAGCCAAAATCTCCCCTTTTCACCTAAATCATCTGGAAGACTATCAATATATAAAAGGTCCTCTAATTTAGATTCGCTCCTCCGCGGTATCTCAACGCCTTGTTCATCCAACTTAATCCTTTCCATAACTCGATCCCTGACTAAAGGGAGAACTTTGGTGGTTCGGAGCTAAGGAAAACTTTGAAGGTTATCGGAAAGAAGGTGAAATAAGGCATCTTCATAACAGTCGGTGTAACACCCCATAATTTTAAAAACACTAAAGATGATAAACTAAGGAATACTTAATTAAATATTCAAAATTAAGGGAAACAAACCACTCCATTTTGTTCATCTCAGAATTTTGGTCAAAACAGACATTGGTTTACGTAAAATGGACACCGTATGAAGAAATTATTAAGGTTTGAAGTTTATATATGTGTAAGGGAAATATATATGAATAAAACTATTCCGGAATTCAAAATATTTTGAAATACACGCGTAAAAGGGGGCGGGAAAAATCCCGCCCATGGGTGTTGACCCCATCAAGCGGGTGTCGACCCCTGGGTCGACACACCAGGGGGGTCGACCCCCCTACAGATCTACGGAAGAATTCCATTTTCTGAAGGTAGACTCCTTTCTCGACCAGATTCGTTAATTCTAGGCTATAAATAAGACACTACACCCATTGTTTTCTTCACTCAAAAACAATGTAAGACTAGATGCTGCCTCTTCCTAGACTAAAATAGCTTGTTCTTCTTCTACAACGGGAGTTAGATTAATTCAAGGATCTGTGATTCAACATCTGCAATTTCTCTTCTATTTGTTAGATCCAATCACAGTGAGTCTATGTTATTTTTAGACCTAAATACTTAAAAGTTAATCTTGACATGACTATAACTTGGATCTAAGCCTATGACTATTTGAATCATATTGGATCTGTTATAATCTGTGTATTTAAGTTATTTTAACATGACTATGAACTAGATCTAAGCCTATATCTATTTATCATGTCAGATCTACCAGTTTTTGTTGATCTACTTCATTGTTTAGATGTCATCATGCATGTTTATGATGTCTCTATTATGTTAGAATCAGTTCTACTATCACATGTTCATCAAATCTGTTCCTATATGCCTATCTTGCCATTATGCCCAACTTTTTTATTGTATGTTTATTAGTTGTTATGCCTATCTCTGCCATTATATGTCATTATTTTTTATTATGTTCATTTCTATTCTCTTTCCTTCTTCTTTTCCCTTCTATTTTTATAGTCAGGCTACCTTCGAGCTAGGCATGCCACTGAGATATGCGAACGCGTAAAATTGGGTACGAGAGGAAAACGTTAAAATTAGGGGAATAACTTGTATTGGGAAATTTGGGCATAAATTGAATGAAATACATTAATATGAATTTGGGGGATAAACCAAACTTTGACCAAAGATCTGAATTTGGGGCTACGATACATGATGAATATGACTTGGGAAAAAGGGGAATGAAAACCTATAATGACATAGGAATAATTGGTTAATATTGGAAAAGCCAAGAATTACAATAATTAGAAATTGTAACCGCGCTTAGACACGAGGTTAGATTACTGGTGGAAGTCTGCCCGGAACCAACTGGCATGTCCAGCGACTACAAGCGGTGAATCTAATGTGAGGGGTGTAAGTGCATGAACACATAACATGCTAAGACACGAGGTTAAGCCCGACTTGTGGAAGAAGTTTGCCCGGAATCAACCAGCATATCCAGCATCCACAAGTTGTAGGCTTAATGTGCGAGGTCTACCACATTATAACCATAAACGAATATGGTAATAAACTTGAATACTTAACCTACTTGAATCCATTAGGATTGTATATGTTAACTTGAGTAGGAGTTAGGTAAAATTGTATAAAATAGTGAGAGGGTTAAGTTTATCTTGGTTTGGTGGGTAATATTTATATATAGGCCCACAAATCTTGGTTTGGTGGGTAATATTTATATATAGGCCCACAAATTTTACCTGTGGGATTATGTAATCTTTTACTCTGGTATGGCATAACCTGTGGAAAACCTAGTAGTGGGGATGCAAGTGTAGGCTTGTACCATCTTGAGTGTGGGACCCGTTTTAGTCAGTAACCCATATATAGGTATCAAATGAAGAGGCACCCTTACTGCGCTGATTGTAAGAGATCCAAATGTGGGGGACTATGTTGGTGGCGCATTCCGACTGGGTCATGTGCGTGCATGGGTCCGGCAGAGAAGGTTTATACACCGTGAAACATGTAGATACGGTTGTGAACATCCTGAAAACAAAGGGTTACCACTTTAGGAAGTGATACATCCTACTGTGGGGCGAGCGTAGGGTATCTACGGAGTAAGGATCCGATTGACTGGGTTAGTAATTAGGGTACATCTAGACTCCGGTATGTTTAGGAGCCCATTATTATCCTTAGGGGTAACTACGGTATGTTGGGTTGCCTGTTACTATATAGGGTAAAACCTCTCACTAGAAGTACGCCTAAGCCTACCATCTTACGCTTGTTGGGGGTCATCTTATTTTGGTTATACTAGGATTGGTGCATAGAGAAAGAAAAAGTATTAGAGAAGTGTAACACCCCACATCCGTTAGTGTCACTCACAAAGGGAATGCACTAAGTTCTGTGGAGCATTTAAGGTAAAAGACGCAGATAAATTACAAGACAGATAATTAAAGCAGCGGTAAATAAAAACCTTACTTTATTGATAAAATATTTTGTACAACAATTATTTTCCAATACCAGAATATCTGTCTTACAAAATAAAGAAGCATAAAGTAATATTTATATTCCCCAATGTAGCGTGAGCCAGCCATAGCAATGGAAAAGAGAATCCAAGAAAAAATTCGACTAATCTTCAGCTTGCAAAGAAAACTGGGCTTAGTAGTAATATTCCCTCCCTGCGAACCTTGGGGGGGAGGGAGGGGACAGAAGACAAGAAAGCGAAATAAAACAGAGTCAGACATAAGTCTGGTAAGTTCGTTAACTTTCAGCATGTGGACAGGAAAAAAAAACATGTCATGAATTAACTGAATACAAGACTATACCATGATAACGAGAATCATAAGGTTAGCATAAGATATGATAAGGTAGATAAACTGGATGCACTACTATACTTTCTCTGCTTCGCCACTACCTTGTTATTCTAATTTTTATATCCCTGCATCACCTAACTAGTAATCTATATAAACTGATAAGAACAGATACGTGATCCCAATTCCCACAATTTTTGGTTGTTTCAAGTGTACATCTATCATTTATTACCTAGGTCTAACCTAGGGTTTTATATCGAGCGCATTCTAGATCCAACCAGGTTTTTCGCTACCCATGGCTACTGGGGTTTATGCTACTTATTGAACGGTTCTCGGATGTTTGGGTTTACACGACCTAGGTCCAACTAGGGATTATGCTACCTATCGAACGACGCCCCTAATCTAGGACACACTACCCAGAGTGGTATATGTTCCTAGACTTCCCCCATGTATGTGTCGTGGATCGTTATCGCTGTCTAGATGCACATCTCCTCTATATGTGCGACCCGAGTCTCGTGGCAGGGCAAATCAAGAAACACGGAACTCGGTCGGGAGCTTTCAGATATCTGCTGATGCAGAATCTAAGGACTGTTTTTCCAATGGCTATGGTCCCACTTGACATCTCCCTCAACTAATGAAAGGCACACCTTGAAAAATGAGAACTATATGCAGGCCCTCTATGCCCCACTAACCTATGGCCATCTGCACCCATAACTAGATAGCAAGTATATGGTCTGTTGGAGTTCTCCGCCTTTCCGCTTCACGTATCTCGATTGACTCAAGATGGTAGGTAGAAAACGAATTGCCATCACAGGGCTACTGGTCTCGCCAAATCATGCCAGTCCATCTTAGTCTTTAGGTTGCCTCATATTGCAACCAAGGCATATCCTTGGTTCTTCTAACGCAAACCTTAACCTCTGTGAGCCCAGGCGGGTCATTTGCAGCCTCACAGAGGGATACCAAGAATACCCTCACGTTTCCCTTAAAGCCGCGTGCTTCGTAACCCAGTTTGGAGCCTTCTTTAAGATTTAATGGACGTCCGCTCCTACTTGTGTTGTACTAAGGTTTACTACTTAGTTCCATTAACTAAGGGTTACTACTTAGTTCCTGAATTGTCATTTTCTTAACTAAGGTTTACAACTTAGTCCTCTTAACTAAGGTTTACTACTTATTTCTTTTTTTCTCGTCAAGTTGGATTCGTTAAGTGTCATTAGTCATTCAATTTAACTTAACCCATTCACTTGTCATGTTAAACTGGTTAAGTGTTTTAAGTAGTTTAAGTTGACTTAACCCTACCACAAATCTAGTTATATTAGTTAAGTGATTCTTATTACTTAACCCCACCCCTTCATCATGTACTGGTTGAGTATCCATTTTAACTTAACCCTGCCCCTTCTGTTTAACTGACATGCTAAAACGGTTAAGTGTTCCCTTAGCTAACTCAACCCTAACATCCGTTTAATTCACATACTCTAATGGTTAAGTATTATCCCTTCATGTTTTAACTTAACCTTGTTCATTTGGCACACTACGATGGCTAAGTGTTCTAAGTTTACTTAACTCCACCTTCTAGTCTAGTTAACATGTTAAATTGGCTAGGTGTATTTTACTTAACCCCCACAAGTCTTGTTAACATGTTAAGTTGGCTAAGTATTCCTATGGACTTAACCCTCCCATTCTAGATTAACCGTTTCTTAGCTTTAAATTATTCTTTAAAGCACCAACCACTCACATTAGACAAATATCATTGCGGTTACTGGATGTACCAATTGGTTCCGGGCAGACTTACACCACAACTCAGTCTAACCTCGGGTCCTTTTGGGCTCAATGCTCTAACCCCCCACATTAGATAGGTATTGTTACGGTTGCTAGATTTGCCAGGCGGTTCCGGGCAGTCTTATACCGTAACTCAATCTAACCTCGGGTTAGGCATATTCGTCTTTCCCTAGATTTACATATTTTTCCTTTTTGTCTATATGCAAATTGCTAACAATTCTTTTAATTTTTTTTGGCCTATATCATATTCATTTGTGATGCCCACTAACATACCTATATTCCAGGCCCAAATCTTGATTTACCTATCGTTTAACCCAACCTGCAGTTCTATGCCAATTTAGATCTAGTATTCCCATTTACAGTTCATGTCAAAACCAGATTTGATACTCTAGTTTACAATTTATGCCTAAAGCTTAGGTTACTGGCCAATACTAGATTCAATATATCAAAGTACTGTAATGGCGCGTTTTGTTAGCTATCGAATAATTAATTTATTTAATTATTTATATATCGATTTGGCGATATCGATAACTTAAAGTAAAACGTTCGAACTTATAATTTATAATTATAATTAAAACGAACCTGAAACGTCGCGGCAGTTCGCAAATTGGCGATTTGAACTTCAACTGAATGTACATGATTCATTTTAAACCGGATTTCTGTGAAACAAGAAACGTGTGGAGCTGGTGGAGTATATCTTTCTAGTGGAAGAGAAAAATCGGGATTTCGTCGTGTAGATTTTGAGGTATGTCCAAATCAAATTTTGAAATAGTCGCTATAGAATCGTTTATCGACCATATCGGTTTATTCGATATAACTAGAGATCGGGTTTGAATTTAGACAAGGTTCTTTTGGGAAGTAGTGATAATTTAATTTTTAGAATTTTATGGTAATTTTTAATCAATTAAATAAGCAGCTTTTTATTTGGAGTATTTGGCACCCTGTAATCAACATTTTGAAGTTTCAAAATATGAGTTAATCTACCGGTATTATTATATTTTTGGGATCGGGGGACATCACTTGTCTCACTAATATTTTTATTTCTGTGGCAGCAGTCCATGAAGTAACGGTAATTATATATATTTGTAAAATAGGATTTTTTCTTACCCTTAAATTAATATTCTAACTTATATACTAGGTCCAAACAAAGCCGCATCCTCTTTTGCTTCAGCCGCAGATTCAGGTGTACTCAAACTAAAAACGTGGACATATACCTTTCTCACAAAAATTAAGACTGCGTGTACATTCATATCACCACACTATACATTATTCTTCCTGGACCATTAAGTAATCATCTCTATTAAATAGACATCCAACATGACCATATTTCTGGTTACAAAATGCAAATAGAAACTTCATGGCCAAACTATAAAGTCCTCAGAAATCCAATTCAAAGGATATATATATATCAGTGAAATCTCTTTGAACCTAGATATATATTTTCTTTTCTACTAAGTTCACGAGGAGGAACTGCTGCCGACGAGACAAAACGTGGTGGCGCAAGCTTCGGTCGACGGGGTGGGCGAGTTCGGGGTAGCCTGAGGGTCAGGATGACGTGGGTCAGTGGAACTCTGGCGGTCACTGGCGAAAATCAATGTCGTGGGTCAGCTCGTTTAGTAGCAGGTCTGGGCGACGTAAGGGAGTTCGAGTTGGGGGAGATGGTGCCGGGTGGGTGCGGTTTAGGGTGGCGATGTCAGTGGTGGCGTCGGCGTCGGAGACTGGTGGCCGAGGTGGATGGAAGCGGCAGTCAAATGGAAGGTCAACTGGGGAAATTATGTTAGCAGGCATCGGGATTTAGATTGGGGAAGGAGAAGTGTCGGTCTGGGCAGTTAAAGGGTAAGCGGGCCAAGTTAAGGGGTTAAGGCCCATTGGAAATAGAAATTCAAGTGTTTTATTTAATTTATATAATATGTATAAACTTCGTAATGCGATATATATTTCATACGAGGTCGGATTCGCAAACCGTCAGTCGCATTGGGATCGTATGGACGGACACTACACAATGAGACTGACCGCAAGTCCATCGGAGCTCATTACAATTTATGGCGAAATAAATTGGCCGTCTCAAACAACGAACGCAAACCGATATTTTTTTGGTTAACGCGCAAATGTGAGTAAAACTCACTAACTTTGAACAGTTTATAATTTCATGTTGTATTGTTAGAACTGTTAAAATTGTCTGTTTGACTGTGTGTTGATTGTTTGATTGAACTGCTAGTCAATTAGTTAAATTTCTATATTGATTCTGTTTAACAGAATATATCATATGGAACTGAAAGTGATGTTATCTATATTGTCTAACATCTGTGATGCAGGGAGACAGGTTGGAGGAATCCGACTGGATTCCTCAACAGTTATTTTTTTTTTTTCATATATTGTTATATGATGTGATATAAAATCTGTGGGCGATTATATGTGCTTGGACGATATTGAACATCGTGATTTGATATGATTGAATACCATAACATACCGAAATGTTGATAAGGGGATTTTCAATGTTTATATTGAAAATGAATCTTATTTATAAAATCGATAGGATTTTATAAAAGGAAAACATTTATTTAATTAGAAAATAAATAAATGAAAAAGGAAACATTTATTTAGAAAATAAATGAAATAAAATAGAAACATTTATTTAGAAAACAAATGAATTAGAATATAAAGGAATATTTATTTAGGAAATAAATATAGGAACATTTATTTAGATTATAAATAAATGGAATAAAGGAATATTTATTTAGGGAATAAATAAAGGAACACTTGTTCGGAAAATAAATAGAATTATACAAGGATAGATTTAAACACGTGCTTCGCACACAAGTATAACACGATATGGATTTTAAGGAGATATTAAATAGGAAATCTATTTTTAACAGATAAAGTGAGAAGATTTAATTTATAAATAATGTTTTATAAATTAAATAAAATATTTATTGTTTGATAAATGGGATATATAAGTTTGAACTTATATAGGGAAGTAGAAATTGTTTTTAACACCGATAAAGTAAATAAACGCTGTTAAAGGGAAATCCTTAGAAGGGGAGAAAACGTTATTAAAGGAACATTTATAAAGTGAAGAACCGTTACTAAAAGTAAATCTTTATAAATGAATAAACGTTGTTAAAGGAAATCTTTTAATGAATAAACGTTATAAAAAGGGAAATCTTTATAAGTAAATAAAGTATTCGAATAATAGTTATTCGAAGGAGTAAATCAAATAAGTTATTCGAATTAGTTATTCGAATAGAGTTAAGTTATTCGAATTAGTTATTCGAATAGATTTAATCACATATAAGTTATTCGAATTAGTTATTCGAATGGAATTAACCACAAATGAGTTATTCGAATTAGATATTTGAATAGAGTTAAACACATTAGAGTGATTCGAATTACTTATTCGAATAGAGTTAAACACGTAAGAGTTAATTGAATATTTGTTATTCAATTTGAGTTAATCGAATTTAGTTATTCGAGAAGAGTTAAATCGAATTTAGTTATTCGAAAGGAGTTAATCAATTTGAGTTTAGTTAATCGATTTGAATTAAGTTGAATCGAAATGGAGTAAATCGATTAGAATTAAGTTAATCGAGTTAGAGTAAATCGAATATTTGTTATTCGAAGGTAAGTTATTCGAATTAGTTATTCGAAGGAGTTAATCAATTAAGTTATTCGAACAAGTTATTCGAAGGAGTAAATCAAATTAAGTTAATCGATTTGAGTTGAGTTAATCGATTTGGGTTAAGTTAAGTTATCGAGTTATGAAATCGAGTTGAGATAATCGAGTTAAGATTTATCGAGTTAAGTTATCGAGTTAAGAAATCGAGTTGAGATAGTCGAGTTAAGATTTATCGAGTTAAGTAATCGAGTTAAGTAATCGAGTTGAGATAATTGAGTTAAGAAAATCAAGTTGAGTTAATCGAATAAGTTATTCGATAAGAGTAAATCCATTTAAGTTAAATCGGATGTTAGTTATTCGATAAGAATTGACACGTTTAAGAAAATCAAATATTTGTTATTCGATAAGAGTTAATGAAATAGAGCAAACCAAGAAGAGTTTTTCGAATATTAGTTATTCGATAGGAGTTAATCGAAATAGAGTTTATCGAATATCAGTTATTAAAAGGGAGAGTTAATCGGATAGAGATTACTCGAAAGAGAGTTATACGTCGAATTCGATTATAGCGAATTCAGGAAAGTACTATTTACTTTCCAGGGTTTAAATCAAGATTTAGTTATTGATTTAGAAATTAGGTGTCTGTTAAATTATTCGAGTTAGGAGATAAAGTTATAATTTAGGTTAGATATTGCAGAAGTAGGAATTATAACGTTATAGTTATAATCAAACGTTTTCATATAAGAAGTAGATTCGTAACCTGAATCCGAGAATTTGCGTAAACAGATGATTGGAAAAGTGAGTGACGAGCTTCATCTATTTCACAGTAAAGGACGTTGTTAAATTAAGGTCTGAGAGGTAATTATACCCCAACTTGATTGACTTCAGAATTGACAAAGGAATAGTTGTGGTTTGATAGAAAAGGTTGATTTGAAATAAAGTTAAGGAATAAGCGATAAATGGATTAAGCGAAACGATGTTTTATACAGCGTTCATTGGAAATCCGCAAATGAGATTTGGAAACGTTTTCCAAATATAGTCAGATATGTTTTCTAAACATAGAAAATGAAATGTTTTCATGATAAGAATTTAAGAAATAGAGTTAAGCAAATTCAGAAACTGACTGGAGAGGGTAAGTTGAACGGTTTTCTAAGTGACGATCTGATGTTGGTTTCGACCTTCCGGATTGATACTTAGAGAATTGTTCTCATACTAGTTACAGTTAGGGATTGATAGTTGCGAAATAATAGTGATGTGAGAATAAGCTATGGAAATGTTTTCCAATGATTAATAACATATATTTTCTAAATATATGAAATAAGGAAATATGAACATATGATGATTGATCGATCGAATTCCCATTTGGAAATAAGATCGTTGTTTGTACACCGACATGTTTTCATTTGATAGTTAGATCACAGACTATCAAAGTTTTGACCATTTTTACGTTGTTAATATGGAGAGACCGGTTGGATTATTATCCGAAGAACCACTCTGTATTAGCATAAGCGTTGCGAATCAAGTACGCTGAAGATAATTGAAGACGGAGTGAAGTGCAAGGGCTATTGTGAAAAGCCTAGGTAGGATGGATTCATTGAATAGTGCCTTCGGTTTATTCAGTCCCAGAACAACGTATATGGACGAGTGTCTGACAAAGTATTCTTAACGAATCATATGTTGATCTCTTTAAATGTATTACGTTGGTGGCGGAGAAATTCGTTTCTCTTAGCTTTTATACTCGTGATGCCTTGAGAAATCGATAATGATTTGGTGGGTATGACGATGTGGCATTCAAAGTAATTGAAGAAATAATCTATCAAAGTGATAAACGTGACCTCAAAACCTCACAACCGGGAAGTAACAAAAGTTGGGTTAGGCAGCATGGCTAGTTGGGCCATACCCAAGCAGGGTGTATTATCACCATCTAGAGAATATTCAATTGTACTTCTTTATAATCTATTTCAATGCTGTCCCTTATCGGGAAGGATGGTTGCTGATCCCAACCATCGGTGATAATATATTCGTTACACTCAAGCTAAATGAGTGGACGGTCATGTGTGGCCGGGTTGCAAGACGTTCTTGTTGAACCCTAGTGTATCTCCTCTAGAGTACACTGATCGGAAGGTGCTCCCATACCTTGTCTGTTGGAATCCAATCTCCAATAAGTGCTCACGGTTTTATTTGTATACTATGTATGTGGAACGTGAGATGCAAGCGTTCTGCTAGATTGATATCTATTTGTATTTAGACATTATTATAATATCAGAAAGATATCCTTTATTTAACCAAGTGTTGGAGTTTTATTCACACCAGTCCCATGACTGACCCGGAGTTTATTTTGTTTGTTTTCCCTAAACTCTTGGGTGCCTAAATTTGTACGGGCAGTCAAGTAGTCGGGATTTTACAGATACACTTGGAGAGCTTGGAGCAGGAGGCTTCAGGATTATAGCTATTATTATTCCGCTGTGTTGTTAAGTGTTGTACTTTGAAATGGTATGTATATACGAGTACTGATTTGTATTTCAAAGTTATGTTATATTTTATTTGTTCCGCTATGAGATTCGTGTTTACTCTGATGATGTAAGTTCTTCTTCTTCTTCTTCTTCTTCTATTCTATTAGTTCTATCTTTTCTTCCTCACCCTCTACTTTCTTTCACTAACGTCTCGGGATTTTCGACTCTCGAGGAGTCGAAAATTTCCAGCCGTTACAGTTGGTATCAGAGCTTAAGTTAAGTGATTACCTTGGCTCTGTGGCATAACTCGATAGAGATGGGATTAGTAATATCCTAGATTGAGTTTGAGTGTATATATATGAGCGCGTAATTGTTATTCAATATAAAATGGTTTTATATTGTGGAGATTTATTGGTTGAGTGGCTTATGAATTATGGTCGATCAGTTTGATCCACTGTATCGATAAGGGTTACTAAACACTCGAATACGATGAACCGTCATGGTATGTTTTGAAAGAGGGTAAATGAAATAATTTTTCCCAAAATATATTTGTTTATAGAAGAAATATATATCTTGAAATTTTTATAGTATATTGATTGTGTTGATTGTTATTATAATCGAATAAGATTATAAAAGGGTGAAATGGTTATAAATGACCAATCAGAATTCATATGAATGTAATATATGAAATAGTTTGAATTAAATATGAATTTAAATCAGAATTTGGAATTTAAAATAAGGAAATTTTAAGTTCCTGGGAGATTTTGAAAATGTTTTTCAAATTGAAAATGATATAGTATTGAACTCACTTCGATAGCTGGAAAATAGATTTTGGTGATGAATCTAGACATCATCAGTGTTCATTTTCGAGTTCTAAGTGATGGATTACTACCAAAGGTTTTGTTTTTGAATTGTTTTGAGAAAACAAGTTGTTTAGAAATTCAAAGGTTTTGAATTGGCATTATGATTTCAAATTGATTTGAAAGAAACCCACGAACTTAAGTTCTGGAATTAAAATTTAACTAATGAAGTTAAATAAAATGAGATGGTAAAAATAAATTGAAATTTAACTTGAACCGAGTTAAATAAAATTGAATTGGATTAGAGATAATCTAGAATGGAACCAAATTGATAAGTCAATAATTTGGGATTTGATATTAGAGTTAGAATGAAATTCGATTTGGATTTGAGGATATGAACTGATTGGAGATCAATTGGAATGGATAATATTGGTATATGTTGAAGTGGTAGCAGATGAAAGGGATAGAGTTAAATGCCCGACAAAAAGGTACAAGTTTATATCATATATGAGTTTGGATTGTATGAGCCGAATTGGCAAGCCGCTTGGCTATTTTGATTTCCTTTTGGATTGGAGGAGGCCTAGAGAGGCGAGTTGTGGTTTGACATATTGAGCCGTACAAAGGAGGTTATAGCGAAATTTTTCGAAAATTTAAGGTGTTAGAAAATTTTCAGAATTTTTGAAAATTGTAGTTGGTCGGAAATGAATTAATAAATTAATTAAAATTAAATGGGTCCAGTCGAAACTGAAATTTAGAGGTAAACAAAAAAGTTTTTTAAATCTAGTTAGTAGAGTTAGTAGCATTTTTCTAACTTAGCAATTTCGAGGACGAAATTATTTTAAGGGGGGAAGTCTGTAAGGGCGCGTTTTGTTAGCAATCGAATAATTAATTAATTTAATTATTTATATATCGATTTGGCGATATCGATAACTTAAAGTAAAACGTTCGAACTTATAATTTATAATTATAATTAAAACGAACCTGAAACGTCGCGGCAGTTCGCAGATTGGCGATTTGAACTTCAACTGAATGTACATGATTCATTTTAAACCGGATTTCTGTGAAACAAGAAACGTGTGGAGCTGGTGGAGTATATCTTTCTAGTGGAAGAGAAAAATCGGGATTTCGTCGTGTAGATTTTGAGGTATGTCCAAATCAAATTTTGAAATAGTCGCTATAGAATCGTTTATCGACCGTATCGGTTTATTCGATATAACTAGAGATCGGGTTTGAATTTAGACAAGGTTCTTTTGGGAAGTAGTGATAATTTAATTTTTAGAATTTTATGGTAATTTTTAATCAATTATATAAGCAGCTTTTTATGTGGAGTATTTGGCACCCTGTAATCAACATTTTGAAGTTTCAAAATATGAGTTAATCTACCGGTATTATTATATTTTTGGGATCGGGGGACATCACTTGTCTCACTAATATTTTTATTTCTGTGGCAGCAGTCCATGAAGTAAAGGTAATTATATATATTTGTAAAATAGGATTTTTTCTTACCCTTAAATTAATATTCTAACTTATATACTAGGTCCAAATAAAGCCGCATCCTCTTTTGCTTCAGCCGCAGATTCATGTGACTCAAACTAAAAACGTGGACATATACCTTTCTCACAAAAATCAAGACTGCGTGTACATTCATATCACCACACTATACATTATTCTTCCTGGACCATTAAGTAATCATCTCTATTAAATAGACATCCAACATGACCATATTTCTGGTTACAAAATGCAAATAGAAACTTCATGGCCAAACTATAAAGTCCTCAGAAATCCAATTCAAAGGATATATATATCAGTGAAATCTCTTTGAACCTAGATATATATTTTCTTTTCTACTAAGTTCACGGGGAGGAACTGCTGCCGACGAGACAAAACGTGGTTGCGCAAGCTTCGGTCGACGGTGTGGGCAAGTTCGGGGTAGCCTGAGGGTCAGGATGACGTGGGTCAGTGGAACTCCGGCGGTCACTGGCGAAAATCAATGTCGTGGGTCAGCTCGTTTAGTAGCAGGTCTGGGCGACGTAAGGGAGTTCTAGTTGGGGGAGATGGTGCCGGGTGGGTGCGGTTTAGGGTGGCGATGTCAGTGGTGGCGTCGGCGTCGGAGACTGGTGGCCGAGGTGGATGGAAGCGGCAGTCAAATGGAAGGTCAACGGGGGAAATTATGTTAGCAGGCATCGGGATTTAGATTGGGGAAGGAGAATTGTCGGTCTGGGCTGTTAAAGGGTAAGCGGGCCAATTTAAGGGGTTAAGGCCCATTGGAAATAGAAATTCAAGTGTTTTATTTAATTTATATAATATGTAAAAACTTCGTAACGCGATATATATTTCATACGAGGTCGGATTCGCGAACCGTCAGTCACATTGGGATCGTATGGACGGACACTACACAATGAGACTGACCGCAAGTCCATCGGAGCTCATTACAATTTATGGCGAAATAAATTGGCCGTCTCAAACAACGAACGCAAACCGATATTTTTTTTGGTTAACGCACAAATGTGAGTAAAACTCACTAACTCTGAACAGTTTATAATTTCATGTTGTATTGTTAGAACTGTTAAAATTGTCTGTTTGACTGTGTGTTGATTGTTTGATTGAACTGCTAGTCAATTAGTTAAATTTCTATATTGATTCTGTTTAACAGAATATATCATATGGAACTGAAAGTGATGTTATCTATATTGTCTAACATCTATGATGCAGGGAGATAGGTTGGAGGAATCCGACTGGATTCCTCAACAGTTATTTTATTGTTTTTCATATATTGTTATATGATGTGATATAAAATCTGTGGGCGATTATATGTGCTTGGACGATATTGAACATCGTGATTTGATATGATTGAATACCATAACATACCGAAATGTTGATAAGGGGATTTTCAATGTTTATATTGAAAATGAATCTTATTTATAAAATCGATAGGATTTTATAAAAGGAAAACATTTATTTAATTAGAAAATAAATAAATGAAAAAGGAAACATTTATTTAGAAAATAAATGAAATAAAATAGAAACATTTATTTAGAAAACAAATGAATTAGAATATAAAGGAATATTTATTTAGGAAATAAATATAGGAACATTTATTTAGATTATAAATAAATGGAATAAAGGAATATTTATTTAGGGAATAAATAAAGGAACA
Source organism: Allium sativum (assembly GCA_030737875.1). Classification (NCBI taxonomy): domain Eukaryota; kingdom Viridiplantae; phylum Streptophyta; class Magnoliopsida; order Asparagales; family Amaryllidaceae; genus Allium; species Allium sativum. The sequence continues at coordinate 314,582,393 of CM060909.1, read as the reverse complement.
CTTGTTCGGAAAATAAATAGAATTATACAAGGATAGATTTAAACACGTGCTTCGCACACAAGTATAACACGATATGGATTTTAAGGAGATATTAAATAGGAAATCTATTTTTAACAGATAAAGTGAGAAGATTTAATTTATAAATAATGTTTTATAAATTAAATAAAATATTTATTGTTTGATAAATGGGATATATAAGTTTGAACTTATATAGGGAAGTAGAAATTGTTTTTAACACCGATAAAGTAAATAAACGCTGTTAAAGGGAAATCCTTAGAAGGGGAGAAAACGTTATTAAAGGAACATTTATAAAGTGAAGAACCGTTACTAAAAGTAAATCTTTATAAATGAATAAACGTTGTTAAAGGAAATCTTTTAATGAATAAACGTTATAAAAAGGGAAATCTTTATAAGTAAATAAAGTATTCGAATAATAGTTATTCGAAGGAGTAAATCAAATAAGTTATTCGAATTAGTTATTCGAATAGAGTTAAGTTATTCGAATTAGTTATTCGAATAGAGTTAATCACATATAAGTTATTCGAATTAGTTACTCGAATAGAGTTAACCACAAATGAGTTATTCGAATTAGATATTTGAATAGAGTTAAACACATTAGAGTGATTCGAATTACTTATTCGAATAGAGTTAAACACGTAAGAGTTAATTGAATATTTGTTATTCAATTTGAGTTAATCGAATTTAGTTATTCGAGAAGAGTTAAATCGAATTTAGTTATTCGAAAGGAGTTAATCAATTTGAGTTTAGTTAATCGATTTGAATTAAGTTGAATCGAAATGGAGTAAATCGATTAGAATTAAGTTAATCGAGTTAGAGTAAATCGAATACTTGTTATTCGAAGGTAAGTTATTCGAATTAGTTATTCGAAGGAGTTAATCAATTAAGTTATTCGAATGAGTTATTCGAAGGAGTAAATCAAATTAAGTTAATCGATTTGAATTGAGTAAATCGATTTGGGTTAAGTTAAGTTATCGAGTTAAGAAATCGAGTTGAGATAATCGAGTTAAGATTTATCGAGTTAAGTTATCGAGTTAAGAAATCGAGTTGAGATAGTCGAGTTAAGATTTATCGAGTTAAGTAATCGAGTTAAGTAATCGAGTTGAGATAATTGAGTTAAGAAAATCAAGTTGAGTTAATCGAATAAGTTATTCGATAAGAGTAAATCCATTTAAGTTAAATCGGATGTTAGTTATTCGATAAGAATTGACACATTTAAGAAAATCGAATATTTGTTATTCGATAAGAGTTAATGAAATAGAGCCAACCAAGAAGTGTTATTCGAATATTAGTTATTCGATAGGAGTTAATCGAAATAGAGTTTATCGAATATCAGTTATTAAAAGGGAGAGTTAATCGGATAGAGATTACTCGAAAGAGAGTTATACGTCGAATTCGATTATAGCGAATTCGGGAAAGTACTATTTACTTTCCAGGGTTTAAATCAAGATTTATTTATTGATTTAGAAATTAGGTGTTTGTTAAATTATTCGAGTTGGGAGATAAAGTTATAATTTAGGTTAGATATTGCAGAAGTAGGAATTATAACGTTATAGTTATAATCAAACGTTTTCATATAAGAAATAGATTCGTAACCTGAATCCGAGAATTTGCGTAAACAGATGATTGGAAAAAGTGAGTGACGAGCTTCATCTATTTCACAGTAAAGGACGTTGTTAAATTAAGGTCTGAGAGGTAATTATACCCCAACTTGATTGACTTCAGAATTGACAAAGGAATAGTCGTGGTTTGATAGAAAAGGTTGATTTGAAATAAAGTTAAGGAATAAGCGATAAATGGATTAAGCGAAACGATGTTTTATACAACGTTCATTGGAAATCCGCAAATGAGATTTGGAAACGTTTTCCAAATATAGTCAGATATGTTTTCTAAACATAGAAAATAAAATGTTTTCATGATAAGAATTTAAGAAATAGAGTTAAGCAAATTCAGAAACTGACTGGAGAGGGTAAGTTGAACGGTTTTCTAAGTGACGATCTGATGTTGGTTTCGACCTTCCGGATTGATACTTAGAGAATTGTACTCATACTAGTTACAGTTAGGGACTGATAGTTGCGAAATAATAGTGATGTGAGAATAAGCTATGGAAATGTTTTCCAATGATTAATAACATATATTTTCTAAATATATGAAATAAGGAAATATGAACATATGATGATTGATCGATCGAATTCCCATTTGGAAATAAGATCGTTGTTTGTACACCGACATGTTTTCATTTGATAGTTAGATCACAGACTATCAAAGTTTTGACCATTTTTACGTTGTTAATATGGAGAGACCGGTTGGATTATTATCCAAAGAACCACTTCGTATTAGCATAAGCGTTGCGAATCAAGTACGCTGAAGATAATTGAAGAAGGAGTGAAGTGCAAGGGCTATTGTGAAAAGCCTAGGTAGGATGGATTCACTGAATAGTGCCTTCGGTTTATTCAGTCCCAGAACAACGTATATGGACGAGTGTCTGACAAAGTATTCTTAACGAATCATATGTTGATCTCTTTAAATGTATTACGTTGGTGGCAGAGAAATTCGTTTCTCTTAGCTTTTATACTCGTGATGCCTTGAGAAATCGATAATGATTTGGTGGGTATGACGATGTGGCATTCAAAGTAATTGAAGAAATAATCTATCAAAGTGATAAACGTGACCTCAAAACCTCACAACCGGGAAATAACAAAAGTTGGGCTAGGCAGCATGGCTAGTTGGGCCATACCCAAGCAGGGTGTATTATCACCATCTAGAGAATATTCAATTGTACTTCTTTATAATCTATTTCAATGCTGTCCCTTATCTGGAAGGATGGTTGCTGATCCCAACCATCGGTGATAATATATTCGTTACACTCAAGCTAAATGAGTGGACGGTCATGTGTGGCCGGGTTGCAAGACGTTCTTGTTGAACCCTAGTGTATCTCCTCTAGAGTACACTGATCGGAAGGTGCTCCCATACCTTGTCTGTTGGAATCCAATCTCCAATAAGCGCTCACGGTTTTATTTGTATACTATGTATGTGGAACGTGAGATGCAAGCGTTCTGCTAGATTGATATCTATTTGTATTTAGACATTATTATAATATCAGAAAGATATCCTTTATTTAACCAAGTGTTGGAGTTTTATTCACACCAGTCCCATGACTGACCCGGAGTTTATTTGTTTGTTTTCCCTAAACTCTTGGGTGCCTAAATTTGTACGGGCAGTCAAGTAGTCGGGATTTTACAGATACACTTGGAGAGCTTGGAGCAGAAGGCTTCAGGATTATAGCTATTATTATTCCGCTGTGTTGTTAAGTGTTGTACTTTGAAATGGTATGTATATACGAGTACTGATTTGTATTTCAAAGTTATGTTATATTTTATTTGTTCCGCTGTGAGATTCGTGTTTACTCTGATGATGTAAGTTCTTCTTCTTCTTCTATTCTATTAGTTCTATCTTTTCTTCCTCACCCTCTACTTTCTTTCACTAACGTCTCGGGATTTTCGACTCTCGAGGAGTCGAAAATTTCCAGCCGTTACAAGTACATCTTCTATAATTCACGTCAAATTATCCCAATTTGCTTCTAATAGTCATGTTATGATACACACTCTAAATTATGACAAATAATATAGATTTCATGTTATACCCAAATAACCCTGCATCCATAACGTTCGTATACCATGATTTCACAAGTTTTCTAAATACTCATGAAACGAAACTAAAAAGGGAATAGAGGATAAACATGAGAATTGACATAAAAGAATAGGCATGCAAAAGCGAGCCAAATGCAAGGATAATGGATCCAATGGTTTTTGGTGTACATAATAGCGAATAGGAATAAACTAAGCGAGTCACACCATAGTTATGAGACCCAACAAAATGCCAGTTCGGTGTACAATATGGTTTGTAACTATAGTGTTTTTAGCATAAACAATTAACTATAGTAGCCTTAGGCGATCAACCACTATAGTCATAGGTAGAAATCTCATAGTTATGAATCATAGGCGATTAACCACAATAGTCACGGATAATTAACCAAAATAGTCCTAGGCAATTATCCTAAATAGTCATAGGCAATTAACTGTAATAATTTCAAAGTCATGGTCATAGTCTTATAATCATAGGCAGTAATCTCATAGTCATGAGTCATAGGTGATTAGCCACAATTGTCCTTGTCATAGTCATAGGCGATTGTTTTATGTTCACGGTCATAGGCATAGGCATAGCCTCATGTTCACGGTCATAGGCATAGGCTAATAGCAATAGTTTCAACGTCATAGGCATAGGAGCAGTCTCACAGGTAATTAATCTCAATAGTTCTTAGTCGGATCCAAAGGCATATTCAAATGAGAGGATCGGGCATATTCTTATATCAATTTAATTACATGCCATAAATAGATCTAGACGTTCAAATTTAAAAAGTAACTGACTTACATTGATCGGCTTTAGAAAAGGATAATAAGATAACATTGAGGTGATTTGCTATGATTTGCGCGACGTTGCTTGAAGCCGTTGAATTAGCCTTTCCTTCCCTTCTTGAAGCTTTAACTTGATTTGAATCTCCAATTTGAAATTCCTAGCCGTAGTCTTCAAGAATAGTCCTCTTGTTTTATTTTAATTTATTTATTTCAATTATTCTAGAGGCAGCATAAGGAGAGAATGAAATGGTGTAAAGAGAATGAGGCTAGGAGGATGTTTATATAGGATTAGGCGGACAAATCTAAACAGAAAACGTGACCAGATACATCAGAATGAACACAGGCTCAGAACTAGGTTCTGTCACCAGGTCGACCCCCAGGTCGACCATAGTGTCTACCTGGTCGGTGGGAGGTCGACCATAGTGTCGACCCCTAGGTCGACCTGGTCCTGGGGGGGAAAATTCCCGCCCAGTCTGCGCTGGCATTTGAATTTGAATTTCGAATTTGAATTTTGAGCTATTTTCGATTATGAAAATCTCTGAATCTTCGGAGGGTCATATCTTCCTCATACGGACTCCGTTTCTCGAAAAATCGGACTCGTTTCCAAGCAGAATTTCGAGACGAACGCACTGGAGCAACCCGTTTCCCCTGATTCTTATTTTAAAATTTAATTATACTTTAATTTGCGAAATTTAATGTTACAGAATTACGGGGTGTTACATTCTCCCCCCTCTTAAAAGGATTTTGTACCCGAAATCTTCAAGTTAGGAAGAATGTATCCTACCATCCAATCACCCATCTATTCAACCATTCAATCGCATGCATTTATTGTCCTTAAAGGATTTCTAATGCTTTCATGCCCATATGCATAGTGTGTGTATATGTCTTTATCTAATACAAAATCAGGCGGTCTACTAATTCAGTTAACCTCCTTGATGCGAATTATGTCAGTGTCATGCATCCGATCATGTATGCAAGCATCCCTAGTTACGTAAATACTACATGTCTGCATAGCCATTCATTCATATGCAACATCCATATGATAACATATCAAGTTAAATCCGTTAAGCAAATACATATATGCGAATGCAATATGAAAGTGACTGAGTCGTTCTAGTGCCTATGGTGTGTATATGCATCCACGAGCAACCATTTTCAACCATCAATCATAACATGTTTCAAATACATGTCTCAAAGACATGTTTCAAATACATGTTTACATGCATTGGCTTCTACCTAAGGATCTATAATACGTCCTAGAGGATATACCTTAAAGGCTAGAAAGTACGCATAAAATTCCTAGAAAAAAGAGATCAAGGATGTACCCTTAAGAAAAAGGGTATGATGTGTGTATCTAGTCTTCAGTCTTCTAAGACGCACCTTCTTGAACTCCACTATTCTGTACCTTATCTAATTAATCTTCACGATTGCGAAGCTTCTTAACCTCCATTTCTAAAACTATCGTTGATCGGATAGCTGGCTTTTCATTGTCAATTGGATACATGCGGAAGTCTATGCTGCGTTTTTGAGATAAACTCCTAACCTAATCAAAAACATCTGCTTACTCATGGACTACACTAACGGATTTCAAATCGTCGATAAATGCATTAAGCGATTCTAGCTAGCTAAGCCTAACTGATTCTTTACACGAATCTCGAGGGTATTCCCAAGGCAAGTCAAAAATCTAATTACCCTCCGTTCAGAGTCACTAGCCAACCAACCCATGCCCAAAATCAACTCATAGCCCATGGAACCAAAAACATAAGCATTACGCTTAAACTCAACACTTAATATCGTTATTCTCAAATCCTTACCAACCAAAGGTAAACGAGCCGAACCGTCCATTGGGTTTGAGATACTAATGGGATCTTCTACTATACAAGTACTAAGGTGCAGAGACTCATATATGGAAGTAGATATGAACAAATGCGAAGCGCTAAGATCAAAAGTGTACTAACTAGTTGATCAAAACGAAAAGCTAAACTTTTCTAACAGAGACTTTTACTATCTCTCTCCGGTATTCTAATTGTGAAAGCATGCACTTGCCCTTCTGAAAATCTTGTCCCTCGTCCTTGCCCTTGACCTTAATTATATGCGCTATCCTACTGTGGAAAAGATACTTCCTCTCGTCTTAGGTTTTATAATTCCTTCTTTCTTCATGAGTCGAGTTTATATCCATGAATCTCTCAATCTTACGTTGAGCTCCCTAGCCAACTCCTTCACACTCATCTTTACCATTCCTGTGTATCATATTGACAAGTTTCTCAAAAGCCGCCTCCATCTTACGGAAAACCCTCCAAAGCTTGAAAGAAAACTAGCTGCAGGTGACACTACTATGGCTATAGATGGGAGTCAGGCAGTACTTTGCCCTTCGGTAGGTATCATTGTCTTATCAAGCCTACGGAACCGTGCCGTGATGAGGTTACCTCCTATAAAGCGAGGAGCCCCGAAGACTCAAGAAAGAAGGGGACAAGAATTCAAACAGAGAATCAGAAGACAGTGCGTATGGCTATTGGGGAATATGCCTTTAAAACAAAACTTTCCTTTTGAAAATGCTTCTTTTAAAACCATTGAAAATAATTTTTCAAATATTTTATCTGATCCGGTAACCTTCAGCTATGATACCACGTGTAACACCCCACATACGTTAGTGTCACTCACAAAGGGAATGCACTAAGTTTTGTGGAGCATTTAAGGTAAAAGATGCAGATAAATTACAAGACAGATAATTAAAGCAGCGGTAAATAAAAACTTTACTTTATTGATAAATAGTTTGTACAACAATTATTTTCCAATACCAGAATATCTGTCTTACAAAATAAAGAAGCATAAAGTAATATTTATATTCCCCAATGTAGCGTGAGCCAGCCATAGCAATGGAAAAGAGAATCCAAGAAAAAATTCGACTAATCTTCAGCTTGGAAAGAAAACCGGGCTTAGTAGTAATATTCCCTCCCTGCGAACCCTTGGGGGGGGGGGAATGGAATACAAGAAAGTGAAATAAAACAGAGTCATACGTAAAGTCTGGTAAGTTCAGTAACTTTCAGCATGTGAACAGGAAAAAAAACAACATGGCATGAATTAACTGTATACAAGACTACACCATGATAACAGGAATCATAAGCTTAGCATAAGATATGATAAGGTAAGATAAACTGGATGCACTACTATACTTTCTCTGCTTCGCCACTACCTTGTTATTCTAATTTCTATATCCCTGCACTACCTAACTAGTAATTTGTTTAAACTGATAAGAACAAATACGTGATCCCAATTCCCACAATTTTTGGTTGTTTCAAGTGTACATCTATCATTTATTACCTAGGTCTAACCTAGGGTTTTATATCGAGCGCATTCTAGATCCAACCAGGTTTTTCGCTACCCAGGGCTACTGGGGTTTATGCTACTTATTGAACGGTTCTCGGATTTTAGGGTTTACACGACCTAGGTCCAACTAGGGATTATGCTACCTATCGAACGACGCCCCTAATCTAGGACACACTACCTAGAGTGGTATATGTTCCTAGACTTCCCCCACGTATGTGTCATGGATCGTTATCGCTGTCTAGATGCACATGTCCTCTATATGTGCGACCTGGGTCTCATGGCAGGGCAAATAAAGAAACACGGAACTCAGTCGGGAGCTTTCAGATATCTACCGATGCAGATGCTAAGGTCTGTTTTTCCAGTGGCTATGGTCCCACTTGACCCCTCCCTCAACTAATGAAATGCACACCTTGAAAAATGAGAACTATACGCAGGCCCTCTATGCCCCACTAACCTATGGCCCTCCGCACCCATAACTAGATAACAAGTATATGGTCTGTTGGAGTTCTCCGCCTTTTCGCTTCACGTATCTCGATTGACTAAACATGTTAGGTAGATGACGAACTGCTATCACAGAGCTACTGGTCCCGCCGAATCACGTTGGTCCATCCTAGTCTTTAGGTTGCCTCATATTGCAACCAAGGCATATCCTTGGTTCCTCTAACGCAGACCTTAACCTCTGTGAGCCCAGGCGGATCATCTGCAGCCTCACAGAGGGATACCAAGAATACCCTCACGTCCCCTCAATGCCGCGTGCTTCGTAACCTAGTTTGGAGCCTTCTTTAAGATTTAATGGACGTCCGCTCCTTCTCATGTTGTACGAAGGTTTATTACTTAGTTCCCCTAACTAAGGTTTACTACTTAGTTCCTAAATCGTCATTTTCTAAACTAAGGTTTACAACTTAGTCCTCTTAACAAAGGTTGCCTACTTAGTTCTTTTTTTCTCGTCAAGTTGGATTGGTTAAGTGTCATTAGTCCATTCAAGTTAACTTAACCCATTCACATGTCATGTAAAACTGGTTAAGTGTTATAAGTAGTTCATGTTGACTTAACCCTACCACAAATCTAGTTATATTGGTTAAGTGTTTCTTATTACTTAACCCCACCCCTTCATCTTGTACTGGTTGAGTATCCATTTTAACTTAACCCTGCCCCTTCTGTTTAACTAACATGCTAAAACGGTTAAGTGTTCTCTTAGCTAACTCAACCCTAACATTCGTTTAATTCACATATTCTAATGGTTAAGTATTTTCCCTTCATGTTTTAACTTAACCTTGTTCATTTGGCACACTACGATGGCTAAGTGTTCTAAGTTTACTTAACTCCACCTTCTAGTCTAGTTAACTTGTTAAATTAGCTAGGTGTGTTTTACTTAACCTTCACAAGTCTTGTTAACATGTTAAGTTGGCTAAGTATTCCTATGGACTTAACCCTCCCATTCTAGCTTAAACGTTTCTTAGCTTTAAATTATTGTTTAAAGCACCAACCACTCACATTAGACAGATATCATTGCAGTTACTGGATGTGCCGGTCGGTTCCGGGCAGATTTACACTACAATTCAATCTAACCTCAGGTCCTTTTGGGCTCAATGCTCTAACCACCCACATTAGATAGGCATTGTTACGGTTGCTGGATTTGCCGGGCGTTTCTGGGAAGTCTTATACCGTAACTCAATCTAACCTCGGGTTAGGCATATTCGTCTTTCCCTAGATTTACATATTTTTCCTTTTTGTTTATATGCAAATTGCTAACAACTCTTTTAAACAAATTTGGTATCTATCATATTCATTTGTCATGCCCACTAACATACCTATATTCTAGGCCCAAATCTTGATTTACCTATCGTTTAACCCAACCTGCAGTTCTATGCCAATTTAGATCTATTATTCCCATTTACGGTTCATGTCAAAACTAGTTTTAATACTCTAGTTTACAATTTATGCCTAAAGCTTAGGTTACTAGCCAATACTAGATTCAATATATCAAAGTACATCTTCTATAATTCACGTCAAATTATCCCAATTTGCATCTAATAGTCATGTTATAATACACACTCTAAATTATGTCAAACAATATAAATTTCATGTTATACCCAAATAACCCCATAACCATAACGTATGTATACCATGATTTCATAAGTTTTCTAAATACTCATGAAACAAAACTATAAAGGGAATAGAGGATAAACATGAGAATTGACATAAAAGAATAGGCATGCAAAAGCGAGCCAAATACAGGGATAATGGATCCAACGGTTTTTGGTGTACATAATAGCGAATAGGAATTAACTAAGCAAGTCACACCATAGGTATGAGATCCAACAAAATGCCAGTTCGGTGTACAATATGGTTTGTAACTATAGTGTTATTGGCATAAACAATTAACCATAGTAGTCTTAGGCTATCAACCACAATAGTCATAGCCATGGTCATAGGTAGAAATCTCATAGTTATGAATTATAGGTGATTAACCACAATAGTCACGGATAATTAACCAAAAAAGTCCTAGGCAATTATCCTAAATAGTCATAGGCAATTAACTGTAATAATTTCAAAGTCATGGTCATAGTCTTATAATCATAGGCAGTAATCTCATAGTCATGAGCCATAGGTGATTAGCCACAATTGTCCTTGTCATAGTCATAAGCGATAGTTTTGTGTCCACGGTCATAGGCATAGGCATAGTCTCATGTTCACGGTCATAGGCATAGGCTATTAACAATAGTTCCAACGTCATAGGCATTGGCATAGGCACTGTCTCATCGGTAATTAATCTCAATAGTTCTTAGTTGGATCCAAAGGCATATTCAAATGAGAGGATCAGGCATATTCTTATATCCATTAAATTACATGCCACAAATAGATCTAGACGTTCAAATCTAAAAAGTAACTGACTTACATTGACCGGCTTTAGAAAAGGATAATAAAATAACGTTGAGGTGATTTGCTATGATTTGCACGACGTTGCTCGAAGCTGTTGAATTAGCCTTTCCTTCCCTTCTTGAAGCTCTAACTTGATTTGAATCTCCAATTTGAAATTACTAGCCGTAGTCTTCAAGAATAGTCTTCATGTTTTATTTTAATTTATTTATTTCAATTATTCCAGAGGCAGCATAAGGGGAGAATGAAATGGTGTAAAGAGAATGAGGCTTGGACGTTGTTTATATAGGATTAGGCGGACGAATCTAGACAGAAAACGTGACCAGATACATCAGAATGAACCAAGGCTCAGAACTGGGTTTTGTCACCAGGTCGACCCCCAGGTCAACCATAGTGTCGACCTGGTCCCTGGGAGGTCGACCATAGTGTCGACTCCCAGGTCGACCTGGTCCTGGGCGGGAAAATTCCCGCCCAGTCTGAGCTGGCGTTTGAATTCGAATTTCGAGCTATTTTTGATTCTGATAATCTCTGAAACTTCGGAGGGTCATATCTTCCTCATATGGACTCTGTTTCTCGAAAACTCGGACTCGTTCCAAGTAGAATTTCGAGAAGAACGCAATGGCACAACTCGTTTCCCCTGATTCTTATTTTAAAATTTAATTATGCTTTAATTTTCGAAACTTAATGTTATAGAATTACGGGGTGTTACAAGAAGCGCAATATATTCTATCATGTTTATGTTGTTTGCCTTATCATGCCGGCCTTTTATGATGTTATCTCTCTTATCCACTTTATATGCCTGTCATGATACTTTTACTTATTTATATGCTAAATGTAACTGGACTCGCCAGTCTTTATGTCTGACTCATTTTGTTTCCTTTTCTTTTTCTATCGTTCCCCCCAAGTTCTCATGGTGGGAATACTCAAGCTTAATCAGGATTCTGCTTTCGTCTTGCTTGGAGCTGCTTAGATGTACCACTTGATTTTTTATCTCTCTACTATGGCTATGTTTTGGGATTATGCTTCTTTTATTATTATAATCTGATGATTTAAGTACAAGATAGAAGTTTTGATGTACTGGGTTTTATGCATTTCAGACATATGATGTAACCATGTTTTGAACTATGATGTTTTCTGCTTAATAAAATTTTAAATTCCCTTTCTATTTATTAACTGTCTGGTACTATTTCTGTTTCTATTTACCTATAACACTTCACGAAACTTAATACATTCTCTTAATGAGTGATATTAACGGACGTGGGGTGTCACACTTGGTATCGGAGCTGAAGGTTACCAGATCAGATAAAAGATTTTGAAAATTGTTTTAAAAAGGTTTTAAAAAAAGCATTTTCAAAGAAAAGTCTATTTTGAAAACATATTCCCCAAAGCCATATGTAATATCTTTTGATCCTTTGCTTGAATCCCTTTTCCTTTTGTTTTCAGTATGTCTGGGGAACCTAATATTCTTGTGGATGTTACGATACCAGGCTGGTCCCGTCGGTATCTAGAGGCCATAACACCTGCCAGTGGTAAATCATACGTTCCTCCCCTAGCTGCACTTGTTGTTCCTCATCCTCCTTCTCCGCGAGTAGATAATTCCTCTAAAATCTGCAAAGATTTCTATGCTATGGGTGGAAAGCCATTCCGAGGAACCGAAACGTTTGTAGAGGCAAGGAATTGGCTCAAAGAGACAGAGGATTTGTTTGGAATTTTTGAAGTTGATGATCGTAGGAAGTTTCAGTTGGCCGCTTGGTAGCTGAAAGACGAGGCTTTATTCTGGTGGGAAGTGACGCAAGCAGGTTGTCTAGTGGATACTTAGGAGGATTTTCGACAAAGATTCGAATTGAAGTTTCTTTCTCAAGCTGAGAAAAGTATGAAAATTGAAAGGTTCTTGACACTCAAGCAAGGGGGCATGACTGTCAATGAGTATGTTAAAAATTTAGTCAACTGGCGAGGTTTGGGTTAGAGTTTGTAGATACTCCACATAAGAATGCTTTGCGGTTTGCTAAAGGACTGAATGAACCCCTTCATTGGTTATCTTTGTCTCATATTCCGATGGGAGCAACTTTTGGAAGGCTCATAAATATGGCATTAATGCATGAGGAAACGAAAGAAGAAAGTATGGCCCAAGAAAGAACAGCAACAACAACAAAAGAAGGGCGGAAAGAACGACAAGGCTAAGGATAGTAGGAAGTACCAAAATTGCATACGTGATGGTCATTTGATCAAGGACTGCAAAAGAAGGAAGAATGCTTGTTTCAGTTGTGGGGAGGCCGGACACATTTCTAAGGAGTGCATAAAGAAGCAAGGACAAGGTCAAAGGGCAGGAGCTTCTAGAGGGAAGGTGCATGCTCTCATTACCAGTGCTTCGGATAGAGGTTGGAAAGTTTCCATTGAAGGTTTGATTTCTCTTTCCAATCATCTACTTAGAACTCTTTTTGATTCTGGCGCTTCACATTCAGTTATATCTGATTCTGTGGTTGAGTCTCTGCACATTAGTACATGTATGGTAGTGGTTCCCGTTGTTGACTCAAATCCCATTGGCAGTATGGCTCATTTGTCCATGATTTGTCGGGGTTTGAGAATATCTGTGTTAGGCATCGATTTTGAGTGCAACGCATATGTGCTTGGTTTCATGGGCTATGGTTTGATTCTAGGGATGGATTAGCTAGCCATGTATTGTAACATTATGGATTGTAACAGGAGGGTCATTAGACTTTTGACTTTCCATGGGAGGACACACGAGATTTCTTGTGACCCAAAGGGTTCTGTCCTGCTTAGTTTCCTAGAGTCACTTGATGAATCTATCGACCATCTACAATCTGTACCAGTAGTCCACGAGTATCCTGATGTTTTTGATGAAGTTTGGGGATTACCTCCAAGGAGCGAGATTGATTTCCATATATGCTTGGTGGACAATGCAAAGCCAATTGCATTGCATATGCACCATATGGCTCCAAGGGAAAGGAGAGAGATTAGCAAGCAAGTACGGGAGCTACTTGAGAAAGGGTTTATTAGGAAAAGCATATCTTAATGGGGTGCTCCAGTGGTATTCGCAACTAAGGCGGATGGTTCGCTTTGCTTATGTGTAGACTATAGAGAGTTGAATAAACTCAATAAGAAGAATAGGCACCCACTTCCACGGATAGATGATCTGTCTGACCATCTTGTTGGTGCATTAGATTTCTCTCAGTTAGACTTGGCCACGGGGTTTCATCAGTTGAGAGTGGCTGAGGACAGTAAGACCGCTTTTAGGACTCTAGTGGGTTCTTTGAATGGCTCGTTATGTCTTTTGGGTTGACGAATGCACTCGTCTATTTTCTTGATCTGATGAGTAGGATGTTTCAGGAGTTTCTAAATAAATTCATCATGGTCTTTGTTGATGATATCTCGATTTTCTCGAAGAATAAGGAAGAGCATGCCCAACATTTGATGGTGGTCTTGTAAACTCTCCGTGTGCACTAGCTTAAGGTGAAATTCTCCAAATGTCATTTTTGGAGAAACGAAGTGATATTTTTAGGGCATGTGGTCTCTAAATACGGGATAGCAGTAGATCCCGCAAAAGTAGTTGCAGTTCAAGATTGGCAAATTCCAAAGAATGCAACGGAGGTGAGAAGTTTTCTTGGATTAGCAGGCTATTATAGGAAATTCATTAAGGACTTCGCAAAGATATCAGCCCCACTCACCAGTCTAACAAAGAAGAATCTGACATTCTCTTGGGGTGTAGATTGTGATGATGCTTTCTAGCGTTTGAAGAAGGCTCTGACAAAAACCCCAGTCTTTACCTTTCCAGATGGGAACAAAATATTTACGGTATACACTGCTGCATGTGGTACAAGGCTTGGTGCGGTTCTGATGCAGGAGGGAAGGGTAGTATGTTATAGAGGTAGACAACTAAGAGTTCATGAGAAGAACTACCCTACCCATGACTTAGAGCTAGCTGCCATAGTATTTGTGCTTAAAACTTGGCACCATTATTTACTTGTTGAGAAGTTCGAGTTGTACAGAGATCATAAATCTCTCAAGTACTTGTTCTTGCAGAAGGATCTTAATTTACGACAACAAAGGTGGATGGAGTTCCTAGCATCTTATGACTTCGAGATTTCTTATACCCCTAGCAAGGGTAATATGGTGGCAGACGTACTGAGTAGGCAAAGGATGGCCTTAAGTCCTCTGTTTGTGGAGAGAGGAAAAGCTTGGAGTTTATATTGACTTTTGACTTTAGACCCTCCACCAGTTTTTTCATGGTTTATTAGCATCACTAAAGGTGCGACCTACTCTTATGGATCAGATAGGAGCTTTACAGCAAGAGCAACCATAGATTTCAGACATCTTGAATAGGCTTAGTAAAGTGGAGACTTCTAGTCACCTCAGTAGATATTCCACGGACGATAGTGGGTGGTTGTGATGAGATGGAAGGCTTTGCGGTCCCCGAGTTGGGAGTTTGTGAAAGACAGTCCTAGAGGAAGCCCATCATTCTAAGATGACTATTCATCCAAGCGGTGATAAGATGTATAGAGATATGAAGAGGGTTTTCTTTTGGGCTGGGATGAAGAAAGATGCGACGGAGTTTAATTCTCAATGTTTGATTTGCCAGCAAGTCAAAGCTGAGCAAAAGAAGCCCGGGGGTTTACTTCATCCTTTGGAGGTCCCAGAGTTGAAGTGGGAGAGCGTTTCTATGGATTTCATCGATGGTTTACCTAGATCAAGGAAGGGTAACACCAGTATTTGGGTTGTAGTAGACAGACTTACTAAGAGCGCTCATTTCATCCCAGTTAAGAGTAAGACGACATGGTTGGAAGCAGTTTACGTTTGTGAGATAATCCGTCTTCATGGAGTACCTTCCAGTATCCTAAGTGATCAGACCCCGTTTTCACTAGTGAATTTTGGAGAAGCTTGCAAGAATCATTAGGTACATAGTTGTGTTTGAGCACCGCTTATCACCCTCAGACCGATGGACAGACAGAAAGGGTGAATAAATTTATTGAGGATCTTCTAAGACTATGTATCCTAGACTTCAGAGGGACTTGGGAAGAGCATATTCCTTTAGTAGAGTTCGCCAATAACAACATTTATCAAGCTAGCAGGGCATGGAACCCTTCGAAACATTGTACGGACGACCCTATACGTCACCAACTTGTTAGTAGGAATCTACAGAAAGACTTCTACTTGGACCAGATAGGTTAGAGAAACTTCCGAAAAGATTGATCTTATTAGACGGCGAATGAAAACAACTTAGGATAGGAAGAAGTCCTACGTAGATAAGAGAAGGACTAACTTTGAGTTTGAGGTGGGAGACATGGTTTTCATTAAGATATCACCATTAAGGAATGTGGTTCGCTTTGGATCTGTAAATTGGCACCACGATTTGTAGGGCCATTTTCTATAATAGAAAGGATTGGCCAAATGGCCTATAGAAGCTACCAAAAAGACTGTCCTATGTTCATGATGTTTACCACATTTATCATTTACGGAGGTCCCTACATGACACCGCGGAAGTAGTAGAGGTGGAACGGGAGGCAACAGTTTGGCAAGTTCCTACCCGTATTATTGGATCAGAAGTTAAGAAGCTACGCAATCGAGAGGTCAAATTGGTGAAAGTTCAATGGGGAGATAAGCAGGAGGATGCAACTTGGGAGACTGAAGACAAGATTCGCGCTTCGTACCCTTTTCTTTTCAAGGGTATGATCTTAACTTCTTTTCCAAAGCTCCTATTAATGCTTGTTTCAATCATTTACGTATATCCTATCGATCAATTCTTCAACCTTTAGGTAGGAACCCCATGAATGTAAACATGTGTTTGAGACATTTTATGTTTGATGGATGCGAGTGTTTGCTAGTGATTGCACATGGATGCATATACACACACATTAGGCACTTGATCGGCTCAATCACTCTCATATTGCATATTGATGTATGCATTATTTTTATTCTTTTAATGGATGAAATTGAGTGTATCATAATATGGATTTTGCAATTGGATGAATAATTATTAACACACATAGAACTTACTTAATATAGTAGGATTATTTGCATACATACTGGATTCATGGCACTAACATACATTGCATTAAGGAGGTCGACTGAATCAGTAGACCGCCTGGTCTTCCACATTAATATTGGGACATATACACACACCTTTCATATGTTCATATAAGCATTAGAAATTTTTAAGGATATCGGATGCCTGTGATTGGTGGATGAGTAGATGGGTGATGGATGTTAGGATATAGATTCTTCTTAACTTGGAGATTTCAGGGACGAAATCCTTTGAATAGGGGAGAATGTAACACCCCGTAATTTTAACAACACTAAAGATGATAAACTAAGGAATACTTAATTAAATATTCAGCATTAAGGGAAACAGACTGCGCCAGTGCGTTCATCTCGGAATTTTGGTCAAAATAGACACCAGTTTTGCGTAAAATGGACACCGTATGAGGAAGTTATTAAGGTTTGAAGTTTATATATGCGCAAGAGAAATATATACGAATAAAACTATTCCGGAATTCAAAATATTTCAAAACACATGAGGAAAAGGGGAGCGGGAAAAATCACGCCCATGGGTGTCGACCCCATCAAGGGGGTGTCGACCCCTTGGTCGACACACCAAGGGGGGTCGACCCCCCTGCAGATCCGAGGCAAAATTCCATTTTCTGAATGTAGTCTCCTTTCCTGACAAAATTCGTTTATTCTAGACTATAAATAAGACCCTATACCCATTGTTCTCTTCACTTAAAAAATGGAGGACTAAATGTTGCCTCTTCCTAGACTAAAATAGCTTGTTCTTTTTCTACATTGGGAGTTAGACTAATTCAGAGATCTGTGATTCAGCATCTGCAATTACTCTTCTGTTTCTGCTATCCAATCATAGTAAGTTTACATTATTTTTAGATCTAAATACTTTAAAGTTAATCTTGACATAACTATAACTTGAATCTAAGCCTGTGACTATTTGAATCATATTAGACCCATTATAACCTGTGTATCTAAGTTATTTTGACATGAATATGAACTAGATCTAAGCATATATCTATTTAACATGTTGGATCTACCATTGTTTGTTGATCTTATTCATTGTCTAGATCTCATCATGCATGTTTATGATGTCCCTATTATGTTAGAATCAGTTCTACTGTCACATGTTCATCAGATCTGTTCCTATACGTCTACCTTGCCATTATGCCCAACTTTTTTACTATATGTTTATTAGTTGCTATGCCTATTTCTGCCATTATATGTCAATCTTGTTATTTAATTTCAATTCTGTCCACTTTCTTTCTTTTCCCTTCTATTTTTATAGCCAGGCTACCATTAAGCCTAGGCATGCCGCTGAGATATGCAAATGAGTAAAATTGGGAACGAGGGGAAAACATTAAAATTGGGGGCATAACTTGTATTGGGAAATTTGGTCATAAATTGAATGAAATAAATAAATATGAATTTGGGGCGTAAACCAAACTTTGATTAAAGATCCGAATTTGGGGCATACGATACATGATGAATATGACTTGGGAAAAAGGGGAATGAAAACCTATAATGACATAGGAATAATTGGTTAATATTGAAAATGCCTAGAATTATAGTAAATAGAAATTGTAACCACGCTTAGACACGAGGTTGGATTATAGTTGTGGTGGAAGTCTTCCCGGAACCGACCGACATATCCAGCGACCACAAGTGGTGAATCTAATGTGAGGAGTCTAAGTGCATAAACACGTAACATGCTAAGACACGAGGTTAAGCCCGACTTGTGTAAGAAGTCCGCCCGGAACCAATCGGCATATCCAGCATCCACAAGTTGTAGGCTAAATATGGGAGATCTAGCACATTATAACTATAAATGAATATGATAATAAAGTTGAATACTTAACCCACTTGAATCCATAGGGATTGTATATGTTAACTTGAGTAGGGGTTAAGTAAAACTATATAAAACAGTGGGAGGGTTAAGTATATCTTGGGTTGGTGGGTAATATTTATATATAGGCCCATAAACTTAACCTATGGGGTTATGTAATCTTTTACTCTAGTATGGCATAACCTGTGGAAAACCTAGTAGTGGGGATGCAAGCATAGGGGGAAGCTTTTACCCTCTTGAATATGGGACCCGTTTTAGTCAGTAACCCATTTATAGGTATCAAACGAGTACTCTGAACTAGGTCGGAGTTGGGACATGCTAAATGGGTTAATTGTAAGAGATCCAAATGTGAGGGACGATGTGGCGGCGCATTCCGACAGGGTCGTGTGCGTGCATGAGTCCGGCAAAGAAGGTTTAGACGCTGTGACACCTGTAGATATGGTTGTGCACATCCTAAAAATGAAGGGTTTCCACTTTAGGAAGTGATATATCCTACTGTGGGGCTAGCACATGGTATATGCAGAGTAGAAAGCTAGTTGAATGGGGTAGTAATTTGGGTACATCTAGACTCCGATATGTTTAGGAGACCGTTATTATCCTTAGGGTTAACTCTAGTATGTTGGGCTGGCTGTTATTTTATAGGGTAAAACCTCTCACTAGAAGTACGCCTAAGTATTCCATCTTACGCTTGTTAGGGGTCATCTCTTTCTGGTTATACTAGTATTGGTGTAGAAAGAAAGAAAACGTACTAGAGAAGCACAATATAATATATCATGTTTATCTTGTTTACCTTTTCATACCTGCCTTTTATGATGTTATCTCTCTTATCCACTTTATATGTCTGTCATGATACTTATACTTATTTATATGCTAAAAGTAAATGGACTCGCCAAATTTTATGTCTGACCCATTTTGTTTCCTCTTCTTTCTCTTCCAATTCCCCCCAGGTTCTCGGGGTGGGATAATCAAGCTTGATCAGGATTCTTCTTTCATCTTGCTTGAAGCTGCTTAGATGTACTGCTTGATTTCATATCTCTCTACTACGTCTATGTTATGGGGATTATGCTTCTTTTATTATTATACTCCGATGATTTAAGTACAAGACAGAAGTTTTGATGTACTGGGTTTTATGCATTTCAGACATGCGATGTAACCAAGTTTTGAACTATGATATTTTCTGCTTAATAAAATTTTAAATTCCACTGCTATTTACTATCTGTCTTGTAATATTTCTGTTTACCTATAATGCTTCACGAAACTTAATGCATTCTCTTAATGAGTGACATTAACGGATGTGGGTGTCACAGTTGGACTTAATCTGCGGAAGATGAACCTGTAAGAAATTTGAAATCCTGTCTTCAGCTGCATAGATTATCTGCGCAACACGTGAAATCATCTCATCCTTCTTCTTAAGCTCATCAGCATGAGTAACCACATCTTCCTCTATTTGATGTTCTAAGGCCGACACTTTATCGAGGGTTACATCCCTACTCTACCTTTCTTTCTTTAAAGCTGCCTCGACGTGTTCCAAGGAAGCTTTCAACTTCTCACATTCATCGCTGAAAGCTTCGTTTGCTTCTCAAAGCTAAACGATTTCAATGGCAGAGGAAGGATGAATTGGCTTAGACAAGTACCATTCCTTGATAATCTGGGAAATTAGAATCCTTCAGAATATAGTCTTAACATATTGAAAGTCCAGATTAAAAGGAAAATTTTGTAACTTGAGCTGTCGGGTAAGCAATTGCTGATATAAATACGCCATGTTAGAAGGAGAGGAGGGTAACTAGATGTCGGAAAATTCTGGACCTGAAAGAACAAGCTTCACAAAATCAGTAAAATCCATCGAAGGATCAAGAGGCCTCGAAGGCTCAGCGGACTGAGAAGTTGGAATACGTTGCGTGAGATCTGCACCCTCTCTTGATGTACTCGGAAGGAATGACGGAAAAACACTACCTCATGTTTCCCTACCGGAAGCTCCCTCGGAAGTCACAAAGGTAGGAAAATCAAAATTTAGTCTCCTAGCTGGTGGGTCAACAGGAAACTCAGCCAACCTCTTAACAACAACGGAAGTAGATCGATTCAAAATTTCAGTGAGGGTAGAGGCTTCCTAAGCCAAAACTCATAGTCAAACAAAAAACCAAGGAAAGATTAAAGAAAGCGAGATTGGGGTACCAAAGAGATCTTGATAATGAAACTATCGAATCAACAAAATATACCAGGAAATAAGGTAGTAGAGGAGGAAAACACTTCTGAGCATAACAATAAACGCTTAGAGCCTGGAAGATGAATAGGTAGACACCCAGGACCTTCTGTCCGTTAGGAAGGAGGTCATAGAGACATAATTTGTCCTTGGTTAATAGAGCAGACCGACCTAGCGGCTTTTCAAGTAGCTTAAAAATGAGCTCAAATAAACGGGATTCACTTTCGGTTAAAGGCACTCTCTTAGAAGCAGGATGTAAAAGAAAAGGATTGAAGATAAGTCATAGATAATAAAAAAATAGTCATTCACAAAGGGTTAGAGCATTCACCACAATCAACAAATTTGCCTGAAATACAGATAGGGAATCCGATGAAGAAGAACTGATCTTCCCAAGATATAGCCTTACCCGTACCATCATTAACAATCTTTCACAAGGGGGTAGCATGGAATATAGGGAAGTCAGCACCTCTTAAAAAACACATCAGGTGTTGAACAAGGTTAGGAGTAAGAGAAGCCTGGCCTGATTCAAGAGAAAGTACTTCAAGTCATAAAAGCAGCATGTAAGTTCTTGGTAAGAGTTGAATGGGCACAATCTCAAAGTCCTGTAGAAGTCGAAACATGAAGGATATAAAAGGAAAGAAACCTCCATGCCAGATATGTGTAGCTGAGTAAGGAAACTTCCTTCAGAAGGATTCATGATGTCATCACAATAAGTAGTAGGGATAGCCTCCACAATATCTATTCCAAAGCTGGCCCTCCGAGAAATGCCATAAGTAGCAATTGACGGTGGACCGAGATTCCTTTTATCAAACATAGTGCTTCCAGGTGATATAATTCCATGAACACAAAAAATTCATATCCTACTCATTAGAACACTAGGGGGTGATAACATGTAAAACTACTAGCAGTGGATAGTCAAAATGGTGAATGTTGGGATAACTCTAAATACCTGTCTAGATAAGATACCCAACAAATGCCACTTTAGTTAAATACGATCAAGTCCTTGGTAATGACAGGGTCATCTTCTCTTAAGGTTAACGCTAAGAGAATTCAGACGAAAAGATAGTAATTGGGCCATAACCAGGCAACTATAAGTCACCACCAAAGACTTAGATGGCACTAAGCACCGTTCCTATTACTTAATTAAGAGAATAGATTCTTTTGTGCAAATTGCGTATCTCAAACACTAAAATTAGTATTTGGGGAAAGGGCATATGAGCAGCTCGCCGTGAATTGTAATCCAGGTCATTAACATTTGAACCACTTATATCCGACCTACAAAACCCTAGCAAATTTAGGCAGAACAATTTAATTCCTAAATTAGAGACTAAAACAAAAATATTTACCAGAGGTACAGGCAATAAGATTCCCAAAATAAGCTTCAAGTCCTCAGTGAACAAATAATTTATTTCGAAGAATTAATATTGCACGTAAAAAAGTGAAGAAGAAGCGATGGCAAATATGCAAAGGAATTTACTAAAATCTCCACCGTACAAACGAAGACCAATCAACATTTCCGATCAAGTGAGATCAAAAGACTCAGATATGACACTTCGAAAAAGACAAAGAGTTTGACTTAGAAAGTCGAAAATATCCCTTCACTAGGGGGAGGCAAATGTTACTACCAAAAATAACAATGACATAGGCTGGCGGTAAAGGGGTATCAGATGACCGCAAGCTCTTGGGAATCCTTCAGAAAGCAGAGTCAAATACTAGGAGGAGTCAAGAGTGGGGAGAAACGGTCCGAAAGCCGCACCAATCGAGACCTTCGTAGGAAAAAAATCATTAAAGCCTATAGGATCTAACTGGTAGGATCTATCCGACAAGGTAAGACCGACAGGATCCTTCCAACAGCGTCAACCCGGCGGGGGTTCTGCGGAGAAAGGCCCTCAAGGTTAGAAATCAAGAAAGATGAAGGCAAGAGCTTCGTCAGTTGAGGTCCAAAAGGACCTTCAGTGTTAATCTGCCTAATACTGATACATCAGGAGGCTAAAACACCAAGAGAATCAAACCAGGAATATATAAAGATTACCCTGAACTTGTTTCCAAAATACCCACTACATAAATGCCGAGAGGTCGTATTGATGAACAATAGATAAATCATCTAGAGCAACCTTTTGGAGGAACAGGGTACACCTGGAAATCCTACCAAAAATCAATCTGGAACCCCGGAAGGGATACAATATATCCACACTAGTCTACTTAGCACAGAAATTAACACCAATTGCGAACCAGCCGCTATCCACGTACATAATGAGGGCATGCTCCTCTAAGTATTCACGAGAAAACCAAAGCCTATATCCGAAAATCTATGAACGAGAGCATACAGTCGAAAATTCGAAATACCTTCCGGAGAGCTAATTAACAAAAGCAAGCACATATCAAGCTCAAAAAGGCACTCAATTGGCCGAAATTGTGAAAGCTATAATTAGCACCACAAAGCGGCAAGAAGCAAAAACATCCGAGACCAAGGAAAAAGGCGGCCAACAAAGGCTTCTGAAAGCCCAACAGCGGAAGGGGCTCCAATTTCTCTATAAATAAGACCTAGGGGTCACATTAATGAGGAAGGACTCTAATTCTTGTACTCATCCTCTTAAAACCCCAGTATTGAGATCAATTTGTGGATCTCATCGATTCTGTCCATGTATGCAAAGACAAAGGTTAATAAAGAGAAAATCTACACCTATGGTACTTTCTGTGAGTTTATCATACTAATTCTTAGCTATTGTTGTTATGATTTACTATTTTCTCCCTATATATGCATGGATTCTTATCCGAGTCTAGATCTATGATCGGAGGAATCACATCTTTTTTTCGGCTTAAATCCTTCCTACAATCTTAGGTCCTATCTATGAGTTTGAATTCTCGGTGAGTTTGGTTCTGATACATAGGGATAGTGATCTGATTCAAACTCACGAAGGATAAACATCCTATTTCTCCCTTAGGTCCATTTCCATCAACCTATCTCCGGTGTTGACAAAAAATATCGTTAACAACTGCCATATCATCATGCCATCCGTCAAGAGCTACTAGTAACCCCGGTTCTAGCAAAAACTCCATACGCCTTTCATCGCTACGTATCTAAGCCTCTCATCACTGCCGAGGGTACTCCACTAATCATCTAGTCTTTTAGGCATCCTTATTATACCCCTTCTATGAGTCCGCTAGAACCTAAGACAACGATAGCTTCCCGGCCTTCAATATCTCTTGTCATCGGCGACCATACATAAGCTTAAATCATCTTGAGCAACCATTATTCATGAACTCAAATCATCTTGAGTCATCTTAACATTCATTGCATTTCGATGATCAACGAACGCTTCACAACACTTTGAACATTCCGTCTTTAATTCACTTCGAAGCCATGACCATCATCGAACCAAAAACATTCTTCATTTGATCGATATTCGATTCACAACGTTTCAGCCTTTGCTATGAATAACATACCACAACGTTCATTTTTCCTTTTACAACATTTCAAAAATGCTATGGTTCTCCGTTCACAGCATTTTAGAAACGCTATGGTTTCTCCGTAGCCGATCCATTGGATGCACACGCCCGATCCATGAAAAACACTTGCCCGATCCAACGTTTTCCTGTGTTCGATCCACCTATAAAGCGTTCACCGATCCAACCTATTCACAGAGTTTTTGGAAACGCTGTCAATCCCTGAAAATTCAGTTCGATCCATACTTTTTACATTGTTTATGAAACGCTGTCAACCCAGAAAATTCAGCTCGATCCATACTTTTTACATCGTTTCTGAAACACTGCAAATCAACGAAAATTCTGCTCGATCCATACTTGAGAAAAACGTGCCCGATCCTGCTAGATCCTTGCCCGATCCATGCCAACCGAATCCATCCAAAATCATCCCGATTCATGGAGAGAAACTATTCGATCCATCCCAAAACTCGCATGATCCATCGCCCAAACTCGAGTGATCCGTCCAATATCCACGTGTGTCGATCCAAGCTTTTTTTTTGGCAAACAAGTTAGGCTAATCCAATTCGATCCAAACCTCGTGTAAAACATTCAATTTCACCAATCAATCAAACCAAACCATCAACAATCATTAACACATTGATTATTCATCATTAAATCATAAGAAATTCACCAAATTCATGATAAACAATAAATGAATTAAACACATGGATCTAACTTGTAATAACACATGAATTAACATAGAAATTTACTGATTTAGGTTGCTAGCTTAGATCCTATGGTGATTCGAAATGAATACATAATTACATTGATTAGATCTAAGCGAAAATAACACGAAATGATAAAAATAAGATCAACAACCCTTATACTCGATTGAATCCATGTAAGAGATGCTTATCACTCACCGAATCCACAAATTAGCTTTAAAACGACGATCTACAAATCCGGACAGCGAAGAACGATCTTCAAATTACCCAATTTGATGTGATCTACTCACTCTTGATGTTGATCTAGCCTTCCTTGATGTATATTGTTAGCCTACTTTGTGACCACGCTACCCAAAGCAAAGATCATGTTGACATACCTTTGGGTAAATGCTATCTCATATGGAATCTCTAGATAACATCGCTCTCCGGCATTGGAAGCATCATCAGAAGACACAAGGCAGTTTGGTCAAAATCACAACATCGGTATAAACTGGCCCGAAACCCCTATCAAATGACCTCATTTGGATTTATTCACCTCATATACTCGTAGCCCTTTGAATTAGCTTCAGTTTGAGCTTTGGTTTGGATCAATCGGACTTACGGTTTGAAAGTTACGCCCATTTCCGTGAACGAGTGTAAGCTGGCATATGACCGCGATCCGATCCGCCCTTGCCTACGCGATCCGATCCGCCCTTGCCTACGCGATCCGATCCGACCTTGCCTACGCGATCCGACTTATGACCGCGATCCGACCTATGACCGCGATCCGACCCATGACCACGATCGGACCTATGACCGCGATCCGAACTTCGGACCTGTTCACACGCAGCTTGTTTTGACCTATTCTCAAGGCTACTGGCTCTCCTATTTTTCTGGATCGCCTGCCACGTACCCCATCACGAACCAGTCCTCCCAGGAGCTTTCCTACACCTATAAATACACATTCAGAGGGCATTTTCAGGGGACTTTTGGCATCTCAACTTCCATGGCTACCATGGCCAACACTTCTCCATGAATAACCACCATCTTCCTCAATAAATTCAATGGATTCGGAGAGAATTATTCATTGAATTCAAGTGATTAAAAGACAATATTCATTGTAATTGTAATCTATGAGTGAAATGAGAAAATATGAAGTGGACGTAGGCTCGTTAACGCCGAACCACTATAAAAATCCTGTTGTCTCACTTTTTCTATATTTTTTCATTTATTTCT
This sequence comes from Allium sativum, assembly GCA_030737875.1. Classification (NCBI taxonomy): domain Eukaryota; kingdom Viridiplantae; phylum Streptophyta; class Magnoliopsida; order Asparagales; family Amaryllidaceae; genus Allium; species Allium sativum. Next base: position 314,556,326 of record CM060909.1, on the reverse strand, counting down.
TCATATCCTATGCTCAAAATACGACGATTTGGGTGTTAGGACCATTTTTTGGTCTAACATTTTGGTGCTTTCACTGAGAATTGAATTCTCAGCCTATTGGATTGCTACTCATTATTTGGATTTGAAAGTTCGAAGAAAACAGTCTGCGTTTCTACCATTTTTGAATATTTCGTTGATTTTAGAAAATCAGAGCTTCATACCTTCGAAAAAAAAGCTAAGGGTTCACAAGCTTCACGACCAAATGAGGATAATAAAGAAAATGTGCTGAAGCAGGTCGAGTGGATCGTGGATCGTGGATCGCGGATCGCGGATCGTGGGGAGACCACGATCCGGTCTCAAGATGAACCCACGACCCGACCGAGCAATGAAGTCGCGGTCCGACCCGATGATACTTCCACGACCCGACCTAGAGCAATTGTTGTGAACATATCCTTGAACTGGAGAAGATCACGAACCGATCCGAAGCTAGAAGGTTGGAGTATCCCGATCGCCAAGCTGGACCACGAACGGGAGGAAAGTAGCGAACCGCGACCCGGAAAAACGACGACGAACAAGGGTCACGACCCGATCAAAAAAAGTGACAATTTTTGGAAAAAATACAATTTTCAGATCATTTCAGAAAAGGTTCCATGTTCCAAAATCAAAAAAATCGTGCGGACCCCCACTGGCACTGCCCCCGGACCCGCTGACGGCCTCGCCTTCGGCTCGGAGCCAGGCCTCGCCTTCGGCTCGGAGCATGGCTCATCTTCAGCTCAACATATATGTTGGCCAACAGCATTCATCAAAGCTTGTCAATGAAGAATAAACGGATTGTCAAAGAATTTGACAACTAGAATTCCTCCAGAAACCATGACCTCTTAATACTGATGTTATTCAATGTGAGGAGCTATTGGAAAGATTCGGCACGCTGGCTATGACGGTATACGAGATAATGATTATCTCTTGGCAACCTCCTCTTCCAAAGCTCCAATGGTGTGCATATTTCCCAAATGCAACTGATGATGCTCCTGAACGAGTAGTGATCACCTAGTTTACGTGACTTAAACCTTTCCTACAGGCGAAATCCTAGATGACATTGACATAGAACCATCCGGATACTATTCTGAGGATGACTCAGAAGATCCCAATGACCATGATTCTCAATAATGGGATACCCGACGGCAAGTAAGGATCCTAGCACTACAAAGTTACCCTTCGCTTGAATGGCGTGGTGAAAAACGTATGTCCTATGGTTCACCTATTTGCCGTCAACCGCATCGATATAGATTGATTTCCACGTGTCCAAGGGTTAGATCGATGTACTTTGGTGCCCAGAGTTAGGAACCAATTGAACCTCCGCAGGCCGTGACTGGATATATGGATCATTGCTGGGATGATAACAACTTGACTACTCACTAGCCACTATATGACCTTTGTCAAGAGACGAAAGCTCGAGATCAATGCAAATATGAATCAACCATTAGCTCTCCACTTCATACAACAGTTGTGATAGGATATACGAACCTTACTTGAAGCCTCACAAGCTATGCTAACATGTTCAAGCTCATCTGATCAAGATTCAGACAGACCAGCTCCAACAGAATTCAGAGCCTACATTGCAACCTAGTGCCTATTGCTAAATATGCTAACCGAAGATGGAGCGGGAATGGTCTATGGTGACCAAGTTATTGGAGAAGCCGACTATTCAGCTGGATGGACCATGCTACGCAACAAAGATGGCGTGAAACCCAAAAGTGCTTCCGCTCTAGATGAAATGGAGTGTGAAGGAGGTATCAATATTGCGAATAATGGGAGCATCACAAAAGGAATTGCCCAAGGATCCGTCTGAAGATCTAGATCCCAGCAAGGATCATCATTCGGGATCCAGAAGGGTGACATCTAATGACGCAATTACACGTGTTCCGATTGGTGACGTCGACCCGACTAAGGTCTTGAAATCGAATCTCATTTAGACCTCTTCCGAACGAAGGAACTGACATGCTTTCTACAGGCGAACCTGGAGGTGTTCGCTTGGACATATGCTAATATCTGCAGGATTTTACCATAGTTTGTGAGTCATTTGTCGAGAATAAACCTGGAGTGTGTTCTTGCCAAGCAAACAAGACGTATGCTCGATCCAGGGAAAGCATCTACCATGAAAGAGGACGTCGGAATGCTGAGAGACAATGGTTTTATATGATGTGCCACACATCCCGCTTGGATATCAAATCCCGTCCTTGTGAAGAACGCTAATGGAAAATGGCGCACATGCATTGATTTCTTAGAGTTGAACAAAGTTCGCCCAAAAGGAAGCTTCCCGTCAATCATAATTGATCAGCTTGTGGATTCAATGACTAGACATGAATGTATCCCTCTCATGGACGTGTGCGCAGCTTACAACCAAATTCTTATGCATGTGCCTGATCATGAATAAACATGTTTTATCATTGTCCTTGAACTGTACTGTTATATGGAATTGGCATTCGGACAGAAGGATGCCGAGGCAACTTACCAGTGCTTACTGAATTATATGGCCCACAACCAAAGTGCAAGGCCCATGGAAGTCCATGTAGGTGATAGTCTTTTGGAGTCTGAGCGGTCAACCAACCACGTTTCGAATCTGACAGAGATGTTCAATATCTGGAATGAACCTAAAGGCCTCATAGTTAGCCATGAACAACAAAGAATTAAAGGCGTCTGAAGCTTGGCATGAAAGTTGGTACCACTTGTGTGTAAGGAGGATAAGGTCTGGAAACTCGTCAATAATGTGAGCAAGAAAGTAGTCGTGGTATACCCAAAGATTGAAAAACTCGTCTACAGCTTGCTGATTGCTCTAAGAAAGCTCCCTCATTACTTCCAAGTAGTATGCACCCTCACTAACTGCTACGACAGGTCCTGCAACGACCTGAGGCACCTGGAAAATTGCTTGATCGTGACATAAAGCTAAACCAGTTTGATCCCAACTCCTTCCTAAAGAAGTCCATACGAGGGCAAGCATTAACCAACTACATCGCTGAATGTACCACTCCCGAAGAGGATGTGGTAGGTGTAGAAAATGCACCTGGAAGATGTAATCAAACGGTGCAAAGAATGATTGACTGTCCGATGCCGGTGTCTTATTAATAACCCCTAAAGGGCGGTCAATTTACTATGCCTTGCAATTGAAATTCTCCGCTACTAACAACGGTTCTGAGGACGACACCCTGATAACCGAATTGAAATTCGCTAAGGAGTTGGGAATAGTGGCATCGAACATATTTTATGACTTTTATATCATTGTTCGCCAAGCTCGAAAGGAATTCCAGGCGCAGGAACCACCACTCGCAGCTTGCCTAGAATCGGAAGAAGGGTTGTTGGATGTATTAGAACGTTACAACATATCTCATGTCCTGCGAGAAGAAGACCAGAAGGCGGATAATCTCCCCCACTTAAAACTTTTCGTCCCCGAAAAGGAACAAAGTCGAACGTGGTTTGATAATCTACAATCACACAACACAACAACCAATCCAATTGTTTTTAACCTTCAAAAATATACTAATCAAATCCTATACCCTTTTAAAAATCATTCAGACTATATATTTAAAAGTGTACATCTATGAAAAGAAAATAACAATAGAGTAGAGAATTGAATGGTAGTGCAAAGTAGGGTAAATGTACCTTGCACCAGAGTCAATCAGAAATATCCACTCGGCATCTAGGATAAGCTTTCTGAATGCTCTCCTCAGTTTCCCAAGTACAATCTCGCGGATCTCCACTCCATTGCACTTTGACTAAGCGAACCTTCTTGTTCCTCAGCTCTTTGGTTTCTTTGCCTATTATCTTTAGCGGCTCTCTTCTCACAGCTAATTCTGGGGTAATTTCAATGTCATGTTGAGTTGCTTCTTCCAATATCAAGTCTGGATCATGAACGTGCTTTCGAAGTTGAGATATGTGAAATACATCATGAATTTCAGGCAACCAATTAGGCAGTTTGACCCTATAAGCGAGCGTTCCGATCCGTTCCAGAATAGGAAACGGACCAATGAATTTGGGCGCTAACTTTCTAGTTTTACCGAACCGGATAACTCCTCTCATCGGCGATACCTTCAGATATACATTGTCTCCAACTTCAAAGGATATATCTCTTCTTCTTCTATCGGCATAGCTCTTTTGTCGGCTTTGAGCGGTGAGTAATCGCTTCTTAATAAAATCGACTTTGTCGGCAGCTTCTCGAATCATATCAGGACCCAACACAAGTCTATTTCCAGGCTCGACCCAACAAGCAGGAGATCGGCACGGTCTACCATACAATGCTTCGAATGGCGACATTGTCAGACTCGCCTGGTAGCTGTTGTTATATGAGAATTCAGCCAAAAGCAGATGGTCTTCCCATGATCCACCGAAATCTAGAACACAAGCCCGCAATAGATCTTCTAAAATGCGATTCACCCTCTCAGTCTGTCCGTCTGTCTGAGGATGATAAGCGGTGCTCAAGTTTAACTTTGTTCCCAGCTCGACTTGAAATGCTTCCCAGAATTTGCTAGTGAATATTGTATCTCTATCACTGACTATGCTGAGCGGCCCTCCATGTAGTCTAACTATTTCCCTGAAGTATATCTGCGCCAGACTCTGAGCAGTTCTGTTTGATCTGACAGGTATGAAATGGGCGGTCTTCGTGAAGGGATCTACGATTACCCAAATACTGTCATTTCTTTTTCTGGTTCTGGGCAAACCATCAATGAAATCCATAGAAATATATTCCCACTTCCAGCCAGGAACTTCTAGCAGTTGTAATAATCCAGCAAATTTCTGTTGGTCACTCTTGACTAGCTGGCATGTAGGGCATCGGCTAACGTATATTGAAACGTCCCTTTTCATAGCCTTCCACCAGAATGTTCGTTTGAGATCGTTATACATTTTGGCCACACCAGGATGGATACTCAGCTTGGACTTGTGACACTGGTCTAACACTTCCCTTTTTCGGGGATGTCAGGAACACAAATCCTTCCTTTTAACCTCAAGGTCTCGTCGTTATCTATTTGAAAACATGAGGGTTCGCCTTTCTGAATCCTTTTGATCATTTCCTTAATAAAGTTATCCTCCTTCTGAAGAATAGATATTTTGTCAATCAAGGAAGTCGTGATAATAAAGCTGGCGATCATTACATTCTTTCGACTCAGCGCATCGGCCACGACATTGGCTTTCCCGGGAGTATATATAATTTCAAAGTCATATGCTGCAAGAAACTTCAGCCAACGCTGCTGCCTCAAATTCAAGTCCTTCTGAGTGAACAGATACTTTAACGACTGGTGATCTGTAAACAGTTCAAATCTCTCGCCCAGAAGATAGTGTCTCCAGATTTTCAAAGAGAATATGATAGCCAATAACTCAAGATCATGAGTTACATAGTTTTTCTCGTGCGGCTTCAGTTGACGGCTAGCATAAGCAATCACTTGGCCCCTTTGCATTAACATTGCGCCAAGGCCTTCTCTAGAAGCATCAGTCCAGACTTTCAAATCCTGGTTGTCATCAATGATGGTTAACACTGGAGCTGTCGTTAGTCTTAACTTTAGCTCTTCGAAAGCCTCCTCACTTTCTGGAGTCCATTTGAATTTAGAGTGCTTCTTTGTAAGCTTCGTTAAGTGACCAGATATCTTCGAAAAGTCTTTAACGAACTTTCGGTAATAGCTAGCCAATCCGAGAAAACTGCGGACTTCAGTGGGGGTACTGGGCTGTTTCCAATTCTGAATAGCTGTGATTTTGCTTGGATCCACAGCGATTCCTTCTTTCGATACAACATGCCCCAGAAATTTTACTTCATCTTGCCAGAATATACATTTGGAAAACTTGGCTTTCAATACATTCCTTCTCAGAATTTCTAGAACTTGTTCCAGATGCTTTTCATGTTCGGCCTTTGATTTAGAGAAGATTAGAATATCATCAATAAAAACCAGAACAAATTTATTCAATACTCCTCTGAATACTCTGTTCATCAGATTGATGAAGTAAGCGGGAGCGTTACATAAGCCAAATGGCATTACTAACCACTCGTAGAATAGGTCGGGACCTCTGAACGCTGTCATTGGAACACACTCTTCGGCAATTCGAAGTTGATGGAAGCCTGTAGCTAGGTCCATTCGTGAGAATATTTGTGCTCCATTTAACCGATCCAACAAATCATCAATCCGCGGCAATGGATACTTGTTCTTTATTGTCTGCTTATTCAGATCACGATAATCCACACATAGACGTAGAGTACCGTCAGATTTTGGGACAAATACCACTGCTGCACCCCAATCAGAGAAACTAGGCCTGATCAGACCTTTCCATACTAGCTGTCGTGTTTGATTGTCTAATTCCTCCTTCTCTTTCAAAGACATTCTTCGAATAGCGTGAACTACCGGCCTTGCATTCAGAATCAAAGCAATCTTGAAATCTATTTCTCTCTGCGGAGGTAAGCGAACGACTTCCTCAAACACATCCGCATAATTCTTGACGACAGGAATGTCTTTGATGAGGTCAGGTATATTCTCTATGGCTTCTGGGGTATTTTCTATTTGAGCTGGAGAAACATCCAAAGCTGCCCAGAAATCCTTTCTATTTGACGTTGGGCCTTCACAAGGTATGGTTATATAATTCCCCAATTGTGCTTTTGCCTTTACAACTCTCTCGGCGCATCTAACTTCCGCTTCATATTTGGTTAGCCAATCCAATCCCAGAATGATATCGAATTCGTTAAAATTCATGACGATAGAGATAATAGGGAATTTATAGCAAGAAAAAGAGACAGGTACTGCACAAATCCAACCGAGATTGATAGAACCCCCGACCGGATTCTGGACAGTCATTGGTTCCTTGAGCTTCCTCAAGTTCAAATCCAGTTTCTTGGCGGCACTCTTTGAAATAAAGCTTCGCGACGCGCCTGTGTCAAACAGTACTTTAGCTGGAATATTTTTGACAGTAAGCGTGCCTTCTAAAACGTCAGACCTTCCCTGACTATCTGAGGGTGCCGAGGTTTCTGCTACTTCATTTACCTGAGCCTCTTTGGTCTTTTTCAATAGCCAGCAATCTTGCTTTACATGACCAGCTTGCTGGCAGAGATCGCATTCTCTACTTTCCTGTAACACCCCACCTCCGTTAAGGTCACTCACAAAGGGAATGCCTTAATTTTGGTGGAGCATTTTAGTAAACAGAACAGAAACTTACAAGACAGATAAAACAGTACTTGAAAAATTTTAACTTTATTACAGCGGAAACAGAAATTAATATGGTTACATCCTTTCGATTTCAGAATTCAAGTACAAAATATCAGTCTTGTACAAAAGCCTTCAAAATGCATAGTTTTAAAATCATAATCCCCATGGAAAGGAAGCTATACAGAGCCAAGCCATACTTTAAGCACTTCAAGCAAAGAGAAATCCGGATCAAGCTAAAGTATTTCCCTCCTTGGATAACCTGGGGGGGAAACGGAAGAAAGGAGGCGAAACAACAAGGGTCAGACAAAAAGTCTGGCAAGTCCAGTGACTTTCAGCATATGAACAGATAATAATAATATGATATGAACATAAAACTGGATGTGAGATAACTGTAACAGGTGTAGCAGATAAAACAGAAAAACAGAATGATATAAACTATTGTTTTACACTTCTCTGCACTAATACTAGTACAGCAAAATTAGGTGTCACCCTAATGTCTAAATTGAAGCAGGAACGGGTACAGAATACTTTAACAGAAACAGAATGCCAATAATGGGCCTTTACTACCCGATCAGAAACAGACAGAAGAAGAAACATATTTATCCCTATGGAAACAGAATGTGGAATTAGGTGTACACTAGTAATGGGCCTTTACCACCCGAACAGACGGTACCACACAGAAACAGACAGGTGTTACCACCCAACAGAAACAGACGGTACCAACAGAAACAGACAGAACTAAGCGTACCCTAAAACCCTACCCCAAGCGATCGGCTCCCTAATACATAAATATCCTGTGTCGGCCCCACAGTAGGGTGTATCACTCCCTAAAATGACAACCAATTGGCATAGACATATTTACAGATGTCACGGCGTCTTACATCCTCAGAGGCAGACCGGGGTCCATGCACGCACATGACCCGGTTGGAACGCACCATCAACACCCCTCGCCATTATCAGAATGAACCTCTTATAATTAGTTCAGTAAGCGTGCCCGGACCCTACCTACTGTTGGGTCAAAGTTTTGATACCAGAAAGGGTTACTGACTAATATGGGTCCCAAACAACAGATGACACAAGTAATTCCCCTCCTAACCTTGTGTCCCCAGACTAACAGATTTCAGATTAACTTGTTTACAAGTTCAGACATACAGAATTCAGATTTACTAATTCACAAATTAAGTTAACAAGTTTTCAGACTAACAGGTCAGATGTACAGATTTTTCAGATGTGTCTAACTTTGTATTGGGCCTACAGATTCATGGACGGGTTTTACTACATCTATTAATCCCTTTGACTTCACCCCATTTTCCCCAATACGTTTTAGACGTCATTCTTATCTTAGATTTGCATTAATTAATTGTTAATGCACAGACCTCTCACATTAGGTCGGTAGCTTGTGGCCGCTGGATATGCCGGGCGGTTCCGGGCAGACTTCTGCCACAAGCCAGACCTAACCTCGTGTCTTACGCATGTTATGACTAACTTCTCACATTAGAACCTATTGTTTGCGGCCACTGGATGTGCCGGGCGGTTCCGGGCAGATTTACGCCGCAAACTCATTCCAAACTCGAGTTAGCCATGTTTATCTTTGCGGCCAATTAATCAATAATTTACCGTTTATGCGCACGCCCAATATATATGCCAATTCAGATCATATCAATAACAGGATGATTATATCAACATAGCAGATAACAGATTCTATATGACTTAACGGATTTAACAGGTTTAGCAACTTAGCAGATTTTGGCATATAACAGGTTAGGCATTTTAACCGACAAATTTAACAGATTAGGCATTTCAATCTAATTAGCAGTCTAGGCACTATAACAAAACTAGCAGTTTAGGCAACTTGGCAAATTAGCAGATTTAGCAAATTTAATATTTCTAAAGGTTCTATTTACATGCCTTGCCCAATCATAAATTAGGCCTAAATTCATATGCCTAAATAATTGTCATGATTCACAATATGATCATATACTTCCATGTTGGCATACATTTACATAGCGCAGAATATGGACATAATTTACCCTATAACATACGTTCCAATTTTTGTTAAACTAGCATTTTTACAGCAGATTCACATATAAATTATACCAAATATAACCATTAATTCCAATGCATGCCATATATCCAAAAATTCCTATTTAGGTGTAATCACAATAATAGATATCCTAATTAATGTAAATCTTTTACACCTAAGCTTCCATATCTTCTCCTTTTTAAGTCATGAATCATTATGCACTATACCCAACAAATCTAAATCTTTAAATCATATCTTCTAAAAATCAAATCTTGACTTTTATATGCATTTTGTCCAAAGTCTCAAATCATATGTAATCTTACAGTGGTTCCTCTTCTTCTTTTATCACAGAATATGCATAGGTCTAAAACTAGTTTATAACATATGCTCATTAATTACAGTTCTAAATCACAACATAACTATGCATACAACATGCATAAATTACATGTTCATAGTCAAATTTATGCATATGTCCAATATATTTTATGCCTCAGACCTAAAGTCATACATTCAATTTAGTCTTGTCAAATTTCGCATCATTCATCCCAAAATTTGCGTTCATACGTTCATCTCTTATGAGATTAGGCACAGGCTCGTGGTAGCCTGGCTATAGAAACAGAAAAGAAGAAAGGAATATAGAACAGTCACAGAAAACAGATCTAACAGAAGAGAATACAACCTCAAACTCAGATTTAAATGCATATCAAAATTATAATTAACGTTTATAGCGGAGAATAACTGTACTTGCCTTGATTAGATTAAAGAAAGGACTTTAACTTGCTGTAGAATCTTTGCAGAAACTATAATCTCTAGTTTGAATTGAGTTGCTTAGGCTGATGTTGATTATCTTCTAGTTTTAATTCCAGCAGAGCAGCGACGCCATTTTTGTTTTTTTATTAGAAGAAGAGAGCAATGGAGGCTAGAGAATTGTGTAAGAAACCTAGGTAGAGTCTAGGGTCATTTTATAGAGTTTATGAACCGATTAGGACCATCGATGTTGCTTGGATTGATCGTAGCCATTCATTCGCAAGAGGGACCAATTAGAGCCTGCCACCTAGCCCTAATGACAAAGCAGACCACAGAAAATCGACCAACATAGAATAGGCCAGCCAGGGTGGACTGGGTTCGACCTGGGTCTGGACCAGGTCGACAGCCCTGTCGACAGCCCTGTCGACAGCCCTGTCGACAGCCCTGTCGACCTGGTTAGACCAGGTCGACAGCCCAGTCGACCTGGGTGTCTTAGGCGGGAATTTTCCCGCCTTGGCCAATTGGGCCCGGTTTTAATTTTTTAAACTGTTTTATTCTGTTCGAATTTTAAACTTAATTCAGAAACTTCCGAAGGCCATATCTTCTTCATACGGACTCCGTTTTTCGAAAACTCGGACTCTATTTCGCGTATTTTTCCGAGACGAACGCAATGGCGTATCCCGTTTCCCTTAGTTCTATGATTTCAAATTAACTATACTTTAATTTGTTAATTCCACAGTTATAGAATACACGGGGTGTTACATTCTCCCCCACTCAAAAGGATTTCGTCCCCGAAATCTTCAAGTTAAGAAGAATGTGTCCTACCATCCAATCACCCATCTACTCAACCATCATCCACAAGCATCCATTGTCCTTAGAAAACTTCTAATGTTGTATGAACATATGCAAAAGTGTGTGTATATGTTCCTTACCTAATGCAAAGATCAGGCGGTCTACTGATTCAGTTGACCTCCTTAATGCGAATTATGTCAGTGCCATGAGTCCAACATGTATGCAATAGAATTCTGATGTTATATATTATTTCTATATGAGTGCACAACCATTCACTCAAATGCAACATCCATGTGCTGAATCAACCATTTTGCATCCACAAGAATTGAAAAATGCTCACTCATCCATATGCAGTATGAGAGTGTTTTCGAGCCGATCTAGTGCCTAGTGTGTGTATATGCATCCACGGGCAACCACTAGCAACCACTTGCATCCACTTGCAACCATCAAACATAACATGTCTCAAACACATGTTTACACCCATTAGTTTCTACCTAAAGTTCCGAAGATTCGATCGATAGGATACAGTCGAATGATGGAAGCGAGTACAGATAGAACGAAAACTTGGTTCCCATTAGACATTGGTTGAGAAAATAATTCCCCTAAGTATCAACCCCAAAGACCGAAATCAATATCAGATTGACACTCAGAGGATTACCTTCTTTAGACCATGTCAAAACTGGAAATCCGGATTATTCAGATATTTACAGACTACTGATACAGATCAGGTTTCCTAATGATTCTTAGGAAGCTAAGCATGATAAAATCATATCCCACAAAAACTCAGAATATATGCGTCATATTTGACGCCTAACACAAATATCCCTCAATCCTTAATCTCAAACAGATGGGCCATAACCCTTATGGGTCTGAGCCTACAGCGGAATTCAGAAACAATACTAGCATTAAAGTGCAGAGTATCGATTACAAAATCAAAATACAAGAATCAGAAAAAGTCTTAACTCCATAATCAGATAAAGAAATTAAACCTACTATAGAAATTTTCCTATTTCTATCCTAGCCACTAGCCTCAAGAGTGTTCGCCTGCCCTCCTTGTCCTCGTCTCTTCGGGCAGTCCCTAGTGAAGTGTCCCATCTCCCCACAGTTGAAGCAAGCGCCCTTCCTTTTTCTGCAATCCTTGTTCAGATGAGTTGAGCTCCCACAAGTAAAGCACTTTTTCCCTTTCTTATCTTCAGGCTTCTCATCCTTCTTTTGTGTTTCCTTTTTGGGCCCCGCTTTCTTATTCTGTGGTCCTTCCTTCTTTGTCTCTTTCGGGCCCTTGTCTTCCTCGTGCAGTAGTGCCATATCCACCAATTTCTCGTAAGTTGCTCCCATGGGTACATGGGTCATGGCTAGGCTGTGCAGTGGCTCATTCAATCCTTTAACAAAGCGGAGAGCCTTTTTATGCTGAGTGTTGACTAAATCCAATCCGAATCTTGCTAGTTGGTTGAACTGGTTGACGTATTCCTTGACCGTCATACTTCCTTGCTTAAGAGACAAGAACTTTTCCAATTGTAAACTTCGTTCAGCTTGCGAGAGGAATTTTGTCTCAAACCTTGTTCTGAAATCCATCCATGTCTCAACCGGCCTCTCGGCGTTAGTGACTTCCCACCAGTAGGAAGCTTCGTCTTTGAGCAGCCATACTGCCAACTGTACCTTCTGCCTATTGTCCACCTCGAAGATAACGAATAGATCCTCAGTTTCTTTGAGCCAATTCCTTGCTTCTACGAATGATTCAGTTCCTTTGAAATCCTTCCCACCCATGGCCCTAAAATCTCTACAGATCTTTGAGAAAGCAATTGCACGAGGAGGGGGTGGAGGAGGGGGATCATTTGCTGGACCTGCAGCGGCGGTCCTAGCCTCAAGATATTGACGAAACCAACCGGGTACATGAACACCCTCTGGTATCTCAGATGCTTCAGACATGCTGGAACGAAAAAGGAAAGGTTCAATACAAAAAGGACTGAGAGAAAGAAATATGGCTCTTGGGGATCATGTTTTTCAAAATAAGCTTTATTTTTGAAAATACTTCCTTTCAAAACCTTTTTGAAAACAGTTTTCAAAAACTTTACCCAATCTGGTAACCTTCAGCTCTGATACCAAGTGTAACACCCCACCTCCGTTAAGGTCACTCACAAAGGGAATGCCTTAATTTTGGTGGAGCATTTTAGTAAACAGAACAAAAACTTACAAGACAGATAAAACAGTACTTGAAATTTTTTAACTTTATTACAGCGGAAACAGAAATTAATATGGTTACATCCTTTCGATTTCAGAATTCAAGTACAAAATATTAGTCTTGTACAAAAGCCTTCAAAATGCATAGTTTTAAAATCATAATCCCCATGGAAAGGTAGCTATACAGAGCCAAGCCATACTTTAAGCACTTCAAGCAAAGAGAAATCCGGATCAAGCTAAAGTATTTCCCTCCTTGGATAACCTGGGGGGGAAACAGAAGAAAGGAGGCGAAACAACAAGGGTCAGACAAAAAGTCTGGCAAGTCCAGTGACTTTCAGCATATGAACAGATAATAATAATATGATATGAACATAAAACTGGATGTGAGATAACTGTAACAGGTGTAGCAGATATAACAGAAAAACAGAATGATATAAACTATTGTTTTACACTTCTCTGCACTAATACTAGTATAGCAAAATTAGGTGTCACCCTAATGTCTAAATTGAAGCAGGAACGGGTACAAAATACTTTAACAGAAACAGAATGCTAATAATGGGCCTTTACTACCCGATCAGAAACAGACAGAAGAAGAAACATATTTATCCCTATGGAAACAGAATGTGGAATTAGGTGTACACTAGTAATGGGCCTTTACCACCCGAACAGACGGTACCACACAGAAACAGACAGGTGTTACCACCCAACAGAAACAGACGGTACCAACAGAAACAGACAGAACTAAGCGTACCCTAAAACCCTACCCCAAGCGATCGGCTCCCTAATACATAAATATCCTGTGTCGGCCCCACAGTAGGGTGTATCACTCCCTAAAATGACAACCAATTGGCACAGACCTATTTACAGATGTCACGGCGTCTTACATCCTCAGAGGCAGACCGGGGTCCATGCACGCACATGACCCGGTTGGAACGCACCATCAACACCCCTCGCCATTATCAGAATGAACCTCTTATAATTAGTTCAGTAAGCGTGCCCGGACCCTACCTACTGTTGGGTCAAAGTTTTGATACCAGAAAGGGTTACTGACTAATATGGGTCCCAAACAACAGATGACACAAGTAATTCCCCTCCTAACCTTGTGTCCCCAGACTAACAGATTTCAGATTAACTTGTTTACAAGTTCAGACATACAAAATTCAGATTTACTAATTCACAAATTAAGTTAACAAGTTTTCAGACTAACAGGTCAGATGTACAGATTTTTCAGATGTGTCTAACTTTGTATTGGGCCTACAGATTCATGGACGGGTTTTACTACATCTATTAATCCCTTTGACTTCACCCCATTTTCCCCAATAAGTTTTAGACGTCATTCTTATCTTAGATTTGCATTAATTAATTGTTAATGCACAGACCTCTCACATTAGGTCGGTAGCTTGTGGCCGCTGGATATGCCGGGCGGTTCCGGGCAGACTTCTGCCACAAGCCAGACCTAACCTCGTGTCTTACGCATGTTATGACTAACTTCTCACATTAGAACCTATTGTTTGCGGCCACTGGATGTGCCGGGCGGTTCCGGGCAGATTTACGCCGCAAACTCATTCTAACCTCGAGTTAGCCATGTTTATCTTTGCGGCCAATTAATCAATAATTTACCGTTTATGCGCACGCCCAATATATATGCCAATTCAGATCATATCAATAACAGGATGATTATATCAACATAGCAGATAACAGATTCTATATGACTTAACGGATTTAACAGGTTTAGCAACTTAGCAGATTTTGGCATATAACAGGTTAGGCATTTTAACCGACAAATTTAACAGATTAGGCATTTCAATCTAATTAGCAGTCTAGGCACTATAACAAAACTAGCAGTTTAGGCAACTTGGCAAATTAGCAGATTTAGCAAATTTAATATTTCTAAAGGTTCTATTTACATGCCTTGCCCAATCATAAATTAGGCCTAAATTCATATGCCTAAATAATTGTCATGATTCACAATATGATCATATACTTCCATGTTGGCATACATTTACATAGCGCAGAATATGGACATAATTTACCCTATAACATATGTTCCAATTATTGTTAAACTAGCATTTTTACAGCAGATTCACATATAAATTATACCAAATATAACCATTAATTCCAATGCATGCCATATATCCAAAAATTCCTATTTAGGTGTAATCACAATAATAGATATCCTAATTAATGTAAATCTTTTACACCTAAGCTTCCATATCTTCTCCTTTTTAAGTCATGAATCATTATGCACTATACCCAACAAATCTAAATCTTTAAATCATATCTTCTAAAAATCAAATCTTGACTTTTATATGCATTTTGTCCAAAGTCTCAAATCATATGTAATCTTACAGTGGTTCCTCTTCTTCTTTTATCACAGAATATGCATAGGTCTAAAACTAGTTTATAACATATGCTCATTAATTACAGTTCTAAATCACAACATAACTATGCATACAACATGCATAAATTACATGTTCATAGTCAAATTTATGCATATGTCCAATATATTTTATGCCTCAGACCTAAAGTCATACATTCAATTTAGTCTTGTCAAATTTCGCATCATTCATCCCAAAATTTGCGTTCATACGTTCATCTCTTATGAGATTAGGCACAGGCTCGTGGTAGCCTGGCTATAGAAACAGAAAAGAAGAAAGGAATATAGAACAGTCACAGAAAACAGATCTAACAGAAGAGAATACAACCTCAAACTCAGATTTAAATGCATATCAAAATTATAATTAACGTTTATAGCGGAGAATAACTGTACTTGCCTTGATTAGATTAAAGAAAGGACTTTAACTTGATGTAGAATCTTTGCAGAAACTATAATCTCTAGTTTGAATTGAGTTGCTTAGGCTGATGTTGATTATCTTCTAGTTTTAATTCCAACAGAGCAGCGACGCCATTTTTATTTTTTTATTAGAAGAAGAGAGCAATGGAGGCTAGAGAATTGTGTAAGAAACCTAGGTAGAGTCTAGGGTCAGTTTATAGAGTTTATGAACCGATTAGGACCATCGATGTTGCTTGGATTGATCGTAGCCATTCATTCGCAAGAGGGACCAATTAGAGCCTGCCACCTAGCCCTAATGACAAAGCAGACCACAGAAAATCGACCAACATAGAATAGGCGAGCCAGGGTGGACTGGGTTCGACCTGGGTCTGGACCAGGTCGACAGCCCTGTCGACAGCCCTGTCGACCTGGTTAGACCAGGTCGACAGCCCAGTCGACCTGGGTGTCTTAGGCGGGAATTTTCCCGCCTTGGCCAATTGGGCCCGGTTTTAATTTTTTAAACTGTTTTATTCTGTTCGAATTTTAAACTTAATTCAGAAACTTCCGAAGGCCATATCTTCTTCATACGGACTCCGTTTTTCGAAAACTCGGACTCTATTTCGCGTATTTTTCCGAGACGAACGCAATGGCGTATCCCGTTTCCCTTAGTTCTATGATTTCAAATTAACTATACTTTAATTTGTTAATTCCACAGTTATAGAATACACGGGGTGTTACATTTCCTGAAGCTTTCCGCCAGATTTAAATCCATCATTCTTTCGTTTCTTCAAGGATTTACAATTTCCTTGCAAATGCCCTTTCTTATGGCAGTTATTGCATATGGCAGTCGTTGCTGGTTCTTTTTCGGATCTGGCCCTTTTTCGATTTGCTTTGGGCTCCTTACTGACTTCAGACATCGTACTGGCTTTAGGACGATCAGTTTCAGACTCAATTTTATTACTAGAGCTGACTTCCTCTTCGTCGCGCAACATGCCTTTCCTGTCGAGATCTTCGTACTGATAAGCCATGTATATCATTTCTGAGAAAGGAAGCTTCACATGCCCCAATAATTTATTCTGGTATTTCCTTTGAAGGCCATGAATAAATCTCAGATTTTTCCTCTTTGGGTCTTGAATTAGATGAGGAGCAAAGTGAGCAAGCTCGTTGAATCTCTTATGATATTCGGGAATGGTCATGTCACCTTGTATTAGATAAGAAAATTCATCGCATAATCACTCAGTTGCTTCGGGAGGAGTAAATCTTTCCAAGAAAATCACTTTGAATCTATCCCAGGTGATATCACCTTCTGGATTATTCTCTATAACTGAATCCCACCAGAACAAAGCTTCGTCTTTAAGTGCCCAGGAGGCCAGTAATCTTTTCTGGTCATCCCTCAGCTTTAATGCTTCAAAGATTTTCTCGGCCGAGCGAATCCAAGTTGATTCTTCACCCGAGAAAGGTTTTCCACCCAGATTCCTATATTTCATAAATAGAGCTTCTATATCCGGGTCAGTATTACTTCTTCTGTTTCTGGCACTCATTTTCTAGTTCCTCTGCAAATAGCAGATCAAGTGTCAGGTCAACAGGAAAGATATTTCAAAATATAGAGACAAATACTTGAATGTAAATGTGTCTATCGAGGTGTAATTTCATTCTGCTTTACTCATACTAGGATATTGCTGATCCTATCTGTATAGAGTTACCCGTCCTAGAACACTACTTGTTCTATTTCTGACGAGTTCGTTCAAATGTTATATTCCAGAACTAAGCTTAACCAAAGCTCTGATACCACGTTGAGACGACCCAAAATCCCTTTCTCACGGAAACAAGGGTCATCTTTGGAATATAACACAGAAACAGATAATAGC
Organism: Allium sativum; assembly: GCA_030737875.1. NCBI lineage: Eukaryota > Viridiplantae > Streptophyta > Magnoliopsida > Asparagales > Amaryllidaceae > Allium > Allium sativum. The sequence goes on along the minus strand of CM060909.1, from coordinate 314,538,791 downwards.
AGAACAAAATAAAATAAATACACCAGATATGTGTTAGAGTTTATGCCCTAGAGGCAATTCATTTGATGTGATAAATAACAATGTAGTTGTTATATTTTATTTGGAATAAAATAATATTCTATTATATTATATTTACTGCGTAATATAAATATTAATATAATAGAAGTCCTTAGAATTATAATACGGAATTATATAGTTCAAGTGAGTGACTTGAACTTGAGATTATATAATATGTTAAGTATTGTAATTCTTAAATGTCCCTATTCAAGTTTTATTGTTTATATAGGACAACAATAAAACGTAGAGACTAGTATATTGATTGACTGGTGATCACATCTCATTGATCATTAATATACGTGATATTAAAGTCAAGATATAAATACGTATTGGAGAATAGCGTATTGGGCTGACCCGCCGTGAGATAACTCCATGGAATATAATTAACAGTATCATAAGTTAATCTCATAGTGACGGTGATGTAATGGTCCTCAGACCTGAAATCATTATAATTTATTCGAGGATATTTGTGTTTTGATATCATCTAAAGTTATTTCGTAACAGAGTAACGATAACGGTGATTATTGGATACATCTTGAGTCGAATGAAAATTATGAATGATCTAGATGGAATTTAACCCTACGATATATTCGTAGTGATATCCATGGGCCTCTTGATTGAGTGAGACTGTGAAATGCATGGCCGTGCTCAAATACTGATTTGTTTTAAACAGTCTACTCATCGATCAAGAAAACAGATTAAATTATAACGAGGATGATACGATCCATGCCTCTAGTTTGATCCTGGATATATTGGTTAAAAGGATTATATTACATTGAGACACTTGTCACAGAAAGGTTGTATCGAATCGATAAATTTTATTATAACTTGGGTAGCAGTGATGTATTACTAGATGCCGCTCACTGTTTACGATTTAAATAATGTTTAAATTGTTGCCAACATTATGATAACCTGCAGGGTCACACATATAAGCGTTGCAAATTGAGTTAGTATTTTCTAAAGAATATCAAAAGAGTTTTGACCAATTCTTTATTAAAAACGTTTGAAAGGGTAAAAGGGTGAAACCGAAATGTCGGTTGAAACTATTATAAAAGAGATGAGACGCCTTCATTTTCTTGGATCTGAAAAACCAAGAAACCCTAATTCCTCCTTTCAATTTCGGCTAGTACCGAAACACAATTCTTGATTGCGATTGTCGTCATCAGGGCTTCGCTTGTGGATCTCCAGCAGAGACACCCAATTTTAGGTGTTCGATTCAACAACCAAGTGTAGGAAGAACCCGACGGTTTTAAGATTCAAGTTAGGGTTTTTCATTCGATTTGATAATCAAAGAAGAAAGGTACCTGTTTTGATTTAATTCTGTTCAATTTTGTTAATTAGGGCTTCTGATTTTGGTTGATTCCGCTGCCTATATCGATCCAATATTTCTTACAATGGTATCAGAGCGAGGTTAAATTGATTCAAATATAAATTAGGCCATGGAATTATTACTGTAATAATTAAAATGATGTCTTGAACATTGAAAAACAAGATCTGGAATTTCCTGAACATTCATTTGAGAAATGAAATTGTTATATGATAAACAAAATTCTGTTTTGTTGACATGGTTAAATCTGAATTAGAATACGATGATTAATTCAGTATTGAATCTCTGAATCTCCAGATCTTATATTCTATAATATGGTTTAATCTATATTTGTCTCTGGCCTTTGAAATAGGGAATAACCTGTAGCTTTATGCATAGATAACTAAGGTCCATAATTTTATTTAGACCTGTTATAAATAATTTGATGATATATTGGATTATAGATCTGCTTTTGAAGCATGTTATTTAATCAGTTATTATATCCAAGTTATTGAACTATGGATTTATGATTAATATGATATGTTTAATTGAAGTTGTCCAGTAGATTCACACCAAAATATCATGAGATTAAAATCAGATATAGGATTAAGCATGTATTTAATCCTTTTGCCACCCAGCCATATGGTTGATTTCTGATTTATTTTGATTTATTGAAATCAATCATATAGAAATTTGTTAATAAAATATATTTTTGGATTTGGTCTTTATACCTGGAAGTGAAATCAAAAACTGTTTGCTTTATGAACATCATAATCATGATTCTGTTATTTATATACATATGTATTTTGATCAGAAAACATAACTGATTCTTAATGGATTGATTGAATAAAAGATTCATAGTCGAGTATTTTATTCTGCATATTCATGATATTGATCATGGATACTTGATGAACTTCAGTCATAAAATTATATATATCATGATATATACAATTTTAGTCCTGATGTTAATCAATAGATGCAAATCAGAACTATCTGCAAAGATTTAACACCTGAAATTTTGATCAATTTTGTTGTGATAAACTATAGTTTAGAACTGATTATAACTTATCTTACATATCTTTGAAAATGTATGAATTGGATCAAGTTGAATAACAAGTATGACTTGTTATTAGTCACATAAGATAAATTAAGTCACTAAATTTGGTTTTGTGAAAACTAAAATTATATGGATCCTAATTCTAACAAAAAAATATGCATGATAAGTTGCATGACTTCTATTTGCCTATCTTCATATATGTACAATCAATTGAATGAAATGGTGCTGCATTACCTGTTCATATATATGTATATATATATGATATATATATATATATATATATATATATAAATTTACACATTCACACTTGATATATGAGATTGGATCTACAGATACATATTAATTGATAGACTAAATAGATATATGAATCAACAATAAAATAATTGTTGTTTTACTATGATTCATGTATGGTTAGTAATAGTTACATAAACAATATATGACTGGCAAGTTTGACCCGCTTGGTTCATAAATGTATATGAATATTATAATCGCTGCAAAGACCCATGATTTGATTCATGAGCTAAATATGTGTGTAAATTACTATGTACACAACAATATATATGTAACACATATCAAGATGTGTAGTTACATACTTATTGAGATTGGGTCTGAAATTATACTGCCGAGAAAATATTGTAGCTTAACTAAAATTTCACCTTTGTACATATATGCTTAGTAGCTGGTATTAGCGAGTGAATCACAATTTGATTGATGTTATGAATTTGCTAATGACACCAGTATTGTATAATCAATGGAGTATTACACTCTTCTTGGGAATGTGTTTTGTTGCTTGACACCATCAAATATGTACAAATATCTGAAATTGTTTTGGAATAGAAAGTTTGAATATGTATTAGACCTGTCATTTGATGATAACTAAATAATGATTTGATTCATTCAAAACTATGAGTTCCCAGTTTTAGGAAATAGCAGTCTGACCTTGATTCATATGTTGAATCTGTATAATGTTGATATGTTATTGGTTTTGTATTTTTTTTTTTAAACACTTAATATGAATTAATATCAACTTGGTTGATGTATATTCAAAATTTTGGAACTTGAAATAAATATTAGCCAGGTTTTAAAATTATTATCTAGTTGACAGGTATGTTATCATTTTGCCAACCTTAATCATCTTATATTGTGTATATATATTGATATACATGGTTTTGAATTAGTCACTACAAAATAAGATGAGTTCCTTAATTGGCTTATATTTAAAATGAATTTGTTCATGTGTTTATTCTGCTTACAAATAGGAATTAGTGCTCTGTCAGGTTTAGAGTGATTTGTTGATGAATGTAATTCATCAAAAAAAATAATTCATTGCTTAAATCTGTATTAAATTAAAACATGTTTTGTTGAACTCATGTATGAGCAAGCAAGCTTTTGTACCCTTCTAGACTGAGCTATATACATACATGAATTAATGAACATAGCAACCATGAATTGTCATATGTATTCATACAGTAGGTATAAGTAAATGTATTTATACACTAAAATATTTTGATATTGTATGACAGTGTGTTTTAATATATATCCCTGGATATATCCATATATGGTCATGACATGTTTGGTGATTATTTAGCATATATAAACTGGTACAATGATTTGAATCTATGACCATTTTATTACTCCTGATAAGAGAGAATGACTGCTAGAACCTTTCTGAATCTGATTTAGGAATACAATAGGTTCCTGAGCACTTATACACATAACTGCATTCCTTATATTGATTTGTGAGTACACAAATGCCATTGCACATTATATATACATGCATGGTATTGTTGACAAAATACCCAGCATACAATTAATCTTTACATATGATTGTACAAATATGTCTGTGTTTGACATGGATTTTTTTTTGGTTGTATATGTATATTTGTTGACCTCAAACTTATTGTCTTGTTTGACAGGTTCCTAAAATGTTGTGAACATTAATGGGATAGGTCAGTATGACTGATCAAGCAGTGACCTTTTCTGAAGAAAACATAGATGCAAATATGATTTGCAAGCTCAGCATCTTCAGTTTGATTACATCTCTTATGGATATAAACCATTAGTGTAGAAGCAAATTAGTTTGCACCACCAAACAAGAACTGTTTGTATACATTTTGCACAGCAATCAAAGTATTACTGTATATGTATAATTTATGTATGTATATCTGCGTGTACATACACATTTGCAGAATGTTATTATTTATTAGTTGTCTGTAATAGCCTACATTATATCAAGTAATTTCATACATACATGTTTACCTGCAAAAGTTTCTATGGAAGTATATGTGAGTGTATTCATTTTGCTAATTGCATAGATCGTTGCTTGTATGTATATTTTAGAATACGTTATAACTTATTGGTAGAAATGGGTTCTATAATATGGTTTAATATATCTTTTAGACCTTTGTAATGATTCTAATATTGATTAGTTTCATAAGTTTATGGGCCTAATACCTATTGCTTGTATGATATATAAGCTGAAAACATTCGGTTACGAGAACCACATGTATATGGATAAATTTGTTGTATAGCATGAATTGATTTAATCATAATTTTGAATTATTCAAAAGGGTTAAAATAGACATAATTTCTTATCACATTGAATTTATATTATTTAAATCCAATTAATATTATAAATACATATATTTGATATATGTAAATAACTATAATATTGTTTCGCACTACGAATTATAAACTCCCTTTAAAGCAGATACTTCTGTTATATTAAGTCATGGTGACGTCTTCCAATAATATACTCATCACTGTCTAAAATCACTGGATGTAACTAACGCCAAAGCGTTGTGCACCTTTTATTTTGGTTATATGCGATGGAGTAAAATGTGGTGCTCCAACCTATTATTGGGTCTGACTTAACTAGGCTGCATAATACGATTATGGCCTTAGAGACAAAAGCATGAATTATTCTATATTTTGAGCAAATGAATAATAATGAACTAAACATTCAACATGCGATCCAAGAATTATATATGATATAATTGACATAAGATGTCTACCTAAAAGGTTGTGTTTTGAGTTCAGCCAAAGCAGGGTCAAGGCATGACTAGATATGGATCTTGGAACGCCATTATATTTATATATATACACCGATATGTATATATAAACAGAGGGATGTTAATTTGAGTGGGAGCGTATTTTAGTTTAAAATTATACATTTATGTTAATATAAATTTTGATTGTCAAAATTTGTATTAAATAAATACTACAGAATCAGTTATTATTTTATTATCTAATGTAGATATTAAATAATAAATATCTCGACAATTTAAATTAATCCTTAAGAAGGATATAAATTGAATTAAATCAAATTTCTTGACTAACATTGAAATTTGAGGATTGTCCTCAAACAAATTAAACGTAATTGTTTTACCATTATCGAAGATTTAAAATAAAAGTTGAAGTATGACTTCAACTGAATAAGAAATAAATGTTATAAAATCTACTTATACATCTCTAGTATTAGATACTAGATATGAATCACATAAATGTATGTGAATTTAAAGAAATTGCAATATAAGTAGAAATCTGAAAAGACAAGTGGATTTACAATTTGAAATAAAGCAAATGTTGATAGATTATCCATAGTAAGTTGATTCTTGTTGGAAATACTGGCTTAATTAAATAAATAAAATAATTGTTATTACGAAATTCCACTTAAAATAAATGTTATAATATATCTTGTTTAGACAAGTTTGAATTTCATTTGTAATAAAAGAATAATTGTTATTCATTTTATTTAAATGAAATATTGTATGGAATTTCACAAATAGTTAATGATATTTGTAAATCCTTAACTATAATGTACTTGACATTAAAATGACTGGATTAAATTTAGTGATTTAAGTCCAACATACCTATAGCATTAACAGTTAGACCGTATAAACAAGAGAGTATATCAAAACTCCATAATGATGGAATTTTGAGACCATTTGATTTTGAATCATATGCAAGTCTTGTCTATTAGGCAAAATAACTGAATCACCTTTCACTTGACACAGTGAATGAGTGATAAGTATTGGGTCTCATACATAATGATGTATATGGAGCAATGGATACATAAGCTAGAGGCATGTTTTAATACTTCATTATATTTACTGATGATATCAGTAGATACAGATACGTGTATCATATGAAACACATATCAGAATCCTTTGAAAAGTTCAAAGAATTCAAAGTGGAGATTGAAACCAATTTTATAAAAAAAAAAAAAAAAACACTTTTCGAACAGATCGAAAAGAATAATTAAGCCGACTATTTAATGACTGTCCATATGAGTTTGAAATTGTTTCATAATTCACTCCATCTAGAACACCATATTGGAATGGCATATCTGAAAGAAGAAATCGCACCTTATAAGATATAGTACGATTAATGATAAGCCATATAGATCTTCTAATAAATTGAAATAGAACAATTGCATTTAAATCCTACTAAAACAAGTCTGAAGACGCCATATAAGATATGGACTAGGAAATGTCCTAGTATGTCTAATGCAGGGATTTGGAATATAAGACGTTTATTGAACGCCCTTCCGCTGATAAGATCAGACTCAAATCAGATAACTAATTTTGTGGAATATCCAAAAGAAATAAATGGATATTATTTCTATAAATTCTCATAGGATAAAATGTTTATTGCTCGAATTGGAATCCTTTTAAAGGAGATCCAGTCTCTTGGATATCAAAGGAATGAAATAGAAATCGAAATATCTCGAAACCACAAAATGTTATCGAATCTTGTATAAACAAGAAATTGAGTGGGAGTGACGCAATAATTCAAATGTTATTTGATAACACATTAATTATTGTAAATAATGTTAGTTTAAAAACAAGAAATAAATACTGATTCTAAGAAAGAAAATGTTTGGATTAAGAAGTTCATGATTGAACTTAATTCATTATTGATCGAATGATATACATTGCGATAACAATTTGGCTGTTGCTCAGGCCTAAAACATTAAACTCATCATCGATCCAAACATATATTTCTTATGTGAAGTTGTTCACAGAAGAAACAAACATATCTGCAAAGTTACAAAAGTTGTAATGTTGCAGACCTACTGAATTAAACTCTGTCGCAGCAGAAGTTTAATAGTCACACTAGTTTCATGAGTATACGATACGTAAATGATTGACTCTAGTGCAAGTGGGAGATTGTTAGAGTTTATGCCCTAGAGGCAATTCATTTGATGTGATAAATAACAATGTAGTTGTTATATTTTATTTGGAATAAAATAATATTCTATTATATTATATTTACTGCGTAATATAAATATTAATATAATAGAAGTCCTTAGAATTATAATACGGAATTATATAGTTCAAGTGAGTGACTTGAACTTGAGATTATATAATATGTTAAGTATTGTAATTCTTAAATGTCCCTATTCAAGTTTTATTGTTTATATAGGACAACAATAAAACGTAGAGACTAGTATATTGATTGACTGGTGATCACATCTCATTGATCATTAATATACGTGATATTAAAGTCAAGATATAAATACGTATTGGAGAATAGCGTATTGGGCTGACCCGCCGTGAGATAACTCCATGGAATATAATTAACAGTATCATAAGTTAATCTCATAGTGACGGTGATGTAATGGTCCTCAGACCTGAAATCATTATAATTTATTCGAGGATATTTGTGTTTTGATATCATCTAAAGTTATTTCGTAACAGAGTAACGATAACGGTGATTATTGGATACATCTTGAGTCGAATGAAAATTATGAATGATCTAGATGGAATTTAACCCTACGATATATTCGTAGTGATATCCATGGGCCTCTTGATTGAGTGAGACTGTGAAATGCATGGCCGTGCTCAAATACTGATTTGTTTTAAACAGTCTACTCATCGATCAAGAAAACAGATTAAATTATAACGAGGATGATACGATCCATGCCTCTAGTTTGATCCTGGATATATTGGTTAAAAGGATTATATTACATTGAGACACTTGTCACAGAAAGGTTGTATCGAATCGATAAATTTTATTATAACTTGGGTAGCAGTGATGTATTACTAGATGCCGCTCACTGTTTACGATTTAAATAATGTTTAAATTGTTGCCAACATTATGATAACCTGCAGGGTCACACATATAAGCGTTGCAAATTGAGTTAGTATTTTCTAAAGAATATCAAAAGAGTTTTGACCAATTCTTTATTAAAAACGTTTGAAAGGGTAAAAGGGTGAAACCGAAATGTCGGTTGAAACTATTATAAAAGAGATGAGACGCCTTCATTTTCTTGGATCTGAAAAACCAAGAAACCCTAATTCCTCCTTTCAATTTCGGCTAGTACCGAAACACAATTCTTGATTGCGATTGTCGTCATCAGGGCTTCGCTTGTGGATCTCCAGCAGAGACACCCAATTTTAGGTGTTCGATTCAACAACCAAGTGTAGGAAGAACCCGACGGTTTTAAGATTCAAGTTAGGGTTTTTCATTCGATTTGATAATCAAAGAAGAAAGGTACCTGTTTTGATTTAATTCTGTTCAATTTTGTTAATTAGGGCTTCTGATTTTGGTTGATTCCGCTGCCTATATCGATCCAATATTTCTTACAATATGAACAATAGAATATACTGGATAAAAGTAATCATCAGAGTTACACAGTATACAGGATCTTACTTAGTACAAATACAGTTCAGCTATACATAAATGTCTACAGCGGAAATAAACAAAATATGTACAACAGGAGCTGAACAACATAAAAAAGAAATAAATGATAGAATCCATCTTCAGCTCCAGCTATCCAGAAAGAACCAGCTAAACCTGAATACAAGGCTGCCCGTGTAGAAAAAGGGGCACCCGAGTTTGAAAGTGAAACAAACTACGAGTCAGTCATGGGACTGGTATGAGAAATCTACTCAACACATATATTGTTTGGCTAATCTCAGGACAACGCCACTTTCGTGGAACGGGTTTACTCCATTGGATTGCCAGTGCTTTAAAACAAATCTTTCTTTTAAACATCGCTATGCTTTTTATAAAAATGAAGCCGTTATAAGACTCAGTTCCCATCACACAATGCAACGCAAACCGGAGGATAGAGTTTTTACCTTATAACGGCCAAAATATGATTGATACGAATAAAACAAAGGCATTTGATGTTATTGCTAGTGTCTATATGTTTTGAAAACAACTTCAAATCATAACTATCAATCATAGACGGCATTAATGCCCCATACCACTATGTCGCCATATATAGGTATACAATCAAAACCGCACAGTCACGTATTTGGAAATTGGATTTCCGTCATGAACCAAGGCAAAAGATAGTCCTTACCGAATTCGAGACAATCTAGCCCATGTCTCCGGAAGAGCCGCAACTGCCCCTTGGAGCGACAGGGCCGGTCCACCGATGTGGATTATTATGCCTGAACAATACGTTTCCCCGCCCTTTGGGGCGTAAACGAGCCAACGAATGACTCCATCGGACCCGGATCGTCCGATCAAACCGAGGCGCCTCACAACAGTAACAACCACATAGGTGAAAAGTATATAAATGTCAGGGCTGGTAGGTCACTGACACCACCCTAGGTAGAAAGAAACGCATGCCCTCCCTGAGGTCCTTCTCCCGTTTTAGGTTCATACCGGGGTGTGAGGCTCGCGAATTTACGTTATACACAAAGCTACGCCACACAGGCAGTGCTTTGATCATCACCACAAGGCTTTGCTTTTCAACAGAAGCCCTGATCACTGCATCTTAGCATGCCACACAGGCAGTTCACGCCATGCGACTGATGTCCATCGATATACAACCTCTGAGCTCATGCGTTTCAAAGAAGGGCGTTAAGCAAAAGAATAAATTCTCCGCCGCCAAACAGATGTATATTTAATAGAGATCAATCAACACAGAATAAAATCCAATGTCAGACACACAGTCCATTTACAAGTCCGTTCTGGGTCTGAACGAAACCGGAGGCACTAAATACCTCGCAAACCCATCGATCACCACGTACGTCTGGACGATCACCACTCATTATCCATATTTCGGGATGCCTCCCAATCAGGACCTCAGTTACCTTCCAAACGAAGTGAAGATCTCCGGTCTTCGACCATCGTCTTCATCTTTGAATTTCAATCGTCGGTCAATTATTCGAAATGAGAATTAACTCGTCCTTTTCAAATAATTCACGTATATTTAGAATTTCAAATCAATTTATTTCAATGGTTAAATTATTCGACAACACCAATATTGTTCTTTAATGTAATTTTCACACCAAACACATTCAACCATCAAATACAACATAAATCGAGCAAATTCAGTTTATTTCCACTCCATATTGTTTATGGTACTTTATAATGATTTACCGCTATTTTTATTTATTTTAAAATAGCCCATTTATTCAGAACGACGCTTCGGGCCATAACGCGGCTGTGGCGCTGTTTTTCTTCAGATTTGATTTACACATATCTGACAATCTAACCGTTGGATCTTCACAAAATTTACATCATTAGAAAGGTCTTTTCAAAATGAATCCAACGGTTCCAGCTTCGGGAAAATCCGACGATCGGATCTCCCGTTACAATCGTTTGAAGTTTCGATTTCTAAATACGAACTGCAGCGTCGTTATTCAATTAAATATAATTATATTTATATATATATAAATAAATATAACCGTTTCTGGCGCTGTTTTTCTTCAGATTTGAATTAAACATTCCAGACAATCCAACCGTTGGATTTTTACAAAGTTGGTGCCGTTGGAAAGATATTTCCAAGGCGAACCCGACGGTTGAGGTTTCGGGAAAATCCAATGGTTGGATTTCCCGCACTAGTCGTTTGAAATCACGGTTTTAAAATACGAAATGCACGGCCTCGTTTCATTTTAATTTTATTTATATTTATATAATTATATAAATATAGTTAATTCAACAATTTCAATATCGTTTTCACTTCAAATATTTCACTAACGCCTTAAAATTTTGGAAAATTTCGCCATAACCTCCCCTGCACCGGGAGCATCGGGAAATCGCAAATAGCTTTCCCAGTCCTTCTAATCTCAAATACAAAAAGAAAAAGCCAAGCGGCTAGCCAACAGGCTCATAAAATCATCACCCAAACAAAACAGTAAATGTGTACCTATTTGTCGGGCACAAAATTTTATTCCTCTTCTCTAGCCCCTTTGCTATAACATGTTCAATGAATATGCATGTACATATATATACAGTTCTTATCATTTATCATTTTCTATTCAACTTCATATTTGATTTATATTTGGTTTAAAAACACAATTCATTCTAATGTTACATACATAGGTACAAATCATTTCATTAGCTAATTAATGAATATTTCAACTCATATATGTTTATTTGAACAAGTGGCTATTTTTAACACTTCACATTTCAACGATTCATGCATACAATAAAAATGTGATTTTTATTGTAAAACAATTTATTTCAAAACACTATTTTTCTATATAGTTCATATAGGTGATAAAAATAGGATTTTTATCATAAAACAATTTCTTTTAAAACGAGATTATTTTACACAGTTCATATAGTCGATAAAAGGTGATTTTTATTATCAAACAATTTATTTCAAAATATGAATACCATTCAACACATGAATTTCTAATCAACGAATGAATATCGATTCAACACATGAAGGTTTTCTATTCAATGAATAAATATAGTTTAAGCAAATGAAAATAATTCAAACACACGAATATTATTCAAAATTTCGGCAGCATAACGGCAGGGTAGTTAAAACCGGGACCGTCCCTAGTACGGCTCCTCGCTCTACCTTAAAACCTCGCGGTTTTTGACAATGGGGATCATGCATCTAGTTCGCACGCAGGCGACATGTATATATTTATTTCATTTCCACAAACTAATCCTATGTGGTTTCAACCAAATATTTTTCAACCACAAACGGGTATTTTTCAACCACAATCTAATCAATATCAACCACAAACAATCCCAAACAACCATTCGCTATCAATCAATTTTCACACCAATCGCAATCAATAAATATCGTCCATGGTTTGTGGACGAGGGGCGTATATATATATAAATATATTATATATAGCAATTCACTTTTATTTCAACACATATATATATAGAAAAAGAAATTGAAGAGTGAGAAATTCTCACCAATAGCTATCCAATACCACGACTCTTCCTTTATAGAAATTTTCGCCAATCTCGCCTTTTGTCGCTTTCGTTGCCCGTATTCTCTACATATGTAAAAATCGAATTTTTACTATGCTATTCAATATATAAAAAAATCATATTTTTATTATGCTTCGATGTTCAATATATAAAAATCATATCTTACATCTTCTACTTAATAAAAATTCCGTCTTTTCTATTTTAAAGATCTTATCAATTCTATTCTAAAAATCTGATCTTTCTATCCAAGTTCAAATCTTTTTCTTTTTAAAGTTTAAATCTTTTCTTTTTAAAGTTCAAATCTTTTTTCTTTTTACAGTTCAAATCTTTTTTCTTTTTAAAGTTCAAATCTTTTTCTTTTTATATCTTAAAGTAAAATCAGTTTTTAAACCTTTTAAAAATCAGAATTAAACCTTTTCAAAAATCAGAATTAAACCTTTTTAAAAATCAGAATCAAACCTTTTCAAAAATCAGAATTAAACCTTTTCAAAAATCAGTTTTTCAGAATTAAAACAAAAATAAATAAATAACAGCTTACTGTAATCTGCGAAGAGAGGGGGGGCGGTCGTCAGGGTCGGCGGCAGGAGGTCGTCAGGGCGGAGCTGGCTTCGAGGGGTCTCGAACGGGGGGGGGGGGGGGCTCGCGAATTGGGCGTCGCGATGGCTTCAGGGGGCGGCGGAGGCGGGGTTCGGGTGCGTCGAGGTGGAGAGGAGCGGGATCGGAGGGTGGAGCGGGGCACGGCGGTCGTGGGTCGTTAGGGCGGTGGCGCCATCGTCGATTGTTTTAGGTTTTCTTTTTTTTTTTCTTTTTTTTTCGAACGGTAGAAAGAAAGTGAGGAGAGAGAGATAGAGAAAAGGGTTTATATAAATATTTATTATTATTAAATTTCTATTTAAAAGTTGACTTTTTATTCGAAGTCGAAATGGGACCCACCGACTGTCGTCCCTAGCGTTCTATCCCCATTTCGAACACAATGGGACATGTATCGCAAGCTGATTCGATCGTTACAATCAGTTTCCGTTGAATTTACATTTAAATCACTATATTGAATTTTAAACGTACATTTCAGATTACCGGGGTCACATACTAACTCTAAAAATTCCAGAAAAATATTTTCTAGCTTCGTATTGACGATACGGTCCTAACAAAACTAGTTTCGTCGAATTCTGAGACCGTTTGAAGAATGGCCAATTTCCAGTCGATTAAAATCAACTGAAATTGGCCAGACGCGTTTTCCTTTGCCACGCTCACATATTGAACCGAAAAATTATGAAATTTGGAATCTAGCAATAACTTTACATCATGGACCCAACAAAAGTGGTTTCATCGAAATCCGAGGTCGTTTGCAAAATGTCCATTTTTAAGGGCCTGAATTCCATAGTGACTATTCAGAATTTTCAACTGGACATATCTTTTGATTCCCGCTATGAAATTTTGATTGGTCGGATTCGTTAGAAAGATATTACCAATTAGATCCTATTGTTTTTGGTTTCACTAAAATCTGGATTGTTTTGCACCCGATACAGTCCGACAAAGTTTGAATTCAATTTTTGAAACTGCAGCGCCTTTTCAAGCCCTGTTTATAATTATAATTAATTATATTCGTTTTCAATTGTTAATTCAAACTCAGTTTTCATCGCCATTATTTAAAATATTTATTTTAAATATTTAAAATCCATTATTTTAGCCAATTTTAAAAAATTTAAATTGGTTCAGATTTTCTGGGTCGTTACATAATCTGACCAAGTTAGAAGGGTCCAACAATCTAGAAAAGATAGAGATTATCCCCATCAAGACACTATGAAATACAACCATTGATCAGATGGAAGTTGATCCAACGTTGGAGACTAAACCCAGAAGAGAGTCATGGTTAACTCCATGATAAACTTCCTACAGCACAGAATGCATCTAACAAGGTGAAGTGAAAGGCGTGCAATCGTTCTTTATGCCTCGACATATGACAGGCAAGTCAACATTGCTTATTTTCCTTGGAAGGTTGTCCCAAAATAGATACTGATGCGCCTCATTGCTAATTCACCGCCCTGAATGCTATGACAAAATCACTAATCAAGTCCCAGCTTGATGAGAAATATACGTGAACAGAATATCTGATAAGTGACGTTTTAGTGATAGAAAGTGAAGATTCACACTTCACTCCTCTCATCAACTATCTGCTAAGTAACTCATTCCCCGAACGCTGGGGGCAAATGGAGATTTTAGCATAAATTGCTCGAGATTACATCATCTTATTCAGAGCTGATACATCAAGAATTTTCCTGGCCAATTGACTTAGTCTTGCCTGAAAGTTAGCGAGTTGAAGATCTAGAACGCTTACGTATGAATGCTGGTTGATTGTCGGCGCACCAATCCTTGTCCCCGATATGGGATTGAGGGTATATCAGCAAATTTATGTGATATGATTATCCCACCAGCAGTAATATCCTATTTCCTAGCATGGAAAGTGCAAAAATTTCTATAAGCATGAATCCATTGTTCTCATGCTAATTTACAACCTAACACCAATGCAAAGGTGTGCTACTATTAGCAATCCAGTCATGACTTCCTGACACTCTATCCTTACCCTCAGCATAGGGGGCAAAGAGGCGATTCAAAAAGAGATGCGACCTCATCACTCGCTTATAGTACCTACTTAGCCGCCTTTGCCATCTCAAGACCCTGATCAAGGTCTATTCATTTTTTTGGGACTGCCGCCCCCATGATAGTTTATAAAGATACTCCACATCAACTAAAAAGACTTTGACAGCCCTTCATTGGCAGAGATAGGGCGAAGCAAAATGGACCTGCAATGAATATGCAACGCCATTTTTCACTCAGAATGATACTCATTCCTTTAACAGGATTATTCTCTAACCATAACTCTTATATTTGCATCCTTTATGAGTTATTGATATAATTAACTCAGATGAAATAATATGTGGATGGTGTAGGTACCTCGGATCTGGTATCGATCAGACTTTTAACACCCGCATGCAGAATTATGGAGCACTGCCATAACGGGCCCGACTGAACTGCTCGTTAGCAAAGCCGCGCCCCCGTCTAAAGAAAGTCATATAGCTCAAGGTGGATTCGGAATGATCATCCAATCCTTGGCTTACACATGGCAGACCGCAAGACAATTGAACATAAGTCATTGAGTTATAAAGTCATAGTCCGACTCCAGATGGACGCGGTGTGACTGCCTACATGGCTCGATCCTATGCTCGACGCCACCAGATTACATGAATTCAAATAAAGGAGGCAACACTGTGTCTTAATTTGCTTACTTTTCAATCAAAAAATTTGCTTTCACATGCTTTCCGAGTTACTGACGTGACTAATTCGCGCGGTGTGAATAATGCAGGTATCCGAAGTCTGGTGCCAACCATTCCTCCCGTAGACTGTTCGGAGGAACTCAAAGCCTTGGCAAATGCTCCAACTGCTAGTCCGACTGGTTTTAATCCTCGGAGCTTGGATTAAAATATAAACCTAGGATGAGTTTGATGAGCGTGCATGATTGCAGACCGCTTGATCCGTGACTCTAACTCTCCAGAGCTGAGAGAGAGTATAAAGGACGCGAAGATGACATCCACAAGGCATGGCGGTGTACCATGATCGGAGCTGCCTGAGCAAAAGTCTAACCTTGGCGACCGCCAGGAGAATATAAAAGCGTCCATGATTTGGCGCTGAGAAAGGACTCTTACCCCGCTGAAGGATCGGGGTGCGATGGAACGGCCAGAGTCGAGAGAGAGTATAAAAGCGTCTATGATTTAGCGCTGAGAACTTCTGCTCCGCTGAAGGATCGTTGAGCAGATCATGAACCGAGCTCGAACTCTAACCTGCTGAAGGATCGGGAGAGTATAAATGCGCTAGAGATTCAGCGCCCCGGCAACTCTAACCCGCTGAAGGATCGGGAGAGTATAAAAGCGCTAGAGATTCAGCGCCCCAGCAACTCTAACCCGCTGAAGGATCGGGAGAGTATAAAAGCGCTAGAGACTTAGCGCCACGGGAAAATTCCTCCCCTGTTAAAGGATCGGGGGGAAGGATGGAAGCTGATCCCAAATCCTCCATGTCCGGACATGGGGGCAACACAGTTATGGTCCTAATCAATCCTCAACAAGACCTGGCCAGGCACTAAGTTAATGATTGATTGGGGGCATACCTATACATACATACTATTTTACTGCACTTTCACTTATAAGTTGCACTGATAACTTATAATGTTTCATGACTTATTTGCTTATTTGTGTTTCAAATGTTTAAATGCATAACTAATTATGGAATGCTCGCAGGTACAGGATAATGCGAAAGGACTCTCACCCCGCTGAAGGATCGGGGGGCGAATGAACAGTTGAGTCTGAACTCTAACCTTGGCGAACGCCAGGAGAGTATAAAAGCGTCTATGATTAAGCACTGAGAAAGCACTCTAACCCGCTGAAGGATCGGGAGAGTATAAAAGCACTAGAGACTTAGTGCCATGAGCACTCTAGCCTGCTGAAGGATCGAGAGAGTATAAAAGCGCTAGAGACTTAGCGCCACAAGGATTCATACCCCGCTGAAGGATCGGGGTGCAGACTTAAAGCTAAATTCAAACTATCCCAAACTACGACAGGAGAGTATAAATGCATGACGACATATGCCACTCAAGGGCTCCTATCCCATCACACGACTGGGACCAAGAATGAAAATGGAGCTCGAACCACTCGTTTCCGGGAATGGTGGGGCAGCACACGAACACAGCAGTATAAAAAGAAATGGAATTTCATTCACTAAGTACAGGCTCCAAAACAAAGCGGGACAAAATGCGAGATCCGAACTCGCACAACAACAGCAGACCAGTAGGGAATAACTAAAGGGTCGCGTCCAGAAGGATGACGTAGGCGTATAATTCTAAGCTGCCTGTGCGACTCACGGCGACGACAGAAAAGAAGCCTGGATAGTGAATTGTTCAGCGACATGTTATACAACTTCATACTTGCACTGGAAGGACCTGGCGAGGCCCTGAGATTTTTTGATGTCTACCCTACCTTAGTACGATCTTGAGCGATCATTGATTCCTTGGCCTTAATACGATTCGACGTAATCGTGGAATTCTGGACATTTATGAATTATAGGCTTCTTGTACCGTCCCAAACACGTCCTACTCCACGCTTGGATAGTATGATCGCTTGAATTCTGAAAGTGACTTCCTCTTCTCATGTATACATGTCTGAATTCGAAAAGGAAGTGATCCGACCGCATGTCTTTCGCACTTACCCTATATCTGGGGCCATGGCTATTGAAAATATTTACAAACGGCATAACTTAAGTGCCTGTGTTTAACTTGTGTTGTGATCCTAACAGGCCCCCTTGAGGACCGAGAAACAAAGGCAAAGAGAATGTCCATCTGCTGATCCCAACCGACTTCTAGAATGGGAAGCTCATATAAGGCTGGATATATCCCATACAGCAATTGGACAAGATGCAGCTATTTCGCCTCCAACCTCTCCCTTCATGCAGAAAGCAAGTGGGAACACCCGAGATGAACACGAACCAATCAGCAGTCACACAACGTGCAACTTCGATTCAGAATGTCGTAGATGGAAACATGGGCGATGGAACGGCTACCTGCAACTTCCTAGATGAGAATGCAAGAATCACAATGAACTTAGGTCATGCACGACCAACTTCAGCTTCAGCTCGAATGGGTACTCAAGCGCTGGAGTACGCTCAACTCCAAGATGGAACGCAACAATTCGAAGAACAGAAGCCCGGTCGAGTCGAATGACTCGACCCGTGACATGGGAATAACATCGATGCGGAAATAAGAAATCCACAAAGACCCCTTTGTAATTTCAGATTCAATAATGGGGGCACCAGCTATGATCTTGAAAATGTGCAGCAATTCTTTGACGGTGATCTGCTCGCCAGTTTAATTCGGCACCTCTCGAGGAGCGGTACTCCTCTAGTTGATGTGGGTAGGGATAATCACAGCCCTTTCACACGGGACATTAGGACATCCTATTATTCCCACAGATTTCAATATTTCACCACAACGAGACTCGCTCAGAGGCTTTGATGGATTCAACTCTTAGGTGGACATGCTTCCATGACAAAAAAGTGTTAACGTCGAGACAAATGACCAAGATGCTTTTCTGACTAAAGAACGGAGCACCTTCCAATTCCTAAGACGATAAAGAACAAAAGAAAAGCCCTGGAAAAGAATGACAAGAATGTGCAGTTCCAAAGTGAATCTATACCACTTATCGAGCCCATGATCTTGTTTGTCAAGCTCAATTGCACCGAGCATGAGAAAGAGACTCAACAAGACTATGACGACCATTTCGGACTATGCTGAAGTACAAACTGAGGGGCCCAACTAACTTCATGATGACATTTATCACTCGCACTCAACAGATTACCTAACTTCGCAGCTGATTCGGTAAGAGTGACCAAGTCCGCTGATGCCAGATGAGGCAATCCTCACCATTTTACTAATGAGAAGAGACGACATCAAAACAAATGTGGTTCAATCATGCACCCCATTAACTCAACTCAATCCCACCGATGTTGGGGGCATGAGTACTAACTTCACTTGTCCTTCAATGGCACTGAGAGCACAAGTGTCGAATCATAAGCTAACTTTGAAGACAATCCTGGCATGGAATGGGATTCAAAGCATGTACGTCATGCCTCTGGAGTACGACCTTACTCATCTTTGCTGACCAAGCGGGTTAGCTTGTGGATCAAATGTGAACTTAAAGTGTCAAACTACACCAGATAGAAGATGTGACAAACCTGTCTACTACCTCGCGATGGTGACGATCCTATAGGCACTGGTCCACATGATTTTAACAGCATCCCTTACTGACTACTTTATATGTGAATACTGGATTAAGAAATGATCTGTAATAATTGTGGATTCCCTCAACTACAATCCAGAGTGATCGTGGCTTTTGGGTTCCTTACTGTTACGATTCAATGCGATTTTAAGATCCTGGATCAATATCAAGATATCAAGATCCGAACTTGAGTACAAATGGCAAATTCATATGTTGATTCTGATGTGCTTCGTCCCAACAGTCCAGTTGTTAGCTCAGAGCCCAAGGATTCTTACATCGCCCCTTGATTTGGGTGGCTACTTCATACATTGACTCATATGTAAAAGAAAGTCCAACCCTACCATGCACTTGGCTTGCATAGAATGATGATGTCGTTTGGCAGCGACCTGTACGTGTAGAATCACGCTCGGGAGCCGACGATTTAGCATGAATTCTGACGGATGAATTAGATCTTTTGATCCGACAAGGTTGAAACAATTTCTTGATCATCTCGAATACTCCTTCCGAGGAACTTGGCCTGACTATCTCCCAGGGAAGCAATGCAATAGTTGGATAAAGCTTTCTCAAGGATAAATGACGTTCCAGAGAGATTTAGCTCAACATGTTCAAAGCACATCTCATCTTCGATAAGATGTACTTTGGAGGGCAAAATGTTAGCCTACTTTGTGACCAGGCTACCCAAAGCAAAGATCATGTTGACATACCTTTTGGTAAATGCTGTCTCATATGGAATCTCTGGATAACATCGCTCTCCGGCATTGGAAGCATCATCAGAAGACACAAGGCAGTTTGGTCAAAATCACAACATCGGTATAAACTGGCCCGAAACCCCTATCATATGACCTCATTTGGATCTATTCACCTCATATACTCGTAGCCCTTTGAATTAGCTTCAGTTTGAGCTTTGGTTTGGCTCAATCGGACTTACGGTTTGAAAGTTACGCCCATTTCCGTGAATGAGTGTAAGCTGGCATATGACCGTGATCTGTTCCGCCCTTGCCTACGCGATCTGATCCGACCTTGCCTACGCGATCTGACTTATGACCGCGATCTGACCTATGACCGCGATCCGACCCATGACCGCGATCCGACCTATGACCGCGATCCGACCCATGACCACGATCCGACCCATGACCGCGATCCGACCTATGACCGCGATCCGAACTTCGGATCTGTTCACATGCAGCTTGTTTTGACCTATTCTCAAGGCTACTGGCTCTCCTATTTTTCTGGATCGCCTGCCACGTACCCCATAACGATCCAGTCCTCCCAGGAGCTTTCCTACAGCTATAAATACACCTTCAGAGGGCATTTTCAGGGGACTTTTGGCATCTCAACTTCCATGGCTGCCATGGCCAACACTTCTCCATGAATAACCACCATCTTCCTCAATAATTCAGTGGATTCGGAGAGAATTATTCATTGAATTCAAGTGATTGAAAGACAATATTCATTGTAATTGTAATCTATGAGTGAAATGAGAAAATATGAAGTGGACGTAGGCTCGTTAACGCCGAACCACTATAAAAATCCTGTTGTCTCACTTTTTCTATATTTTTTCAGTTATTTCTTCATATCCTATGCTCAAAATACGATGATTTGGGTGTTAGGACCATTTTTTGGTCTAACATATATCTTCCGTTTTCTAATGTAGATCTAACATTTTAATGAAGGAGAGATGTATCTGATTGGAGTAGGGAGAATCTCAAACCCCAACCAAATAAGAAATGAAGAAAGTAAACTATTCTCCTTGCCTCTACCCCTCCCCCCCCCCCCAATTTATAGCCATCTAACCAACCTACTAATGGGCCATACCAAATCAGCTCACTAACGTCTAGCAAATCAGTACAGAAATTGTGTAACCCTAAAACAACAATTCCTCCCAAATCACTAAACCAAATCTTTAATGCGACCAATTTATGGATTTGGCAACACCATTTCCTTTCCAATGAAATTGATCTCAGCATCTGATTCGATCTCAGTCAAAAGTTATTCTTTGTACAAAACAGTCATAGGTAAAATGGTCACAAATAAAATTGATAAAAATTATGGACATGTTTCACATCCCCATAACCAACATATCAAAATATGAGAATGATCTGACCCTCTGGGAATTAAATAAAAATATTTATGATCCCTAGTACGTAAAATGCGGGTCGTTACAACATCATTCCTTATTTTATTTATGACCTTATTTATAGCAAATCAAATTCACTTATTGCTATAATGGTCATAATACCTATTTCTGTTTATTATGGATTATATTTCCATATAAATGGAAACTATTCAAGTATACAACAACAACAACAAACATTTATTATAATAATATATTTGCGTTATTTACGTTGATTTAGATGGATACGAATATATATATATACACACACACATACATATATAATTTTTATTTAAGCATGTTTAACATAATTACTTTATTTTATTTCATTATTATTAACCATTTATGTTTTGGGCTAAACTAATGATCAAAAAGTCTTTTTATGTTTAATATCGTTTAGGATTCAAAATCTCTTAAAATGGTCAATAACTTTTGTTATTGTTAAATTGCCCAAAATAATTACAAAGAGAGTATGAACATATTTCAGATCACAAGAATTAAGAAATATAAGTTTTTGGTATGGTTATTGAAAGATACATGCAAATATACACATCCTTTCCTAATTGTTTTGTACGTATTTCTTACTGATTTGAAACAACGTTCTTTTTACCAAAAGGATAAAAAGGGCATTTCTACAATAACCAAGTAAAACCCCAACAGTATCAAACATAAACAGGCATAATCTTTTAACCTAAATTTACATAACCACAAATTAACAGCAAATCTAAGAGTCTGGAACAAAATTGCAAATTTGACAATGGTTTTGGGATTGATTTCCAAATTCAAGGTGTATACAATAACCACAACAATCCCATAAACAATATTGTAGGCAATATAGTTCAATTAACTAAAAGGCCTACAAACTCAATATACAAACCATAACATATTATTTCATATTTGACAAAGACAGTAAACAAATCAAATAAACTTTTAGGCATACATCTCAGAACTATTACAAATGAACTAAATAAGTTATTATAAACGATCTATATAACTTTCCCACTCACATGAAAGCTTTTCAAATCTAAATTTGAATAAATATTTAGGAATAAAATTTCCAAAATCTTACAAATCTACAATTATTCTAAAAAAGGGTTTCTTTTAGATTTGTAGATCTACAAGAAAATAGGAAAGAGGGAAGAAATATTAATGGAAGAAAGCCTAATTGCAACACAATCTCTTTTGCACATAAATCTGATTATAAACTTCTTCAATGTATGTTTGTTTTATTATATATATTTCTAGATTTGATTAAGAAGATGTTTGGAAGAAGAGGGAAATGACTGAGCTTCGCTACTGCTTTCATAATTATGTGCAAAAGGATGGGATCTAACACCTTATTTATGAGGAATAGTACAACCTTAAATGGTTAGATTAACTTTAATTAAGATGCGTTCGTTATAAAAATTATATAGTACAATACCCTCTAAAACAAAGCCATCACTAGGCAAAATCGATCAAAGGAGTGGACTCCAAGGTCTACCGCCCAATGGACCGCTAGGTCGACCGCCCTGGGTCGTTTTGGCCCAGTGAGGGCCGCTTATTCATGATATAATTCAATTATGTATTCTTCTGATTTATTTTCCATCCATTTTCGTATTTCATTCGTAACTTTTTCATGTGGACTCCATTCGCAAAGTTCTAAACATGAAATTTGACCAGAATCCCATCACAAGCGCAATGGCGCAAGTTTCGTTGTCAAATCCCATCATTTGTAGAAATTACAATTTTGAAGCCTAATTAAATAAATTAATTAAATATAGCCAAAATTTCGGGTTGTTACATTCCTTCCCCTTAAAGGAAATTTCAATTCGAAATTTTACCATTGACTAGGTCATACAGTTGGCACCTAATTATTCTAAACTACACAACCAATTAGTGTTCGTCCAATTTTTGCAACCAATTGCACATGTACATGGTGTACATAATGCATCGCAACCATAAAACATGTATGCATAATGGTTCTAAATTGGATCATCCTATATGTATGTATTTTATTTTTGGAAAACGTGTGACGATCCACTATTTTTAAAGGTAAATAATTAATTATAAATGTCATCAAACATGCTTACAACTAATTTAAGATATTAAAAGTAATGGACCTTAAGTATATAAAAGTTAAAAATACTAGAGACGATTAATAATATGGAAGATCTCATGATGGAATTAAATAAATAATTACATAATTAAAACATCATAATCCATTTTATTACATTGAACATCCACAAATCAAAAACAGCAGCGATACAATAAGAAATGAATTTAAATAAACAACTCTAGATACAATATGTAGACTGAGCTCCTTTCTTCTTCATTTTTTTTCTTTTTGCCATCTCATACCATCCAACTTTACAAATTAAGTTTAAAGAGGAATAAAAAGAGTTTCAACTATATTTGGACTGCGCCTAACCCTATACACCCTGACCCAATCTAAGTGTTCCGGTGGTTATTGCAAAGGAAAAGACTGCCTACGTATCCCTTTTGAGGGATCATGCCCACGTAGTTCTATTTCCTGCTCTTCTCCTGCATCCAAATACTCATTAGTACATTAAAACCATTTCATACATTCAACCATTGCAATCAATGTAATTCAATACAATTAGTGTAAGCATTACAATCAACATAATTGATCACTGTAATAACAAAATCAAGTAAGAGCAGAAAATATTATCCAAACATATCACCATATGAAATAAACAAAATAAAATTAACATGCAGTCTTCAAAAACCAACCACAACCAATGGCAATTCAACCTTATAAAAGAAGGTGGCAGATTTAACATACTTACACAACTATAATTTATCAATCATAATTGTATGTCATCAATGTAATATAAAACATTTTGTGTATACAAATCATCCCAAATTAGTAACACAATCATCTATGCATAGTAATCCAATTACTGTTGGTATCACAACATTCATTATTAAATAACCATCAAAAACTACATATTTACTTGTAGTAATCAACAGTAAAACATCGCATGAACATTTTAATGTGATCCATTAACGCGAATCAAAACTTTTAGTAAATAAAACATAACTATTAACACGTAGTAGAACCATACAATCACATTTACCACAATTGTTTTTATTACAAGTAAAAGATTATCATACTATTGTTACATTATAAATGAAACTTTCTTGTTTTATTCAGTTTTAGAATTTTCATTGTTTCTTATCTTTCAAAACATTATATTTTATTAGAACATAACATATCAAATAACTTTGCAAATCAGCTATATTATTGTCTTATTTTAAAGGAATGAAATTTTTAGTAAAAGTGGATGTATATTTATAAAATCTTATTTTGTCGAATAACAATAAGCATACTTTGTTACTATTTATGAATTTTTTCACAAATTCAAAAATAATAAACATATTCGAAACCCCAAATTAATTTCATTATATCTTTTTCCAAAAAAACTATTATTTAATTAATAACTCCCATATTCAATCACATCACTTATTTCAGCTGAAATTCTAATAGTGTAATAACTAATAATAAACAGCCAAGGCAGACACAGCTTATCCAAGATATCTCAAATAGTTACCAATTTTCAATATATCACATCATAGATTTTAATCAAGAGACACAAAATTTTATAATTTAAATTCAATTAATTAAATTAAATAACTCATACCAATGCTTTTGGTTTAGAAAATCTGTCATAAAGCTTTCGTTAGCTTTCTGCCTCTTGGATCTGATTCTATGTGCAATGACCCGCATTTCCGACGATGTAATAATTAATTTATTTAATTATTTATATAGTGAA